>CM053584.1:26989679-27042789 GCA_028627135.1 Pseudochirops cupreus | reverse complement strand
GTGTTTGTTGCTCGTTTAAATGTTAAATATCTCCCTATCTGGTGGCTTCATTCTACGGCAATGTAAACTGAAGCCCAAGGATTTACCCCAGGTCTTGTGTATTAAGTAGCTCAGCTGAGAATCAAACCAAAGGTTCTCTGGTGCCAGATCCAGGTGTTAGCAAAACTGGGTCACCAGTGCTGACCTGCAGGTGGTGAGGACTGCAGATGCGTGGGCAAACTCAGGCTCTTAGCCCGTGTCTGGAGCCTGGCTCTGGGCCACAGCCTCTCTGGCCTTCACATCCCTTCCTCCAACACTGACCGGCTGCTTGCCCATACCCCACCCACCAGGAGGAACGTGGCTTTAGCCCTGGGCACAGGTCCAGGTGGTATTACTAGCTTGACCCAGCCGCCACCCTAACTGCCAGCAGGTCTGTTGGGAAAACAGCCTTCAAAAAGCTTGCGTCCCATTCTGGACACCACCCACTGCTGCTTTTCTAGCTTCTCCCTGTTCTTGTTTTACTGCTCTGACATAAAACTATTTTTAGAAGCATGAATACCTTGAGTCTGGGGCGGTTGTTGACCTGAGGGACCCAATCTCTTCGTGTTGAATTGTGGGAAGGAATCAAGAGAGGGCACTGCACATCCTTTCTTTTTCTCTCTCTCTCTCTCTCTCTCTCTCTCTCTCTCTCTCTCTCTCTCTCTCTCTCTCTCTTTGCTTTATGGAGGGGGGAGGGCAGGGCAATTGGGGCTAAGTGACTTGCCCAACATCACATGGCTAGTAAATGTTAAGTGTCTGAGGCCAGATTTGAACTCAGGAAGGTGAATCTTTCTGACTTCCAACCTGGTGCTCTATCCACTGCACAACCTAGCTGCCCCTAGATAAATGATAGCTAGCTATTATTTCTTAGGGTATAATATTCCATTACTCTAGTGTTTTATAATTTTCATACCCACTCCCTAATTAGTGGACATCTGTTTTTTTCCATTCTTTAAAAACAGAGTTGCCATGAACATTTTGCTATATATTAGACCTTTGCTTCTGTCTTTTGACTTCCTTGGGGCATATTCTGAGCAGTAGGGTTGCTGAGTCAGAGGGTATGTATGGACAGGACAGTTTAATGTTTTTTTCCTTGCATAATCCCAAGTTACTATCCAGAAAACCATTCTGGAAAGTCAGTGAGAGTAGCTGAAATGTCCATACCTTTTGACCCAGAGATCCCACTGCTAGGCATATAACCCTAGGAAGTCAATGAGAGAGAAAAAAAAGACTTCATCTACACCAAAATATTTTTGTAGCACTTTTTATTAATAGTGGAACTGGAAACAGTTTGCGCTCGTCAAATGGGGAATGACCAAGCAAACTTTGGGACATGAATGTGATGAAATCTGATGGCATTATTAGGGAAGAGTGTGGCAAAGCTTGGGAAGACAGTGTAAAGACAGCTATTGTAGTGTAGTCCTACTATGTACAAAGTGCTGTGCTCTAAGCTATGCTGCAAAAAGAAAAATGGAGATTTCTGCTGTCAGGGAGCTTCCCATTTACTAGGAGCAATATATCGAGAGCACAGGTGAGTATGATATAAAGTGGACTCTGATGGGAGCAAAGGGAGGATCCAGACAAGGAGCTCAGGGAAAATCAGGAGAAAATCTGCAGAAACTCAGATTCCTTTCATGGCAGGCTTCCTGGGGGAGATGGCAGCTGATCAGGGCCTGAAAGGAAGAGATGGATTTTCAAGGGCTGTGCCAGGGAGGAACTGGTGCCTTCCTTGGGGGGAGGAAGGTGACCCTGGGAAGAAGGGCTCATCAAGGGTTAGGACCCAGGCATCTAGGTCCCCCAGGCTGGAGTTCTTCCTAAGTTAGGGGTTTCTTAGCCTCTTAAATTTTCTCAGAATAGTCCCAGAGGTGTGGCAAGGTTGGCAGGCACTCCCGCACTACCTGGGGGCGGGGAGGTTAATTTCCTGGGAATTGTGGGGGATGCATTTCCCTCTTCATTGTGGAAAGGCTGGAGTGCATTTACAGACGTTCAGTTGGCAGGTCAGTGAGGGCACTGCAGGGTGTCCGTGGGAAATGCTAGTAGCAGAGGAGGTGGGGGATGCCAGAGGAGCTGCCACCTCCCCCACAGGTGACTCACAGCCCTGGGGAGCCCATAGTGCTTGGCCCCTTTCCAAGCTGCAGGTGGTTGGGCTCCTGGGAATTTCCCATAAGTCCTGGAATTCCAGGATTCCTGAAATTTCTCTCCTCGCCATCTGCTTAAACTTCCAGCTGTGTCCAGACGTGAGCCTCCAGCAGGAGGCGAAGGCTGAATGTGTGTGTGGGGAGGGGTGGGAGCAGGGAATCAAAGTGAGGTTGAAAACAATGGTCTCCTCCCCCCAGAGGAAGTAGTGGCCTCATTCCCACTATTATATCAGGACTGGCTATTGAAGGAATCCGGTTATTATTCTTACCAATTGGACCCCAGGATTCTATTTCAGACTTGGCAGCTGGCCCTCTGACTTTGAGAAGGGAGAGCAGGAGAGCAAAGATACTGGAGACCAGGTCATAGGGGCATCCAACGAAGGGGCTGACCACGTGAAGGCACAGATGGGGACCTGAGAGTGGCATTCAAGTATTTGAAGGGTCGTATCCTAGAAGAGGAATCAACCCTGTTCAGTTTGGAAGAGCCAGGAGCGGTGAAGGGAAGTTGTCTACAGGTAGATTTATCCCTGGTATCTAGAAAAACTTAATAATAATGAGCCCTGCCCCAAAGTGGAAGGGGTTGCCTTGGCAGATAGTGAATTCCCTTCTCTGGAAATCTTGCAAAGACTCGGGCTCCCCTTCCCCAGCCTGGGGCACATTGCAGAGGGCTTTCTTTCCTTCCAGTGCTGAGGTACTATGATTCATTATTATTTCAGGCTCTATTACTGTTTCCTTTACGGGACTTAATTTTCCCTGTCTGTAAAGTGGGCGTGATAGGTCCCTACTGAGTTCCTGGTGGTAATTCGCTGACAGTTGCCTCAAACTCCTTATGCCCTCACTTCTCTGTAATGACTCTCTTCCACCCAAACTCTGCAGTGTGATGCAAGGATGAGGGGGAGCTATAGGTACCTCCTTTGGGCTTGAGGGCTCAGTGTGACCCTTGCACACGGACAGGAAGAACAGCTCCTCCTTAATTCTCATTCTGATACCCAAACTTAGGCACTCAGCCCCCCAGACTACTTGGTTGTTCAGTCCTCAAGCATTTATCAAGTACTTCCTTTGGGCCAAACACGATTGGGAATACAATGAAAGACAGAAGCTAACCCCTGTTCTTTTGGCCAAACACCATTGGGAATACAATGAAAGAAGCTAACCCCTGTTCTCAAAGGGATCACATTGCAATGGGAGCGACAACACATGAACAGCTATATAGAGACAAGATGTGTTCCGTGGAAATGGGTGGTAATTTCATGGGGAAGAGACTCCTAGGAGGAGGAATCAGGAAACACCTCCAGCCCGAGGTAGCCTTTGAGCTTAGTCTTTGAAGGAAACTGGGAAAACCAGGAGGTGCCAGGCAAGGGAGGAAAACATCCCAGGTATGGGAGATAGCCAGAACAAAGACTTTGACTTGTGAGATGGAACAGCAAGAAAGGCAATGTCTTGGGGTCATAGAGAAGGTGGAGGCAAGGTTAGAATGAGAAGACTGGAAGGGTAGGAAAAGACCAGATGGTGGAGGGCTTTAAATGTCATACAGAGGACTTATTGAGGGGATAGAACCCTGGCTTTAGGAAAATTACCTTGGTGGCTAAGTGCAGAATGACCTTCATTGGAAGAGGCTTGAGGCAGTGTGACCAACCAGCAGGCTACTGCAATAGTCCAGGTGGGAGGTGGCAAATTCAGAAGAGAAAAGAGAGTGTATGTGGAAAATGACCTGGTGGCAAAGAATTGGAAATTGAAGGCATGCCCATCAGTTGGAGAATGGCTGAACAAGTTGTGGTATGTGAATGTGATGAAATACTATAGTTCTATAAAAAAATGATGAGTGGCTAGATTTCAGAAAAACTTGGAAGGATTCACATGAACTGATTCAGAGTGAAATGAGCAGAACCAGGATAACACTGTACACAGCAACAGCAAATGTTGTGTGATTATTAACCATGATAGACTTAGCTCTTCTTAGCAAGATGATGGTCCAAGACAATTCCAAAAGACTAATGATGGAAAATGCTGACCACATCCAGATAAAGAACTATGAAGTCTGAATGTAGGTTGAAGCATACTTATTTTCACTTTTTGTTTTTTCCTTCTTGTGGTTTTCCCCTTTTGTTGTGATTCTTCTTTCATGACATGACTAATGTGGCAATATGTTTAATGTGATTATACATGTATAACCTATATCAGATTGCTTGCTGTCTGGGGAAGGGAGAGAGGAAAGGGGAAAATTTGAAACTCAAAATTTTACAAAAATAAATGTTGAAAACTATCTTTACATGTAATTGGGAAAAAAATACAATTAATGGGGGAAGTGATGAGCAGGATGCTTTCAGATAAACCTGGAAAGATTTACATGAATTGATGCAAAGTGAAGTGAACAGAACCAGGATGACAGTACACACAGCAGCAACAATATTATAGGATGATCAGCTGTGAATGATTTAGCTATTCTCAGTGATAAAAAAATCCAAGACGATTCCAAAGGACCCATGATGAAAAATGCTATCCGCCTCCAGAGAAAGGACTGATGGAATCTGAATGCAGATTGAATCATACTATTTTCACTTTATTTTTTTTGTAGTTTTTTTCCTTTTGTTGTTTCTTATACAAAACAACTAATATGGAAATGTTTTACATGATTACACACATATAACACCAAATTGCTTACTTAGGAAGGAGAAAGGGAGAAAATCTGAAACTCGAAATTTGATGAAAAAATACAAAAGATTATTTTACATATAATTGGAAAAAATAAAGTGCTACTTAAAAGAAAAAACAGGGTGGAGAAAGTGGGGGGGGGTAAGAAATGGCATGAGGGTAGAAAGGACAAGATTTGGCAACAGATTGGGTATCGGGGGCTGGGTGTAAGAGAGCAGTACAGGGTGGCATTTAAAATTCAGTCCAGTCAAATTTGCAAGTGTTTTCTAGACGCAACACTGTCTAGTCAAATCTCCATCTTTTGGGTGTGAAGTTGTCTTGATTTTTTTAGAACCCTTCTGATCCCCCATGGAAAATCAAGGTAGGGGAGTGGCTAGAGAGTCATTCCTCTTGAGACAGCATGGAGTTGTAAAAGTGGAAGCAGGAGACTTGAGTTCTAATCTAGTCTCTTCCCCTCTCAGAGCTGTAGTTTCTTTATCTGTAAAATGGAAGGTAGCAGTAATTCCCCTGAATATTTCCTGGAGTTGGTGTGAGGAGCATGTCCTGTGCCCCTCGAGATGCCATAGAGAGACAGGCTGTGGAGGTGATCGTGATCCCCAGGCTCCTGGCCAGGCTGAAATTTTTAGCCTCATGGACCCTCAGAGGTCATCTTTATGGGGAGGATTGTGCAGGCACTGACCACACAAGTGAACCTCAAAGTGCTGACCTAGGATGGCCGTGACTGGCGTTCAGCAGAGCTCAGCACCATTTATGGCCCTCTGCTGCCCCCTGCTGCTCATTGGGCAAACAGGTTTTCACCTGCAAACGTTCAGGCCAGATCAGAGAATTAGGATAATGGGATAGTTACAGCTGGAAAGCATGCTGATCATCCAGAGGAAGGCAGAGAAGAAATGGAAGCTCACTGTGGGCAGACCAAGTCCCACAGTAAAGAAATAGCTTTGCTTTCCCATTGCACCACTAAGAAGATATTCTGCTGGTGCTTGTTGCCCCGGTTCAGGGACCTCAGTGTCAGACACTCTGAGGACTGCGCCCTGAGGTCTAGAGCCCCAAGCAGGGCACTAGAGGGACAGATAACAAAAAATAGGAACAGGCCTGTCCTGGGGAGCTTCTGGTCTGAGGGGAGACACAGGCCTGTCCTGGATAGTCCATGGTCTGCGGGGAAAACACAGGGATACCTGTCCTCAGGAAGCCTCCAACTGCCCCCAGACTCTATGGGGCTCCCAGACACCAGGAGGCAGAAAGGGTAAAATGTAGACCTGGGAGCCCCTGACTTGAGGTGAGCTCAGGGGCCCTTGGGATCCAGCCTCCAAATCTCAGCCATCCTCTTAGCCGTACCCATTGTGAACCATTGCCTGAAAGGGAAAGAGAAATATCTCAGTTCTGGAGGGAGAGAGGGTAGGAGAGGAGGGTCTAACTTAAGGAGCAGCTCTCTCTGAGAGTACTCTCTCTGAGTCAGTACTTTTCTCCAAGGTGCTAAATTTATGTGGTATTGAGATGACTTAGGATCTTAGCATAGACCTGTAATGAAATAGACACCATGGGGTCCAACACCCCCATTTCACAGATGAGGGAGCTGAGAATATAGAGCATTGGCTTGCTCAGTTTCACAAGGCTAATAAATACTGGAAGTAGGATTTGAATTCAGGTCTTTCTAACTCCAAATCCAGTGTCTGGGATCCAACTCTCTCCAGAGGTGCTTTTAAGGCCCAGTATTCATATTCTGTGTTCTCAGACCCCCTTCAAGTGGGACATTCTCTCTTCTAAGACCCTCTATTCCAAGGGCCTTCTGAGCTCTGATGTTCTAGGTAGAATCTCACCTTCTACAAGGTGGGACTTTTTTTTTCTGATGTCTGTTCCTACTATTGCCTTCACTTGGACATTGTCTCCAATTTGTCCTGTGTATGTTTGTCTGTAGTTCTTTTTCTGCAGTCTCCCACATTAGACTGTGAGCTCTTTGAGAGCAGAGACTGTCTTTCACCTTTCTTTGTGTCCCCAGAGCTTAGTATAATACCTCGTACATGTGACTCGGATTCTGAGTGTGGAAACATTTGATGACTATCTGATGTTGGGCAGCAAAGAGTCTAGATGGGGACTGGTTCCTCTTCTCCTCCATCAGGACAAACTGACCAATGTAAAGATAAACTTTTCTTTTTGAGATTCAGCCTACCTTTTAAGGTGCTTATCCTGGGCTAGGTCATATGTTTTTGAGATCTGTTGGGTTGGGGGGGGGGCGGGTCATTCATGGATGGAGAGCTACCCTTCTGAATGTGACTTTTTGACTTTCATGTGTTCCAGGGCTAATTTGGTTGATTCCTTTAAAAGTGATCAGCAAAATGAGGACCTTGTGGTTTTTCAAACCCTCCACATCCACTGGTACTAGCTTGGGGTAACTGGGTAGACAGTTGCAGAGGTCACAGACATGAGATATCACAGCTTTCATCTGTTTCTCTGGAGTTGTTCATGGCTGGATTGCTTGTGCTGGGAGGTGGGAAGGGGGAGAGGACAACAAGGTCGTCAGGAGAATGATCTTCCTGTCTCTGTTTCCTTCTGGCTGAAGTCAGAGGAATATTCGGTTCTACAGATTTCAGAGGAGAAATGATCCTCCCTGACTGGTGAATGAACCCTTCTGATGATTACTTTGAGCAGAAATAAGACTCTGGACTGGGCTTGGGTTTTTTTCCAAAGGGAGATGTCTGGGTTGAGGGTGCCCTGTCTCATCTCACTTGTTTCCTAGGACTGGGCTATATATGAGCAATCTGAAGTCTTTGCAGGTCCCAGTTCATTCAGCCAACTTTTGCCGATGCCCTGTTCTGAGTCTGTGAGTGGACTTTGCATGTAGAATTGATTGCTTTTAATGCGTTTGGAAATAAAATGTAATATAAATGGGTCTGAAGTTTTTTCATTGACTTTACTCCATCTTTCTGAAGTGTGTTTTTTAGGTGCTTTGTGGGGTGGGAAGAGAAATGAACAACAGCCTGGAACCTGTAACACACAGACTGCTGAACAAAAGTGGAGGAAATCACACACATGTTGATTGGGTTTGCTACAAATTTATGTTATACAGCCTCAACTGGGCCCTCGCTGCTGCCTGGCAGTCCTACTATACATCTCCTATTAACTCACTCTCCTGCTCTCCACAGTGGCTCTTCCAAACTTTCTCACCCCCACTCAAATCTCCCATGGCTCCTCCTCCCCTCACTCTCTCAGCTGAGAACTCTGCCTCATATTTTACAGAAAATAGCCCATTCTCTATGAGCTCCCTCTCCTCTTCCTCATCTCCCATCACTTAGATGCCTTCTGGCACTCTCTCCTCCTTTACTCCTGTCTCACGCAATGAAGTGTCCTCACTGCTTAGCTGGGTCAATCCCTCTCCTGTTGAGGCAACCCCATTCCATTCTGTCTCTTCCAACGATTGCCCCTCTGTAATCCCCACTCTTTTACTTATTTTCAATCTTCCTTGCTCCACTGGCTCATTTCCCTGCTACCTATAAATGTGTCAATACTGAAAAAACCCTGACTTGATCCTTCCATCTGTGCTAATTATTATCCTGTGTCTCTTCTGTCCTTTGCAGTTAAACTCAAAAAGGCATCTAACAACTGGTGTCTCCTCTTTCTCTCCTCTCACTCTCTCTTTTTTTTTTCTTTTTGGTTGGGGGAAGGTAGGGCAATTGGGGTTAAGTGACTTGTCCAAGGTAGTAAGTGTTAAGTATCTGAGGTCAGATTTGAACTCAGGTCCTCCTGACTCCAAAGCCAGTGCTCTATTCACTGCACCACCTAGCTGCCCCATCTCGCTCATACTCTCATCTTAACCCCTTACAATCTGTCTTCCAACCTTATCCTGCTGAAGCTGCTCTCTCCAAAGTTTCCAGTGATTTCTTAGTTTCCAAGTCCAGAGGCCTTTTCTCCCTCCTCATTCTCCTTGACCTCTGTGTGGGCTCTGACACTGTCAATCACTCTCTCCTCCATGATACTTTCTTCTCTCTAGGTTTTCAGGTTCCAGATCTTCCCTGGTTCTCCTCCTACCTCCCTGACTTCTCCTTCTCTGTCTCCTGTGCCGGATCCTCCTCCAGATCACGCTCTCTAACCTTAGGTGCCCCTCTCCCCAGAACCCTGCCTGGGGCCCTCTTTTCTTCTCCCTCTATAATGTTTCACTTGGTGATCTCATCAGCTCCCAAGGATTTCATTACCTTCTTTATGTGTATGATTCTCAGATCTACCTATCCTGCCCTATTCTCTCGGATGGCTTCCAATCTCACATATCCACTTGCCTCTCAGATGTCTTGAACTGGATGTCCAGTAGAGATCTTATGCCAATATGTCCAAAACAGAACTTGTTATCTAAACTCTCCCTCTTCTTACCTTCCCTATTACACTAAAGACAACACCATTCTCCTGGTTTCTCCTAGGATTCATCCTTAATTCCTCACTATCTCTCAACCCTCTATATGCCAAGGCCTGTCAACTTCTTCTCTGCAACATCTTTCTGATTCACCCCCTCTCCCCCCTGACCCTGCCACCCCTTTGTACAGGACACTGTACAATCCAATCCAGCCTCCATTCAGTTACTAAAGTGATTTTCCCAAAACCCAGGTCCTTTCATGTCACCCTCCTACTCAAGAAACTTTAGTGGCTCCCCTATTGCCTTCAGGATCAAATACAAAATGATCTGTTTGGCCTTCAAAGCCCTTCATAACCTGCCCCCTCTCTACCTTTCCAATCTTCTTATACCTTGCTCCCTGACATACACTCTTCAATCCAGTAACACTGGCTTCCTGGCTGCTCCACAAATAAGACACTCCAACCCTCATCTCTGGGCATTCTTTCTGACTGTCCCCCATGCCTGGAAGACTCTCCCTCCTCTGACTCCAACTGTTGACTTCCCTGGCTTCTTTTAAGTCCCAGCTAAAATCCCACCTTCTCTAGGAAGCCTTGTTCAACCCTTCTTAATTCCAGTGCCTTCCCTTTATTAATTATTTCTTAGTGATCCTGTATCTAGATTGCTTTGTATATATTTCCTTGTTGTTTTCCCCATTAGAACGTAAGCTCCTTGAAGGCAGGGATTGTTTTTTGCCTCTTTTTATATACCTAGAACTTAACACAGTGTCTGGCATGTAGTAAGTGCTTAATAAATGTTTATTAGTAGATTGATGGACAGATGGATGGATGGATGGATGGATGGATGGATGGATGGATTGACTCTGTGATTCCCCTCCCAACTGATGGGAGATAGTGACTTACCTGGAGAGGGATGTAATTCTCTTTCTTTAGGGAAGTGGTTCTGGGGGTTGGAGACAGCCAGCACAAAGGCATGGTGATGGGAAAGGGGGGGGTGTTGTGTGTGAGGGAGAGGGAGAAGGACCATTTGATTGGATTGCAGAGTGTGGGAGGGGGAAAGATAGATTGGGGTTAGGTGGTTTAGGGCTTGGAAAGTGAAGCAGGGGCATTTATATTTTAATCTAGAGGCCATAGGAAGCCATTGGAGGTGACTGAGTTGGGCTGTGACATGGTCAGATCTGGACTTAATAAGAATTACTCTGGTGGTTATGAGGGAGTTGACTGTAACAAGAAGAGACTTGAGTCAGGGAGACCAATGTGAGAGGCAATGTCCAGTCAAGACAGGATGAGCCTGATCTAAGGCGGTTGCTGTGTGAGTGGAGAGAAGGGGTCAGATGGGAAGGTGTTGTGGAGGTAGAAACAACAAAGTTTGGCAACTGATTGGATACATAGGGTTAGGGAGGATGAGGAGGCCAACCCTTGGGCATGAGCTTGGGGGTGCTGGAAGGATGGTGGTGTCCTTAACAGCAAAAGAAACATTTGGGGGGAGGATAGATATGGATCAGTACTGGGGGTGTTGAGTGAGCAATGTCTCTGAAATACCCAATTTGAAATGTGTAATAGGCAGTCAGTGATATGGGATTGTAAGACAAATAAGCCCAGCGCACAGGAGGGGCTGCTAACACAGGTTCACTCTTGATCTGGTCAGACAGGAAAAGGCACCAAGAAGGGGTTAATAATCTTACTTTACCCTAGTCTAGTTTTCTCAAAAGAGGATTGCTGATAATGGGAGGACAAACTCCTATGACATTCCCTAATCACCCTTCTCACCATGTCCAACGAGAAGGAGGGCCAACTAACCCTACGTCTGGATGGGGTCAGTTTGAGACAGGCACAACTTGTGCATCCCCTAAATTCCCTCAGGCCTCAGTGGGGGCCAGTTGAGGCAAACATAGATTCCCCCCAAGCCTTGATGGGGGCTGATCAAGGCACGCACAGCAATTGTGCGTTCAACCCTAAGATTCCCCATTCACTGACCAATGACCACCTGTTTTATAGGGGCAACAGACAAAGAATGCATATTGCCAGCAATAGCCTCACAAGTTTACATCACCCCGTCCTTGTATATCACTGCGCAGTCACAGTGGATGTTTTTATTATTTATCATTGTGTGATGCCACACAAGTGTGATGAAGAAGTTTTGAGCCATAATTGTGGGAACTCATATCTAATACTAGGGAACAAGAGATTGTTATGGTTATGGATCCTGGGAAACTGAACTCTAAGAAATAATAACAAAAAACCACTTTACACACACTAAAATCTGCCTTACACTAAAATTCACCTTATTTACACTCTACCCCTCCAGGATCCCAGCCCTTAGAGTCTACACAGGCGACACCCTGGCCCTTACAGTCTACACAGGTGACACCTTTTGGGGTCCCCGAGCCATGAAACTAAAGCATCAGATTCACAATCCATAAAGACAACAATAGATGTGCTGCAGTCACAACAATATAGGCTACAACACAGACATTGTGTTGAGCATCAAGTACATAACAGCAGTGTACTGCAATAACCTGAACATTGTGTTGGGCTATAGATTTACAAACACAGCATATCAGCAGAGCGACCACATGGCCTCAGATATAACAAATATGGCCACAAGGCCTAAAACAAAACCATCCAGTATGTAACAGGACACTCAGTGTGTAACACGGCACCCAGTGTATGAGCTAGCAAAACCCCCACCTTACACATTCTCTGGGGCCAAATCTTTGGAAAGTGAGCAGCCAGCTCCTCCTTACTCAGGCACTGTCCACAGCACTGCCTGTACAGTCAAATGGTCCTGGGCCCAGGTCTGAAGTGCTCCCCGCTCCTGCAGGGCTGTACCCTCAGTACATGGCTGCCCTCATACTCAGACTGTGATCGCTGAGGTTACTGAAACTGCCCCCACCCCATCACAAGACAGGGAATTCTCTTTATGCAGCACATCCCCAGCGGCAGCAGAGCACACAACACAGTCCACCCCTGGCCGCGACATGTTATAATCCCCTCAATCATAGCAGAGTGTCCAAGTCCTGAAAGTCTTCTTGGGCGTGTGACCTTTTTTCCGTGCTGCCGTGGCAGGTTCTCACCTGGCACTCTCAGGAGCACACATGCTCGAGTGGGCCAAAAAAGTCCAAGTTCTATCACTGCTTCAGCCCCTGCCACAAGATCTGGGGGGCGGCTGGGCAACAAAGCCAACAGGATGGGTCCCCGGGGGTTATGACACTTCCCCCATCGCACCATAGACAACTCCACCCCTGGGTCCCAACCTATCCCAGGGGAACATGGTAGAAAAGTACCCTCAGTGCTCCTGCCTTGCTGCATTTTTCATCTTGACCCGTGGCTGGGTCTCAAACACAGTAACTCCTTCTCTTCCTCCTGCAGCAACTTGGGCTGATTGCTCCCTGCTTCTGCCAGTACCCAGAGGCAGGCAGCTCTCTGCTCCTGCTGCATGTCTCACTTCTTGGAGGGGAGGGAGTGTCCTTACATATTTCCAGGGCTCCCACCCCACCAGCACACTCAGAGGCCTCATCCTGCACAGTGGGGCTGCTCTATTCCCTGCTCCTGCCTGGGTCCAGGCACAGCAGGTTCCAGGAACTCCTGCCCCTGGCTTCTGTCTCTAGTCCACATTGCCCCAACTCCGGGCAGCTCGTCCTCCTCTAGCCTCACACAGGGAGAGGCTACTCTGGCCTGGGCTCTGGGCACAACACAGTTCGAGGGCTTCCTCCCCTCCAACACAGTCTAGGGAGGGGCTACTCAGGCCTGGACTCTCTCTAGCAGAGCCTCTCTCATATTGCCCTGGCTCTGGCCATGGCCTTGGCTCTGAGAAGTTCAAGAGAAACTTCTCCTCTGGCTCCGTTATCTCTATAGGAGTGTTGACTCTTTCCTCTACTCTGGGTTTCTCTTAAAGCACAGGGAAATTCAACAGAAGCTTCTGCTTCTACTTCTTAAAGGCCTCTGCCTCTGAGGCAATCTCTAACAATTCACTACGACACATCCAAAGTTCTCTGGCTCATCAGATAACTCTGCCTCTTGAGTGGAGGGAATAATGAACATCTGAGCCCTAAGAATCTGGGTCTCAGTCTCTTACACTTCTTGGGCTTTCTCACATGCCTCATTTCTCCCATAACTGGGCTTCCATTGACAGTAGCTTGTCAGTAATTTTCCACACAATAGTTCACTTTAACCAAACTATAACACCAGAACATTCCTCAAGGTCACCTTTTCCTCCCACAGCCACTGCTCCAGCCAGTCTCCTCACAGGTGCTGGTGAGCTATGGAGGAGGAAGAAGGGGTTATCTTCCAGGAGCCCTGCTCTGATCCCCAGGGAAACTGATCCCCAGGGAAACTGCTCCCGCTGCTTCTGCTGGCCCTGGATTGGGTCCTCTCAGGTTATGGCTGCCTGCTCCATGATCACTGCCTCTGTTGCTGGGTCGAGGTCTGTTTGGACTGGTCCCGGACAATGCCACATCTGTAAATGAACACTGAAATCTCCTACTTCTTTGGGGCTAAATCAGTCTGGGTCTCCCAAAGCATTTCTACAACTCCCACAGCCTTTCTAGCTCCCTCCTCATCAAGGGTACCCACAATTTTCAACAAAACATTCTCAAAGTCTCTAGGGCTAAGGCGGCTTAATGAAGACAGAGGACCTTGGTTTGGGGACAATGAGCACAGACAACACAGAGGAGGGAGAACTGTTCAATGTTTATTATGCATCTGTTTTCTCTGCCAAGGAGAAGAATCTCTGCATTGTAAATAGTAGGACAAAGATACTCATCAAGGAGTTTATACCTAAAGATAAGTAAAGTATACCTAAAGATAAGTAAAGATGGTAAAAGAACCCTTCTCTGGCTTTGATGAATTCAAGTTCAGATGAAGTATATCCTGGGGTCCTGAAAGAACAGTCACAGGGCACTGCAGAGATACCATAAGCAAAGAGCATGGAAAGTGGGAGAAGCGTTGCAAGACTGGACAAAGGCAGCTATGGTCCTGATTGTCCAAAACAGAAAGAATAGCCTGCAAACTCTAGGCCTTTAGCATTCCTTTGATTTCTGGGAAACTCCAGGGAAAGCACCATTTAAGCTATTCTTGGTAAATATCTACAGAGGGACAGCAGGTCAAGCCAGACTCACCTGATTTCATTTACTGATGGAGTCACCAAGCTCAGATGATGAGGTCAATTCTGGAGATATGGTTTATCTGGATTTTAGCTAAGCCTTCAATAAAGTACTTTGTGCTGTACTTGTAGAGAAGATAGAAAGACACTGATTAGACTGGATTCAAAGAGTCATTACTGGTTCAGACGTGGCTGAAAGTCTCCAGTGGAGTACCCCAGGATCTATGCTTGGCCCTGTTCAGTTTAGCATTTTTTCCATGGCTTAGATGAAAGCATAGATGGTCTGCCCATCAGATTTTATGACAGCAAGCTGGAAGGGAGAGCTGAATGAGAGGCAGGATCTCAAGGAGTCTTGCCAGATTAGTGTATTGGGCCGAATCTAAAAAGACTAGGAGTCAATGGAAAGTCTTGCACTTGGGTACAAGTAATCAACATCAGGTGTTCTGAAACTGACAGCGGTGTGCTGGATGTGTTTAACAAATGGCTCTGAAATGTTTTGCCAACTTTTAAGTTAAATCTGCACTAATAACATGTTCTCCATCACTTTTTTTTGAGGGGGGAAGGCAAGACAATTGGGGTTAAGTGACTTGCCCAAGGTCATATAGCTAGTAAGTGTGTCAAGTGTGTGAGGCTGTATTTGAACTCAGGCCCTCCTGACTCCAGGGCCGGTGTTCTATTCATTGCACCACCTAGCTACCCCCATCACTTTCTTAAATTTAGACAATCAACAAAACAATAAATCAAGGCCAAATTTGTAGTATTTTCTGGTTTCTAAATGCTCATCTTGAAAACTTAACAGTTTGTTCTTACCAGTAGGTGAAAGCTGGCTCCATCATCCCGAGATTGATCTGCGGGGTTTAAGAGAACCCAAGCTCAATGTGAATCTGCATTGTGATGAGGCAGCCTCAAATGCTAACACCATGTGGTAGTGTGCACTGAGCTTCCAGGAAGAGTGAGGTGATAGTCAAGGTTTCACAGAACTGACTGCCATCTTCCAAATGAGGTCCTAGCAATGGGACCATCTGACAAGCTTGAGAGTGTCCAGAGAAGAACCAAGCCAGTGCAGGACCTTGAAGACTATGACCTAGGAGGGTCAGTTGAAAGAATGGGGGTTATTTTACTTGGTGAGGGAATTAGAACAGCAAGGAGTGGTGGGAATTGAGGAAACCACACTGACTCCATCTTGTGACTCAGTTCTGGAGCCAGTACAATTCCCTTTCTATTCAATGAGGCGTTGAGTCCAGTTTCTGTCTTGTGAGAAAACTTTATTCAATTACGAGAAGAGTGAGAAAACCTTATTGCACTGTTTGAGCCAAGTCCTACGTCGTTGGGAAAGTGGACCACCTCAACCTGCTGCTTAGAGATCCTTAAACTAAGGATGGAGGGAAGCTATGCTGGCCAGAAACCTGGTCAGATCTGGAGAGTGATGCAAGTTTTCTTATGATTGTACATTTCTAGCAATCCATATGTCTTATCTGCAAACTGGTCCTGTAGTGGTTAATTAGTTAGTGTTTCCAGGGTCCTTAGATTGAATACAGACACTTGAGGGGAATGGGACACCTCCTTTTTTTTTTCTGATTTCAGGGCACTTTCCCCTCCCAACTTGCAAAGTTCATAATTTTTCATCCAATTAGAAATCAGATTACTTAATTTTATATCCTGGTTAATTGTTTCCTTTTAATTAATTGGTTAATTAATTGGTTATTAATTGATTGTTTTTAATGCATGAAAATCTGTTGTCTCCTGTATTCTGGGGCCCGTGTCAAAGCTGAGGGGCCTGGTCCTGGTTTGTTGAGCAATTGGTATGTATTACTTAATAAATGGATATTCTTGGAAAAGCAAACCTTTGTTTCCTCCATCATTTCAGATTTTATCTGCCACACTTGAGGAGAGTCAGCAGGAACATGCTGTCCCTTAATTTACACAGACAGAAGAATTTCCTTTACCTGTGCTCCTAATTTATACATTCTCTGCTTCTTATAACTTAGTGTAAGTGAATCTCCTTTTGTGGACTGGGTCATGTGGATGAAGGTAGGGGCTAAAGAGAGAGGGAAGCAGGCATTGGATCTGGGTAATGTAATTCAGGCAGATTTACCAGGATGGTCATCAAGATCTGGGACCAGTGGTTAGAAGAAGGTGAGAGGCAGTTAGTTGCTCTGGGGCCTGGCTTCCAGAAGAGGTGGAGTTTCAGGAAGTTACCACTATCCACAGAGACCAGAGGCTTTGGGTCAGAGGATTCACCACCTTGACCAGATCAGAACTTGACCCTTTTCCCTATCTGTGAGTGTCTAAAGGAGAACTACTCCAGACAAGGCAGGCTTGTGCAAACACTAGTTAGAGAAATTGGAATCAGTCAGCCTGGGAAAGAGAACACTCCGGGCTCTCATGATTTCTTTCTCTTTCCTTCTCTTGAAGAGATTTTCACTTTGTGGCCACTTTGCATTTCTTTAACTCCAGGCAATTTTTCTCTCCCCTTCCCTCTCCTGACTCCCTTAGAATGTAAGCTTCTTGGAATCAGTCACAGCTTTTTTCTTTTTGTAGACTCAGTACCCACCAGAGTGCTTGGCCCAAGGCAGGCTCTGAATAAATGCATGTTGAATTGAGACTTTCATGGCTGGCTTTGGAGATTAGACTTTTTTTACTGGGCTCCAGAGAACCTGGAGCATTGGTGGGTAGGTGGGTGGGTGGGTAGAACCACAGAGACAGATTTTAGCTCAATTCCTCCCAGGTAGAGCTGCTCCCAGGAAGCCTTGAGAGGTAGGGGGCTCCCTGTTATGGAAGGTCTCTAAGTAGAAGCTGGGCTCTTTCCTCGACCCTATGCTATCATCTGTCCCACTGAGAGGGATTCACATTACTCCTGGTCTGGTAAAACAGGTTGGGGAGGGCGGGCCCAAGCCTGGACTACAGCTCTGGGGGACTGGTTTTCAGGGCCTCCATGTACCCTCCTCTCCCAGGGTCCTGAGCCCTGGCTCCTGGCCCACATCTCCTCAGCCTCTCATTGGTTAGTCCTGCAGGTGGATCCTCTCTGTCCAGCACTGATCCCCAAAAGGGCTTTCAGTCTCTCCTCTGCCTTGATCCAGAGCAAAGCTAGCAGATAGCTTGCTATGGACTGACCCTAGGGGGAAAGCTAACAAAGAATTTATCACTGATCCATGGCCTGACAAAAAAGACAACAGTTGTACCCCATCCTTGAATTTTCTAGCTCTGCCCTCTCCTGGGAAGGATCTTCATTCAGCACTATAGGTACTGGCCTGGGATCAGCCTGGCTCTTGGGAGACCTCTCCAGCCTCCTCCAGACCTTGCTTTTGCTTGGCTTGGTCCTACTGCTACTGAAGGGGGCCCAGTTGTACTGGTGCAGGCAGAGGCTACTTAGAAACTTCCAGAGCTTCCCAGGTCCTCCTGCCCACTGGCTCTATGGGCACCTCTTGGAGATAAGCAAAGCCCAGAAGGAAATACAGGGAGAGGGGAGGTACTGGGGGGAAATGTGAGAGAGCAGCCAGTCCATATGGTCACTGACACAATATCCACCCTAGTATTAGGTCCTGGCCTCAGCAATGCCTTCATTCCATGGAATCCCAGAATCTCAGGCACTTCCAAGGCCATTCCATTCATCCATTTAGCATTTATGTTCTCCTGAGGTGTGAGAAGTGAGAAATAGCACCATAGGATCAGAAGGTCTTACATCTGGAACTGCAAGGAACCTCAAAAGTTGTTGGGTCCAATCCCCTCTTTTGACAGGTGAAAAACCAAGATCCACAAAGGTGAAATGACTTAGCACCCTAGGTCTGGAACTGGAAAAGACCTCAGAGATCTTCTCTGATTTAACCTCTTCATTTTGGGAATGAAGGTAGTGAGGCCCAAGGAAATTGTAATTTGCCCAAATCAATCAATCAAGGAAACAGGCGTTTATTAAGGGCTTGTTGTGTGACCAGGCGCTTGTGCGCGAGTACGCGTGCGTATAGGGGAAATACAAATGAATACCAAGTGACGTGAGGTGGAGAAGGCGCCAGATCCGGGTGACGGAACCAGAAAGGGCTCATGTGGCTCATAACTCAGAGAGAGAAACGCCATGAGATCTCTGAGCCTGAATTTCAGCAAAGCAGTGGCCTATGCCTCTTGAGCTACCTCGTGGATGTGGACTGGATAATGGGAGAATTCGGACAATTTGGAGTTGATTGAATGGTTAGATCTCATGGAGACTGATGTGGTTTCAGAGGAGGGTCTGAAGGGAAGCAGAAGGAATTTGTCCTTAGCTCTAAAGAGTTAAATATTTAATTGATGCCTTGAATGAAGACAAGTATTAGACTTATCAGCTTTGCAGATGACACAAAGCTGGACACTGAGAACAAAGGGATAGTGCATTCCCCCTCACCCCATCCTCAGTTTCTTCCATCTGATGCAAACTATGCCTAAGTCCTCTCAACATCAACCACTACTGGTTAACCACCCTCTACTTGAAGACCTTCAGTGATGGGGAATTCTCTTTTTTATGAGGCAGTTCACATGATGAGGAAACAGAGCTCCACAGAGAGGAAGCTGGAAGACTAGCCCAAGGTCATATAGCGAACCAGTGGCAAAGTTGGGATCAAGAGACTTGAATTTGTTTTTTAAACTCTCTCTCTCTCTCTCTCTCTCTCTCTCTCTCTCTCTCTCTCTCTCTCTCTCTCTCTTTCTCTCTCTCTTCTCTCTGTCTCTGTCTGTCTCTGTCTGTCTCTCTCTGTTTCTCTCTTCCTCTCTCTGTCTCTGTCTCTGTTTATCTGTCTGTCTCTCCTACTCTTACTGGGGAGAAAAAATCTTCAAAACCTAAAAGTAAAATCCTCCTCATAAACATACCCAGTCCAGCAAAACAAATTCCTACATTGGCCATGCCCCCGAATGCATGTGTCTCTGCATTTTAAGTTCACCTCTCTGGCGTGAGGGGACTGGTATGCTTCACTTTCAGTCTTCTGGATTCAGTGTTTTGTCATTGCACTGATGGGTGTCCTGAAGTCTTTCAAAGCTGTTATAAGAGTGACACACACAGAAGCTAATTTTGGCCAAAATCATTTAAACTTTCTAAACCTCGGTCTCCTTATCTGTAAAATAGGAATTATAGCATTCATATTACCTGAGGAAAAACTTTGTAAGTCTTAGAGTACCATAGAAATGGGCACTGTGAAATGACGAGTCTTAACAAAGTGACCACAGAGTCTGAATTAAAAGTTTTAAGGAGCTTTAATTTACCAGCTGGGGCTACTCCATGCCAATTCAAAGAGGGAGCAGCCCAGAGCTCAGGGGTGAAGAGCCTTTTATACAGTTTTTTTGGTTTACGTATCTAACTAACACAATTTGGTTACTAAGCAGGTTACCATATAGATGCAAGCAAGCTGTTGCTAAGACGAAGGGGGATTTGTAGGGTAAGCGGAGGGGCACAGGGCACGACGACCGAGCAAGCAAATGAAAATTAGGCAAATTATTCTAGGCCAGTTTCTTGACTCCTATCTCAAGTCCATGAAGTTTCTACTTAACTAGTTCCTGGCCACTTCAACTGTTTGTTGCAATTTTCTTTTTTTTTTTTTTAAGTGAATTTTAATTACTTTGTTAAATATTTCCCAATTTCATGTAAACTTTTGTTAGTAATCAATTTTCAAACTTTAGAGTTCCGAATTATCTCCCTCCCTTCCATCCCTCCCCTCTCCTTTAGAAGGCAAACACTGATTTTGATTACGCATGTGAGGTCATGCAAAACATTTCCATATAAGCCATGTTGCAAAAGAAAACAGAAAAAAATAAAATAATAAAAATACCCAAAGTAAAAAAAGTCTTCAATTTGCATTCAGAGTTCATCGGTGCTCTTTCTGGAAGTGGATAGCATTTTTCATCATTGGTCCTTTGGAACTGTTTTAAATCATTGTCTCAATCAAAGTAGCTAACTCTTTCACAGTTGATCACCATTACATTATTATGCTGTTACTGTGTACAATGTTCTCCTGATTCTGCTCACTTTACTTTGCATCAGTTCATATATCTCCCCAAGTTTTTCTGATACCATCTTCCTCACCATTTCTTACAGCACAATAGTATCCCATCCCAATCACATACCACAACTTGTTAAATAATTTACCAATTGATGGGCATCCTTTCCAAGGTCCAATTCTTTGCCACCACAAAAAGAACTACTACAAGCATTTCAGTTTACATAGGTCCTTTCTCCTTTTCTTTGATCTCTTTGGGACACAGACCTAATAGTGGTATTTCTGGATCAAAGGGCATCCACAATTTTATAGCTCTTTGGGTTTAGTTCCAAATTGTTCTCCAGAATGGTTGGACTAGTTCACAACTCTTCTAACAATGCATTAGTGTTCCAATTTTTCCACGTTCCCTCCAGCCTTTGTAATTTTCCCTTTCTATCATTTTAGCCAACCTCATAGTTGTGAGGGAGTATTTCAGAGTTGTTTTAATTTGTATTTCTCTAATCAGCAGTGATTTAGTGCATTATTATGTGACTATTGATAGTTTTGATCTTCTTTTGAACACTTCCTGTTTCTATCCTTTAACCATTTATCAACTGGAGAATGACTTTTTTTTTTAAAGTAAATTTGGTTTAGTTCCCCACATATTTGACAAACAAGACCTTTATCAGAGAAACTTGTCGCAAAATTTTTTCCCCACATCCCGTTTTCCTTCTAATTTTGGCTACATTGCTACAAAAGCCTTTTCATTTCATATAATTAACATTATTTTACTTCCTGTAATCTCCTCTGTCTCATTTGACCGTAAACTCTTCACTTGTCCATAGATCTGACAGGTACATTCTTCCCCAGATTCCTCCAATTTACTCGTGATATCATCTGTTATGTATAAATCATTTATCTGTTTTTATCTTCATATATGGCATGAGATGTTGGTCTATGCCTAGTTCCTGCCAAATTGACTTTCAGTTTTCCCAGAAATTTTTTGTTTTTTATCAAATGTTGAGTTCTTACTCCCAAAGCTTGTAGACACTAGAGCACCATGATTAGTTTTGTATGCTTAATCCTTTCTGCTGATCCACCACTCTAATTCCTAACCAGAACCAGATTGTTTTGATGATTACTGCTTTATAATAGAATTTGAAATCCATCTTTCTTAACAATTTTTTCATGGATTCCCTTGATATTCTTGACCTTTTATTCTTCCAAATGAATTTTGTTATGATTTTTTTCTAGTGCTATAAAATAATTCCTTGGTGGTTTGATTGATATGGCACTGAACAAGTAAACTAACAGGTAGAGTTGTCATTTTTATTATATGGACTTGGCTGACCCATGAGCAATTAATATTTCTCCAATTGTTGAGAAGTCTTTATTTGTGTTAAAAGTGTTTTGTGATTGCATTCACATAATTCCTGGGTTTGTCTTGACAGGTAAACTCCCAAGTATTTTGTATTATCTGCCATTGTGTTAAATGGATTTATGTTTCTATCTCCTGTTGGGTTTTATTGGTAGTATATGGAAATTCTGATGACTTATTCGGCTTTATTCTATGTCCTGCAACTTTGCTGAAGTTGTTAATTGTTTCAACCAGTTTTTCAGTTGATTCTCTAGGTCTGTCTAAGTATATCATGATATATCATCTACAAAGAGTAACAGGTTTCCTCATTGCCTGTTTTCATTCCTCCAATCTCTTTTTCCTGTCTTATTGCTAAAGCTAACATTTCTAGCACAATATGGAATAACAGCCATGATAATGGACATCCTTGCTTCACTCCTGTTCTTGTCGGAAAGGTTTCAAATTCATCAGCTTTACAGACAATGCTGGCTCTTGGTTTTAGATAGATACTACTCATTCTTTTTAAGGAAAGCTCCATTTATTCCTATGCTTTCTAGTGTTTTTAATAGGAACACTTTTAGTACTTCATCAAAGGAGTTTTCTGCATCTATTGATACAATCGTTTATTTTTGTTGTTTTTATCATTGATACGGTTGATTAAGCTGATAGTTTTCCTAATATTGAACCAGCCTTACATTTCTGGTATAAATACCACCTTGTCATAGTGTGTGACCTTTGTGATATATTGCTGTAATCTCCTAGCTAGTATTTATTTAAAATTTTTGCATCGATATTCTTTAAGGAAATCGGTTTATAATTTTCTTTCTCCGTTTTCGTTCTCCCTGGTCTAGGTATCAAAATCAGATTTGTGTCATAAAAAGAATTTGGTAGGACTCCTTCTTTGCCTGTTTTCCCCAACTAGTTTATGTAGTATTGTGGTTACTTGTTTCTTAAATTTTCGTAGAATTTGGTTTTGTAGAATTAACCTGTGAATCCATCTGGTTCTGCAGACTTTTTCTTGGGGAGCTCCTTTATGACTTGCTCAATTTCTTTTCCTAAGATGGGGTTATTTAAGTATTCCATTTCCTCTTCTGTTCATCTGGCCAATTTACATTTTTATAGATATTAATTGATTTCACTTACATGACCAATTTTACTGGCATGTGTGGGCAAAACAATTCCAGATAATTGCTTTAATTTTATAATTTGTGATGCATTAATCCTTTTCATTTTTATGCTAGTAATTTTGTTTTCTTTCTTTTTAAAAATTAAATTAACAATAGATTTTTAATTTAATTTAATTTTTCATAAAACTGGACCCAGTTTTATTTATTATTTCAATAGTTTTTAAAAAAACTTTTATTTTTATTAATCTCTCATTTGATTTTTAGGATTTCCATTTTAGCATTTAATTGGGGGGTTTTAATTTATTCTTTTTTTAGTTTTTTTTGTTGTTGTTTGCCCATCTCATTGATCTACTTTTTTTTTCTCTTTTAATGATGTATACATTTAGAAATAAAAATTCCCCCCCAATTACTGTTTTGACTGCATTTCACAGATTTTGGATTATTATCTCATTGTTATCATTTCCTTTAATGAAATTATCAATTGTTTCTATGATTTGTTCTTTGACCCACTCATTCTTTAGGATTACATTATTTAGTTTTCAATTAGCTTTTAATCTATGCTTTTATGGCCCCTTATTAAATGTAATTTTAATTGCATTATGATCTGAAAAAGATACATTTAATATTTCTGCTTTTCTGCATTTGGTTATGAGGTTTTTATGCCTGAATACATGGTCAGTTTTTGTTATGGTGCCATGTGCTACTCCCAAAAAGGTGTATTCCTTTTCATTCCCTTTCAGTTTTCTTCAGAGATTTATCACAACTAACTTTGTAAAGATTCTATTCGTCTCCTTGACTTCTTTCTTATTTATTTTTGGTTAGATTTATCTAGCTCTTAGAGGGGAAAGTTGAGGTCCCCAATTAATATAGTTTTACTGTCTATTTCGTTTCATAATTAATTTAAATTTTCCTTTAAGAATTTGGATGATATGTCATTTGGAACATATGTTTAATATAATATTACTTCATTGTCTATGGTTCATTTTAGCAAGATACAGTTTCCTTGTTTCTCCTTATAATTAAGTCTATTTTTGCTTTTGCCTTGTTTAAGGTCATGATTGCTATCCATGTCTTTTTACTGCCATTAAAGCATAACAGATTCTGCTTTAGTCCTTTATTCTAAGTCTGTGTGTGTCTTTTTGTTTCAAGTGTGTTTCATATAAATAACATATTGTTGGTTTCTAATCCATTCTGGTATCCACTTCTATTTTATGGATGAGTTCATCCCACTCACATTCACAGTTATAATTGTTAACTGTACATTTCCCTCCATCCTATTTTTTTCTGTTCATCCTTTTCTTTTCTTTTATCCTGTCCATTGCCTATTCTGTTTTGCTTTTGCCTGCTTTTATCTGTCCTTCCTTTTTATCACCTTCTTTTTCTCTTATCCCTTTCCCTTTCTACTTGCCTATTGGGCAAGATAGATTTTTATTACCAATTGAGTATGATTGAAATTGAGGTAAACTGAGGCACAAATCTATTATTACTCATAATTTATTAGCAAAGAGTGAATTTGCCAATAAACGCAGACTCAACTTCCACAGCAAGCTAAGACCCCAAATGGGGGATGATGGATCATTGTTATAGACAAACGAAGTATCAAAAAAAAAATAGAAGGCAGCATCATCAATGGGGAAAACAATATGATTGGTTACAGTCATAGATGTGGAAGACAAAATAATTGGTTGGAAATGGGGAATGAGAAGCTAGCAACCTTTCCTCCCATTTTGTTGCTGGGAAATTCTGATTGATTTAGTCTACTTGCAAGGATAACTAATGATATATAGATGACAGATTTCCTCTAATTGGTCAAGGATTGTTAGTGGTATATAAATAACAGATTTCTTTTAATTAAATCCAGATATTGCGTTTGACACCCATCTCTGTCCATTTAGCAAGTCAGATATTTTTTGAAGAGGATGCTTTTTGGGCTATTTTGATTTCCTTGTTTATCAGCAAGTACCCTAGCATACCCAGGGTGGCTGCTAACACAGGTTCTTAGATCTGCTTTTCTAAAGGAAAGCAACTCAAAATGGGTTAACAGTCTTACTTTAATCAAACAAATATCATTTACCTAGTTCAGGGGAAAAAGTCAGCACCCTGAAGTTCAGTGAATACAAACACAAGTTACAAACACAAGTTACAAGCACACAAAGAAACAGATCAGCAGATGGACTTCCAACCATCTGACCATTACATCCATACCCAGTCAGTTACCAGAGAAGGAAGCAGTAACATCTGGGTTTTCAAGCTGGGGGGCTCAATGGCTTCCCAGAGTCTTGTCTGGCCAAATCACACAACTCTTCTGAAAGTGAGCCCCAAAGCAAAACCTCACATCAGCAGTATATATAGCCTTCTCCTGGATGGGAGACTGTCACAGCCCTCTTGACCCACTGCCCAATCACAAAGTAACAAGTTGTGGGCATTCCTGAAAAACAAGCCTCCCTCCATGGGCTCCACGTGACCACATTCAGCCTGTTAGGGGGCAGAGTACACTTTCAAATGAGGGAAGGTTCTCAGAGCCACTTAAGCCACTTAAGCAAAGGGCCTAGGGGCAGGGAAGATGTTCAGATTCCCATAACACATCGTTGCAACAATCGATTCACATCAATTAAATGGCTAGATAACAGTATTTTAGGGTAAGTGGGAAGGGAAATGGAGAAGGGAACAAACATTTATTAAGCACCTTAGTAGGTACTATTTAGTAGTACCAGGCACTATACTAAGTGCTTTATCAATGTTAGCTCCTTTGATCATCACAATAACTCTATAAGGTAAGTGCTGTTATTATGCTCATTTTGTAGTTGAGGTAACTGAGGCAGACAGAAGTAAAGTGATCACACAGTTAATTAATGTCTGGATTTGAAGTTAGGGCTTCCTGATGCCAGACCCAGAGCTCTATTTGTTGTACCACATGGCTGCCCATTATAGGTGTTCTCAATGTCATTTCTGTTATCCATTTCCTATTTTTGATTTCCACATAGCTTGTTTAAAGTATTCAGGGTTAAATCTTAGTTGCATATTCAATTTTTCACTCATTATTATTCTTTCCATTTTTATTATCAATTTTTGAACTAACTCTGGATAGTCTGATGGTCTGCTTGTGTACAGAACTCTGACTTAGGCCTAACACTCATGTCCATAATAAGTCTCTTCCTTGTCTGCCAAAATGTAGTCAGTTTCATTCTTTGCGATGTCTTGTGTCTAGCAATATTTTTATTTTTAAGAAAGTATGTCATTTATAGATATATGGCTTCTATGTAAACTACAACTCTCTGAACTCATTTATTCCTCATGAATCATATCTTCCCATACATTTCATCCTTCCCTTTCCTCTCCTTAGTATTGGAGCCACCAAGTATCAGAGTTTATGCTGATTTGCTTTGGAGTGTCTTCTCAAATATTTCATAGACTTTTCCTAACATGAAATAAATCATTCCACCAATTAACAAATGCTTATTAGGCACTTATTATATGCCAAGAATTGTGCTAAGTCCTGGGCCAAGAAGAAAAGCAAGAACAATCCCTTCCTTCATGGATTTCACATTCTAGTGATGAGATAATATATAAATAACATGTAAATTTTAAAATGTTAAATAATTTTAAATAGATTTCAATCTTAAATTAATTTAACATCAATTAATCAAAATAAGTACATTTTAAATAATATAAACTATTGGATAAATTGCATGTAAATGGTTGGTTGGTTGGTTGTTGGTTGCTGTCCTTTGTTTTCCAAGAGTGCCAAAATGACATCACTACATTAGATCAAGTTACAGCCAATTGTGGCTCAGACCATTATGAGCTCAGAATGCTCTATCACAGGTTGGGCGCAAATAGTCCATGTGAACATCTAGGGGTGGATTTTATACATGTACACATCTCACTTTTATTTTGAGCTACTTCAATTCTGCTATGCTTATAGAAAACAGCACCTTCTATGATTAGGACATGTTATGCTGGGTGGTCCTGGGTCAGCGTCTCCCATGTCACACAATCAATTCCAAAGTTCTTCACAGAGATCCTGAGGGTGTTGCTTTTTCTGATTACCATGTGATCACTTGCCCTGTGTGAGTTCTCCATAAAATAGTCCTTTTGGCAAGTGTATGTTGGGGATTCAAACCATCTTTTCAGAAGTTCTTGTATTTTTTGTGTGTTTCGACCACAGGGTGGGATCCCTGCCTGCCGTGGTAATCAGTCCAGAGTTGGGTAAGCAGACAATTTTTAGGGCACCTTTTCTAGCTCCTCCCTCATACCGGGAGGTGAGCAGTTAGATCCTTAAAAGGCTGCTCAGACACCCAGGGGACTACTGAATTCCACTGCTGCTCCCAGTAAGAACACATGCATTGTCGTGATCAATCAAAATTTTATTACTTTGTGGCCCCTCATGTGCCTATTTTATGATTAGGTAGGCTGGTCCTTGGGAAAATAGATTCAGAGGCATACTACAGGTATTGGACTAGGACTTTGTGGAGTAAAAATAAAAGAAAGGAGGGAAAAAAAGAAAATCAGAGGGAAGGGAATGATAGAAGGGGTAAAGTGCCAAAAGAGATGGGAAAGGATGAGCTAAGTGCAGTAGAGGAGATAGACTTGGCAAGGAGAAGGGTTATCTTCCTCTGAGACTGGAGGAAAGGAGAGGATGAAGGATGATGTTGGGATTTGAAGTGTGGGGTGGGGTTGATGAAGAAGATTGAGACAGATGGGCTTGACTTTTTTTATTCTCAATGCAATATGGAGTCTTCAAGGGAAGCTAGGTGGTGCAACGGATAAAGCACTGGGCTTGAAATCAGGAAAGACTCCTTTTCATGAGTTCAAATCTGACCTCAGACACTTGCTAGCTGTGTGAACCCAGATGAGTCACTTAATTCTGTTTGCCTCAGTTTCTTCATCTGTTAAATGTGCTTGAGAAGGAAATGGGAAGCCAGCCAATCTCTTTGCCAAGAAAACCCCTAATGGAGTCACCAAGAATTGGGCATGACTAAAATGACTCAACAACAATGGGGTCCTCTGCTTAGAGGGAGTGAGATGCTGCTGCTCATATTCTGACTGGAAGGTCAAGACACAGACACCTGGCAAGCAGTAAGACAGGAGATCAGTAGCAGTCCTGGACAACCAAGGGTGGCTCGAATACTCTGTAGCTGGTAGGACTCCCATCCACCCAGTTAACATCCATCTACCTATCCATATGTTCCTCCACGCATCCAACTGCCCTTTCACGTTTTAGCTGCCATTCTGCATTTCTGCTCTTCATTCATTAATTTCATTCGTTTAAGTGCCTATAATGTGAAAGGCACTGTCAATGGTGCCATTGGAGATACAAAGACAAAAAATGAAATTGTCCCTGCCTTCAAGGAGCTTATATTTTCTATTAGTACTACAAACGTACAGAGCGTTTCCCGATTTTCTCTGCTAGACAGGAAGAACGCCCAATGGCATGTTAGGGAAAAAATCATGCCAACCCTTGATATTAAAAAACCCACAACTTTGCAATCCTGAAAGATTCCCAGGAGGGGGGTGTCTGAGGAGGTCGTGAGCTTCCCTTCCCTGGGAGTCTTTGAGTAGAGTCTGGCTGAATACCACCTTACCTTTCTTTGCATTTTCTGTGCTTAGCATGATGCCCGGCCCACAGTAGGTGATTAATAAATGCTTATTAACCTTTGGCTGTTATTTGCTGGGGATGTTGCAGACAGGACTCTTTTTTACGTCTGGGTTGGATGAAGTGATCTCTGAGATTCCCCTTACCAACTCTGGGGGTCTGCGATTCTGAAGTTGAGGTCATCACCTTTTTTTTTTTTTTTGCTTTTTGGAGGGCAGTTGGGGTTAAGTGACTTGCCCAAGGTCACGTGGCTAGTAAGTATGTTAAGTGTCTGAGATTGGATTTGAACTCAGGTCCTCCTGACTCCAGGGCGGGTGCTCTGTCCACTGCGCCACCTCTGGTCATCACCTTTCTAAAGAAGGAATGGCAACTCTTATTTTTCTGAATGTGAAGGGTTTAGGAAGTAGTTCTTCCTGGTCAGATTCTTAGAGGAGCAGCAGATGGGAGAGATCTCAGGTGTGGGGGGGCATTGTTTGTCCTGGGACTCAGGCAAATGTCTCAGATTTGGGAGGGACCTCCGAAGACTAGCTGTCCAATCCCCAAACCCAGGTGGGATTTCGCACAATGACACCCTCGAGGAACCATCATCCAGTTTATGCTTAAAGAAGGCGGGACACAGAGGAAAGAGGGCTGTGTTTGGGGCCAGAGGCCTTGGGCTGCCATTCTGCTTCAACCTCTCACACAGAGGTGGCCTTGGACAGGTCCTTTCCCTTCTCTAGCCTCAAGTTCCTCTACTATAAAATACGGGGGCTAGACTAGGTATAAAGTTCCTATGAGTTGTACATTTTATGAACCTTAGTGGCAGGGGATACAAGCTTTATTAAGCATCTCCTGTGTGCAGAGTCTTGTATTGAGTGACAGGGGACACAAAATCTCAGAGACTGTAGTCTCTGCCCTCACAGGCACACGGATCTAGTAGAGAGATGGGACACAAATATAGGTAACTAGTTTAAAGTAATGCATGATAAGTGCATTATGTAACATTTATACAGCACCTTATGTATGTTAATAACAATAACTGGCATTGGTTATGTGTCAGACAGTGCACTAAGTGCTTGGTAAAGATCTCATTTGAGTTCACAGCAGTCTTGGAATGTAGCTCCTGTTATTAGCACCCCCATCTTACAGAGGAGGGAAGTGAGTCTGAGTCTGAGAGAGGTTTAAGTGACTTAGCCTGGGTCATGCATATGGTAAGTGTCTGAGGTAGGATTCAAACTGAGGTCTTCCTGACTCCAAGCCCAGAGCTCTGTCCACTGGGCCATTTAGATGCCCATGAGAAGTATAAACAAAGCTCTGTGTGAGGGGTGTGGGAGGAAGTTTCTACTGATCAGAGGGAGAGGGATCATAAAGAGGTCTACCCCTGGCCAGACCCCTCCATCACGAGTCAGCTTGGTTCTTCTTCAGTCTGGTACCACCCCCAAACCCCCAGGTGTTCCTAACCCTGCTCCTGTGGTCTAATGCCCAGGGAGGCTCAGGCAGGACTCCGCTGAAGCTCAGTTTCAGCTCATCTTTGCTCCTAGAACCCCTGTGCCTTCTTGGTTTCTCTAAAAGATTTGGCCTGGGGCCTCTGTCTCCATTGCACAGGGTCAGCTTCCTGGGCACTGACCCCTCTTCTTGGCACCTAGTCTGAGTACCTTTGCTTTTGGCCCTGGGGCCCTCCCTTTGCATAGATTTCTGGATGGACTTTGATCTCTGAACTTCATCAGAAAGCACAGTCCTTCCTTTCTTGCTTCTCTATAAATTCTAAGAATTAAGGTTCCAAGTCTTATCTAAATTTTCTAACTCCCCCAGGGAGGGTCACAGGGCTCTGTACACAGTAGGCTCATAATTAACATTGTCAAATTACATTAGACTTTTTTAATTTAAATTTTCAGTTAAAAATTCTCTCCCTCCTCTCCTACCCACTGAGAAGGAAAAAAAAAATACAATACCCTTACGCATATGAATTAAATTAGACTTTAAATATGACTAGAAATCTAACAAGTTGGACATGAGGTCTTAGGGAATGGTGTGAGCAAAGGTGACAAAGGACAGTAAGGTTGGTTTCAGATGTGGAATGTCCTGAGTGTCAAGCTAATTTCTATCTTTATTACAATAGAGCTTAAGGGTTTTGAGCAAAGAACTCTTACAACCATATCTCTGTATATGGAACACGATTCTGGCAGCTGGTGCTGGCTTGGTTGAGAAGAGAGGCAAGCACGCTAGCAGGAGGCCAGTGCTAGTCAGAGGGCATCCTAGGGTGGCGGCCCCTGCAGTAGAAGGGAGGAGATGGAGGAGGGAGGGGCTGGGGGGCTGGGGGAAGGGGCTGCCCTTCACACTTTTTCACATCTCTTTTTTTTAATCAGCCTACGTTCTTCCATATTCAATGGTCGGCCTTAGGAGTCCAAAGCTTTGGGCTGGCATGTCCAATCTGGTTGGCTCCCAAAGATCGAAGATGGATATCTCATTGTCTTGTTATGCCTCTATCCAGAGTTCACTCATTTGCTCGCTCAAGGATCATTTTTTTAATCAGTCATTTGTTGTTTATTCAGTATTTAGGGTTAGTTTGACACGAGGAATTGGTTGCATTGTTGTACATACACAGATCTTTTTATATAATATGGAAATTTACAACTATTGATATATGTGTGTGTGTGTGTAGACAAAAATCACGTCCTCTGGAAATGTGATACATGGGGCCATGCTGTAGAGCCCTAATGGAGGGGAGCATAAAGGTAATTATTAGTGCATCAATCAAGAATTACTACTGTATGGGGTTTTGTAGCCAGGAGTGTTGTCTTCTGGACCTACAGGAACCTGTAGCACCTACATACAAGCCAGGTAGTTTATATACCTGTGGGGCACGGTCTGCTTGACACCAACTACTGAGACCATACAAGTCATATCCAGCATCATATGCAAACAACAACAGGGTTTAAACAAATAGTCACACTGTACTATTCCCCATTTCTAACTTTAGGAAGAGACTAGAGTGTGTTCACAGGTTTTACATTGCTGGTATTCAATCACTAATCAGAGGAAGGATTTGACTTATTTGAAAAGCACATCATACATAACCCCTTAACCACTGTCATGTTCTTTTAATGGCAGCACAGTAAAAGGTTTTAAAATTGCAGCTCCTTCTGGATTCCCCAAAGAGTATCTGCACTCTTCTTTAAACGGTTTCCTCATCTGGATTCAGGTTTACCTTCACCACATCTGAAATGCCATTCTGCCCCAAGACACATGGGACACTAAGGAAGACATCCTCATTAATGCCATATAGGCCCTTAATCATGGTGGAAATTAGATGCACTCTCCTAAGATACTTCATAATGTTTTCTGCCAGATCTGCCGCAGACAAGCCAATGTCCCAGGAAGTGTAGCCCTTCAGCTTGATCACCTCATAAGCATTTTCAACCACCTGTTTATGAACGTCTTTCCAATTCTCTGAATCAGCATCAGTTCCTATTTGAGGATGAACATTCTTCAGAGACACACCAGCAAGATGCACACCACTCCACACAGGAACACTGGAGTCTCCATGTTCTCCAAGGACCCATCCATGACAACTTGAAGAATGGACACCAAGTCTCTCCCCCATTAGGTAACGGAAACGGGCAGAATCCAGATTGCAACCACTTCCAATAACACGGTTTTTAGGAAAGTCACTTAGCTTCCAGGCCACATATGTCAAAATATCCACTGGATTAGAAACAATAAGCAGCTTGCAGTTAGGGCTGTATTTAACAATATTGGGAATGATGAATTTAAAGATATTCACATTATGCTGGACCAAATTAAGATGACTTTCTCCCTCCTGTCGACATGCCCCAGCAGTAACAATGACCAGTTTTGAGTTTGCAGTTACACTTGCCAGAAACAATCTTTGGTGTTTTGAGGAAAAGGCTGCCATGTTGGAGATCCATCATCTCTCCCTTTAGTTTGTCTTCTATTACATCAACTAAGGCAAGTTCATCAGCCAAATCCTTTGTTAAGATACTTATGGCACATGCCATGCCAACTGCACCAACCCCAACAACAGTGATCTTGTTCTGGGGAGCCTGTTCTTCCTTTAGGACATTCAAAATCAGCTGATCCTTAACAGTAGATGCCATTTTGGTGGATATCTGGGGATGTGTAGACTTAAGTGAGGTTGCTGGTCAGGCTGCGAAAGTTGTGAGTTATCCATGAGACTGCTGCTCCCAGACTCGCGCCTCAACAATCATTTCTTAATCACCTACTATGTGCCAGGCCCTGTGTTTGGCACTAGATATATGAAATCAAAAGTTTTACTTTTAATAGAGGGGACAACATCTATATCTATGAATATGTCTATCTACCTATATATGAGAAACTGAGTGGTGGAGTGGTAGGGAGAAGGGGGACTAGGAGAGAAATCATATAGAAGATGGAGCTTGCACTGACTCTTGAAGAAATATACAGATCAGGGGTGGGATCCTGTGGCCTCAAGGCCACATGTGGTCCTCTAGGTCCTCAAGTGCAGGAAGGAATGCATAGATCTTAAGAGAACCAAAGACACAACATGTAAAGGAAACACACTTAGGCTTTGCCAGATAAGCAAAGACCTGTCTTGTCTCAATAACTCATTGCAATAAAAGTGAGGTACAAGGTCTTACTTAGTCCCTTGCTTCCCTATGTAATGGCTTTAGTCCTTGGCTGCTGCTTCTCTCAGGACCCGCATGAGTTAGCCTGGTGTTGCTGCTCATCAGACTTCCTTTCTCTGGATAGAAGGTCACACCCCTAAACTCTCAAATTTAGAGCAACTTGTGAGACGGCACCAGGCAGGAGCTTCCCTTCTCTGCCTACGTTAGGTTCTGGTATCCTGCTGTTAAGGAAATCCATCTTCTCTTTCTAACTAGAGGCCAGGGGCTCAGGAATGACACTGTCCATGAATTACACTCTTGGCCACCTGAAGAAATCTGAAACTCTGGTCAGGTTCAGCAAGCAAATAAATGAAGCTGTGAAAATTTCTCTCCCTGCCTGCAGGTGCTGTGCTCTTGCTAATTGTCTGGAAGAAAGTACGGTAAAGGTGGAAAAGGAATGAAAAAAAAAATACAAGGCAGGCCACCTGATCCATTTTCATAATCTAGCACAAAGGGTAATCCCTCCATGGCCAACAAAATCTATCATCCTGAGTCTGTTGTTGTTCAGTCATTCAGTCATGTCCAACTTTCTGTGACTTTGGGGATCATAGTACATCAATGCTGTCCATGGGATTTTCTTTGCAAAGGTACTGGAGTGGTTTGCCATTTCCTACTTTAGTAGATTAAGGCAGACAGAGGTTAAGTGATTTGTGTCACTAGTGAAAAAATGCTCTAAATCACTATTGATTTAGAGAAATGCAAATTAAAATGACTCTGACATACCACATCATACCTATCAGATTGGCTAACATGACAAAACAGGAAAATGATATATGTTGGAGAAGATGTGGGAAAATTGGAACACTAAGGCTTTGGTGATGGACTTGTGAAATGATCCAGCCATTCTGGAGAGCAATTTGGAACTGTGCCCAAAGGGCTATAAAACTGTGTGCATTCCCTTTGATCCAGCAATACCACTACTAGGTCTGTATCCTAAAGAGATCATAGAAAAGGAGAAAGGACCCACCTGTACAAAAATATTTATAGCAGCTCTTTTTGTAGTGGCAAAGAATTGGAAATCGAGGGGCTGCACATCATTTGGGGAATGGCTGAACAAGTTGTGATAGATATACATATATATATATATATATATATATATATATATATATATATATATACACACACACATATGTAATGGAATACTATTGTTCTATAAGAAATGATGAGCAGGCAGATTTCAGAAAAATCTGGAAAGATTTACATGTCACTAGTCATAGCTAGTAAGTGTTTGAAGTTGGATTTGAAGTCAGGTCTTCCTAATTCCGGGGTTCCATCTACTGAGCCATCCAGCTGCCTCTTCCTCAGTCTAAGCTAAACCATTAAACTACAGAGCAGCTCCAGCCATTGAAATCTGTCTCTGTGGAAAATCCAAGGGACAGCTCCAAAACAATAAATTCATCTTGGGGCAGCCCCAGGCACTGAGATTTCATCAGGAGCTGAATCTTGTCCTCTTGCTAGGCTTCCATCGGGCATGCCTATTCCCTTAGTGAAAAGAGACCATTTAAAGGCTCCCCTAAAGGACCCATCAAACTGATCACTGAACTTCCCTAATTAATGTCCTTTAAACTATCCCTCTCATTTGTAATTTTAGAAATCTAACTGAGTATGCCTTTGGGCACATTATCCCCATTTTTAGACAGTTCCCTGAGGGACCTAGGAGAGCTCCAGCATCAGGAAATTCACCTGCTGCCCCAGATGCCTTCTTCATCACCCTCTCTAGGGCCCCCCATTGAGACACTTTCAAAATCCACCCAATAGCCTTTTGTGAGGGTGCTAAGCTCCCACAGATCCCCTAACATATACTCCACAAAGTCAACAAATGAACACAGTTCTGTAAAGCCTCTCTAGGCTCACATTTGCCTTGGCGCTTACAAAGGGCTGTTTCCACCCACACCTAATAATTAGGAAAGAAATGTAAAAATAATTAAGAGTGGAATAGTCAGCTATCAAGAAAGGAAAAACAGACAAGATAAGAGGGGAAAAAAACCCCAAACTTTCCTTCTAAAATGAAAAGGAGTCAATCAATAAACATTTATCTATTAGATACCTACTGTGTGCTTGGCACTGTACTAGGGATGAAAAAAGAGGCAAAAGACAATGTTTCCTCTCAAGGAATTTCCAATCTAATGGAGGAAGACATCTTGCAAACAACTATGTACAAACTATAGACAGGATAAATAGGAAATAATCTGTCTCAGTTTCCTCATCTATGAAATGGAGTAATAATAAATACCTATTTCCATAGGGTTATGAGGATCAACTGCGATAATGTATATGAAGTACTTTGCAAACCCCAAAGTGCTCCATACATGCTAGCTATTATTATTATTATCATTCAATCAATAATTCAATTGATCAATCCAGGAGGTCGCAAGCTTCTACTTTGTGCAAGACTCAGTGTTAGGGACTGAGCCAGGGGCAGGGGCATAGAAAATCAGGAGGACTGGCATCTGCCTTCATTGTCCTCACATTGACTATGGGCTGGAATCTGGTGAGATGGAAATGGCAACTCTGACAGATTAAATGCCCCACTCAGCCCTTAGACACACTGGAGCCTCTCCCTTAACCTATGGGTGGTTCTATTGCAGTATCAGATGGAAGAAGAATTAAAGGTGACAATGTCTTGGGTACAGAAATTCCCTTGTGCCTTTCCCAGATGGTTCTCTGGGTTCATGGCGTTTCTCCAAATCTATGACCCTGACTACATGAAAGTTCTGCTGGACAGATCAGGTAAGAGGTGTCCTTTTGCTACTTGATGGGGTTCTCTAACTTCCCTCCCTCTCAGGACCGTCCTCAAAGATTCCATCTCAGTTCTCTGATAGGAGCCCTTTCCTCATCCACTCCCCATACTTTCTACTTACTGCTCACCAACCCAGCCCCTCCCATTTTCTTCCCCTCAGGATGCTCTGAAGCCTCACACATCATTGCCCCAGGTCTGGCTCCAGTTGTCCCTGGGAGTTTCAACAGAGTAAGGGGAGTTTGGGATAGGCTGCCTTTCAGATCAAGTGGACCTCTTTTTCTGTGTTTCAGATCCAAAAGCTAATTTACCCTACAGATTCTTGGTCCCCTGGATTGGTATGGGCTATAAGTGTGTGTGCGTGTGTGTGTGTGTGTGTGTGTGTGTGTGTGTGTGTGTGTGTGTGCGCGCGCGCATGCACATAGGCACATGAGGGTCTATACGTCCATCTGGGCACAGGGGCACCCTTGGGGAGACTCATCAGCATCACTCGGGTAGAGTCAGTCATCAGCCCCACATAAGGCTTCAGAATATCATGATGGAAGGCAGATGTCAGAAGCCGCCGGTGCTGGAACCAGACTGTCCCATTCAGGATCAGTAACCCTTCCCCTGAGTCCAGGAGATACAGACAAATGGTCAAAGATGAGGCATGGAGAGACCCTGAAGGGTCTAGGTGGCCTGTGGCCTGAGGAGAGGGAATGTGTAAGAGGACTCTCCAAGGAGAAGCTTGAACACATTCCTACCATTGACCTTTTACTGACATTATCCTGTACACTTGGAATGTCTTCTTCCCATCCCTGTTAAAATCTTATCACCCTTGAAGTGCCAGGTGTCATGTTACCTCCTCCCTACAGGAGGTTACATTCCTGATTCCTCGCACCTGGCAGGCATTTCTCTCTTCTCTGCACCCACCCAACACTCTCCTCCAGCCCTTCTTACATCCTACTTGATGTGGATCATGGGTACATCCCATATCTTTTCCAAGGTACTTTACCCTGGAGTAAGGAGGGGAGGGAGAAGGAAACAAGCATTTTTCAAGTGTCAGGCACTGTACTGAGTGCCATACAAACATTATACCATTGAATCTTCCTCAGTCTTCAGTGGGGAGCCCATGGAGGCTTCTGAGCAAGGGGAGGCAAGATTGGAGAGAGGATAAGCTGCAGGTGGGGAGGCTAGTTAGAACAGAACAATCGTCCAGCAAGAGGGAATGAGAGGCCAGGACGAGGTGGTGGCGGGGGGTAGAGGGTGATATAGGGGAAGGATAAGGATTTGATAGAGCACAGATAGCAAGCGGGAACCCCCAAGATCTTGGGGGGGGTGAACATACCAATCCAGGGGACCAAGAATAAAATCCCAGAGCTGGAAGGGACTTCAGAGGTCTGCTTGCTCAACCCTCATATCTAGACATGAAGCCCCACTACAGCATCCAAGATGTCACCCAGCCTCTGCTTGCAGACTTCCGGGGAGGGAGGATTTGTTGACTTCCTCCTGTGGCCATCTGTTACCCTTTGGGGTAGTTATTGTCAGAAAGTCTGTCCCCACATAACATACATCTGTGGTGAGGAGCAGGTTTTTGGTGGTGGCAACCCCCTGTCCCTCCTTCCCCAAATGATGCTTCTCATGTTTTCTTGAGCTTCTCTGGGCCTTAGGTTACTGTTTATGGCCTGTCCCCAGTTCGGGGTGGTGGGGGAGGTAAGAAGATGATGGGAGATAGGAAGGCAAAGGGTAGCTAGTGTCTATGTTTTCCTCCAGTCTCAAAAGACACAGTCAGAAGTATTGACTCAATGGTAGGCACTCTGTCTGAGCCCTGAGCTGAAGATGGGTAATGGAATTCAGTCATGGTATCTGGGTGAAAGGGTAGAAATGGTTGCTTAAGTAAGCAGGGAGGTCCTCACCATTGCCTGAAGGGACATTTTATGTCTGAGGAAGGGCTGTGGGAGCAGAAATAGACAGTAGGAAGCAAGAAGCATCAATAGGGGAGCGGAAATGGGGATGGAGAAAAGTAGTAGGCAGCGTTGATTGTGACCACTGGGAGGTGAGATCAGTGCATTTCGGCATGACAACTAAACAGGGATGGAATGGTCATGGTCAGGCATTGGCATCCATGCAGGCTTGAGGCCAGACACAAACCAGGACAGCTGGGGGTCTTCGTGCAGCAGAGGGGTCATTTTGTAGGCCTTCCTCCCTGTCCCCCATCCCAAGGAAGAGGTTTGTATTGAATCAGGGAGGACCTATCTCACCAGCAGGAGGCTGTCTCCCCATTATAACCACATGACTTTGGGGGTTCTGGTTCTTCTGTAAAGGAGTGGTCCTTGGTAAGAGCAGCTTACCTGGGACCTGCTCAGGTGGCTACTTCAACCTGCACTTGTATTGGTGGGTTGTTTCTTCCTCCTCCTCAGGGTTCTTTAGGGGTTAGATTTCTAGTACCTTTGCTCATGAGCCCCCACTGGTGAGCTACCCACTAACAATCAGGCAGACATATAACTTTTAGCAAAGGCATTTACCAAAATGGTACAACAAGAACAGCAGTTACAAAAACTTCCTCCTCCCTAGTCTGGGGCACACTCTCCTATGAATACACGTAGTATCCATGGAAAGAGTGGGTACAATCTTAAAGCACAAAAATAGCGAGGTATACATGTAAAGAGCACGTGGGACAAAGGGATAACTCACAACTCTTGGTTCCAGTTAGTCCTTTGTTCCCCTCATAGGACCCCATGAAACTCCCCTTAGGCTTGACTTTTGCCAGGGCTCTGAGGGTCAGTGCCTTCTAGAGTCCATAGCCAGCACTTCTCTCCATCACGAGGAGTTGCATTACTTGATGCTGTCTTTCCTCAGTGACTTCTGGTTGGATATGGGATGGAAAAGACTTGGCAATTCATTCAATATGGGGGGGTGAGTGAAAGTGAAAAGTTGGGGATGCCTCCTAGGTTACAAACCTGGGTGACTGAAAGGATGGTAGCACCCCTGACAATAATAGGGAAGTTAGGAGTAGAGGTGGGGTTTTTGGGGAAAGATGATGAGTTCAAGTTTGGACATATTGAGTTTGAGACACCTGTAGGACATCCAGGTAGAGATGTGCAACATACAGTTGGTGATGTGAGACTGGAACTCAGGAGAGAAGAGGGAATCAAGGAGAAGAGGGTGATTGAGAGTGTCACACGTTGCAAATAGGTCAAGAGGGATGGGGATTCAGAAAAGGCCGTTGGATTTGGCAATTTTCTAATTTCCTATTGCTATTAAGGGTGTTACTATATTCCCAGCCATCACAGGATCACAACCTAGACGTCTTCCTTGACTCCTCAATCTATCTAACCCCCCATATGGAATCATTTGCTAAGTCCTATCTTTTCTACCTTTGTAATGTCTCTGGTAACATCTATATGCCACCCCTTCTTTTCTGATACTGCCACTACCCTGGTGTAAGCCCTAATCAACTCATGCTTGGACTACTGCAATAGCATGCTAGTTGGTCTGGCTGCCTCAAGTCTTGCTTCACTTCAGTACATCCACCACTCAGTTGTTAAATCGATCTTCCTAAAGTACAGGCCTGACCATGTTACTCCCCCATTCAACCAACTCCAGTAGCTCCCTGTTGCCTCCAGGATCAGATATAAAACCCTCTGTTGGCTTTTTAAAGCCCTTTATAAACTGGTCCCTTCCTACCTTTCCAATCTTCTTATACCTCACACCCCACTATCTACTCTGTAACCCACCAACACTGGCTTCTTTGTTGTTCATCAGAAGACAATCCATGTTCTTTCATTGGCTGTCTCCCATGAGTGGAATGCTCTCTCTCCTTATCTCTGACTTTCTTTTTCAGTTAAAATCCTACCTACTTGAGGAAACTTTTCTCAATCCTTCTTTCTTCTGTTGATTATTTCCAGTTTATCCCATCCAAAGCTTGTTTGTATAGAGTTGTCTGCATGTGAGCTCCTTGAGAGAAGAGACTATTTTTTTCTTTCCAGGCACAGGGCCTGGAATACAGTATGTGCTTAATAAATGTTACTCTGGGGAGCTCACGTCACAAGGAATGAGGACTGAGAAAAGACAATTCAGTTTAACATTAAGGAGATTATTGGTAACTTCAGAGAGAACCATATTACTTGAGTGGTAGTCACTGAAGCCTGAATGTAAGGGGTTTGAGAGGAGAGTAGGAGGTGAGAAAGGATAGGTACTAAATGGAGGAAGTTTTTCCTGAGAGTTTGGCTCTGAAAGGAAGGAGAGAAATAGGATGATGCCAGGAGGGAAGGGTAGGACCATGAGAAGGGTGGATCTCTAAAGGATAGAGAAGATCTGGACAAGTTTGTAAGGAGGGAAGGAAGGGTTGGCAGGGAAGGAGAGGTTGAAAATTAGGGAGAGCAAGAAAGAATTAGGAGCAAGCTGCTGTAGGTAACAGGAGGGGATGGAATGAGATTAAGGGTTGGCTTGGACAGGGAGAAAGGCCACCTTCTCCCCCAAAACTGGAGCAGAGTAAGAGAAAATAATGGAGAATGCTGAAGTGATTCAAGGTGTAGAACTAGGTAAAAGAGAAAGCTCAAGACTGTTAGTGAAGCATGAGGAGAGATCCTCAGCTGAGAGGAGGAAGGAGGTGCTGTTGTAGGAGGTTCACAGAGAGAATAGAAGGCTTGGGACAGCTGCTGGGGGAAGCTCTTCAGAACTGAACAGGAAAGATATTGTCATGTAGGAGGAAGGGCCCAGGTGACATGAGAGAACATCATGTTCTGTACCGATCCACACAGTGTCCTGTACAGAAAACTCTAGTGCTTCAAGACTGATAGTGACTGGGCACCAACAGACACATGTGTGGATGAGTGTGTGTGTATGTGTGTGTATGTAACTTTGGGTCCCTTTTCCCACTTTATGTAGATTGTGAATGGATAGAATCAATAAATTACTGCATAAAATCACTGGGAGGAGTTTCCTCTAAAAATTCACAATTCATTTCAAGCTATGCTTCCTAAGCACATCCTGCCTACAAGTATGTGAGCATTTCTTTCCATATCCTTAAACAACTGGTCAGTTTTCAGACATGGGCCTGAAAAAGATAACTTGATTAAAAATATTTATTAAATGAAGAATCTATAAAAAACCCAAAGACGAATCCTGTGGAGACAAGAGAAGACAGGGCACTGACCTTTCTCTCAAAGAATCTGTAATCTAGTGTGGGGAGGCCAAATTGGCAAATGTCTCTGATTCAAAGACGATCAAGGAACAGTGTCAACAATCATAGTGATTGTTCTCAGGGTGAGGTAAGTTACCTAAGGAGGCAATGTTCCTTCCCAGAAATCCTTCTGGGATATCTACGAGTAGAGGCTGAATGACCAGATAAAGGCATACTTGGTCAGGTATAGCTTAAACCACATGTCTCTGAGGGATCTCCCAGCTTGGGGCCCTCTCAGTTCTGACATTCTCTGTTTTATGGATCCTCTCCCTCTCTCTCCTCACCTCTGGGGATCTGGAACTTTGTCTCCGACCAAAGGCAAGGGTGGGGGCAGATGAAAAAATCCAGACAAAGGATCATGAGGAACTTGAGGAGAGGCTGATCACTTTCTGCTGTGGGGATGGAGGGCTTTCTGGAGGAGGCTGTGGCATCTGAGCTGGGCTTAGGAGGAAGCAGGGGGCTTGGGAAGATGAGGGAAGTGGAGTATATTCCAGGCCTGATGGATGGTATCAGCAAAATACAGAGACAGGAGAGGGTAGGCCAAGATGAAGTGAAGAGTATGAACAAGGGGAAGGGTGGATTTGCCTGAAGCAGAGGAAGCATGCATACTGAGAGCCTGTGCTGCCTTCTTCTGTTCCAGGATAAATAGGAGAAGCTCACAGCCCAGAGCTCCAGTCTGGAGGTCTTTGAGCACGTCAACTTGGTGACTCTGGATACCCTCATGAAATGTGCCTTTAGCCATGACAGCAACTGCCAGACAGAGAGGTGAGTGATGGCCAGATTGTCCACACTCCACACTACCCAGGAAGCATATCCAACCCTGGTCACTACTTTCTCTTCCTTTAAAGCTCAGCTTGGTCACTACCTCTATATCAGCAAGCATCCTATCCAGGATGGCCTGCTAGCACACGTTCTTTCGATCTGCTTTATAAAGGAAAGACAGCTTTAAAGGGGTTAACAATCCTACTTTAATTGAAGAGAAAGAAGTGAGCATAGAAAATATGAGCAGAAAAATTAGCACAAAGACCAACAGACAGGGCTCCCCTGTCTGAATATAGCAATATTGCTATACACTTTGCATATATCATTGGATTGAGGGAGCACAGATATCTAAGCAGTCGGGGGGGGCTCTGAACATATGGCTACTCAGAGTCTCAACCAGGAAATCAAAATATCCTTCTCATGAGTGAACCCCCAAAGCAAATTGCCAGCCTCCTAGAATATATAACAAAGGTGGCCCCCGATTGGCTCAGAGCCGAAGGCAGGAAACCTACTTGACTCGGCACAGCTATGAATGATCAAGTTTCAAAGGACCTTCAAAATCCTTCAGATATTTACAATTTAACCTGAGCCTGGGATATTGAACTCTGGAAAAAAAACAACAACGAAAATCCCACTTTGCTTGTGCTTACAGCCTCCTACAGGAAGCCTAGCCTGCTGCATCTCATTCTACTTTCAGTGACTTGTGCTGCTCCTCCCCCCAGGGAAATTTAATTTGTCCAGATGGAATTTTCTTTGTTTGGGTTATCTCCCCCAAATCACCCCCTACTCCTGGCGGGCAAAGATTGGTTCATTTTTGTTATCTTTATACATATCCCTCGTACCTGGTACATCATTGGCACTCATTGAAGTTCATCCCTGTATAGTCACAAGGCTTGGTGGGACAATGGCTAGAGCTGATCTCACAACCACTAAGATCTGGGATCAAGTTCAGCCTTGGACATGAAATGGTTGTGTGATTCCAGCAAATCACCTCATGTCTCAGTGGCCCAGGCCACTCTAAATTTTAGTCAAGGTCGAGAACCTGCATTGGTTGAGGGACTTTGCACACCAGGGAGTGCCCTATGCCAATGAAATGATAATACCACTAATGGTCAGCATTTATATGGCACTTTTAGGTTTGAAAAGAGCTTTATATGTTACCTCATTTTATCATCACAGGCCTAGGTCCTGCCCTAGCCCTCCCTCCCAGACCAAAGGCTCTTTCCCAGTTCTGGCTGGCCTGGGCCCTTTACCCCTCCTGTGCCCTTCTTCCCTGCAAGAATGCTGATTGCTATATCCAGGCCATGTGGGAACAGGGAGCCCTGATATTCTCTCAGATTCAGTATGCCCTCTATCACAATGATCTCACCTACTTGTTCAGTCTCCAAGGCTACCAGGCTTACCAGTTTGCTCGTCAGGCTCTTGAGCACACAGGTACTGCTTGCCCCTGCCTGTTGTCTTCCAATCAAATGTAATTCATTCTTTCACCTGGGCATTGAGGGGCCTCACAAGGGGTGAGATGCCCCTTCTCCAGTGTCCCTGGGAGGACCTCCTCTAGGAGAGCAATGTCCCAGGCTCCCAGGCTGGCCTATTGCTTATCATGAGCTGAGACTGGAATCCCTCTGACTTCCAGCCATTGTTCCCAGTTCTGTGTTTTAGGATCAAGTGGAATCTACACCACAGGCCTTCAGAGAGTCAGAGTCAGGGATCCTATCCTCCTGAGCCTTCTTTTCTCCAAGATAAGCATCTGAATGCAGCTGATGCCCTCATGACCCCCTCAGATTTGAGTCCCCAGTGGAAGGGTCTCAATCTTCTGGGTACACAGTAGACTCAGGAAAAAGATTTGTGGAAGAATATGAGGCATAGTTCATCTGGGCATGAAAAATCTCCCAGTGACCTTTATCTGTCTCAGAGGGAAGGATTCTATTCGAATTACTGCATCTACTTTGAGATTTGTTTTGGATAAACAGCAAGAAATTCCTGCTGATAATGAAAGGTGTTGCAAAGTGTTGGGTCTATGAGGGTGTGCATTTGTATATTTGGTTGATCCTGACCTGGTTTGAGGAGGAAAGACCAAAGTCCCTGCAATTCTGAAATTCTATCCTTCAAACACAACTATTCTCATTCATGACACAATAGCTGGTGGCATATAATCAATTATAATTAATGCTTTTTTCATTAATTCATTGCCTGACACATATAGCCTCACATAACTGGGTAACCAGCAGCTCAGGCCCAGTGGCATCTGACTCTACTCATTGGTGGGGACCCATTGATTGGTGGTCTGTTTCCGAGGGCAAGAGGTTTGGAGAAGATAGAACCTTGATTCCTAACCCTAGCTCCCAACTTAAAGAGGGAAGATACTTGATTCCAGATTCTCTTTGGGGACCTCTCCACCAATGAGGAGAGTCTTATGCAACTGAATTTGAGACCCTGGTTACATTTGTACACTCTCATGTACACACACACACACACACACACACACACACAAAACCTCACTCCTGCCACTCCTCAGTGGAGGGGAGATAGAAGTGTGAGTTCACAGGATCATAGCTTGAGAAGTGTAAGGAACTTTGGAAGCCACTGAATCCAACCCTCTCATTTTACAGATGAGGAAACTGAGGCAGGCAGGGGGTGAGGTGACTTACCCAGGGTCACACAGTCAGAAAGTGTCCGAGGCAGGATTGGAACTTAGTTCTTCTTGATGTCAAGTCCTGTGCTCTCTTCAACATGGAAGAAGCACAGGGAGACTTGTCTGTGTGTAACACAACAAACCATGGGCATTGAGAGCTCACTACTTCCCAAGGGAGTTTGGTCTCTATGGTCTGTGACCATGAACCACTTTCCTGCAGACATGGTGATTAGGAAGAGGAAGCAACACCTCCAGCAGGAAGGAAGCTTGGAGGCTGTCTTGAAGAAACGACGCTTGGATCTCCTGTACATCCTCCTCTGTGCCAAGGTGAGAGCTGGCCAAGCCTGGTGGTGGCCCCTAGGTAGGAGGAAAGCAGCTTCCCATCCCTTCTCTTTTTTGGTGCTTTCCCTCTTCCCTGTGTTGGTGTCCTGAGAGGCACTGGGACCAGAAGGAGCCTGGGAGTGGTCATCCCAATCTGAGAGGTTATGAAGGTGGTGGGGTGGGAGTATCTAGGAAGGGTCTCTGTGGCCCACAGGACAATTCTGAAATCGATCTTTACACAGATGTCATCTGCTCTCTTAGGAGCTGCCACTCATCATAAGGAGCTCCTGGTGCCATATTTAGTCACAGAGAGAAATCCTCTGAGCTGATTTTGACGCCCTGTGCTCTGACAGAAGGATATCCCACCTTGGTGCATGCCTGATGGCTCTGATTGCAGCCCATCCATGCCCTCTCACCCTTTGAGACCCTGGTCCATGTCTTCTGAGGAGTCCTCCCTAGTGAGTTCACTGAAGAGGTTGGGCCAGCCTTCCTATAGATTTCTTGAAGTTTCATGGATATCAGTTGAGCATTTTAGGCCAGTCATTAATTATTCTGACTCTCCATATTTTTTTTTTTAGCTCTTTTTACTTTGATCTTATGTACCTCTAGCTTTTCCCTCGAGCTCTTTCTTGTATCATGAACTGCCTTTTGGGCATCTTGAACTAGATTTCCCGCAGCAATCTCAAATTCAACATCTCAAACAGAACTCATAATCTGTATTCCTCTTTTCTACATCAGTTCATTTTCTAGCTGTGTGACCCTGGGCAAGTCACTTCACCCCTGTTTGCCTCAGTAATAACTGACCACTATGTACCAGGCACTCTGATGGGCATTCAAGCTAAAAAATCAATACGTCATCATTGAACACCCAAATGGATTGCCCCCTCTTCCCAGAAACCCTCCCTGAAGCCCCAGTCCATCTAACTTTCTTTGCACCTTTTAAAGGTATTTTTCATTGGAGTTTGGAGTTAGGAGTATTTGAGTCTTATCCTCTGAGTGGGCTGGCTGTAGGCTTCCTGAGGGCAGGGCCTGGGTCTTCTCTAAACTTCATCCCTCCCTTGGTACAAGTTCCTGCACATGGCAGGTCCTCGATAAAGGGTGGCTGGCCCCTGATGCTAGTGGCTTCTCTTCACCAGATAGAGAATGGAGACTGCTTGTCAGACAAAGAGCTGAGGGCTGAGGTGGACACTTTCATGCTCGGGGTCATGATATCACTGCCAGTGGCATCTCTTGGCTTTTCTATTCTCTGGCCACGAATTCTGAGCACTAGCAGAAATGCTGGGAGGAGATCAGGGGCATCCTGGGAGATGGGACATCTATCACTTGATGAGTGGCTGTGGGATTAAGGTCTGCTTTATTTCTCCCTCTTTAAGCTCCAGAGGAGAAAACCCTAGGTCCCCTGGATGTCCCATTGCTGGTCCAATCCTCCCCTCCTGACGGTTGGTCTCTTCGTCCCTTAATCTCCCTGTGCTTTCAGGGAGCACCTGAGCCAGATGCCACACACCACCATGTGCATCAAGGAGTCCCTCCACCTCTGTCTTCCAGTACCAAACATCTCCAGGGAGCTCAGCAAGCCCATCACCTTCCTTGATGGCAGCTCCTTACCTGCAGGTGATAAGTGATACCCACTTGTTCATTCTACAAGCTTGTGGGGCCCTCTCTGTGTGGCTGGGAGGTTGGATTTGACAGCTTTTGAAAAAGCAGGAAACTCTTCAGCAAGGACCTTCCAGGTGCCACAAAGTCCCCCCACTGAGTGCTCCCCAGGGAAGGCAAGGGTGCAAGCATTTAGTAAGTACACACTAGGTTCCAGACACTGTGCTAAGTACTTTAAAAACATTATACAATTTGATCCTTACAACAATCCTGGGGAGCGGGTGATATTATTGTGCTTGGTTTACAGATGAGGCACAGGGTCATATGATTTGTATCCGGAGTCAAATTTGAACTCAGGTCTTCCTGAATTCGGGCCTAGGGCTCCACAAGCTGTTTCACTGCAAATGCCACTTAGGGCTCCAGGAAAGAGTCTTCAAGGGAAGAGTGTGGGGAAAGGGGGATCAATGATAAGGATCAGGAACCAAAATGGGGCCTGAGAGCCACTGACTGAAGCAAGGCTGGGAATGGTTACCCTGTGTGAAATGACTGAGGAAATAAAGGTTCAAATTTCCAAAAATATTGATTTATTAAGTAATGCATGCCAGTTGCCCAACAAACCAGGACCAGGCCCCTCAGCTTTGGCACTGGACCCAGAATACAGGAGACGACAGATTTTCATGCGTTAAAAACAATCAAATATGACCTATTAATTAAAAAGAAACAATTAAGCAGGATATAAAATTAAGCAATTTGGTTTCTAATTGGACGAATGATTAGGAACTTAGGGAGGGGAAAGTGCCCTGAAGTCAGAACCATGTAGGGCTCAGTTTAAACAATGCAATGAGGTTTTCTTACTCTTCTCATAATTGAATAAAGTTTTCTCACAAGATAGAAATTGGATTCAGTGAACAGAAAGGGAATTGCACTGGCTTCAGAACTGAGTCACAAGACGGAGTGTCAGTGGTTCCCTCAATTCCCACCATCCCTTGCTGTTTTAATTCCCCCCACCTGGAGGAGAGAAGGGAGCAGGAATAAGTTCTCTGTCTTCAAGTGTTTGGAGGTCTGTCCCATGGTAAACTGGATTTATTCTTGGGGAGGGGGGGGGCGGGTGGAGTTTTAGATAGAAAGGTTTAGATTTGATATCAGGATAAACTTCCTCCAAATCAGAGAGGCCCAAAAGAGGAATGGGCATCCCCAGGTGTGTTGATTTCGAGCTGGTATAAATCTCAGAGACCATAGAGCCCAACCCGATTTCTTGTCTCTGCCTCCCAGGGAGTGTGAGGGAAGTTGGTCCCTTCTCAGGACTGCTGGTCTTCGCTGCTGCTTCCCTGATTCATAGGTCATCAGCCCCCATCTCAGTGACAGTAGTAAAAGTCAGTGCCCCTCTGGCCCTGGTGGACCTTGGCCTCTGGAGTTTACTGACCTCCTGCTCAGATAGAGGCAGGGTCTGAGGTTTGAGGAGAGGTGATTGTGATATCTAGCCAGAGAAAACCTTTGTCCTGAGGGCATGCTTTGTTTCACCCAGTTTTTGCTTAATCCTTTGTGAGAAATTGCAGGCTGCAGGCCGTAAAGTTTGAGGCACAGGGTATGTCTGAGGCCTTGGAATTAGCTGGATCATGTAGAAGTCAGAGCATACTGCACTGCCCCTGGTCACTTGGAGGCCAAGGGGTACTGCATTGCTCAAGATTCTCTTCCGTGGGGTTATCTGATGTTCCTGATTAGTGTCTCCACACCCTGGGACCTTCATGCCCTTGTGACTGCACCTTCCCTCTCACAATTCTGTTTAGCTGGGCTCTATCACATGTGGTATGTGGATCTGGGGTATATATAAGGCCTAAGCCTTGGGGGTAGTAAGAAGTCTGCCTTAAGATCTGGCTGTAAGGCTTCCCCATGGAGAGGACTCAATAAACTTTCTCTGCTTGCACCTCTGAGCTGTGACTCTTATGTTCTTAAATTGTGCTAGTGCCTATTTGAGTGAGGTAAGTAACTGGCTGCCCTGCAGGCAAGTTAGGGTATTCTGACAGAGAACCCTGACAATCCTTAGTCTACTTTCCACCCTTAGCCCATGGTCTCATCTTTCTCAAGATCAGAGGAATATATGTCAATGATTAGGCAAATTCCCCACTCTATGTGTTTGTACCTTGGAACTTTGCAGGGGTCCCTGCATGGGACCAAGGAAGAGGAAGTAGACTGAGTTGGGAGGAAAACCAACATTAACTGAAAAGACACATTGGGTTACTGTCACTTAGCATCAGGGTGACCGTAGACCATGGAGGTCCCAAGGGTGGAGGTGAGCATGGGTCCAGAGCTGGGGGATCCATTGTAGATCAGGAAACCAGCTTAGTGGAGTGCAGTGGAAGGATCCTGGATGGGCAGCTAGAAACTTGGGTTCTAATGATGCCTCTGCCCCTTACCACTGATGAGGCCAGTGACACCGCTGGTGTTACTGTAGGCAAGGCGTTGCCTCTTGAGGGCCTTCATTTCTGCATCCTCAATGAAGCTTTCTTCCAGCTCTAGGTCCTGTGGTCCCATGGTCTTCTGAGCCTGAGTAGGGGTTTCCAAGGGCCTGGTCACTTTCCTAATCTAACCCGGCTCCACAAAGCCCTTTATCCTGATACCCTGGCAGCTGGTATCCCCCCTCCCAACCCACAACCATGGCTGGAGATGGTGAGGTGCTAGAGAGGTCTGGTTAGGTCCGAGAAGTTTCTATGACTCAGATACTCTATGGACTTTAGTCCTTCTACTGACCAAATAGTTATTGCCATGGAGCCAGGCCTTAGGTCTCCCCGACTCCCAGGCTGGTGGACCGAGAGCCCGGCACCTATGGGCTACGAGGCAGAACAATGACTAAAGTGTTGGACATGGAGTCAGGAAGCCCTGAGTTTGAATTCTGCTGCAGCCACTTTACTAGCTGTGTGACCCTGAGCAAGTCATTTAACTTTGGCCTCCTCAGTTTCTTCATCTGTAAAATGGGTGTGATGATAGGGTTGTTGATAGGGCCCAGGGAGATGATGAGGGAAGTGCTTTAACTTTAATGTGCTATGTACTTGCTTGTCATTATTGTCGCTGCTGTTGGTGAGGGAGCAGGTCAGTGGGTTTCTTTCCACCTCTCCAGGAGCCCCTGTCGCTATCAACATGCATGCCCTTCACCACAATCCCAGCATGTGGCCGGAACCAGAGGTGTATCTGCCCCCTAAAGGGGATGGGCTCAAGGGTCCATCAGAACTGATGGGGACAGGGGCAGCTAGAAGGGGCTGCTCATGGATGACAGACAGAGGACACTCCAGCCCATCTGGGGGTGATGCAACAGACAGTGAAATTGGTGGTGCTGGGGACAGTCCTGCTGTTCATACCACATCTGGAGGGAGCACTGTGCTCAGTTCTGGGCACCACAGTTCAAGAAGTCCAGTGCTGGGCAGCCAGGTAGTGCAGTGGGTTGAACACCTGCCCTGGAGTCTGGAAGACCTGAGTTCAAATGCGGATTCAGACACTTACTAGGTGTGTGGCCCTGGGGAAGTCACTTAACCCCAACTGTCACAAAAAAACAAAAAAGCCATTGCTAAGTTGGACAGTGTCCAGAGGAAGGCAGTCAGGACAGGGAAGGGCCTGGAGACCATGTCATAGGAACTAGACTTTTTAAGGTTGGAGAAGGAGAGGGGGCACATGATAGCTGTTTGTCCTCAAGTACCCACAGGGCTGTCCTGTGTAGGAGCAGTCAGACTTGTGTTGTTTGGCCCTGAGGGTCAGAACCAGGGTCAAAGGGCAAAGTTCCAAAATGGCAGATTGAAGCTGGAAGTCAGGACAACATTCCTAACAGTCCAGAGGGGGGAATGATCTGCCTTAGGAGGCCTTCAGGAGAAGGGGAGTGTCGTAGGGAGAGTTTTTCCTGGCCATGAGCTAGATTGGATGGTTGCTGAGGCCCCCTTCCAAACATGGAGGAAGTTTGAGAAATGAAGGAATATTTGGCTGAGGAAGATCAGGGTGGGAGTCAGTTAAGAAGTGGATTAGGCCATCCGCCACAAGTGGGAGGTTGAGACTGGGCTTGGTGGTGGAAGGAATGGAGAAGTCATGACGGTAACCAAGGGGAATGAAAGAAAGAATTAATACGGATAAAAGAGAAAGATTGTCAGGCAACAGGGATGGTCATGGAGGCCTAGATCTGGAGCCACAAAGGCCAGTCTCTTCATTTTACAGGTGAAGGAAGGGAGCCCTAGACAGTGGTCTGACCCCTGAACATCCAAGGCAGGAGCGCCATGCGTTTGTGGCTGGTGACATCAGCTCCATTTCATGGTTTTCTCCAGTAGCTCTGGAGTAGAAGCAGAGAAAGTGGATGGTGGGGGGCCAACCCAGTGTGTGTGTGTGAGTGTGTGAATGTGAGTGTGTATGTGTGTGTGTGAGTGTAAGTGTGTGGGTGTGTGAGTGTAAGTGTATGTGTGTGAATGTGTGTGAGAATGGTGTGTGTGTTTGTGTGAGTGGTGGAGGAGATAAAGGGGATGTGGGCTGGGGATGGAGGTGGGCTCTAGGAGACCCTGAAGGCCTGAGCCTCTGCTGAGCCGGCCGGGTTTCTGTTCTCATTGACCCATGGCTGGCCTCCTTAGGAACTGTGTTGGGCAGCAGTTTGCCATGATTGAGATGAAGGTGGTCATGGCTCTGACCTTGCTGTGCTTCCATCTGGCCCCTGATGACACACAGCCTCCAGAGTTCTGCTCCAGGCTGGTCCTCAAGTCAAGGAATGGGATCCACCTGAAGCTGAAGAGGCTCTGAGGATGCTGCCCTGAAGGAAGAAGACGGCCATCCTTCTCCCTGTCCCCTCCCCCTCCCCATACCCCATTCCCACATCCTCCCCACCCCCTCCCCATCCCTCATTCTCTTCCCCATTCTCATCCTACCTCCTCTCCTACCCTTGACCCAGCCAGCCAGCCCTGCTCAGGCTCTGCTGGGGGTTGGGGAGGGCCTTTGTCCACTTGTCCTCAGGCCCCATCTTCCTCTGTTTACCCACAAATACTTTTACCTGTAATAAAAGTTCAATCATCCAGATCACAGTTCTAAGGCTTTCTGTGGGGGATGGTGGCTATGGGTAAAGGGAAGAAGAGGAGAGATTGATTAAGAAAAGAGAGGTGGGAGGATATGGATACTGGCAAGGGAGACCCCTGAGCAGGGGCCTCAGGGAATAGAGAGCTCTCAGGGGACCCCTAGGCAACTGTAGTGACCCTACAGGGATGGAGGGTCTGTTTTCTAGTGTTGTCCAGTGACAGTCACTTGGAACCTAGCAGAGGGAGCTGTCCTGTCTCCTGCCCCCTTGCTCGACATCTATGATGGTAGAATCACGTTCGTGTGGGAAAGAGGGAGACGCTTTAGTGCCCAGCAGAGTCAGTGTAAGTCAGCCGGCTGAGGCTAAAATCCCACCTCCTACAGGAAGCTTTTCCTGATTATCCCTTAATGCTAGATTATTACTGTTTTTTTAATGTTGATTATTTCCAGTTGATCCACTCCATAGCTTGTTTGTACATGGTTGTTTACATGCTGTCTCCCTTGTTAGACTGTGAGCTTCTTGAGGGTAGAGACTGTCTTTTTGGAGGGGGGAAGGCAGGGCAATTGGGGTTAAGTGGCTTGCTCAAGGTCACACAGCTAATAAGTGTTAAGTTTCTGAGGCCAGATTTGAACTCAGGTCCTCCTGACTCCAGGGCTGGGAACTGTCTTTTACTTGGTATATTCGGTGTTTGGAAGGTAGTAGGTGCTTTAAAATATTAGTTGACTGACTGAGTGATACAGGAGGAAGAGCACTGGGTTTGGAGTGAGAAGAGGAAGATTTGAATCCTATCTCTGGTATTGGTCCTCTCTAAGCCTCAGTTCCCAAAATGGTGAAAGTTGGTGCTATATGGCCTTGATGCTCCATTGTAGCTCTGCATCCTACTAATGGCTTCCAGAAAAACCAAGACGAGTGCGTCTATAGATCCAAGCAACTCAGCCAGCTTGAAGTTGAGGGAGATGTGTTAGGGAAAGGATATGCTCAAAGTTGGGGCTCAAGTAGCAAAATTATACACCTTAAGAATGGGCTTGGTTGAAGACAGTGCCAGGTGTGGGGTTAGGGGAGGCATTCTTAATCAGACCCAGATGTGTTGTACACATTCTTAGGGTCATTGATTGATACCAAACTTGGGTGAGGCTCAGTTAGGTGGAATTTCTTTATCGGGTTCCCAAATTGGGAGAGGATCTAAGTGAAGTCTCTAAGGCAGCAGAAGAAAAATCACTCAGACATCACTCTAGGGGAGGGGTAGAGGATTTTGTCCAATGAGAAGCTTCCAGCATTCTACCTGACTTTGCACAGCCCTCCCTTACTCAAATCCAATTCACTTGCATGTCCTGGCATCACCTCCCTGATGACATGGTCCTCTTGGAGAACAAAGACCAAACAGGATCAGCATTGGTCAGAACAGTGGAAAAGTACAATCCTGTCTGTCTTTGCCTATCACTTCTATGGGCATTAGCATGTTTACCTAAGAGATTCTGTATTGGAGTCTTAGCGTTATAGGATAATGAAAGTCAAACAATAGAGAGTTTACAGTGATCACTATTAGTAAGTGTTAACTGTTTGGTTCAACCTAGAAAGTTTTAATCAAGTTCAGTTCAGCAAAGGTCCAGGAGGCTGCACACATTCCACGATGCTGCTGTTGGCTTGGACAAGTATCTTTGGAGGGCACCGAGCTCTGCCACTGTAGTGGATGAGAGCCCATAAAGGATTCCTATCCTGACAGAAAAGCCTACCTGTTCCTGTGACTGGCCTGTGTAATGCCATGTACCAGCAGATTCCCCAAAGAATGCTACTGTGAATAGCTTTTAAGGTTCGGATTACACAGTACAGTGAACACTCTGTTTATTCCATTACAAATCAAGGCAAACATTCACAACAAATCACAATATAATATTCACAACATGACATCTTATCACAGGAAATCACAATATAGTGTTCACAACAGCTTAACATTAGAATGGCC
>CM053584.1:26963295-26989179 GCA_028627135.1 Pseudochirops cupreus | reverse complement strand
TCTGTCTCTAGAACTCTTCTTATATACACACACTGGCCTCCTGTCTCAGCCAATCTCCTTCTGCCACGTCAGTAACAGGGGAGTTCACGCCCTATCAATAGGGGACAGAGCTCACACCTTCCATACTTAGCCCTAAGTTACTAAGTGCTAAGTATCTGCTAAATTGATTGCTGTCACAGTCTGAAGCTTCAGTGGAAAGATAGCTGGCCTGTATTCAAGTCCTATCTGTGACAGGCAGATGACAAGACCAGTGGTTCAAATTCTACTTCCTCCTTACTGTCTTTGTGACCTTGGGCAAGTACTTGCATATATACCTCAGTTTCCTCATCTGCAAAATAAAGGAGTTGGACTAGTTGGCCTCTCATGTTCCTTACAGCTCTGGATCTGTGCCTCTGTGCTCTTGACTCCCAGACTGGCTTTTCCTTTGCACATACATTTGTGGGTCTCTCCAGTTAGGGGCCAGATCTCTTCCCCTTCTGAGTGAAATATCCACATACTCTCCCTCTCTACACGTGGGCTGTTTAATTGTTCTATGAAGCTTCTGTAAGTCTTAGCACTATCTCCTCTCCCCACCCCCCCCAGCAGGAGACCTAGGTGCTCCCTCTGACGCCAAATCCCACATGATTTTTTTTTTCTGTTTTCTTGATTTTCTCACTACCCGAAATGTGGATGTTGGTAGTGAGCTCTGGTCTGGGATTAGGGCCAAGTATGCTGATGAGTATCACAAAGATCCTAGTATAAAGGCCGGGGAGAGAAAGAGAGAAAGATGTGTCAGTTCCGACAGAGAGTGATAGGGGTAGCAGCATCATGAGCTCTCTGCTCTCCTTTGCCTGGTACCTGGGCAATGTATTTGGATTTCTACAGATTTTGTTCCTGTTGTGTCTGGGCCTGCTGGTGCTGAAGGTGGTCCAGTTGTATATTCACAGACAGAGGCTGCTTAGAGATTTCCGGAGTTTCCCAGGCCCTTCTGCCCACTGGCTCTATGGGAATGTCTTGGAGGTAGGTGAGATCCTAGGAGAAGGGAGTGTGGCTATCATTAGGTGTGAAGTGGCTGTCCATCTGCTAATTTATTGAGGGTCCAGAGGAGGCATGGTTGCTTGGACCAGTCCTCTGAAAAGCTTCCTCGAAGTCTCAGCCACAGAGTCTGAGGTGGGAAGCCCTTCAGCAGCACCAAGTTCACTCAAGGCTTCAGCAGGGATATCCTCTACTATTCCTCTGACCATGGTCATCAAGCCTCCACCAGAAAAAGAATAGATAAGGCCAAAATCCTACACCTGGGAGCCTCACAAGGGAGGGGCCTGGACTCCACAGTCTTCTAGGTCACTGCCAGCTCCAAATTTGTGACTTTAGTATGTAGTGTGGGGAACCTGTGCCCCCGAGGTCACATGCAACCTTGGGTGTGGCCTTGTGACTGAGTCCAAGTTTTACAGAACAAATCCGTTTATTAAGGGGATCTGTTCTGTGAAGTTTGGGTTCGGTCAAAGGGCTACACCTGAGGACCTAGAGGGCCTTGAGGTTACAAGTTCCCCACTCCTGATAGTCCAACTTCTCCATTTGACAGATGATGGCAATAAGGCCCATATCTGTCAATCAGTCAGTCAAAGTGCATTTTTCAAGCAGGTACTACGCTGGACATTGGAACTCAAGCTGACTTTCCCAAATCATATAACCTCTACAGACAGAACTAAGATTAGAATCCAGATGATGTGATTCCTGGTGAAGTGCTCTTTCCCTTGCACTACACCTGCTCTGTCCTTAAATACTACTAGTGAGGGGGAGCTCACTACCTTCCAAGTAGTAGCTTCCACTACCTTATGTTGTCAGCTTCATAGCTAGAATATTTGGCCAGACATTGAGCCAGAAGAGGACTCTTTGTAATTTAAGGTACTGGTTGTCCCTCTGGGGCCACACAGTCCCTCTCCTATATGATAGCCCTCCAAGTATTGGAAGAGACCAGTCATATGTCCCCTGAGTCTTGTCTTCTTAGTGAGATGTCTCATCTTTCCCTCCTCCAAATTCTCAGAGCTCATTGTCTGTATCTCCCCTGTGGTCCTGACCTCATCATCCTTTGGGCGATTGTCTTATCTCCATCATCAGTACACTGAGATCCACAAAGGAACCAGTTGTTTTTCCTTCATCTGTGCTTTCTACCCTCTTCTTCCCCCACCAGGTCCAAACATTAACCTCTCACTAGGATCATAGGTTCCCAAAGTGCGTGATATCACCCCCTGAGGGGTGCTGGAACAATCCATGGGGGCAGTAGTAGCCTCGGGTGCAACTGGGGGACATTGAATAACAACAAGGCAGCGTTGGAAGCATAAGCAAAGAGAAGATAAGAAAATTTTGAAAGACCATTCATACATATTTCATCTGTTGTATAACAGAGTTGAAGTTACAGTGATTATGTTATTTTCCAAAGAAACATAGAAAATGCAAGTTATAACCAATCAGTGATCAAATCCATTGACAGGTCTTAACAAGCAAGTGTTGGGAGGTGACCATCTCGTGCATTGTTGGGAAACCCAGCAAGCATCTATAGGAATATGTACATGTAATGACTTGTTTACAATATGATACTATCTGGGTACATGATGCAATATTGTGTTGTCGAAATTTCAATGCAGGAAAACCCCACAAATTCACAATGAATTATTAAATTTAAGATGCGTCATTTTAGGGGGCGGCTAGGTGGTGCAGTGAATAGAGCACTGGCCCTTGAGTCAGGAGGATCTGAGTTCAAATCTGGCCTCAGATGCTTTAACACTTACTAGCCATGTGACCTTGGGCAAGTCACTTCACCCCAATTGCCCTACCTTCCCTCCTGCTGAAAAAAAGGGCATCATTTTACATTTTTTGAAATGACACAAATTTTAAAAAACCATTAAAGGGTTAAAGAAAATAGATTTCCAGGGTGGCACTGAATACATTTTTTTTTTGAAAAGGGGACAGTAGATCGAATAAGTTTGGGAACCTCTGCACTAGGAGCTTAATAAATATTTAAAGAATAAATGTTGGGGGCTCACTCTGCTTTCCCTACCAGGGGATGGGGATGGTCTTTTTAAAGAGAAACTTATAGAGGCTTATGTTTATCCAAAAGAAACACATCATGAATGGTGAAGTTCCAAAGCTAAGGGGGAGAATTTTTCAGCTTGAGGGCCATCCAAATACCCATCATCATATCTCACAAACCACTCCCAAATCCTGGAAGGAGAGGCTCCCTGTACTGCCACCAAGTTGTTCCCACCTAACTGGGCTTAGTCTCACTCTGTTGCCATAAGCCTTGCCAACTTACTATGGACAAGAATGACTCTAGATTGATAGCTCTGTTTCCTGAGTCAAAAGCTCTGCCAAAAATGAAGTACCAAGAACTGTCAGGCTGTCTGGTGCCAAAAGGATTTTAGTAGATGTTCAGAAGATAGATTCTAATTGCCAAATGATCACTCCTAGGTATCTGGAAACAAGGTGCCAGGAAGCTTTAACTTCAGGACAGAGGCTTGAGATCAGTGAGATATTTTTGCTTTCACTAGATCTATGATTTCACCAGTGCAGAAAATTCTCAGTAAGAACCTCCCTCTACCAAAATAAGTGAGTGCTTTCTCCATAACTCCTAGATTTAGAAAATTGCCTGGGAAATAGTAAAAGAGGCATAAAAATTCAATGAGGAGCAGAATGCCTTAAAAAGAAGAATTGACCAAATGGAAGAGGAGGTCTGAAAGCTCACTGAAGAAAATAATTCCTTAAAAGTTAGAATTGAACAAATGGAAGCTAATGACTTTATGAGCAATCAAGAAATAAAACCAAAAGATTGAAGCATACTTTTTTCCAACTTTATTTTTCCTGAGGTTTTTTATTGTCTATTTTTTCTTTCACAACATGACTAATCATGGAAATGTTCTGCATGTCTATATGCGTATAAGCTATATTGAATTGCTTGCCTTCTCAATGAGTGGGGTTGGAGAGGGAGGAAGGGAGAGAATTTTGAATTCAAAGTTTTAAAAACAAATGTTAAAAATAGTTTTTACTTGTAACTGGGGGAAAATAAAATGCTAAATAAATTTTAAAAAGAAAAGAAAATAACCTGGGGACATTAAGGGAGTTCTCCCTTAATGTAGGACCATCACCTCCTTATTTCTGCAACTTGGATGTAGTAGAAGGACCAAAATCCAAGAATTCCTGTCTCTAAGACCAGTTCTCTATAAAGCCACACTAGCTGTCAGAGGGGTTTTAAGAGATTAATTGCCCAGTCTCTGAATTGCATCCAAAGAGGATCATAATACGAGTGATTCAAACTTACACCACTCTTAAACTTCTTGGTTTACAAAGCCCTGTTGCAGATGGCAGGGCAGCTAGGTGGCACAAGAGTACCTGGCCTGGAGTCAGAAAGACTCATCTTCATGGGTTCAAATCCAGTTTCATATACTTACTAGCTGTGTGACCTTGGGCAAGTCGCTTAACCCTATTTGCCTCAGTTTTCTCATCTGTAAAATGAGCTAGAGGAGGAAATGGAAAATCACTCCAGTATCTTTGCCAAGAAAACACCAAATGGGGACACAGAGAGGCAGACACATCTAAAATGACTGAACAAGAAATTGCAGATGGTGTCTAGTTTGATGACCATGAGGATGCCCATGCCATGTCAGGACAGGAATGATTATTTACATTTTACAGATGAGACAGTTGAGAGTCAAGTTACTTACCCAGCCCTTAAAATCATAAAATTTCAGAATTGGAAGTCATCATTTTATAAAATTACTTTTTTCAAACAGAGATCTACCTTCTCTCCCCTCTACCTTTCTTTTCTTCTCCCTTTTCTTGAGAAAGAAAAAAACCCAAAATCTCTATAAAAGCATGCACAGTCAAGAAGAACACATTCCTGTATTGACCACATATAAAAAAGTTTCAATTTGTCCCATGAGTCTATCACTTCTCCATCAGGAGGTGAGTAGTATGTGTCATCACTGGTCCCCTGGAATTGTTTTTGGTCACTGTGCCGACAAGAGTTCCTCAGACTTTCCAAGTCAGTTGCATTCATCGTTTTCCCATTTCTGCTCACTTTGCTTTGCATTAGTTCCTAGAAATCTTTTCAGGTTTTTCTGAGACTATCTCCTTCATATTTCTTGTAGTCCAATAGTACAGTTGAACGTCATCTAATCCAACCTCTATATGAAACGTGAATGACTTGTGTAAATTACACCTGTACCCAGTAACTAATCAACCTTTCCTTAAATTCTTTCATTGAGGGGAACTTACTACACAATTTTCAGAGAGCACTAATTTCTGTAATCCCCTCTCCTTGGTTCTCTAGGACTACTCTACATAGACACACAGAATGAACCTGATCCTTATTCCACATGGCATGCATCAATTCTCTAAAGTACCTCTAATTTCACCAGCAGGATTCTAACAAAGCAAACTCAGAATGGTGGGGGAGGCACAAGATGGCTTGGGCTTCAGGATTTCTTGGCCCTGAAGTGGGACCTGAGTTAGGCTTGACAATGTCCAAGGAAGCAGTGTACTTGAACTCTCAGTGGTCTGGTTCCACAGGTGACACATTGCCCAGAAAAGACTGGGAGAAAACTAGATTAGGGCAATGGCATCCATGGTCTCTCTATCTCCCAACATATCTCTAGGGTGCACTCTCCCACAAATGCACACAGAATCCAAGGGAGGCAGAATTAGTCAACAAATATTATTCTTCTCCAAATAGTCAATGACCTCAAGTTGCTCTCAATCTAATGGGGAGACAACATGTGCACAACATGTAAATAGAGCAGGTGGAAGTCATCTCAGAGGGAAAGGTACCAGCTTCTGGAGGATGATAGAAGGCGTGATGTGAGCTGAGTCTTGAAGGAAGAGAGAGAATCTGGAGTAAAGATGAGGAGGGAGAATATTCCCTTCCAGGTACAGAAGACAGCCACAGCAAAGATGTAGAAATGGGGGAGGGAGTTTGGGGTGCGAGAAATAGCAAGTAGTTGAATATGGCTGCATCTTGGAATTTGTGGAGAGAAATAAATTTCAAGAAGTCTGGAGAGGTGGTAGACAGAGGGGAAAGAGGTTGAAAAGGACCTAGGACAGAACCCTGAGAGACACCTGTGGTTAGAGGATGTGATCTGGATGAAGATCCAGCCAAGGAGACTGAGGAGTGGTCAGAGAGGTAGGAGGAGAACTATGAGGGAGGAAGGAGGTATCCTATAAATCCAGAGAGAAGAGAATATTAAGGAGGAGAGAGTGATCAACAGTGTTGAAGGCTTCAGAGAGGTCAAGAAGTATGAGAATTGAGAAAAGGCCATTGGATCTAGCAACTAAGAGGTCGTTGGTAATTTTAGAGAGAGCAGTTTTGGTGGAATGATGAACCAGATTGAGGAGACTTAAAAATACATTGAGAGAAGAGGAGCTAGAGATGGACACAATACTTCAGATGAGGTCTGACAAGGGAATGGGATGGTAGGACCATCACCTCCTTATTTCTGCAAGCTACGCTCTTCCTAATGGAACTGGAAATCACGTTAGCACTTTTGGCTGCCAAACCACACTGATGACTCATGTTGGGTCAGCTTCCATATGAAATTATTACAGTTAATGTTGATGTCCTTTTTGCTCTCCATTTTTCATTTTAGGTTTACATTTTTGATATTCAATTACTTATTTAAATAGTTCAGGTTTAAGTTGAAGGAAGGGAAGATACCAATGGTATAGAAAAAAATCATGTACCTTATTAATACCAAAACACGGCTAATGGGAGAACATCAGTGAGGAAGGCCTCCAGCATATTGGGTAGACCCCTTAATGGGGAGCTTTTGCAGGACCCATGAGTTACACAAGATGGGTCGTGGTATTGTTGAAGACACTTCTGAGTGGTAGATGAGATCCTTTTGAGAATCTGAGAGTGTCTCTCCTTCCCTCTCCCTCTTCCTCCCCTCCTCCCCTCCTTCTCTCTGTCTCTGTCTCTGTCTCTGTCTGTGTGTCTCCTCTCCCTCTCCCCTTACCTCCATCCCTTTAGGGAGCTGGGACCTAGCTTAGCTTTGCCACTGTGTGACCTTAGATCTCAGTGTCCCATTAGATGATGTCTGAAGTCAATTTTTGCCTAAATGTTCCATGTCTCTATGAGATAATGGTTTGGGCACTTCCGTTCTTGAGGAGTTTGTGTTTCTTTCAGGGCCAGGAACAAATATTAAGAATCTACAATGTTGTAGCAGAATGCTGTGGCCAGATGCGAGCCTGGGCCAAGGGCTCCCTCCTTGCTCAGTGGCTGTTCCAAAGGAGTCCTGAGCCTGGAGCTGACCCCCACTGCACACAAACCCTCTGCTCTTCACACTCCTTCAGGCCTAATCTCCTCTCTCTCCATTTGCCTGTTTGCCTCTTGGCTTCAGTTTCCAGTAGAAGAGGAGCTGCGCAAAACGGTTTCTTTGGCAGAGAAATTCCCATGTGCCTTTCCCCGGTGGTTCTCAGGCTCCTGGAATCTTCTCCAAGTCTATGACCCTGAATACATGAAGGTGATATTGAGCAAGAGAGGTAAGAGCAGCTCTCTGTGGCTTTGGGGCTGGAAGGCGGTTCCTTACCTTATCAAATTCCTGCCCTTCAGTCAATGAACTAGCCCTCAGAATTTAACCGATGATTAGTTGGCTGTTTGGCCAAAGATTTGACTCGTAGGGTAGAGGATGGGGCAGCCAGCAGACAGACCAATCAGTGTGTCAATGATGCCACAAAAAGTCTACAAGTCAGCCAACAGGTCGGCCCAAGGTGTCCAAAGGAGAGGCCAGGGAGCAATCCGGACTATCCTTCTAAAGCCTGCCATCTCAGTCAGGAATTGGGATGATACTGCTCCCATTAGGTCAGCATACCCAGCTATGGAGCTGAGGACTCAGGGCATCTAGGGAGATGACTGGATTTGGTGCTGGAAGGGCTGGTGCTGGCACGTGGCCGTTTACTGGCCTGGCTTCGTTTCAGGGACTCCAGGAACCTATGCAAGAGGAGGGGCACTTGTGGCAGTGTCTGCCTTTGGCCTGATGCTTTAAAGCTCTTTTTCCTTAGCTGATTTCTTTCCCTTATATTATGAAGATCAGACTCACATGACTAGGAACACAGGATTTAGAACCAGAAGGGAGTCTAGACACCACCTAATAATAGCAATAGTTAACAGATGGGGCTTTCAAAGCACCTAACCTATGTCATTTCATTGGATTGTCATAACCCTGGGAGATAGTTATGCTTACCGTCTCCATTTTACAGATGAGGAAACTGAGTCAGGGGTTCATAACTAGGAAGTGTCTGAAGCCAGATTTGAACTCGTGCCTTAGTGCTCTCCCCATTGAGCCACTTAACAAGTTTGAGCCCTCTCATTTTACAGAGAAGGAAAAGGTTTGCTAAGGTCACCCAGCTACTAAGGGGTAGACTATGAACTCCAGCCCAGGTTTCCTGACTTTTGTTATCCCAAGCCAGTCTTTTCTGAGTTTGTGCCGACTGCCGGTAAGTGTGTGTCCTGGAAACAGGGGCCTTGAGGCCCTCCTGAGGATGCAGGTGGAGCCATGGGAGCATGTCACGAGGCACATTGGGGCTATTCAGAAGCTTACTGCATCTGACAGCCCAGAGCAGGTGCTTTTGGGGCCACTGACAGTTTGTGAGTTACAGTCTGGCTTCTCAGAAAAAGATCTGGAGTCATTAGGGGACCACACACTCATCATGTGTCTGAAGTATGAGGCAGGGAGCTAGAGAAGGGAAGATGCTGGGGTGAGAAGAGAATGGGGAGGAGACATGCTAGTAGTCTTCCACTATCTGGATGGCTCATGGAGATGAGTGACTGGGCTTGCTCTGCTTGGTTCAGAACTAAGGAGGGGAAGTTTCAAGGAGGCAAATTAAGCCTTGATGGCAGGAAGAACATCCCCCAAATCAATGCTGCCCAGAGAGGAGGGGGCTGCCTCAGGGGATGATGGTACCCCTACCCCCACTCCCACTGGTGGTCTCCAGGCAGAGACTGGACCACAGCCATCAGAGATATAAGAAGGGGGCCTCCCTCTGGTCTGGACCAGACGACTTGGGGATCCCTCCTAGGACTTGACCCGAAGGACTAATGTGCTCACCAACATTGTGTCTAATGGAATAAAACTCCCTGATGTTTCTAGGGCCCTTACAGGTTGATGCGTCACCCAAAGGGGTTTATTTGATCCTCACAATAATCTTGGTGGGTAGGGGCCACTATGATTATTACCCCCTTTGTATGGAGGAAGGAACGGGGTCTCAGACAGTATAAGGGACTTACCAGGGTTGTAGAGTCAATAGATGTTGGTGTATTATCATGAGATTCCTTTTGCCTTTGGCTTGAACTAGAAGGTCTCTGCCATTCCTTCCAGTTCTGCTGGTGGGTGATTCTGGGCCTGAGTGGCCTGATCTGTAAAATGGGGGTAGTCACACCTTTCCTTCCTGAAAGCAGGAGGCTGGAGAAGCTAATCAGGTGAGGTCCCTTCAAGCCCCAAGATTAGTGACATTGAGCTGTCCTGATTGGCCAGCCTGTGCAAGGCCAAGGGGCTCAGGGGCCCAGGTCTTCCCTAGATCGCAGGGATGGGCCCCCAGAAGGCTTTCCTTCTGCCCTCCCACTCCCTTGTCATCCCCATCAGTCTTCCCTATGGGCTTCCCTGAGAAGAGAGCAGAGAGGAGCAGCAAGGAGCTTGGTCAGGCATCTCAGGACCTCCTTGTCCCACAGACGGGCACAAGGCAACTTCCTCCCCCTGGGCAGGGCCCAGATCGATGCTGAGGGAGGGAGGAAGGAACATCATCAGACTCTGCCCCAGTGGGGCTCAGTCTGGGAGGGGCTGGGCTGTAGACCAGAGACTCTTTATCTCTTGGCTCAGTCAATACATCAGGGAGAGGCAGGTCCAGAGGTAGGGGAGGTGGGGGCGAGTGGTGTGTGGATCATTCCAAATGACACTTCATCCTCGCTCTGCTCCCAACCTATCTGCCTAATCTGGGTCCAGTCCCCTCCTCTCCCTGGGCCTTGATTTCCTTCTCTGTCAAATTAGGGGCTGCACTATATGGTCTTGAAAGCCCCTCTCAGCTCTGACAACCTTTGTGGTCCTTCAGACCTTTGCATTAGCTATAGCTTTATCTTCCTGATGAAACCTCATCTGCCCCTGGGGAACCTCTCATGTGTGTATGTATGAGTGTGTGTGTGCATGTGTGTGCATGTATGAGTGTATGTGCATGCATGAGTGGCGTGTATGTATGTGGTATGTATGAGTATGTGTATGTGCGTGTTGTATGTGTATGTGTATATGTGTTAGTGTGTGTATGTGTTAGTGTGTGTATGTGTGCGTATATGAGTGTGAGTATGTGCATGTATGAGTGGCATGTATGTATGTGGGATGTATGTATGAGTATGTGTATGTGCTGTATGTGTATGTGTATATGTGTATGAGTATGTGTTGTATGTGTATGTGTATATGTGTTAGTGTGTGTATGTGTGAATGGTGTGTGTGTGATAGGTGTATATGTGTGTGAGTATGTGGAATGTGGTGTGTGTGCACGTGTGTGTGTGAGTGTGAGTGTGGTGTGTGTGTATGTGTGTGTGTGTGTGTGTGTGTGTGTGTGTGTGTGTGTGTGTGTGTGTGTGTAGGATGTAGGCTGGTGGGGATGGGAGATCTCTGCTTCCTTTGGTAACCTGCTCTTTCCTGGCTCTCATTTCAGATCCAAAGTCTCACGCTGTCTACAGATTTCTTATCCCCTGGATTGGTATGTCTTTCTCACCTCAGCTTAGACCCCTAAGGGCTCAGAAAATGCAGACTGAATGCAGGATGCCTGGCACACTGGAGAGGCTCACAGCCTCCCACACATAGCTTGATGGGTAGATGTGCCATCCTGCCAGGAAAGGAGGCTGGCACTCCTAGACCAGCTAGCTAAGGCTGATCTCTGAGTTCCTCTTTTACTCAGTCCTTCTGTGAACCAGGGCCCCTGTTTACCCACTGATATAGAATGCCCTGTGGGCTTGGATAGGCTCCCTCTTTAGTGTAGACAGGGGACACAAGACCACCTCAGGCAACTTTCCCTTGGCTTCACATGTCCAGGAATAAGGTACGTAACAGCTTTTATCTAGCTATGCAACCACCTCCCTGAAACTTGGCCCAGCAAAGGGCCCACCAGACAGGCTCCTTATCCCATGGCCCCAGGCCTGGGGTCCTTTGTGCCCTTTTCTGCTCTCTTAACTCTGACTATCTGTTTCCTGGGGCTCAGGGAAAGGGCTGCTGGTCCTTGATGGGCCAGTCTGGTTCCGGCACCGGCGGCTCCTGACACCGGCCTTCCACAGCGACATCCTGAAGCCTTACGTGGTGCTCATGGCTGACTCTGCCCGAGTGATGTTGGTGAGTCTCACCCATGGGTGCACACACACAGACTCATGCATTCACTCACCTCATACATACACGTGCCTATATATACATGCCACCGTGTACTCAAACTTGTACACACAGATGTGGATGCATGCACACATTCATGTACACACATAATACTAGCTAGCTTTAAAGGTTTGCAAAGTGCTTTCTAAAGGTCTCATTTTGAGGACACTGCTACTGTTATCCCTACTTTATGGATGAGGAAACTGAGGCAAACAGAAGTTACATGACTTGCCCAGGATCTCACAGCTAGTAAATGTCCAAGGCTGTATTTGAACTCAAGTCTCCCTGACCCCAGACCCAGTGCTCCATCTACTGTGTCACCTAATTGCTAAATTGCAAGAAACATGGCGCGCACAGACACACATGTGCTCGCAGACATACATACATGTACTGCACACACATATACACACACATGCACATGCCCTGATGCATAGAGGCAAGATGAGGACAAAACCTTAGGCACAGACACACATTTTATGGACACAGAGAGACAGACTGCTTCTGGGGGGGTCTCTGGGCTTCCTGGGTCTCTTGATCTCTTCTAAGTTGCCAAGTACTTCCTCACTGGCAGTCTTCCTTGTCGGGAGATGATCTCCTCACATTTACGGATCTGACCAGGAAAGTCTCACTTTGGGATGATTTTGTGAAACAGGAGAACAAGGGAAGATGAAGGGAAGTGAACAAGCATTTTTAAGCACCTACCACATGTCAATGTTTTATAACTATTATCTCATTAGATCCTCACAATAACCCCAAGAGGTAGGTACTGCTAGTGATAACAATTTTACAGACGAGGAAACTGAAGCAAACAGAGCAAAGTGACTTGCCCAGGGTCATACAGCTCCCAAGTGTCTGAAGGAGAATTTGAACTCAGATCTCCCTGACTTTCTTTTCTGGCCAAGTGGTGAGATGGCTGGATCAAAGCAAAGCTGCAGAAATGGTTTCCTTTGATTTAAGTAAAGGGTTTCATGAAGTTTCTTTCCGTCCTTGCTTTGTGTCACTCCCTCTCTCCCATTCAATGATCCAGCCAAATCAGCTTTCTCTGGGTCCTGTAGATGCTGTTCTCCACCCCCCATTTCTGTGCCTTGTCATTTCTCCCCTTTCTCTTCCCCCCACCGTGCCTGGAATGCACTCCCTCTTCTCGTCCACCTCACAGAATCCCTTTCTTCTCTGAAGACACAGACCAAGCACCCCCTTCTACCACCTGAAGCCCTTCGGGATTGTCTCATCTTCCAGTGTCCTTCATGTAATGATGGTTCTGGACTCACTCTTCTTCAGCAAGGCGAGATCCGTCTCCCCTTAGGGCTCTTTGATGGGCATGGACGATTTTCTCTCTCTTATGCGATGGGTCCCATTCTGATGTGTCTCCTCCACCAGTGATTAGCATCAGTTCCATCTAACCATGAACATCAATTAGCACGCACAGAGGGATGTTTACTTTGGAGATACAGCAAGCGTAGAAGCACAAGCATTTCCCACTCCCATCTTCTAGGGAGTCACTGTCTTCCATGGACCACCTCTGTCCCTGGAGAGAGAGGGCTCAGAAATAGTTTCTTTTTTTAAATTTTTTTTTTTTGCTGCTTTTTGGAGGGCAGTTGGGGTTAAGTGACTTGCCCAAGGTCACACAGTTAGCTTTTGTGTTAAGTGTCTGAGGCCAGATTTGAACTCAGGTCCTCCTGACTCCAGGGCTGGTGCTCTATTTACTACACCACCTAGCCGCCCCCCAGAAATAGTTTCTGCAGAGCATCTGCCCCATCAGTTCACTTCCAAATGTGACAGAGTCAATGACTGGACAAGTTGACATCTCTGACTGCTGGTCTGGGCAGGGCAGGTTGTTCAGAACTTTGTTCTTCATTATCTAGCTTTTGTCAACCCCTGCCATGGGCTCTGCTCCCAGACTTCTGACCTTTCACCTCACTCTTATGACCTTCCACAGCCAGGGGGCGTCTACCCTGGGTTCTGTGCTGTTTAAGGGATGGAGACTTAGGCGATGCCAAGCTGGAAGGGACGACTCCCTGTTATCTCCAGGATCAATCATAGAATCCAAGCCCTCCATAACCTGTCCCTCCCACTTTCTCTGTCTTCTTGCTTATACTTATGCTTTATACTCCCCATACTCTGATCCAGTGACACTGACCTCCTTTCTCTTCCTCCAACAAGATCCTCCCTCTCCTAACTGGGTGTTTCCTCTGGCTGTGCCCCATTCCCGGAGCTCTTTCTCTCCCCATCCCATCTCCTGGCCTCTTTCAATTCCTAGCTAAAATCCCACCTCCTGGAGCAGCTAGATGGTGCAGTGAATAGAGCACTGGCCCTGAAGTCAGGAGGACCTGAGTTCAAATCCAGCCTCAGACACTTGACACTTAACTAGCTGTGTGACCTTAAACAAGTTATCCCCAATTGCCTTGCCTTCCCCCCTCCAAAAAAAAAATCCCACCTCCTCTAGAAATCCTTTCCAAATCTCTGCTAGTGCCTTCTCTCTGAGATTATCTCCCATTTATCCTGACTATATTTCATTGGTGCATGGCTGTTTGCATGCGTTTTCCCGGTTAGACAACAAGCTCCCCAAGGGCAGAGATTTTTGTTTTTCTTTGTATCTCCAGAACAGCTCCAGTAGGCAATAAATATTTATTGCCTAATTGGCTGACTGATATATTGGAGGACAGTAAGAATGCAAAAAGATCTTGAAATGTATGTCCATGTATTTCGTATCTATCTCTGTCTCTGAACCAAATCAACAGATAAGTAAATATAAAATCTATTCAAAACTAATACAGAATGATTTTGGTGGTGGTGGTGGGAAGTGGCATTTGAGTTGAGCTTTGAAGGGAACAAGACATACTGAGAGGAGTAGGGCATTCCAGGGGTGGGGAATGGGGGGTGTCCCGTGCAGAGTTAGGAGACAGAACATCATATACAAAGAGGGTCAAGTAGCTCAATTTGTCACAGAGACCAAGAGGGGGAGCAATGCACAATAAGCTTGGAAAGATGGTGGGGCTCTAGATTGGGAAGGATTTAAGTGCCAAACAGAGGAGTTGGCATTTTCTCCTAAAAGAAAAGGAGATTTACAAGGCAGAGGATTCACTGCTCACACAAAAGCTGACTGACATTTTCTGGCTCATATGGCAAGAAGAGATTATCCACTAGAAGTTCAAGGATGCTTCCATTGTCCATCTTGCCAGAGTCCTCCTTAATAGGCTGATTTTTCATCTGGAAGATGATCTACCTGAGAGTCAATATGGCTTCAGAAAGTGCTGAGGAATGTTGATACAGAGTCTGACAACTTCAGGAGAACTGCCAGAAAACAATACATTGTACACAATGTTCATTAATCTGACCAAGGCATTTGATAGTGTCAGTCATGAGGGCTTGTGGAAAATTACGGCAAAATTTGGTTGCCCAGACTAGTTCACCAGTATGTACATCAGTTTCATGATGACATGCTTGCATAGGTTCTGGATTATGGATGATGCTCTCACGCTTTCCCAGTCACCAGTGGAGGGACGCAGGGTTGTGTGCTTATTCCCATGCTTTTTAGCATGATGTTTTCAGTGATGTTGTCAGATGCCTTCAATGAGGATGAAAACAGTATTAAGGTTGTCTATCTCACTGATGGTAAATAATTTAACTTGAAAAGGTTATAAGCCAAGACTAAAGTGGAGGGAGAGTTGGTGCATGTCTTTTTGTTCTCAGATGACAGTGCACTCAATGTAGCCTCTGAGGCCAAGATGCAACAAGGAATAGATGAATTCTTTGCCGCTTATGCTAATTTTGGGCCAACAGACAGCACCAAGAAAAGAGAGGTTTTCCACCAGTCAGCTCCACACCATCCATACATGGATATTACAGCAAATGGAAAAATATTGAATGTTATGGATAAGTTCACTTACCTTGTCAGTAAACTTCCCAGGGGTGTACACATAGATAATGATGTTGACACATGAATTGCCAGAGTTAGCTCAGTGTTTGGGAGGTTCTAAAGGAAATTGTGAGAGAGAAGAGGTATTAGGCTACCTACCAAACTGAAAGTCTAGAGCCACTGTACTGACCTTGTTGTATACCTATGAAACCTGGACAGTCTACCAGAGCCATGACAGGAAACAGAATTGCTTCCATCTGAATTGTCTTAGCAAGATTCTGAGAATCATCTGGCAAGATAAGGTATCCAACTATCGGGTCCTTTTTCAAGCTGAACTGCCAAGCATTGAAACTCTACTGCAAAGGGTGCAACTCTAATGGGCTGCCCATGTTGTTTTAATGCCAAACACATATTTACCTAAAAGACCATTTTATGGAGAACTCACACAAGGCAAGCACTCACACAGAGATCAGAAGAAGCGATACAAGGACACTTTCAAGATCTCTCTGAAGAACTTTGGAATTGATTGCATAACATAGGGAAACACTTGCAAAGGACCTCTCAGCATGGCATGCTTGCATAAAAGAAGGTGCTGTGCTCTATGATGGAAACAGTTGTAGCTCAAAAGAAATGGGAGATGTGCAAATTTAGAGACATCTTTACTGCGAATGATCAAGCGGACTGTTTGTGCCCAATCTGTGGTAGGGCATTCCAAACTAATGCTGGTCTGATGAACCACAGTCAAGCACACTATACCTTGACCCCAACATAGTGACGTCATTTTGGTCCTTTTCAAGAATGTAGGACGACAATCACTATGTGCCAGGCATTGTGATAAGAGCTTTTACAAATATCTCAACGTATAGAAGGTTCAATATAAATCAATAGGTCATAACATTGCCATCCTTTGCCAGCATCAGAATGTATCAGGAATATAGTGTTCAGTTCTAGACATCACATTCGGGGGGAGGATATTGAGTACCTGAAGAGTGTCCAAAAGGACAACAGCCAGAGTGGTGAGGGACCTGGAAGCTATGTCTGAAGGATCAGTTGGAGGAGCTTGATGCTGAGCCTGGAGAGGAGAAGATTCAGGGTGGGGGCAGGAGAACTGCCTTCGAGTATCTAGAGGGCTGTTATGTGTAAGAAGGATTAGCCTTGTTCTGCTCAGAAGAAGAAGAGAGAAGAATCAGGGTCAATGAAGGGAATCTGCAAAGAAGCAGGATTAGTTGGGATGTCAGCAAGAACTTTCTAATGATCAAAACCACCCCAAAGTGGAGAAGATTGTCACAGGGATTGATGGAGTCTCCCTCAGTGGAGTTTCCAAGCAGAGGCTGCATGAGCACGAATCAGCAATAATACAGAGGGGACTTTTTCTGGAATTCTCCTCATGGTTTGGGCCAGACAACTTGTGTGCTCCCACCCAACTCTGTGACTTGATCTGAGGGGTTACAATTGAGCTTGAGTTTGAAGTCCAATAGGACAAGACTCACTGATGTTTGTGGGGCTCTTACGAGTTAATGCTTCACCTAAAAGGTCGCATTTGATCTGTACAACAGTCCTGTGAGGTAGGGGGTCACTATACCTCATGATATAGAAGAAGAAATGGAATTTTAGGGAAGTGAAGGGACTGGCTTCACACTGATTAGGTGTCAGAAGTGGGGATCTGGATTTAGGCTCTCCTTACTCCAAGTCCAACTCTCTGTCCTCCGTAACCAGCCCTCTGTTCAGTTTATTGCCCTTTGCGGTATTTGAGCAGCACTTAGTCCCCCTCATCTCCTTAGCACTGAAGGGCTTCCTGGGAGAGGGATTTTTGATTGGGATTATCATTCTTTTTCTATTTTAGGACAAATTGGAGAAGCTCAGCCACCAGGGTTCAAGTCTGGAGATCTCTGAGCATGTCAGCCTAATGACCTTAGACTCCCTCATGAAATGTGCCTTCAGTCATCAGAGTAACTGCCAGATGGATAGGTTAGTAGAGACACCCTTGAGGGACTGTCCATACTGAGGGGTTAGCAAATTGTGCTAGTAATAATGCCAGGTATTCTGAGTCCTAACTCCAGTCTCAGACTGAGCTCTCACCGTGGCCCCAGGCTGAGGCCTAACCCTAGTCATAGACTGAGCCCAATCACAACCTTGGTCCTAACCTTGGTCACATAATGAACTTTGATCTTGGTCCCAGACTGAGCCTTGATCCCCATAACAACATGAGTCCTGATTCCTAGCAGAAACTAAGCCTGACCCCAAATTGGTCCCTGTCCCTGGACAGCCTTAGCCTTATGCCTGCCCCATGGCCACACAAAAGCAGCTGAAGTTGAGATCAAATAAGGGCAAGGAGCCATTTCATTTTTGTCTTTATGCGGCCAACAGTAGCACAGTGCAGAGTGGAGGACAATGCTTGCCTAATGGGAAGGAGAAGCAGGGCAGGGGAGGGTCTCTGAAACAAGGAATGAGATTGGGGATGGGATCAGACACTGCACAAAGGTCTAAGAAAAAGAGGACTTAAGTCAAAATGGAATCAATTCACTTATCATCTTTGAGAGGGTGTTTTCAGTAGAGTTTGAGATGGAAGCGGAGCTGCAGGTTGTGGTGGAGGGGAAGAAAGGATGGAGAGTGTGGGTGGATTTTTAGATTTGGAAGTGAAGGGTGGACAGCAATGGGAAGATTGAAGAGATGGCAGGGCTGAGGGAAAGCTTTTATATGACAGGGGATCTTAGCATGCTCCTAAGTATGAGGAGAAGAGTCAAAGGAGAGGGGAAGAATAAAGACACAGAGAGAGATAGAGAAACAGAAAGATGGGGAGAGAGAGAGAGAGAGAGAGAGAGAGAGAGAGAGAGAGACAGAGAGAGACAGAGACAGAGACAGAGACAGGGAGAGATGGGGAGAGATAGAGAGAGATACAAAGAGAGAGACAGAACAAGAGAGACAGAGAAAGAAGGACAAGAGGGAAATAACAGAGGGAGGAAGGGATACTGTAGGATAGAGAGGTATAAGAGAGAATGAGTGACAGAGAGAAAGGAGAGATAGGAGATAGGAGAGAGAGGAAGGGAGAGAGGGAGAGAAAAGAAGCAATGCTAGAGCTCGGTACTGAAGGAACAGCAGGTGCCATGAGAGCAAAGATTTCAAGGAGGAAGGTACCTTAGAGGTTGTCTAGCCAGACCTTCTCATTTTGATAGATGAGGAAGCTGAAGCACAGAGGAGTTCAGTGACTTACCAAGGGTCACACAGTCGGCAGGTGTCAGAGTTGGCCTTTCCTCTCCCTAGGGGGGCACCTTGAGAACCAGTTGAGTAATGGTCCCATGAGACGGTGGCGAGTCAGCTAGCTGTCCACGCATGGAATGCTGCTGTTAACCTTGTCTCTCTCCTTTCTCTTTCTGTCCAGAGTCAGCCAGCAGGCTTTGCTCATTCCCCTTCAGCCGTAGGGCTGCAGGTACTAGGCTTAGTTGTTACAGGGCTGGGATGCCCACCTCTGAGGGGTCTGTGGTGGGATGCTCCAGGGATCTGCCCTCGGTCTTGTTCGGTTCAAGGCTCACAGGTTGGGACCCATGGCTCCAGAGCTGATGGGGTGAGGCCTAAAGAAGAGGACCATCCAGAGGGAAGGGGGAAATAGGAGGCAGGTGTGCAGGGAGCTCACTGCAGAGACACTGCCCCATCTGAGTGAAGGTGGAGGCCATGTCCTTTCTCTCCTTCCCTTCAGGCACTCAGACACCTACATCCAAGCTGTGCATGACCTCACCTACCTGCTGACTTCTCGGATACGAAATGGATTCCATCACAGTGATGCCATCTACTGGTTCAGCTCTGCGGGCCGCAGAACCCGCCAGGCCGCACAAAAGGCCCATCAGTACACAGGTATTGCCTACCTGGATAGGTCTGTCTTGGTGATCTCAGCATATTGTCAACACTCCAGGAGTCTAGAGACTCCCAGAAGGAACCTTTGGCAGGCCTAGGATAATAGAACAGGTCTTAGACATCACTGGGTCCATTTGAGACCAAAGAAGTGATTTGCCCAGGCTCATACAGGTGGTAGGTAGGTTTTAGAGGCAGGATTCAAGACCAGATCTTCTGATTCCAAATCCAGGGCTCTGTCCAGTATACTGTGACACTCACACGTCTCCATTTCTATCTCTTTTCCTTCCCATTCCTTTTATCTCCCCATATCATACTGTTCATTCCTTTTTCCACTTTGTCTGTACATTCCAAACACTCCTTACACGTTCCCCCTCCATTCTTTGATCTCTCCCTTCCTATTCCCTCAAATTCCTCTTTCTCCACCCCTTTCTTATTCTTCCCTCCCTCCCCTCTTCACTCTCACCATCTGCTTTAGCCTCCTTCTTCCCCCTGCCCCCACCAGGGGTCAGAACCATTCATTCACACAGGAATTTTCAAAAGATTTGAAGCCAAGTCAACACAAGGAATCCAGTCTCAAGCCTCCCATCTAAACATCCACATTCTGAAATACCCAAAGATAACACTGGAGAGGGGGCATTGAGGAGGGCCTGGAATTTTGCAGAATCTCCCTCATACCAAAGCACACAGAAATATGTATCTCCATACAAGCCCAAGCAGGCACCTATATATGGTTAGGCTTTCCCATGTATTCATAGACGTATGTTCAGTTGAAGGGATGGAACAGGAAACAGTAGACATTTAGGATCTCCAGTACAAGGAGGTCCTTACCCATCAAGGAATAAGACAACACTTTCTGAAAATGGACACTCCCCATGGCTTCCACCAAGGATTTTGCCCATAGTCTCTCTCCCCTTTCTGCTGCTGAGGTCAGGGCTCTGGCACAGCATTTTCACCCCCAGGAAATATAAGAGCCCACAAGAAAAAAAGAAAAGAGGCAGGAATCAAGGAAGGAAAGGAGGGAGGAAGAAAACAAAAATTAAGCATGTACTATGAGCCAAGGACTGTACTAAATGCTGGGGACATAAATCCAAACAAAAAGAAAGATTGTTCCCAAACTGGAGAAATTTACATTCTAATGGGAAAAGAACACAAAAAGGTAGCTGAAGAACTGGGGGAGGGGGAGATGAAGATTCCTGGCACGGGATATGATTATAAAGTCTGAAAAGTGAGGAACAGGAGGAGAAAGAAAGCCAGGCAGCCTGTGCCCTTCCACAAAATGAAGGTTTCAGAAGAAACTAACCATTGGGAGAGGAGAGCAAACTTGAGGAGGGATATTCCACAGTGAGAGGCCACAGGGGAGGTTAGATGTCCCAGGATGAGGAGATTCTAGGTGCTAAGGCAAGTTCCAGGAGACTATAGTAGCAAGACATGAGTTTGAAGTCTGGAGAGCTAAGAGCTGCGAAGGACTTTCGAGGGCTCCTAGCCAATTCACTCATTTTACACAGCAATCTGTTTCTTCAGAGAGGATAATCCAGGCTCTACTTAGACATGTCTAGGAACAGGGGCATTGCTCCAATTTAGCACCTGCCCTCTAGGAATTTCTCCCGCTGAGCCTCATTTTAGTTCTCTGAAGCTCCAGCGAGTAGTTCATCTATTCTTCTGTGAGGCAGCTTGGGGAAGGGCAAAGATCTCTAGACATGCACGGCCATCTCCCAGGGGTTTGAGGATTCCTGCTCCATGAATACAATCTGCTTTCCCGGAGCAGACCAGGTGATTCAGAGGAGGAAGCAGCAAATGGAACAGGAAGGAGAGCTGGAGGCCATCTCCCAAAAGAGACACTTGGATTTCTTGGACATTCTCCTCTGTGCCAGGGTGAGCAATATGGAACCTTAGGGCTCATACCATGGGAGGGGGTTTGGGTGCGGAACTTGTCCCTTTCCTATTAACTTAATTCTGACTGTTTATCTCTAGTTTTTGTAGCATCTCAGAGTTGGAAGGAACCTGAGAGACGCCTGCCTTACCCTCCCTCCCAATGTACCAACTTTCTCTGAAGCAAGACTTCTTAACCTGGTGTCTTAACTTGTTTTGGGGGAAAATTCCATCTTTATTTTCCTTCATGTTTGGTTTCCTTTAGAACCCCTGAGTTTTATTTTGTGCATTCTGAGAAGGGGTCCATAGGCTTCACCAGACTGCCAAAGGGATCATGACACATAGACAGATTAAAGACCCTTGCTCTCCAGTCTCCATGACAAGCTGTGATTTCACTCTGTTCTAAAACCTCTTGATAGGGAGGCAGCCTCCTTCCTCAGGCAGCCTGTTCCATCGCTGGACAGCTCTCATTGTTCAGAGCTTTATTCTTCTCTCGAGTCAAAATGTTTCTCTGTTACCTTCACCCATTGGTCCTTGTTCTGTTCTCTGAGGCTAAACAGAGCGAATTGTATTCTCCTATGTGATAACCTTTCAAATATGAGAAGAAGGTAACCATCCCCCACACTCCTAGTCTTCTCCAGGGTGAATGTTCCTATCTCCTTTAAACAGTCCTGATATGGTGTAGTTTCAGGACCTTCTAACTATCCTGGTTGCTCTTTGGACTTTCTCTAGGTAACCTGTAATGCCCGTAACTAAACACAGTACTCCAGATGGAGTTTTACCAGGGCAGGAGCAATAAAACAATAGCATCTCTTGCTCTGCATGTTAGACTTCCAGAAATGTCCATAGATTGGACATACCCATTTAATCCAGTTAGGTAGGAGGTCACCCTCAGATCCTCAAAGATGACTGACAAGAAGGGCTTTTCTTCACTCAGACAGAGAGCGGGGACAGTTTGACGGATGAAGAACTGAGGGCCGAGGTGGACACATTCATGTTTGAGGGCCATGACACCACTGCCAGTGGCATTTCCTGGCTCCTGTATGCCATGGCCACACATCCTGAGCATCAGCAGAAATGCCGGGAAGAGATCAGGGGAGTCCTGGGGGATGAGACTTCCATCACCTGGTACGTACTCAGGAGAGTGAAGGAAAAGGGTTCTTTCTTACAGAGCCTCCCTTCTCCCATTAACTCCATACAAAAAAAAGCTTGACTTTTGTGACTGTTGTGGGACAGGACAAAAACCTAGTATGTTGATTCAGCTGACTTTTGAGATGATTGGAATACTGTCTGCTCCTGTGTGCATTGCCTTGATCCTCCGCTGGGATGAATTAGTCAGTTAACATGTAACAATAAAAAAAAGAGGGTGACCTCTTCTCAATTAGCTACCACCCACCCTGGTTCAGAGCCTTGTCACCTCTGTTCTGGACTACTGAGATTGGCTTTCTAATTGATCTTACTTATCCTCTACCAAAGTGATCTTTCTGAAGCATGGATATGGTTGTGTTACCCCACCCCCCACTCAATAAATTCTAGTAGTTCTCTATTACCTTCTTGATCAAATATAAAATTTGCTGGTATTTCAAGCCTTTCACAATGTTACCCTTACCTTTCCTGGGTTTTTTTTTTTAATGCCTTAATTCTCTCCATGCACTCTATAATCCAGCTATACTGTGGGGAATTATAATAATTGAGGAGACAGATTCTGAGCTATGCAATTCATTTACAGATAAACATAACAACTGGGTCAAAGGACCCTCAGGAGGCATGGAGACCCCGAATATAGATTCTGCACAGATTTTTTACATATTAAAAGAAAATATACAGGATATAAAACATGATATAGAATTAGGTATTTTGATTTCTTTTTGGAGGAAAGATTAGGGACTCTCCAAGTTGGGAGAGGTAGAGTAAGCAAGTGAAATTTCCCCAAATCAGGCGATTTTTGGGAAAACAACAAAATGGAGGCTGTTTGCAAAATGAAGTCAGTGTTGGTTCTCCCAATTCTTCCCTTTCTTTGATACTCGGGGCCAAATTTATAAAGTTTTTTATATGTTCGTTATCAGCATTATACACCAAGAAAAGAACAGTCCTCTTGGGAGGTGTGACTTTGGAAAGAACAACCAGTAACTGGGAAGGAACCTTTCAAATAGTTTAGAATAATAGCTAACATAGAGTCTAAGAATAATAACTATGCATAAAACAAAGACAGTCTATTTTCCTGTGGTGACTAATATACCATTCTCCTACAACCAAATGAACCATGAAGAAGGATTTCACTAGGGGTCATTTGGTTTAGGCAATTGCATTTCTGCTATTACCTGTTGGATTTTATGAAGGCTTGCCCTAATTTTTTCTGATCTGTTAATGTAGGAAAAAGATGGATTGATTATAGCCAGACTCCTTCCCATTACATCATACAATTTTGTAAGACCATTTATGCTCAATAATTGACTTCGATTTGGGGATGGACTCGCTTGTGGCCTGACTGAATTTCTCACTTTCAAGTGAGAGGTTTCCAGCAGCCTGCTCTAGGGCTGTAACCCCTTTAAATGGAAATAGCTACCAGGGGATCTCATCTCTAGCCTATATTCTTTCTTAGGGTTTTGGGTTGTATTCACATCTCCATTAATTAGGGTCTCTTCTCTTTTTTTGATATTTAAATCACCATGCTCCCAAGTTTCTTGTAGCTTTCCCTCCCACTCATCCTATGGTATGATTAAAGACTAATACTGGGAGGGTCAAACAGGCAATTCCACACATCCCAAATAAACATCACTGCTACAAATAAAGAATTGTCCAGGGGCTACTAGCTCCTGAGGAACTTGAGAAGGGGAGGGGATATATAACTCCCCCAAAGGTTCAATTACTCTTACAGTATAAATTTGTACTGAATTATTGGGGCAGGTGGGTGGAGCAGTGAATAGAGCAGTGGTCCAGGAGTCAGGAGGACCTGAGTTCAAATTCGACCTCAGACACTTCACATATTTACTAGCCATGTGACCTTGGGCAAGTTTCTTAACCCCAATTGCCCTGCCTTCCCCCCTGCAAAACAAAACAAAACAAAAAGGTTGCATCATTCTTAGTCTACCTAGAGTCATTACAAGTAAGGTTGGTCAAAGAAATACATTGAGGTTTCTTGTCTTTAATCCCATCAAAGAGGCAGGATTTTAACACCAATAAAAGGGTCTCCTTTGGTAATAGCAGGAAAAGCAAAAGTCAATCTTCAAATCTCCTAAATCTACAGTGTCATTAGGACTTGACTTCTTGGTTACACAGAAATGAAAACTTAGAATGGGTGGGGCAAGCACAAGTGATACAGTTCTGAACTTGAGGGGTCCCATCAAATTTGAAAAATAACTTGTTTGTTATAAAGTTGGGTCAATGATATTAGAAAATTTGTTATCTTCCGTTTTCCTTCTGGGGGCATAAATACCACAAGTGTCTAAAGCAAAGGGTATAAAAAAGTCCTTTCAAATATGGTGTTTTAAGATGTCCAGAGTCAATGGGTATGGGAGAATTTCATTTTCAGTACTAGGGAATATTATCCATCCATAAGGGTTGTTCTGATGGATATGATGACAAACTCAGCATCCATAGGGCCCAGTTGCTCTAAGATGATGCAAAGCATGTTCTACATCACCATGGAGTTTACTGATAGTATTAAGTCTTTTCCAGTCCTCTTGGGAGGTGTGACTTTGGAAAGAACAACCAGTAAGAACAGCACAATCAAGCAACAACAAGGAAATTAGTAAGATTTAAAACATACAATGAGTATGACCATGATGCATAAAACAAATGGTATTGTAAAAAGTATCCATTTTCCCCATAGTTGACAATGTTTTATACTCTGGATTAAAAACCGGGGAAGGGGAGACACTAGGTATGACTATTAAGATAAAGCAAAAAAATTTTTTTGATATGTTGCTCTCATGTGCAACAGTAAGGAGAAGGTTTACTATGGGCATAGCATATCCAAGAGTCTTTTTCTCTGATTTTGATTGCAGTTGAAATGGTCATCAATACTTTGAATAAGCCTTCCCAGTCAGGTTGAGTTACACTAATCCACTGGAAATTCTTGATGCAGTGAAAAGTCCAATGGCCTGGTCTGTACTGCAGCCCCTGCATTGTGAAGTTCCCTAAGTCTATTTTGTAATTCCTGTACTTAAGAAGCAAAAGAAGTATCTCTTACACACACACACACACACATGCACACACACACACACACATATACACACACACACATGCATGCATATGTACTCTGAGTTGGTATTTTGCTTTGGAAATTTGCTTATGAGAAGGACTGTTTGATTTCCTGGTCAAAACTGAGTAGCCATATGTTCAGACTCTCCAACTACTCAGATGTAAAGGTTGCCTCAATCCAGTGGTGTATGTAAAGTACATAGCAATATTGCTTTGATTCAGGCAGTCAGAGCCTGTCTGTTGGTCTTTGTGCTAATTTCTTTGCTTGTATTTTCTCTGCTTGTATTTTCTCCAAGTTCAGAGTGTTGACCTTTCCCCTGAACTACTGAATGTGGTAGGATTGTTAACCCCTTTCTGAGCAGTCTTTCCTAGAAAAGCAGATCAAAGAACCTGTGCTAGCAGGCCATCCTGGGTGTGCCAGGGTGCTTGTCATTTTACCACCTTGGCTTTTTTCACAGATGACAAAAAGCAAGGGGGAGTGCTGTTGTTCAGCACTGATGCGGGATAGGTTTTGAGGGGATTTCTAATGAGAAATCCTTTCCAGGTTTGCGTCTGAAAAGAATTACAGGCTCAGCTATCTTTTGGTAGATTTACAAAAGTTTATTGATTTACAGGACAAAAAGGGGTAGGGTGAGGAAACCTGTCTAGGAAAAGCTTGAAAGGGGCAGGGGGGGGAGGGGTTCAGAGAAATTTTGGAAGTGTGATGCTCTGCAGCGGGCAGATGGC
>CM053584.1:26944786-26962795 GCA_028627135.1 Pseudochirops cupreus | reverse complement strand
GGTTTGAGAGGAAATACCTCTAGGCTGGGGCAGGGAAAGACACAGTACATCTGGGGGAAAGGGAAGAAACAGTTAGGAAACACAAAACTGAATTAATAAAATCATGAAGTTACCCCAAAATATATTACATAGGCCATTCAGCACCTCTCAAGCACCCCATTTGGAGTTTTCTTGTCAAAAGTTCTAGAATAGTTTGCTGTTTCCTTCTCCAGTTCATTTAACAGATGAGAAAACTGAAGTAAACAGAGTTAAGTAATGTGCCTAGGGTCACACAGCTAGTAAGTGTCTGAGGCTGGATTTGAACTCAGGTCTTCCTGACTCTAGGTCTGGCACTGTATCCACTATAGTGCCACCTACCTGCCCCCAAAGGGAATATTTCAGGAAATTTAAGTGTGCAGTTTGCCTGTCATGGTGTAAAAGTTCTTTGTTCATATGTTCAATTTGGCCAAAACTCTGGGGCAATAAGGGGTATGAAACCTGGGCGTTAGCTCAAGACAAGAATAGATTTGGGAGAGAATAGTATCAGTGGAATGAGACCCTTTGTCTGAGTCATTGTGAGCAGGAAGACCACAGTGGGGCACAATCTTTTTTAGAACAATTTTAGCAATGAAGATGTCTGTGGCCTTGGAACCAGGAAATGCTTTGACTCAAATAATGAGCTGATCAATGACAACAAGAGGTCAGTTTGCATATAGTTGAAAGGAGCATAAGTTAGGGGGCAGCTGCCAAAAACAATGGCATAGAATGCATGTAGATTATATGCCAGGATGTCAGAAAGGTCATTGTGGGGTCCCATGGCCATGTCAACAACAGAGGAACAGTCATGGGGAGGTTCCCCTGAGGTAGGTGTATCAGGAAGTGAACAGTGCTTTGGAGTCACAATTTCTTCGCACAACAAAATCACTTCATATCTAGCAAGCCTTTGATCAGAGAAAACTTGAGTGTGATGTCTCATCAAGAGAGCTTCAGTCTCACAGGGTCGCACATGCCTTTTCAACTAAAAGGGTGGTGGCTGTTATAGCTTACAAGTAGCACAGAGCCCCTGCAGCCATTGAATGCAGCTGACTGCAGTAATATGCTAAAGGGTGAAGAGAGGGTCTAAGGAGTTGAGTGAGGACCCCTGATGCCACCCCCTTGTGTTTGTGGACAGAAAGAGAAAAGGGCTTACTGTATCTGGAAGTCCCAGTGCTGGAGCTGGTAACAGGGCCCTCTTAAAGTCTACAAGGGCATAAGATGCTCTGGTTCAAGTTGCAAATGTTTTGAAATGGTATCTTTTCTGGTTTGCTTATCAAAAATGAATTAGAAGCTCCAGTATCTAATAATCAATCATGTCATCACCTTTAGGGGAGACATGGGGTTCAAAGGTGTGGGAAGAGGTGGACTGGGATAGTTGGTGCAAGGACATCAGAATCAGGAAAAATTAAAAGATTCTTATCAGAATCTATGGTCCTCTTGCCCCTCCCCTGCACCTTCATGCCAAAGACTCTCTGTGAGTTCTTCTAGGGACCCCACTATTTTTTATCACACCAGTATTGGGGGACAGTACTATCACAGCTTGTTGGTGCAGTAGATAGAGTGCTGGGCCTGGAGTCAGAAAGACCTGGGTTTGAATAATTTACTAGCTGTGTGATCTTGGGTGAGAAATCTGCTTTCTGTTTGCCTCTGTTCCTTCAACTGTAAAATGGGGTACCTACCTCACAGGGCTGCTGTGAGGATCAAATGAGATAATATTTGCAAAGTACTAGCACAGTGCCTGGCACATAGTAGATGCTATATAAATGCTTATCCCCTTCTCTACCTTCTGTTTGATTCCAGGGACCACCTGGGCCAGCTTCCATACACCACCATGTGCATCAAGGAAGCCCTGCGTCTCTATCCTCCTGTGCCATCCATTGGCAGGGATATCAAAGAGAGCATCACCTTTCCAGATGGACGCTTCTTAAGATCAGGTACCCTCTCCTACTTTTACTCATACTCCATATTTGTGGGGCACCTGCTGGAAGGGTGGGAGCTTTGAGGAGATGACCTCTGAGCTCCTGCCCACCTTTGAGAAGAGATCATTTGAGCTTTAAGATTATAAAATTATCTGGTTTTCTGCTCAACCTTAAGGTCCATGCTCCACTCTAGTTTCACATGAGAATATACCTTATGCCAGACTTTATTTTTAAATCCTGCCAGGCAGGTTAGCTTCCTTCCTGCTCCTGAGAAGGGACCAGTCATCTCTCTTGTTTTCTGCTCATGCCTATCACACTTGGGTCAGTAATGTTCTGTTTCCTTGACTATAAAACTCACTTCAAAGGAAGTTTCAAGCTCAAAAGGAGTTCCCAAGTAGGAATATACTGCATAGTATATGCAGTATATACTGCATAGTACCCCTCCTTACTAACTCACTAAGGTTAATTGACAACACCAGATCCTCCCCTTCCAAACAAAGTAGAGAAAAAAGGGAATGTGGTATTCAAGGAAGTGCTAATAGTCAAGATGGGTGGTTGCCTCAGGCAAGGTGAAAACTCAGAAAGACCTTAGCTTTTTAAGCTGCGTCTCCCAATGCATCCTGAGCCATCTCCAGTCATCCAGATCTATATCTGGCCACTGGCCCCAGATGGCTCTGGAGGAAAAAGTGAGGTTGTTGACCTAGCACGGCCCTCCCTCCCTCAAATCAAAGTCAATTGCAATCATGGCATCATCTTGCTGATGTCATGGTCCTCTTTGAGCACTAAGGACATGACCACAACAATCAAAATGTCTCTGAAAGAGGACGTCTCAGAGCTGGACGTGACTAAAAAATATCATGTTGGATCTCCCCATTTTTTAGGTGAAGACACCAAGGGGGAGGGAAGGGAATTGTCCAAGGTACTTGTCCATGTCGCAAGCATGTCCCACACTTATCCTCCCAGTCCCTCTTAGCCTTTTATGCTTCTTCCTTTCTAATCCAGAGGTTATACTTCATGACAGAGAAAACAGAAGTAAAATAAGAGTTGAAATCCATTATAGCTGGCTTGTATGCCCTGAACATGCTTCTCTTTTCCTTAACAGAAAAACCTTTTGTGGGGGGGAAGGACTTGGCTCTCTCCTCCTCCTCCCTGCAGCTGTGCCCCTCTCCTCTCCCACTGCCCATTGCTAGGCTCCTTCTGAAAGCCACAGGGCCACCACCCCCAGTGAGACTATGGAGAGGAGCCTGAACTTGGGGTCCAGAGACCTGGGTTTTAATCTTGCTTAAGGCACTTAGTAGCGGTTTGTTAACGTGCAAACTTCTACTTCTCTTTCTTGTCTGTGGGATGGAGATAATGATACTGTAGCACTTGCCCTTCAGGGTTGTTGCCAGTCAGATAATACCATGTGTGCAACAACATTGGAAAACCTCAAAGCCCTGCACTAAAAGTGATGATCACCACTTCCCACTGAGCTGAGGGCCCTCAGGGAGGGAGTTAAGGGATAGAGCCCTGTCCTGGGATCAGGAAGACCTGAGTTCAAGTTTGACCTCTGTGTGAATTTGGGCAAATTTGACCTCTGTGTGAATTTGGGCAAATTTGACCTCTGTGTGAATTTGGGCAAATTTGACCTCTGTGTGAATTTGGGCAAATTTGACCTCTGTGTGAATTTGGGCAAATTTGACCTTTGTGGGAATTTGGGAAAATTTGACTTTTGTGGGAATTTGAGCAAACTTGACCTTTGTGGGAATTTGGGCAAATTTGACCTTTGCAGGAATTTGGGCAATTTCTTCAACTCTAAAATGGGAAATAATAATAGAACCTATCTCAGAGTTATTGCCAGTATCTAATGAGTTAATATTTGTAAGACAAGCAAAAACACCCTCAAAGCATTTAGCACAGTGATGGCAAATAGTAAGTAGTACACAAATGTTTATTCTCTGCCCTTCCCCTAACCCACAAAACTTAACTTTGTCCATCTTTTGTAGCATGAGTCCCCCTAGGGAAGCCCTTGCCACCCCAGGTTCAGTGGGGTGTTTGGGGGTAAACATAATTATGCAAATACTAATCGAGCCCCTGTCTAGTGCCTTCTTGGGACCAAACTGGGCAGGAACAACCTGCCAGACCTGTCATCTGTGATCCTTCGCCTCATGTGGTGCTGGAGGAAGTATCATTATTCTGACAATTTGGGGGGCCTGCCTGGTTGGTCATGATTTGGTGGCTAATAGACATCATTTAGCTCTTTTGTTAGTGGGTTGGAGAAGGAAATGGCAAACTGGCCCAGTATCTTTGCCAAGAAAACCCCGAATGGGGTCAGGAAGAGTCAGACTGAACTGACTGAACAACAAAAGGGGTGAGCCGGGTCAATGGCCTTGAACCTTGAGTAAGCCTCATGGAGGCACTTGACAACCTGCAAAGGCAAGGGCAGAGCCAGTGACCTTTGCCCTCTATTCCAGCCCTCTGCTGCTATTCCGGAGAAGGTCATTGTTTACCTTATGAAGCTTTTTCTTTTTCTTTCCCCAGGAAACTCAGTTTCACTGCACATATATGCTCTTCACCACAACCCCAGGGTGTGGGCAGATCCAGAAGTATGTTGGCCTATGATGGGGATGGGACTCAGGGGAGGTGGTATGGATGTGTGTGGAGTTTGTCGGGAGCTGGAGGAGCACCCTCCAAAGCTTGAGAGATGAACCCTCTCTGGCACTGTTAGTCCCTGAATCTTGTCTCTGTTGGCTGGTTCAAGACAGCATGAATCTGTGGGATGTGTGTGTATGTGTAGCTGATGTATGTGTATGTGTGTGAAGGGGCTAGGGTGTGTGTGTGGACTGGTGTCTGTGTACATGTGTGTGTGAGAGGGGGCTGGTGTGTGTGTGTGTGTGTGTGTGTGTGTGAGAAGGAGCTAGGGTGTGTGTGTGTGTGTGTGTGTGTGTGTGTGTGTGTGTGAGGGGGCTGGGGTATGTGTATGTGTGTGAAAGGGCTAGGGTGTGTGTGTGTGTGTGTGTGTGTGGACCGGTGTATGTGTGTGTGAGTGTGTGTGAAGGGGCTAGGGTATGTGTGTGTGTAGATTGGTGTGTGCGTTTTTATGTGTGTGTGCATGTGTGAGAGAGAGAGGGGGCTGGGGTGGGGGTGTGTATGTAGGGTGAACAGCCCCCAGCCCAGCTCCACTGACCCAGGGGTCCTCTTGCAGGTGTTCAATCCTCTCCGCTTCTCCCCTGAGAACATGAGCCTCCAGCATTCCCATGCCTACCTGCCCTTCTCGGCAGGATCCAGGTGAGTCAGTGTGGCCAGCATGAGTTCCTTCTGAGAAAATAAGTGTGAATGAATAGATGAGCAGTGAATGAGTGCAATAAACAAGTGAATCAGCCCCAGAAGGTGGGGGTGAGGGCAGGTCGCCTTCCGGACCCTGAATGGCAGAGGAGCCAGCAAGGGCAGCTACACCGAGCCTGCAAAGGCTGAGCCTGGAGGCAGGAGACCCGAGTTCAGGTCAGACTTCAGACACGGAATAGCTACGTGACTTTTGTCTGCCTCAGCTTTCTCAGCTGTAAAACTGGGGGGATATTAGTACCTACTGCACAGGGTTGTTGTTGAGCTCCGATGAGATCCTATTTTTTTTTTTTAACACTTAGCCTAGTGCCCAGCACATAAAGGTGCTTGATAAAGGCTTGTTCCCTTCATAGCAGTTTGTTGGTCAGGGCTCTTCTGAGCAGGAGTCATGGTTGGCTTCATCCAGTCTTTCTTAGTCAAGAGATGCCCTGGCCATGAGTGTTTCTCTCCCTCCCCATTCTATGAGACTCCAAAGCCCAAAGCAGTAGGCTGATGTTCCCGCCCCTCTAAAGTCAGCATTTCTTTGAGCAGCTTGTTTTCAATGTCTGCTATGGTTACAGTGGATCCTGGTGGGGAATCCACACTCTGAGTAGTACCTCTCCCACAACACATTATGGTGGGAATACAGATGCTTCTCATTCCTGCTTGGATTTGCCTGGTGAAAGGATCTGCTGCTACTAATGCATATGGTTGATGTTTTCACTATCTCTTTCCATAGCTCAGCTCTAAAGGCTGGCTAAGGCTTAAAGCATTTCTTTGAACACACTGAGCCCCAAGCTTCTCATTTCTAAGTGACGTCTTGAACCAGTAAAATTGGCTTCTTAGTAACTGGGGGGGGGGGAGGGAAGGGGGCTTTCTTGACCTATCCATTGAAAATCTCCATGCAGTACTTTTATAGAATAATACACATTCAGCAACACTATTAGCTTCCAGGCACTATATATGTGATCAGCCACATTCCAGTAGAGTGCTCCACTGAATGGCTCCAAGGCTTGCTATTGTCTCAACAGGAGGCTCCCTGCTTGGGAATGAAACCTGAGTCCTCTAGCATGGTGGTTTTATTTCTTGGATCACTTCTCATAGTCTTTCACCAGCCATTTGCCATCTACAGACAACTCAGGTAGTGAAGACTGCTTCAGTGAAACAAAGTTCACACTCAATGATGACACAGTCTGGTGGAAATCTCCACCTCTCAGTAACACTTCCATTTGTTTGTGGCCCACTTATCTGGGTGTCGCATAGAACTTTATCTTTTCTTTTTAAAAAAAAATTAATTTATTTTTAGTTTTCAACACTCACTTCTATGAGATTTTGAGTTTTAAAGTTTTTACCCCACCCTGCCCTCCCCCATCCCCCAGATGGCATGCAATCTGCTGTAGGCTCTACTTATACATTTATATTAAACATATTTTCACATTAGTCATGATGTAAAGAAGAATTAGAACCAATGGGAGGAACCACGAGAAAGAAGAAACAAAACAACAAAAGAAAAGGAGAGCCAATAGTCTGCTTCCATCTGTATTCAGACTCGAAAACTCTTTCTCTGGATGTGGATAGCACTTTCCATTGTGAGTCATTTGGAGTTGTTTTAGGTTCTTGCATTGCTGAGAAGGGCAAAGTATACCGAAATCAATCATTGCACTATGTGGCTGTGTGCAGTGTTCTCCTGGTTCTGCTTATTTCACTGAGTATCAGTTCATATAAGTCTTTCCAGGTTTTTCCGAAGCCCACCTGTTCATCATTTCTTATAGCATAATAGTTTTCCATTGCATTTGTATACCACAGCTTGTTCTGCCATTCCCCGATTAATGAACATCCCCTCAATTTCCAATTCTTTGCCACCACATAAAGAGCTGGTATAAATATTTTTGTACATGTGAGTGACTTTCCCATTTTTGTGATCTCTTTGGGATATAGACCCATAAGTGGTATTTCTGGGTCAAAGAGTATGCAGTTTATAGCCTTTTGGCCATAGTTCCAAATTGCTCTCCAGAATGGTTAGAACAGTTCCCAACTCCACCATATGTTAGTGTTCCAATTTTATCACATCTTCTCAAACATTTATCATTTTCCTAGAACTTTCTCTTTTCCTTCAGTATCACCATCACATGGCCTCTGAGGCAGAGCACTTATATCTGCATTAGTCTTCCTTGGTTAATGATATCTGCTGAATTCACATATAGCTAGCCATCTGTGGCAAGCAGCATCTAACTCAGTGTGGTCAAAATCCAAATCAGAGGTTTTCTGTAAGTTCACTCTCAGAAGGCTAATTCCAGACAAATGCATTTTGAACTTTTCAGTAACAACTTGCTTCTAAACCAAGAACTTCAGTTGATATATGGTAATATGAGGATACAAAGTATTCAACCTACAATATGAGAGACTAAGGCAGAGGTCTGAACCAATGGTATTTTAGTAAAGCGTCCATGGTCCCTTCTATTAAGTGGACATCAGATCTTCCTCATAATCTGAGATTCTCCCTCCTTCTTGGCCCTATTTTTATGGGGTTAGATATCTAGACACTCAACAGCTCATACCAAATATAGAATAATTCTATTGGTTGACATATGATACATAAGCTAAAAAAAGCAAAAATGATCTGTCAGCAGAGTGACAAGTTGAGTGAAGCAAGGAATATCTTTACTGACTAGGTGGTCACAAGATAGATGGGCTTCTTCTTAGGTTAGGCAGGAGCTATACAAATGTTCTAAGAACATATTGGGGGGACTTTCCATACCATGCCACCACTCATGCTTGGTTTGGTCATGGAATTTGAGCAAAACACAATGGAGATGTCTTTGTCGCATTCTTTTTGCTTTTTTTTTGGAAGGGGGAAGGCAGGGCAATTGGGGTTAAGTGACTTGTCTGAGGTCACATGTGCCACCTAGCCACCCCACTTTGTCACATTCCTTATGATTTCTTTTCCCTGTTTACCTTCTCATGCTTCTCTTGCTTCTTGTATTTGAATGTCAAATTTTCTATTCAACTCTTGTTTATTTCATCAAGAATGCATGAAAGTCCTCCACCTCATTAAATGACCATATTTTCCCCTGAAACATTATAATCAATTTTGCTGGATAGGTGATTCTTGGTTTTAATCCTAGCTCCTTTGGCTTCTGGAATATCATATTCCAAGCCCTTTGATCTCTTAATGTAGAAGCTGCTAGATCCTGTGTTATCCTGATTGTGCTTCCACAATATTCAAATTGTTTCTTGTTGGCTGCTTGTAATATTTTCTCCTTGACCTGAGAACTCCAAAACCTATCTATAATATTCCTTGGAGTTTTCTTTTTGGGATCTTTTTCAAGAGGTGATTGGTGAATTCTTTCAATTTCTATTTTGCCCTCTGGTTCTAAAATATCAGGGCAATTTTCCTTGAGCATTTCTTGAAGGGTGATTTCTAGGTTCTTCTTTTTTTTTGATCATAGCTTTCAGGTAGTCCAATAATTTTTAAATGGACTCTCCTGGATCTATTTTCCAGGTCAGTGGTTTTTCCAATGAGATATTTCACATTGCCTTCTAAGTTTTCATTTGTTTGGATCTGTTTAATAGTATCTTGATTTCTCACAAAGTCTTTTGCTTCCATTTGCTCCAGTCTAATTCTGAAGGAATTATTCTCTTCAGTGAGCTTTTGAAATTCTTTTTCCATCTGGCAAATTTGGCTTTTTAAGGCATTCTTCTCCCTCATTGGCTTTTTGGGCCTCTTTTGCCATTTGAGTTAGTCTGTTTTTTAAGGTGTTATTTTCTTCAGTCAGGTTGTTGACTCTCTTTTCACGATTTTCTTGCATCATTCTCATTTCTCTTTCCAATTTTTCCTCCACTTCTCTTACTTGATTTTCAAAATCCTTCTTGAGCTCCTCCATATTTTTTTGGAAGCTTTTGGTGCAGGAGTTCTGACTGTGTTGTCTTCCTCCCATTCCATGCTTTGATCCTTTCTGTCCCCCCCAAAGGAATCTAAAGTTGGATTGATGTACTTGCTTTGCTTCCTTTGCTTGCTCATGTTGTCAGTCAATTACTTGACTTTTGAGCTCTTTACCACAGTAGACTTCTGCTTCCAGAGGGGAGAGCTTTGTTCCAAATCTCTGAGGTTTTCACAGCTGCAAGAGCTATTAGGAGGATGCCTTCTCTACAGCCCCCACCAGCTCTAGCTCACTGGTCACACACCTCAGGACCATCACCCAAGACTGTGATCCAGGTCCAGTCAGGTTAAAGCAAGAGCCATTATCCATCTGAATGGTTGCTTGGGTCCCCTACCATCTGCAGGTCGGGAGCTCTGAAGCAGCCACGCAGAGGTGGCTGCACAGCTGTGGTGCCTCCACAGCTTCTCGCTCCAGGGGCAGAGGCCAGACTGTACTCTGTCCCCTCCCCCCCCTGCCCAGTTCCAACAGAGTTCCACTGATCTTTTACTTTGTCTTTGGCATTTATGGGTTGATATTTCTGGAAAATGCCACTGCTGCTGGTGATCCCAAGGTCTGTTCTAACTGCTGTTGGTCAGGGCTGCCCTGGGGCTAAAACCAAAGGCTCATGGGCTGGGCTTGGCTCCCAGTGGGCTGGGCTGGACCCCTCCTGCTGGCCTGCTGGGCTGCCTTCACAGGAGATTTGTTTCTCTCTGTCACTTTGCTAAAATTTGTTAAGAATCATATTTTATAGGTATTTGAGGTGGTTATGGGAGGAGCCACGGAGTTTTCCTGCTTCTATGCTACCATCTTGGCTCTGCCCACTTTGTCACATTCTTATGATTGTGCAAGTGAATTTCGCAGCTGGTAAACAAGTAATGGATATTACATTAAAGTCTGAGGATTATTATAGAGCCTTCTTTTAGACTCCATATTCCTATGTGACTTATATATGAATACATTGTTTATTCTTACCCAAATATGCTCAAGAGGCATGGCAAAAAACAGAATGTCATTGGTTGATAGACCTTGCTCTTGAGGGTCCAAAATGACATATTAGTGGGAGGTAGGTCACAGATTGAAAGACGCATGGGGCATCTCCATTAAGTGGTCATAAAATGGTCACCTGCTTGCGCTGGACAAGAAAGAATGGTCCAGAGGCACAAAAATAAATTGGGGGATTTCCTATTTAGTTCAATCACATCTGCTACACTGGGCTTGGTCACCATAAGGAAAAACAAGGGTGGAGAGTCCCTAGTTAACTTCCTATGATTAAGCAAGTGAATTTACAACCTGTAGCTCATAGCTCTGGGGCCTTATATACAGAACTTATAGTCTCTATGATTTGTTTTTTCCTTAAATTTACACTCAGCAATGTGGTTGAAATGAATCTGGCTCAGAATGATGATATTCTGAACTTGGACAAAAAACTTGATGATGTGAAAAAAAAAACTTAATCCTTAATATCAACTCTAGCAATGTCTTATGGATGTTTTGATTATAACCTTGAGAGGATACTTTTTATTTGAACTATAAAAAAGAAAGACAGTTCTTGTCCTCGATGAACTTACATTCTACCGCGAGAAGGCAACATGCAAAGGGGAGCCAAAAAGCAGTCTTTTTTTAACCTTTGTTCTCATCTCTAGGACTGGGTGATTTTCTTCATCCTGAGATACATTGAGTGGCTTTTGAATAAAAATACATCCATTACATTAAAACTACCTTTGATTATCCCCTGACTCCTCTGGCCCCTCTACATGCTTGGGAGGATGTGAGACTTGAATCATGGTGCTCGAGTAGGAAACATTAATTTTGATTTCTAGTTTATCCTCTTCCCTCAGAATTTCAATTCTGGAATTAGAAACTAAAGTTCCATAATTAAGCATGTAAGGAGAGAGACCAATGATCAAAAAGTAGTTTTTCCTAGTCAAGCACTGTGATTTAAATTTCAGACTCTCCCTGATGGATGCATTTTAGCTCAAAACGTGGAAATAGCAAGTAATGTACTTTGCAATGTTTTCTCCCCTAGCTCCTTGAGAATAGGGACTTTTTTTTTGCCTTTCCTTATATTCCTAATGTTTAGCATAGTATGTGGCATGGAGGAAATGTTTAACAAATGCTTGCCAAATGATGGACTATTTAAATGTCAGTAATTATTTGGTTAACTGGGAGCATAGAGGGTATGAAGTTGTAGTGGTGGGAGTTCAGTGTTTCTACCATAAGAAAAATGGTTCAATGCAGTGGTGGGAATGAGAAGAAAGAATGTATTGCTGAAAGTCCTGAGGACACCAGCCTCCAGTCTCTTTTAATGTTGAAGCTGCCTGAAGCCAGCTCATGAAAATAGAAGACCAAGGTTTTTTGCAGGTTTTGTTATGCTGGTTTATTTTACTGCTGTTGCTTTTTAGGAAGGAGGAAAAGATATAGAGCTAAATCAAGACCTCTCTGTGATAAAGTAATATGGTTGTGGGGGTGGAGTACCCCTGGGTGACTTTTCAAATTTGTCTGTGTTGTGTTTTGCTGTGTTGTGTGTGTCACTGGAGACATCTTGGGTGTTGGGCTACACCAAGAGTTGCCTGAGGTCTTGGGCAAAGAAAATATGGAAATGTTTGGTGGTTATAAGTCTTGGATACAAGGTTAACATCAGATGCATAACTCATGATAGTTGTTGGTCTTTTCCCCTTAGTCTTGAACATGCCTGTCCAGGGCCAAGGGCTCTGGCAGTCAATCTAGAAATGCAGCTGGAACCAGGTTGTGGGAATGCTAGAATGGGTGACTGAGATTGGATGCTAGGTCTTGAGTTAAGGCAATCTGAAACCTCTCTTCTCCCCTTCTCTCCTCCATGTTTCTAGGAACTGCATTGGACAGAAGTTCGCCATGAATGAAATGAAGGTGGTTCTTGCTCTGACCTTGCTCTTATTTGAGCTGAAGCTAGATACCACAAAACCTCCCCTGCCTATTTCAAAGCTAGTTCTTAGGTCTAAAAATGGGATCCACCTCTGGATGAAAAGACTCCCCTAACACTGCCCCAGAGAGCAGAGGATGAGGGGGTCCTCCCTTTCTCAGTCATCTGTCTGACTGTTTACCTGCCCAGCTAGGGCGTTCCCTTGTTTCCCTTCTTCACTCTTGGCTATAATAAAGATCCCATAGATTAGAATCTAGAGCACTGGGGGTCATCCCTTTTCCTGGAAATGTGTAAAGGAAAAAGAATAAGGATGGTGAAGGAATGATGGGAGAGAAGAAGAGTAATAGAGAAAGGATGGAAGGAAAAAGAAGGAGGAAGGAAGAGGAAGTCAAAAGTCACCTGGATGGTTGGGTTCCATTTTGGGGCTAAACTTTGGGATGGATGTTGAACATTCAATGGAAGGTAACAGGGGTGGGGAGGGCACTTGAGACCACGGCTTGAATGAAATGGATGTGTTCAGCTTGAAGAAGAGAAGATGTAGTCAGGAGACACAAGAAACATTTTCAAGAACCTGAAGGGCTGTCACATAGAAGAGGGATTGGATTTGGTCTTCTTGGACCTAGAGGACAGAAATAGAAACAATATGTGTGTGTGTGTGTGTGTGTGTGTGTGTGTGTGTGTGTGTGTGTGTGTGTGTGTAAGGAGAGTAAGGATGAAGTTGGGCATTTAAAGCCTGTCACAGTCTAGATCCTACCATTCTAGGCAAATATCATATTATTCTACTTTCAATATTCCATATTCCAGTTCAACTGGGTTGCTGCAGCTTTTCACATGTGACTCACTTCCCACCTCCATTCCTTTTCACAGGCTGTCCCTGATGCCTAAAAGTGCCCTCTCTTTAGTTCAGTCTTTGAAATCCCCAGCTTCCTTCACAAGACTTAACTCAGGCCCCTTCCTCCATGAAGCCTTTCCTATTCCCCCAACTGCTTTGCCTCCCCGCCTTTACCTAGGGTGCACGATGTTTCTCTCTATAGGATGTAACCCATGAGGGAAGGGAGTGTCTTGCCTTTATCTTGGTATCCCCAGCACGGGGCACAGAGGCTAGCACAGAGAAGATGCTTGTTACAAGTTTGTTGGATTGGATTCTAAATCTCTTGGGGACTGTCTACAATCCCAAGAGTGGCCACCAGATGGCAGTGATGTCTTAGTCAATTGACAAGCATTTTATATAAAACACACACACACATTTTGAAAAGCGCTTATGTGCATTTTATATATAAAACACACATACACACATTTTGAAAAGCGCTTATGTGCCAGTCAATCCCTGGGCTAAGCACTGGGTATACAAAGAGAGGTAAAAAGTCCCCACCCTCGAGGATCTTTCATCCCAATTGGGATGGATGACGTCGTAGACGCTATCTTCACCCCAGAAACATACAGAGTGGATGGAAGGGAATCTTTGAGGGTACGAGTCCAGAAGCTGCCGCCCTCTCACAAAGGCCCCCCATAGAACTTAGCGTTTGCACTGAACTTTGAAGGAAGCCAAGGGTTTTAAGAGGCAGTTGTGAGTAGGGAGAACATTTGTGGAGTGCTTAAGAAACTGGATCCATTCTTTTCTCAATCTGCTTCAAATAGCCATTAAATACTTGCCGTGTTTATGCCATGGGCCGGCACCGGAGAAGATCCCAATTTTAAATTAGACCCAATGGCTGTACTCAGGCAACTCGAAGTTGAGGAGGGGACGTGATAGCAACGCAAAGTTATAATACAATGCAATAATATAATGCAAGAACTAGAATATAATAAGAGCTGTAATAAATCTAATCCTTGAATTCGACTATCCCCGTCCCCGACACCCTATCTCAACCTTAGTCTCCTCCTTCATAATGCCTTTTCTTACACACCAACTGAAAGTGACCTTTCCATCCTTTGAGCCTGCAAGAACACTTGGCTTGTATCTGGCTGATGGTCCTTATGATTTCTTGATCTGAATGTTGGTCAGAGTTTTTTAAAAAAATTTTTCATGTGATTTCATTGAGGTACAGATCTCCTGGTATGGAAACTCCCTCTTGTTACAGACGGAAAAGGTGTCTTTGTAACTTTCAGTCTTAGTTCTTTGGGTCACTAGTCAATGGAATGACTTGCTCTAGGTCACAGGGCTGGGATGTCAGAGGGAGAACTGAGCCAACCACTCTATCAGTCTCCTTTTGGATAATTTATAATCTTCTCCACTCTAAGACTCAGCTCATTTACCTATAAAATGCTGATGGTAATAATAATTAATAATAATAATAATAATGATAATAATAATAATAATATACTTACTTTGCAAGGTAGAGGTTGCAAAATTTGTGGATGTATCACAAAAGTTTTTTTTAATACCCCCGGATCTCTTATACTGGAAGAGCCTTCTACCCCTGGTACCCACTCCTCTGATTGGTTGGTTCTTTACAGAGCCTCCATTTTAAGGAAGGTGCTCAGGCCAGCCATGTCTTCATCCTTTCCAGGCCCCCCTCCAAACCTTTCAGACTTTCTCTATCATGTCCCTGCTCAGGTGCCATATCCCCCATATGCCTTCCCTGCTTTCTAGTTTTCTTTTTTAGTATTGACTTCCCTCATTAAAATGTAAGCTCCTTGAGGGCAGGGATTGTTTTTTCAGTTTCAACTGGCATGGTGTTGAAGGAGGACTAGCACCTCTGGTGGGAGGGCTGCTTATCCACCACCTGTCACCCACCTCTTACCTGTGGCTCCAAGAAGTTGTAGCATGTGCAGCAATCTCAACCCAGTAAAATTGAGATTGACAAATGAAATAGGACAGAAACAAATATCCCAAGCATCAAGGGCTAGAAGAGGGGAGATGGCATTCCTCCATCCTAGTTCAGTTCATGGCACCTTCACTGTAGATGAATTGTGAGTGATCTACATCTTCTGGAAGCAGGAGGAAACAGAGTAATCCTGTGGTAGTTTTAAAATGCAGCCTGTTTGGCTCTGCAGGCAGTTGAAGGAGGCTGCTCTTCTCCATGTGAAAGGGAGTACAGGAGGTTTCCGTATTAGGTATGCTCCATTACACAAACACAGTCAAGCAAAACATGTTGCCACATTGGCCATGTTCAAGAACCATATTCCTCACTCTGCATCCTGGGTCCATCACCTTTCACTCAGGAGGTAGACAGAACTCTTCATCATTCAGGAATCATGGTAGGCCATTGCATTGAATCAGCATTTCCAAGTTTTTCAAAGTTGTGTTTTTACAGGATTGCTACTATTACATAAATTGTTCTGGTTCTGCTTGCTTTCCTGCATCAGTTAATACAAATCTCAGCTTGTTTCAGATCTGTATTTTAGGAGGATCACTGGTTCTCCAAGGAGTAGAAATGAGAAAGAGAGGAGATTATCACCTGAACAGGGGGGATGGCCTGGAAAAATACCAAGGGATGGGGGAATTGACATTCATGGGAAACAGAATAGGTTTAGGAGGAGAAAGGCTTAGGAAGAGATGGGAGGATAGGAGATTGGGACCATACCAAGAAGCTTCAATGTTCTTGATCATGAAAGTGGAACATTTATGAGCTATAGCAAGATGAAAAGGATGCCCATCCTGTGATATAGCTGAGGCAGAGTGGAAGAGCAGGTCATGAGAACACAGTAGTTCAAGAAAGTGGGAATTTAGGCTGTTTGAAAGAGCAACAACATCTGTGTTGAAGTCTCTTCAGATGAGGCCAGGGTTAGGGTGGAGAAGGAGACTTCTGGATAGCTACTATAGTAGTAGGCAGTTTTTCTTTTATTCGAGTAAGAATTCTGCCTGCAGGGTATTTCTAAGAATGCTGGGTCTCAACTTTGAGAGAAGGAGGCAGCTTCTCATGTTCTATATGCTACTGTGGCCAGTGGGAAGAAGGGTCAGATGGTGGTCAGTTGGGTATCTCCTTACTGAAAGGGATGCCCTGACAGGAAAAAAGAAGAAACACACAGGAAGTATGCTTTCTGTGGGGACCTCTGTTCAGAATAGGACAGAGGGCTACCCAAGAGTCATCAGAGCTCAACCAAGGTCATTTTAGGAGAATTAAGGTTACTACTAGGAGGAAACCAAAAAGCCTCATGGGATTGTGAAGTCTTTGGCAGGGAAATAAAGGTCAGAGAAGCAGAGGCAATGTTTGTCTCCTGCTTAGTGAAGGCTGGGACTTTGGCAGAAGAGGAAGGCTATGAGAAGTAAATATGAGAATAAAAAGAAGAATATGAATGGGATAGAAAGCAGAATGAGGGGCTTTTGACTTTCTGGTACATGATGTAAGAAAGAAGGGCTTTCAGCCAGGGACAGAGTGAATTTGATGAGGGCCAGAAAGACTGTATTTGTCTGAGTACGGGCTGTTCTGATTAAAAGGGAGCTTAATTAATAACAGATGTAAAGGTTGGGGTTGGGAAAGGGAGAAGGAAGAAAACAGCCGACATTCAGTTGCTTAGCAAGATGATGTAGAGCACAATGGGCAGAATTAAAAAAAAATAATCATAGTATAAGTCATCTACAAGAGACAGTTTTTCTGTGAAAGGCAACTTTGGGGTAGATTTCATTCAAACTTCCAACCGTGGCAGCCTTCAGGCAGAGGATGGATGACCATGTGTTGAGGATGGTCTAGCAGGGGTCCTTTCTGGGGGTATGGATGGGTTGGACTGAATGTTCTCTGAAATTCTCTCCAATTCTCAAATCTTGCAATTCTGTGGCCATGTTGGTGATGCATCCTGCAAAGGCGGGGGTGGGGTGGATCTCTAGATTTTGAGTGAGATGGTCTTCAGGCTACAGCACAAAGAAGAAGGAATCAACGATCTTTTAAGAGGTCCTCTCCAGATTTGGCGCTTACATTAAGCAAGGCTTTTGTCATTTGATCTAGTTTGTGGAGGACACCTAAGCCCCAACCCACACAATGAGGCAGCTCAGGAATATGGGTAACAGCTATTGTATAGGAAATTGTATAGGAAAGGATAGCATCTCAAGCAGGTGAATCTGATTGGTTCCTGACTTCTGATGCCACAGGGAACTTGAAGTGGGGGAGCTTGAAGCATGGACATTATATCATGAGAGATTCCAGGCATAGAAGCTCCTGGAAAAGAGAAGGGATATTTTTACATCTGAGATAAACCATCCCAAGAAAGGTTAAATCCAGAAACCAGAGAAATTCTTTTTGGAGAACCTCACTCCCTCCTCAACTGGCTGGCTATTCTCAGGACAATATGCCAGAATATATAGGCTTTCCAGTAGGAAGAAGTCCAACTCAGCAACCTCACAAGGTCTTAGAGAAGAGAGGAAGGTTCCCCATAAGGACATACCCTGATTTCAGCAGATGGGCTAAATCAGGGGTAACTGATAGGCCTTAACTTCATCAGTGAATTAGCAGGGTATGAGCTCCAAGTATGTGAAGACTTCCCCTGGGGAATGGGTAGATGAGAACAATTTATTCCAACAGCCATGAATGAAGTTGAAGCAGGCATTGTGGAACTTGGTTTGATATCAAAGACACCAAGGTCATCCATTGCATCCCAGACTGTCACCAGTCATCTTGTCTTTTGTCTTGCCACAGGATTCCAATGAGTATGGAAGAAAGAGTGAGTCCATTGACTTTGCACAACTCTGCCTCACTTAAATCAAATTTATGCATGAGTCAAAAGATGCCACCCCTACCATTTTACCATTTTTACCTACCTCAAATCCTGTGGCATTAGGCAAGAGACAAAGCAGAAGGTGGAAGATATTGGGGGCGATGGTCACAACTGCGCACACAGGTGGTCCAGGCCATAGTATTATCTTCTCACTAGACTAAAGCAGCAGTAGTATTAGGAAGTCCCCAGGGTATCTGAGTAGCCTTTTTAAAGGACTGTATTGCTCACTTCCTGGCATGAGGAAGGGACTAAAAAGGTGCCCTAAAATTAATCAATAGTGAGCATTTCTTTATATAGCTCTTTA
>CM053584.1:26889786-26939786 GCA_028627135.1 Pseudochirops cupreus | reverse complement strand
GAAAAGAAAACCAGTGTGCTTCAAAATGGACAAATGACATGTTTAGAAATAATCGGAAAACCTAATAAACTGTTTAAGTTTCAAAAAATTCAATAAATAGCAGTTCTTCCTCAAAGATCAGCAATAGCGTGCTGTTTTTAGCTTTAAATTCAAAGCTATAAAGGAAAAAGGCTTTAAATCAAAGTTATAATGTTCTCCTTTTCCAGTTAGCTGAACAGCACTTTTTGTGATTAGATCTCAAGGCCCTGAACCTTTCTGACCTGCTCCTTAATAAAACCCAACCTCTGTTTGCCCAGATGCAGCCTCTCAGTTCACAATTAAGGCAGTCTTCAGATCAGTAACAGTTAGGGCAATCAGATTTATTTAGCCAGCTTCATACATATAAACTACCCATAAACTGGAAAAGGGTTTTGTACTTAATTCTCTGAAATGTAAATTCATCAGCCATTGGTCCTTTTCCGGCTGCTGAGAGTGGAGGCAGATGCAGCACCTAGGGCTCAGATAATGACTCCAATGGGCCAGGATGCAACAGCAAAAACAGAATGCCATGGTCAAGGAATAATAGTAGACCATTTTGATTGGAGTGCAGAATGCATTGAAATATGGTTCCAAAGTTATGATCCTGTAAATGGAGGAGGGGATGAGGAGCAGTGAAGGAATACTTTCCAGCACAGGGTGCCTGAGCAAGCATTGAACGAAGAAAGGGATTCTGACAGTATAGAGCAAGGCATGTTGTGGTTCTGTGGTGTTGAGGAGGGTAGGCTGAGGGATGCTGGGTCAGCAAAGCCCAGCAGAGGGCAGTAGCATGGGGGCCCCCCAGATAATAGGCAAAAGCAAAAAAAGGAAGGAGGGAGGGTAAAACAAACATTTAAAAAAAATTAAATTGGTTTATTTATTTTTAGTTTACAACATTCAGTTCCACAGTCCCTTGAGTTTCAGATTTTCTCCCCCCTTCTCCCCTTGCTCCATCATGGCAGCATGCACTCCGATACAGGATCTACAAATATCTTCCCATTAATCATTAGTCAGGTTGTAAAGAAGGATTGTAACTGATGGAATGATCAGTGGGAAAGAGAAAACAAAACAAAACAAGAAAAAGAGAGCAAGTAGCTGAAAACAAATATTTAAAAAAAACATGCTTATCTTTGTTTCTTTGGCCCAGGTCTACCACTTGTTGTTTACTGAGCTAAACATTCTGAACACAAACACTTTTAGTTCAAACAAAGTCATATGGAATGCGTTGGCACCTGGGAGAAGAGGATGCTGACTCAGAGTTGGTGGCACAGGACCAATAGGATGGCCTGTCACTGGCAGACCCATTAACTCAGTGGGGAGGGACAGGATTTCAGCAGCCATCCTCAGACCACTCCATTTCACAGCCTTAGACTAAGCATTAAGGTCTGAGAAGGCCAAATAGTCCTGTTTTCCGAGGGTCCTGATATCAGAGTCAAATAGAAATGGCCTGCCCTAAGAGACCCCTGACTCCCCCCCATCTGTAGGGGAGATGCAGAGAGTAACTAATGTGATTAATCTTTTTTCTTTTTCTCTCTTTTCCTTCCTTCCTTCCTTCCTTCCTTCCTTCCTTCCTTCCTTCCTTCCTTCCTTCTTTCCTTCCTCTTTCTTTCTTTCTTTCTTTCTTTCTTTCTTTCTTTCTTTCTTTCTTTCTTTCTTTCTTTCTCTCTCTCTCTCTTTCTTTCTTTCCCTTTCTTTGTTTCTTTTTCTTTCTTTCTTTCTTTCTCACAGCATGACTTCCCCGCTCACCATCTCTAGGAATTTCTCTTCCATTAGAGCTCCATGGCAGGGAACAGTGGAGGGAGACTACATTGGTGAGAATACCTCTCCTGACTTTGTGTATTCATAATCAGAGGGTCACTGGACTAAGGGATTTTTCCTGATAAATTATCCGAGGCATCTTGCATGATTTAAAAACATACAGGGGGAGATGCAGGACTGAAGGAGAGCCTTCCAGCCAGCAGCTGATTGGAATAAATCAAATGCTTTTTTGCCACCAATTGAGAATGAGCCTCATAGGGTCTGGGATTCCCTGTAACTTGCCATTAGTGGTGTGACTGTATTTATGGGCTAGATTTCTTCTAAGGACCACGTCTTAAACCCAAATCATTCTGGCTCTCATTGATTGGCCAACCTTGGTCCCAGCCCAAGCCTCACTTGGTCTTTGTTTGTTTGTGTTCTGATGACTCAGAGTGAGTGCAAATAGCAATTGTTTCTGTTTTGGCCAAAATGTCTGAGGGTCTTCACCTCCCAGATTGTTGTGGTTTTTTTTTAACTAGGTAAAAGAGGCTATTCTTTGCCCCATTTTTACCTAGCCTTAATCACTGAATGGTCATCGCCTCAGTCGTACTGTGACCTGGGAAAGACCTTAGCTTAAAAAGGCCTGGTCTCCCCATGCACCTGGGGCCATCTCCAGTCATCCTGATCTGTCTCTGGCCACTGGACCCAGCTGGCTCTGGAGGAGAAAGTGAGGCTGGTGACTTTGCGCAGTCCTGCCTCACTTAGATCCAATTTACTTGCAAGTCACGGCATCATCTCCCTGACGTCACTGGTTCTCTTTGAGAATGAAGAACAAACAACAAACCAACGACTATATAAAGTGGTAACTGGCCACAGAGCGTTGTTTGTGGAAGTCCTGCCTGTGACCTTCTCTTGCTTAATTAAACATGTCCTTAATATGTGTAAATCAATCCTGAGAAGCTTTTATAGAGAGGAGAAAGTAGGCTTCTGGCTTGGAAGTTATCGCTCTGCTGTTGTCTTTATTCTACGGTAACAATTACTCATGATGCTTTTGATTTTTTTCTCCCAAAACATATGGCAGCTGGGCAGTGCAGTGGGTAACGTGGGAGTCTTGGGGTCAGAAAGACATGAGCCCAAACCCAGCCTTGGACCCTTCCTAGCTGGGGGGCTCTGGGCAAGTCGCTTGATTTGTACCGGCCTCCCAGGGAGGGTTATTGAGAGGACAACATGAGATAACACTGATAAAGCACTTTGCAAACCAGATATTATTGTTATCACTACTGTTATTATCTCCCTTTCTTTCAGGCCTCTTTTCTTATTTAGAAAAATATGTTGTTGATGTTTTTGTCTTTACATCAATTCCATCAATAGCCTCCCTTCCATGTTTGACCCTTCCTTATGACAAAGCAAAACAATTAAGCAACAACATTCAACACAGTGAATAAAATTAACAGTGTGTGTATACTATTGTGTTCTAATAGTCTGCCACTTTGTTATGAGGGGGGACCTGTGATTCATTATGTTTCCCAGGACAGGCAGTGGTATGTCAGGCTCTCAGACTTTCTTTTTGTTCACATAGTTATAGTCATTGTGGATGGATGGACAGATCAATAGACAGATAGACGGATAGACAGATTTAGCTAGATGGAAAGACAAATTGATTGATACACAGATAGATTGATGGATAGTCAGATAGATAGATAGATAGATAGATAGCATTTATTGAGTGCTTACTGGGGAACTAAGTCTTGTGCATGATATTGTTCTTTTGGATCTGCTTTGTTGGTTCTACATCAGTTCATATGAATCTTCCCATGCGTCTCTGAATTCTCAACACTTGTCATTTTTTCCAACTCTTCTTTATTGGATCAGTGTCCAGGTCCTGTTTGCTCTCTTAGAGGGATGTTCCCAACTTTCTGTCTTGAGCCTTCTTCTCTGCTCTCTCTACATTCTCTCCTTTGGTGAGCCCATCAGCTCCCGTGAGTTCAGCTGTCATCTCCATTCTGATGACTCTGAGAACTACCTCTGTCCATCTCCAGTCCCACATTGCTGTTGTTGCCTTCTTGCCATGCCTTTCCACGTGGCTCTCCCATTGGCATCTTAGACTCAGCAGGTCCCAAACAGAACTCATTTTTTCTCCTCCACCTTGAGCTGGCAGGTGGGGTCCCCAGGAGGCAGAGGTGTATGTGTGTGGAAGGAAGACACTTCTAGTACTTCAGCTGATGGTGTAGTGGATAGACTTCTATACTAAGAATCAGGAAGACCTAAATTGAAATCCCACCTTTCATACTTAGTAGCTCTGTGACCCTGGGAAAGCCACTTCACTTCTGTTTGTCTCAGTTTCCTTATCTGTAAAATGGGGATGATAATAATAGTACTTACCTTCCAGGGTTGTTAGGAGGATAAAATGAAATAATATTTATAAAGTACTTCACATACCTTAACTGCTAGCCATTATTTGGCAAGGCAGCTCTATGACCATGCATAGAGTGCCAGGCCTAGAGTCGGGAAGACTGTGCCAGTGTATTTACTGTATTTCTCAATCAATATGAAAGAGTGAGAATGACCGTGTATGGCTTCTTCTGATCTTAGTGTGAGTGTTTGCCTTGTATGGGTTCTTTGGAAAGTAGTTTTTTAGGCAAACATGCCTTTGGCATTCAAACAACATGGCCAGCTCATTGACGTTGTGCTCTCTGCAACAGAGTTTCAATGCTTGGCAGTTTAGCTTGAGAAGGACCTCAGTGTTGGGTACCTTATCTTGCCAGGTGATCTTCAGAATCTTCCTCAGAGAATTCTAATGGAAGCTATTCAGCTTCCTGGCATAGTGCTGGTAGACTGTGTCAGCACAATAGCTCTGCAGACCTTCAGTTTGGTACATAGTCTAATATCTCTTCTCTCCCACACTTTCCGAGTATCCCAAATGCGGGGCTAGGTCTGGCAATGCATGAGTCAAGTTCAACATGTGTGTGGACATGCCTTGAAAGCATATGCCAAGCTAAGTGAACTTATCCACAGCATTTAAAATTTTTTTCCATATGTGGATGGTGCAGTGCTGGCTAGTGGAGAAACTCTGTTTTCTTGGTGTTGATTGTGAGGGAAAAAATGAACACAAGCAACAGAGAGTAGATCCACACTCTGTTGCATCTCAGTCTCACATACTGCTTTGAGTACACAGTCATCTGTGACCAAAACAATCACACACCAACTCTCCTTCTACTTAAGTCTCGGCTTATAGCCTTTTAAAGTTAACTAGTTTATCATCAGTGCAGTAGCCTACCTTGAGGCCATTTTCATCCTCATTAAAGGCATCTGACAGCATTGCAGGCAACATGCTAGAAGCATGGGAGTAAGCACATAGCCTTGGTGTGTGCTCATTGGTGACTGGGAAAGTATGAGAGCAGCATCCTTTATCCAGAACCCATGCAAGCATGCCATCATAAGACTGGTGTACAATACTGATGAATTTCTCCAGGCAACAAAATTTCTCCATAACCTTCCCCAAGCTTTCATCACTGATAGTTTCAAAGGTCTTAGGTCAATGAATGCTGTGTACAGACCTCTGCTTTCCTCCTGACATTTCTCTTGGACTTGTCAGGCAGTAAACACCATGTTGACCATTCCTCTGCCTTTTCTGAAGTCACAGGCAGATTGTCATCTTCAAGAGGTGCCAGTCCTCCCTGAACACCCTATACACCTCCCAAAGAATAGTCAGTTAATGGTTCAATGTCAACTTGGCAGGAGGTTTCTGGTAGAGTGTTTCCTATCTCTTCATCCTCTATGTTTTCTATGTCTTTCCCCTTCTTTTATTCTCTCATCTCATCCTCCCCACCTCTTCTTATTTATCTCTTATTTCTTCATCTCTTCTTCTCATAAACTGAATTCAAGGCACCTAACTGAAGTGAACATTTCAACATACTGATCAAAAAGGATGGTGAGTGTGATTTCTGAGACTTATTTAAGTCTAAGTGATTATAAAGAACATAAGGGCTACTGGAAATGGTTAAGTGTGCTGAGCATCAAAAAAGGGAAGAGAATGAAATTTGTGAACTGTAGATTAGTGAGCGTGACTTCGATTACTTGCAAAATTCTAGTGAACATATGCAAAGGGGAGTGATGATCACAGCAAATCAACCTGGCCTCAAGAAAAGATCATGCCAGACTAATTTTATTTCTTTTTTTGATCAGGTAACTAAACAAGTGGATAAGTGATTAAATTGCTATAGGTATAGCTTACCTAGATTTTAGTGTAGGATTTGATTAGTTTCATGGGACTTTTATAGAAAAGATGCAGAAATTTGAGTTGAATGATATGTGGATTCAGAACTGGCTAAATGGATGAATTTGAACTGTTCTCAATGGCTCTCTAAAAACTTGTTGGGGATCTCCAGTTAAGTATCTCAGAGATGTGTGCACAGCTGTTTTGCTGTTTAACATTTACAAGTAACTTGGATAAGGCATAGATGATATCCTTTTCAAATATATCAATGATGCAAAGCTAGGAAGGATTAGCTAACACATTGGATGACAGATTCAGGGCCCTAAAAGATTTTGACCAGGTTAATACTAGACTAAATGCTAAAAGATGAAATGTGATACGGACAAATGGAAAGTCATCTGTTGGTTCAAAAAAATAACATCACAAACACAAGATTATTGGGAGCAGGGATTTGTTTGATAAAGGTCTAGGTAATTAACAGGACTACAAATCATGGTCATGTGGAAGTAAAAAATTTAATGTGGTTTTCAGCAACATTAATAAAGGAAGAGGACCAAGAAATAGTTCCACTGGACTATGTCCTGGTCAGACTACATTTGGAATATTGTGTTCAGTCTTGGGCACTGCCTTATAGAAAGGATATTGATAAGCTGTAAGTGATAAAAGAAGACCAACTCGATTAATGAAAGTCTTTATATCCATATCTTGAGGACAAGAGTGGGGATGTTGAGCCTGGAAAGAGAAGGCACAGGAGAATAATTGTCATCATGTAATTGAAAGGTTGTCATGTGGAAGACTGTGTCTATTTGGCCCCACAGGGAAGAACCAAGGGAAACTGGTAGAGGTTTAAAGAGACAAATTTATTTTTAATACAAGGAAAAATTTCCCAACATTAGAGCTATCCAAATGGAGAGTGGGCTGCATTGAGAGGTAGTGGGCTTACCCTCACTGAAGGTCTTCAAGCCAGGCTTCAACTGAATGACCACTTGGCAACATGTTTTAGTGAGTTTTTCCAGCTGTTTTTGAGGTTCGGACTGGACTAGATGTGTGATGACAGCCCTTGCAACTCAAACTCTGATTCCTCCTTCCCTTCTTCCCTCATTTCTATCCCTTTCTATTCTTATTTCCTGTTCCATTTTTCTTATCTTTTTCTTTCCATATCTTCTTCCCCTTATACATCTTTTTCCTTTACACATTTCCCTTATACATCCATTTCTACCAGAACTTCTTCCTCCTCCTAATCCATCCCCTAGGATTTCTTTCTTTGTTTTGAGACAGCTTTTTCACTGATGGGGGCTGAAAGGATCTCTACCTGTCATAGTATGTATAGAGTTCTCTAACCTGTGGGAATTGATTTTTCTCCTCTCCTGACCTTCAATAATGTGATCTCTATGATCTCTTTCTTTTCCTCCTTCCCCAATTGCAGATGAAGAAGGAAGGAGAATTGGCAAAGGTTCTGTCATGGGCCGACATTTATCCCTGTGCACACCAGCTGTGGATGGGAAATTTTATTGGTTTCCTGAACATCTATGACCCTTACTACACCAAGGCTATGTACAGTTGAGGAAATGAGGGAACTCGAGACTTCCCAATGGGGTCTGTGTCTAAGGGGGAACCAGAAGGGTAAATATGGGAAAGAACGAATGGAGAAGGGGAACGAGAGGGTGCAATGGAGAGGGACCCTAGAATGGGCAGAGGCCTGAACTGAAAGCCTTTGGTGAGGAAGTAGAGGTGATAACTGTCATTAGGGCTTAAGTTCTTTCTGGCAGAAGTCTGTAGACTGAAAAGGGTCAAGAAAAGAAATGGCAAAGAGAGAACTGAAGATCAAGATAAGTAGGGAGATAAGACAGTGCCTTGAATGCTTTTATTAAGGTTGAAATCTTAATCCAAGGCAAATTCCTTAACACGGTGATAAGAAAACTGGGATATATGAATATTAAGCCATTGGTAATGTTTTCTGAGATGGAGATTGTGAGAAGTACTATAGACAAGGAGAAGGGGAAAGGTCCCAGTTTTTTTAAAACCACAACAGAAGTAGAATGTAGTCTGCAAATTATAAGTCAGGGAGCTTGACTTCTATACTTGTCAAGATTATAGAATGTACTATTAAAGAGATGGTTGGTGAACATGTGGGATAGGAAACAACCATGGAGTCAACATGGCCTTATCAAGAACAGGTTTTTCAATTCTCTTCCTTCTAGACTTCTCTGAAGTTTTTGTGACTGTTGGCCACTCTCACCTTCTGGATAGTCATTCTTCTCTTTGCATCCATGATAATACAGTTTCCTTGTTCTGCTCCTTCTCTGTCTACTTCTTAGTCTCTTGTGCTAGATAACCATACAGCAAAATATTCTATTTTTTTAACAAGTATTCAGCAAATAGTTGTTGAATTGGATTTAATTTTTTAGTTGCATCACCTCTCCAGTTTGAGACTCTAAAGGAGATTTAAACATTCAATCAACCAGCAATCATTTATTAAGCACTTATTTCAGACACCAAGATAAATATGGAGCACTCTCTGTCCTGCAGAGCTTACGTTCTTGGGGGCACAGGGAGTAACATGAACAAAGCAAGTAAGTACAAAGTGTAATTTCCAGTGCTGGTGGAAGCTCCTAGCAGTTGGGAGTCAGTGTGTGGCTGGGTGGTAGGGGTCTTTCCAGTCTTCTCTTTTTATACATGCATTCTGTCCAAATTTCTTCCAACATTTCTCTGTACTTGCCATTCTACATTTTTTGCAGCAGTAAGGTTCCTGGAAAAAGCTGTAAAAGTAAAAAATCCAAATGATGCATTGAACATATGAGAAACTGAGGGTTAGGTACCTTTGCAAGTAAATAGAGATCGGTGAAGATTTGCTTTTCTTCCTTCAATTCTCTATAACAAAACATCAATGCTAATAATATATACTTTCTGGAGCAGATTCATGAACACTTTTACAAATGCTTTCCTCCTTTTTGTGGCTATAACAAATTGTTGGTTCATTAACACCAAACGTGGGACTGGCTGTGGTTGCAGAGATTCTAGCATAAAGTTTATCTAACCTTTGTTTTCTCACTGAGCCACTTCCCTGGCTTTGTACACTTGGCCTTAGAGCCTGACGGACTTGCACAATGCTTTGGGGGCAGGATTGCAGCACAAAACTTGAGTTTTAAAGGCAAACAATGAAAATATGCTTGAGGAGCTCTTTACAATCCTGGTGACGTGCCTAGTGGGATACCAGGGGCTCCACACACTTGTGTGCCTCACACCTCTCAGTTTTTTTCTACTGGCCATAGCTGTGAAAGTGCATGGTTGTCAACACAAAAGTGAAGATAAAGTTACTAATAAAATCATATGAATGCTTGAAGTCATGAAATTTAAACATGTTAATGATAAATATTGACTGTGTTTCCACACCTTTGCACAAGCTGCCCCAGTGCCTGGGAGACTTTTTCTCTTCACCTCCAGCTCTTAGAAGCCTCAGATTCCTTCATGACTCAGTTTAGGTGACACCTTGCATGGGCAGCTTTTTCTGATCCTCCCAAGGGTTCTTCCTCTCCTCCCATGACCTTGCATTGACTTTTCTCAGCATATTCACAGTCCGTTAGATTGTAAGCTCCTTGAGGGCAGGGACTGTCTTCTGCTTCTTTTTGTATCCCCAGGGCTTAGACAGTGCCTCACATGTAGTAGGTATTTGATAAATGTTTCCTGAATAATTGATACTTCCCCCAGCAGAATGTGAATCCCTCAGGTGTGGAGACTTGGAAGGGTCCCTGTGGAGTGAACACAAGGGCTTTTTGATGCAGCTGAAGTCAAGGCTTAGTGTGCTCTAATCAGGGCCTTTTGGTGATGTGCCTAGTGAGTTCACATAAGGCCAGCTCCCTAAAGATCCCCTGGAGTTACATTCAAAAGATTTGGGTCTAAGACCCTGACTGCAGCCAAGCTTTTTGCCCCACAAACTTCAGAGACTTAAAGAGAACAAGTCTCTCATTAGATTATCAGCCCTGTTGATGGGGTGTTGGGGTGCCTAGGTTTGTAACACCAGTTGCAACTTCAGTTGTAAAGTTACACCTCCTCCAGCCATAAAATCATTAATTCTGCCTCTTCCCTGAGCAGCACTCTGGCTAGCTGCCATAAACCCTGCTTGTTACAATAACAAGCCATACCTATGAATCTTTCACCCAACCATCTATAAGCAATTAGAGAAATGTAAAACTCTCTTGTTCTAGTGGTCAGTCACACCTATGAATCTTTCAATGCACTATCAGTAAGCTAACTCCTCTCCAATTAGGCACATCCTGGATCCCCAGTTAGTCTAGCTACCAACACTCATCTTGTCAAACAGGACATTGATGGGTAACAGACTGGGTACCTCTCAGTCAGAATTGACTGCTAGTTGACTTAGGTGATGTTTCAAGGCAAAAACCACACCTCCTGGTAGCCTCCCCTCAGGATTTTTCCCAGTGAATTATGGGCAATACGCCTGCGCAGTAGATATGAAAAGTGCATGTCCCTTTAAGCACTGATCATTCCTTAACTCTTCCCTAAAACCACCCTTATTCACCTAGTTAGCATAATTGATACCTGATTTATGTTATTATGGCTATATAATCTGTATTTCTACTTTCTGCACTTTTGCAGGCTTCCTAAGTCCTTCTACCCGCTGAATAGCATAACAATAAACTTTTACAATCATTAAATGGAGTTCATGGTTCTTTCCTGAACTATTTCTTTCTCTCACCCACATCTCTGCACACACCTGAGGCTGGTCCTTGGGTGGACCTGCAACAGCTTTTGTTCTTCTACTCCCATAGTGCTATGTGTTGTAATCTCCCTCTCAGCTCTAGAATTCTGTTTTCTATTTTTTAAAGTCCCTTCAAGTTTGAATATTCTGTCTTCTGTGGCTCAAGATCACTCCCAGCACTTTCATTCTGTCATTTGCTTTATATGTTTTTGTAGGCTAAACCTCTCCAATGAAGTCTTATTCCATGACTAAGGGCTTCAGAAAACCTCTTCAATTTCAATTTTATTGAGGACTGACTCTGTGCTCCCAGAAAGCAGAATGGGCTCATTTTTCCCTCAAGGTTTCCTTGTGCCTGAATCCTGGACAGGAAGTGACTGTCCCAATGATGTTCTCTGCTCTCTCATGTCTTCTCTGTCCTAATCGCAGGGAAGGGGCTACTGGTCTTGGATGGGCCCAAGTGGTTTCAACACTGGAAACTGCTTACCTTTGCCTTTCATTCTGAGGTCCTGAAGCCATACATGGACCTATTTGTTGAGTCTAACAAAGCTATGCTGGTGAGAAGCTGCTTGTGGCCTTACTCTAATCCTTGCACATTCCACTGGGAATGAAACCAAGGGGGGGGGACTATTTTTTGGGGTAGCTTAGGCTGGGGCTTGTAGTGCTGCATTGGACAGAATGTCCTTCAGAATACATCAGAGAAGGAAACTGAACATTTGGCAAAGGGGTGTTGGAAGAGAAGTGAGCCCTGGAAACAAGTTCTGTAGGTCTACGGGGCTTGGAACTGGAAGAGGTTTCTGATTTCCTGTCTTTTTCAGAGGAAATGGGACAAGAAGATTCAGAAAGACAAGTGTGTAAACAACTTCCCAGATGTGGGTACTTGGCTCTGGACAGTCTGATTAAATGCATCTTTGGAAGGAGCAGTAGGAGCCAGATGCAGAGGTCAGTGAAAGGGCCCTATCTTGGAGGAGTTGTCTTTACCTGACCCCTAGAGAGCAAGCCCCTGGTCTGAGAGGAGACACAGCCCTGTCCTGAGGAGTCCCTTGTTTGGGGAGGAGACACAAACACACCACAGGAAAACATCACTGAGGTCTGGATGGTAAGGGTTCTGATGGAAGATAGGAGGCTTTGAGTGGTCCCCCTTCCCTCTCTTCCTAGTACAGAACTTAGTCTTGGAATGTGGCTAGGACCAGGGGGAAGGGGAATGACTACTCAAACTTCCATAACACAACTATCCCCTCTTTCTTCCTCCCCTACCTCATTGCTTCAGTTCTTCCTCTCCTTGGTCCCTGAAGTGATATCATGTAATATCAAGCCATCGAGGAACTCACCTTGTTGATGCAAGAGCAAGTGGCATCCTTCCAGTATCACAATGACTTCTTCTACTATTGGTTCACAACTAGTGGCCAAAAGTTACTTTGGGCCTGCAAGGTTGCTCATGACCATACTGGTGTGTCTCCAGCCTGGGTCTGCCCTTCTTTTGTCCTTCTTCCTCTCTCCCTCCCTCCATTTCTCCTGTTCTTCCATTCCTTCCTTCCTTCCTTCCTTCCTTCCTTCCTTCCTTCCTTCCTTCCTTCCTTCCTTCCTTTCTTCCCTCCCTCATTCCCTCTTTTCCTTCCTTCATTTTTTTCTGTCCTTCCTTCTTTCTTTACTCTTCCTCAGATTCTACCCCCAAGTCCACCTACTTGGTAACTACAAGGGTTATTCCTCATTACCCCCTATGAAGTGCAGCTTTTTTGTGACCCTATGGCCTCCTGTCCTCTACCCTTTCCCTAACCAAATCATACCATATGACTCTTTCCTTTGAGGAAGAAGGGAGTATTTCACAGAATCACAGAATCTTTGAGGTGGAGGAGATGTCAAAGAGCATGTAATACAACCTTTATCTGAGGAGGAAAGCTTACCACAACATGGCCAACAAGAGGTTATCTAACCCCTGTTTGAGGATGTCAAAGGAGAGGGAACACACTAGTACTCCAGGCATCCTAGTTCCATCTTTGGACAGCTCCAATTTTCAGGGAATTTTTCCTTATATGAAGGACAAATCTACATCTCTGAAATTTCCACCAGTCATTCCTGGCTCTGCTTTCAGAGGCTGAGAGAATAAGTCTAATCTCCTTCCCACCTGATAGCCATCCAAATACTTGAACACATGGTTGCCCATCCTATAAATCTTCCCTTCTCCAGGCCAAACATCTTTACTCCCTTCAATTAATCCTGATATCTCATGGTCTCAAGGTCTTTCTTTGGTCCAGTCCTCCTCTTCTGTATGTTCTCCTGCTCATCAATATCCTTGCTAAAATATGGTGTTGAGAACTGAAAGCAGTAATTCAGAAGAGATCAGAAAAGGCCAGCAGATAACAGGATTATCAGCTACATCATTAGGGCCTCCATGCTTTTCTTGAAGCAAACTGAGATCACATTAGCTTTTCACTGACTGTCCTGTTATTGTCTTTGTAGCTTCCTCAGACACTCAAATCTTTTTCAGAAGAACAGGATTCTTTCGCCCATCTTGTAATTGTGAAGTTGACTTTTTGAGCCAGAGCATTAAACTTTACATTTATCCATCCACATAAAATTTCACCATATATTTGGCTTAGTGCTATATCCTTTGGAGATATTTTTGGTTTTTGTCTCTATGGCTAAATGGTATTAAGCTATCTTTCTTAGCTTTGTGAAATCTTTATGTGTGATAACCAAATTATCAATGTCTTTATCCAAGTAAATGATAAAACTGTCAAAAAGTCCATAGTTGCCTGGAGAACGGATTTCTAGGGCAGTCTGTCTGAGATCTCCCCCAAGGTTGAGACTGAGGCATTAATAATGACTGTCCTTTGGGGTCCAGTTTTGCTAGCATCAAGTCCATCTTGCCCACAACAAAAGTTTGAAAAACTTTTCCAAATGCTTTATTAAAATTTAGGTTAATCATATCTGTAGCATCCCCTGAATAAATCAACCTAGTAATGCTGTCAGATAAGGAAATGAGGCTATCCTGACACAACCCATCCTTGATGACCTCATGTAGATTTTTTTTATCATCTCCACTTCCTTTCTTAAAAAACGCAATAGAATATTTACTTATAACTTTCATTTCGCATTACTAGACATTTTCTAATAGTTTTGATTACTAGGTGTCTTCTAGTAATATAGGCAATTCCTAGGTATAATCCTTCTCCCCACCCTCAGTCTTCACCACCTAGAATTCAACCCTGATATGAGACAAGAAATACCCTTATGCAAATAATGGCTGTATGTGACAGTATATGCAACCTTATTTCTTTGTTATCCTTGGCCTTTCTGCCAAGAGAAATGGCGTGCATCATTGCTTATTCTCAGGGAACATGTAATGATTTTTATTGACACCTCCTTAGAGTTGGCTTCCTTTTTTTTTTTTTTTTTACAATCTTTCCATTTTCATTGTTGTAATCATTGTGCAGATCATTCATTTCTTTCTACTTATTTCACTTTGGATCTCTTCATACACATCTTCCCATGTTTCTTTGGCTTCCTCAGATCTGTCATTTCTTGATGAACGAGAACATTTCATTATATTCACATGCCATCTTTCCTAGCCACTCTCTAAATGATGGACACTCGCTTTGTTGCCAGGTCTTTGTAGATAAAAAAAAACATATATTACTATATATTGGAACTATGTTTCTGTCTTTGACCTCCACAAACTATGTGCTCAATACTGGGAGCATTTGGATAAAGGTTATGACCAATTCAGTCACTTTTATTGTGCAATTCCACATCGTTATTTGGAACAACCTGAAACCTTAAAACTGTTTTAAGTTTCATTTTTCATATCATTATTGATTTGAAGTATATTTTATATGCCTTTTTGTAATTTATAGTTTGTTTTACATGTATAAATCTTCTGATTATTTATTGATTGAAAAATGGCTCCTGGTCTTATACATTTATGTCAATTCCCTATAATGCCTTGTATAATACAGATTTTTATCTGTAATAGCTAATGTAAGGATAGTCCCCATTCAGTAGTTTCTTTTCTTATTCTATCTGCATTTATTTTATTTGTGCAAAAGATTTTACACTTTATTAATCAAAGTTATTCATTTTGTCTTTTAGGTGCATCTCTATCCCAACACAGTGTAAGGGCCAGAGAGTGGTCCTTGTAGCCAGGAAGAGATGATTTCAAATCTCACTTCTGATACATATTTATTGTGTGGTTCTTGGCAAATTAGTTGACACCCCAGTGTTCTAAAGAACTATTTAGGACTATGTGTTAGTCATAGTGAAGGAGCTGATCTGTATGGCAGAGGGAATTTTTTCACGCAGGATTTCCCTAAGTTTTATACCACTGAAATCACAGGTTCATTCCATAATTGTGACATTCATCTCTCTCTCTCTCTCTCTCTCTCTCTCTCTCTCTCTCTCTCTCTCCCCTCTGTCTTTCTTTTTCTCTCTGTTTCTTTCTGTGTGTGTCTCTCTCTTTCTCCATATGTGTGTGTGTGTGTGTGTGTGTGTGTGTGTGTGTATAATGATGTATCATTGTTTTATATTTAAGTTGTATATTAATTTGTAGCCAGTTTTAGTTTATGGTTCAAGGTACTGATATTAATGCACTGATTTTTTTCTAGGTGTTTACTACCCATACATTTATATATGAAGCCAAGCTGGCTCCTAGTTAAATTCAATTCAACAAACAGTTGTTGAAGTGTCATTGCTTCCTTTTCTAAATGATCACAAAAAATTCCTTGAATATTATATTCTGGAGTTCTAATAAGAAACATTTATCTGATGGGTCTGGCTTTTTCCTTTCCTTTCCTTTCCTTTCCTTTCCTTTCCTTTCCTTAACCCTACCTGCTTCCTTTCTTTGAAAAACAGGATTACATTGGCTATTCTCCAGTCCTGTAGCATTTCTTCTGTTTTCTCTGATCTTTCTAAGGTCACTAACTGTGGTTCAGCAAGCATACCAGTCTGTTCTGGTGGTTTCACGTATGCCAGGTGACTGATAGGAACTCACTGTGCTTCTCTTGGTAGCATTTCTCACTCATATTAGTTTTCAACTTCCCGTTGACATTTTTTATTCTATCCTCTTTGCTGGATAAAAGAGTTTTATGTATTAATGAAAATAGAAGCAAAAATAATGGTTGAATGGATCTGTCCTCTCTCTCCTCAGTTAATTACATTCATTACCATCCTGGACAGTGGACTTATCTGTCTCTTGTTCTTACTTTTTCCCTTTTTTATTGTCCTTAGTTTTCTTCATTGGTCTCAGTTTATTCTGACACAACAATAATAACTACCATTTATGTATCATTATAAAGTTTGCAATGTATCTATCTATCTATCTATCTTTCTATCTATCTACACAGACATACGTATTTATACATAAAATGCCTATTTATACATACACTCATATATATATATATATATACATACATATATATATTGTATATCTATCTATCTAAAATATGGTTCTCACAACAACCACAGGTCCTCTTATTAACCCCATTTTTCAGAGGAGAGCTAAGTGTGAGAGAAGCTTTAATATCTTAACTAGGGCCACACAGCTAATGAGCATCTGAAGCCAGATTTGAACTCAGGGCCTCTTGACCCCAGGTCTCACACTCTATCCACTGAGCCACATCTCTCTCTAACTTGCCACTATACTTTAGGACAATGAGCTTACATCCTTCCATCTTCTTTGTCTTTTCTAAATTGTTGGTGAATCTATAATCTCTTCAATATAACTATTCCCCCCAAAGATTCAGATCCCACTCTATGCATCTCAATTGATCCTGCACATGTCTCTTAAATCTAAGTAAATCAGTGAGTTCCCTGTGCATCCACATTGGATTATTTAAGTATCATCCTCCCTTTCCTCTTTATTAGAACTATTTCTCTTTTGTTTTCAGGATTCTTTTGCCAAGAGCCTCCAATCCCTCTTGGGAAGACTTCCTCTGTGGAATTTTAGGCCATGAGATCCTATTTTTTTTTTATTTGAAGCCTTTGAAATCTGTTCTCTATTTAAATCCAAGTGTCATCAGGCTATTCCCAGTTTTTGATGACAAACTCTAAAATGCAGTGGTAACATCTCCCTAAGGCTGCCATCATTCCAGTGTAGAGAAGGGTATGTCTGAGGGAGAAAAAAACCTCATAGTTTCCTGTTATGGCCATTTACTTTACTAGTTGTGAAGTTTTTTGAACACCTAAGGGCCCTTTTCCTCTTACTCAGTGACTAAAAATTAGAACTGGTGATAGGAAGGCTCCTCTAATTAACTAGAGTAAGGGTTGGAGATTGCTTCCTTTGGCACTTTCAGCAGTGGTGACTTCTGAATAATTCACTGAAGTGAGGGCTGGGCTAAGGAATCTATAACCCTAAGACAGTGTATTTGGAGGCAAGAGCCTTGGGTGGGGTGTCAGGAGACCTGGTTCTTCCTCTCACTCCATTTGATTCCATGACCTTGACTCAACCACTTCCCCTCACTAGGATTTAATTTCCCTTCTCCAAGTTGGGTGCTTGAACATATGACTTCTCCAACTCTTTTCGGCACTAACACTCTGATTTCCTTGCACAGGCAAGGTGATTAGGGCCAGAAAGGCTGCCCTGAAGGAGGAGGAGGAGCAGGAGAAGATTCAAGGGAAGAAATGCCTGAATTTCCTGGATATGCTTCTTAGGGCTAGAGTGAGTCTGAGGGGCTTTGGAAGGATGGGTTAATCTGGGGCTCAATTCAGGCAAAGCCAAAGTGGGTCTTTAGGGCCCCTCTTGCTCCATGGAGTGTCTGTCTCTTTCCTGTTCTTGCTTCTATCCTTATGCATTTTCTTATTCATAAAATGGGAAGAGAGATCAGTGGGGAAAGGGACTGTGCACCCAAGGTTTCCTGCAGGAGCTGGGTAAGCGTGGGTTACTTGAAGTTGACTTTGATTGGTAGAGACGATCCAGAAAGACAGTGAAAATAGATACAGGATGTTCTAAAAGAAAAGGTGCCAATTGGCCATCAAAAGCCCTGGGTTCAAATCTTGGTTTTGACACCACCTGTGCGGCATTAGACAAGTCACTTCCCCCATATGAGCCTCATTTTCCTCCTCTGTAAAATGAGATTTGGCTTAAAAGTCTCTAAGGTCCCTTTCAATTCTAAATCTTATGCATAAGAAGGGAGTTCAAGTAGAAGTATGGTTCTTTCTCCAGTCCTATCAAAAAAGAAGATCCTATTTCCCTGCCATTCAGGTCCTTTTTCTCCTATTTAGCAGGTTTTATTGAGGGGAAGTTCTCCTTGAGGTATACTGTGAATCCCTCCTATTGTGTCTTCCACTCATTTTTGTCACCTCCATTTCTTCCTGAAGGGTGACAGCAAGATGAACTTGTCAGATGCAGACCTACGGGCTGAGGTGGACACGTTCATGTTTGCGGGGCATGATGCCACCACCGGTGGCATTGCCTGGTTCCTGTACTGCATGGCCCTCCACATAGAGAACCAGCAGTGATGCCAGGAAGAGATCCAGGAAATCTTGGGAAATCGTGACACTATCCAATGGTGAGCCCCGGACTTGTCCTGTCTCAGAACTGGCTGAGAAGTGTGCCATGGGATGAAGGGATTCTATCAGTACCTGCCCTGCTCCCTCAGGCTCTATCACTTGTTACTGTTGTGGCCATGCCAAATCTCTTCCCTCTTCTAGGACTCAGTTTCCTCATCTATAAAATAAGGGGATTGGACTAATCGATCTCTAAAGAATCTTGAAGGCTAAATCTCAAATCCAATGACTACCTTTCTATGGTTGACTCCAAGGTCTTAATAGCCACTGATCTGCCCCATTGGCAGAGTTTAGGGGAGCTCATCCTTATGGGACAAGTCCTCCTCCCAAACCTTCCCATCCCCCTCCCAACCCATGAAGGGTTTGGGGCCAATTCTAGCCCTGGACTTGAGGTCTCCTCGTAGTGAAACTAAAGCTTCCTGGGAACCATCTCATCTACTTGGGTCTACCCAAGGCTCTAGATCCAAGGCTTGGGTGTTTCATTATTTTCTAAATCTTCCTAGTCTCTCAAACTTTCCTTGAGTATTTGACAAAGTCTCTCAAGTTGTTCTTCCCAGAATCCCAGAATTCGAGCTGGAAGAGACCCCAGCTGTCATCGAGTCCAACCTGAGCATGAAACGGAGTTCTACTTTAATGGACCCAACTACATGATTGTGTCTCTGCTTGGACACCTCCAGTGGAGGGGGAGCCCACTAGACCTGGGGTCAACCCACTCTACTTTGGCACAATCTGTTGTTAGAGAGTTCTTTCTGACATCCAGAAGCTTTTGCAACTTGGTGTCTGCTTCTCCTTCTGACCTCTGAGAACCAATCTCACCCCTTCTTCACAGGGCAGCCCTTCAAACAGGTTCCTCTTGAGTCTTCTCTTCTCCAGCTTGAACATACCCAGTTCCTTTGTCTGCTCCACCCTTGATGGGAACTCAAAGCCCTTCCCCATCCTGGTGGCCCTCCTCTGCTCACTCCCTCTTATCACACTCCTTCTTAAATCATGGCTCCAGGAAATCATTACAGTAGACTGGAAGCTATGCCAGCATTCATAGTGTGTTAAGGTTTGCAAAATACTTTGCATGTGTTAAATCATTATGTCCTCACAATCCATGTGAGATCATTACTGTTGTTATCTCTTCCATTCTGCTCATGAGGAACCTGAGATACAGAGAGGCTAAGTGACTGGTCAGGAGCCTGCAGAGAGAAAAAATCTGAGGCAGAATTTGAACTCAGGTCTTCTTGACTCCAAGTCCAATGACCTAACCACCACTCTACCTAGTTTTATCTGCCTCTCTTAATGTAGCCTAAGATCACATTAGCTATTTGGGCTACTGCATCACACTGATGACACATATTGAGCTTGTGGCCCACTAAAACCCCCAGGTCTTTTTCACATAGTTTGTTAGCTATGTCTGCTTCATCTTGCATATATAATTTTTTTTATCAAAGTGTGACTTTATTTTGGTTCTCAAATTTCATCTTATTGTATCCAGTCTAATGTTCTGGCCTGTCAAAAATCCCTTTGGATACCATTATCCACAGTGTTAGCTTTCCCTTTCAACCTTATGCCACCTGCAAATTTGGTGAACACACCATCTGTGCCTTCATCCAAATCATTGAAACACACACTAAAGAGCCCAGGGCCAAGCACAGATTAACAGTGGTCTCCCACTGGGAACCTCCTGACATATTGAACAACTCCTCTTTTGAGTTCTGCCATCCAACCAGTTCTGAATCCATCTTATTGTATTATCATCTCATCCACATCTTTCTATCTTCTCCACCCGACTCAGAAGAGATAACATTATCAAAAACTTGGCTGAAAATTAGGTAAAATGTATCCAGAATATTCCCCTCCACTACCAGTTTGGTAATCCTGTCCAAAAAAGAAATGATGTGAGGCTGGCATGACCTGTGCTTGATAAAGCCAGGCGGGCACTTCAGGATTACTGCTTCTTTTTTTTAGATGTTTGCCAACCACAAACATCTTCTCAAGATTAGTATAGAGGTTTCCTCAAGAACTCAGAAGCACACTGACTTACAGTTTGCACAATCTAACTCTACCACCTCTATCTTTCTGTACCTTCCCTGTTTTCCATGATCTTCCAAAGATTATGGATAATCTGGTGACCTAGACTCCAGCAAAGAGCCTCTTTGAGCTAACCTGGGCTGGTTCTTGGATAACGACCATACTATAAGCTTCATCAGCTTGGAGGACATACCAAGACTTTTTGTGTTCTGCTGGCCAGGCTTTGGAGAAGGCAAGGCTTCACCCTTATCTCCCTCACCATGCCAAGAAAAGGCCTCAGAGGAGGACCTTAGTGTGGCTTCATTCACAGGGCACTCTATGGCTTACAAGGGCATTCAGCAAGGTCATAGAATTACCAAGTTTGAGACTCTCGGTATAGGATGGGACTCAGGTGTACCTTGCTAACTGGAAGGTGTGTCTGGGATGTCTGAAGAATCGAAGCAGCAGGGTTGGGATGCTGCTTCACCTGATCTACACTGACTGGGGGCTCTGGACTGTTTCTCTCCCCCCCATGCAGGGAAGACCTGGGGAAAATGACCTACTTTACCATGTACATCAAGGAGTGCTTCCGCCTATGCCCTCCAGTGCCCCAGGTGTATCGCCAGCTCAACAAGCCTGTCACCTTCTTGGATGGGAAGTCACTACCTGAAGGTAGGATAGGGTGGCCTTTGAGCCTGGGTGTGGGAGGTCATGTCCTGATTATTCAGAATTTCTTGAGTGTTTGGCCAGGGCATTTTCCCAAGATGTCATGCTTAGAGAAATCCCATTCATCTAAACTCCTAACCACAAGCTTGTATAACCTAGTACAAGCCTAGTTCACAAGAGCAGCAGGAAGTATAGCTAGGAGCTTTCTGAGTCTTTCTGCTGGTCACAAAGTCAGAGATCTCCCTTCCAAGGCTTAGCTAAGTGATTTATATTCAGTATCTATACTATAAGCCTCACACACCAACTCACACAATTGGACACTAGGGAGGGAGATTCCAGCATTTTGGAGGAAGGAGTCTGAGGGTCTGGGGGGGGGGCGTTTCCTCTGTGAAAACTGGTGGGGTGCAAAATATAGTAACTGCCTTCACTTCCATGAGAAGTTCTGAACCAGGGTCTGTGAGTGTTTTTTTTTTTTCGCCTTGCCCATTCTAATTTTCAAGGTGTCATTTTCTTCCTTAGTATTCTGGATCCCCTTTCCTAATTGGTTGACTTTCCTTTCATAATTTTCTTGTTTTTCTTGGTTTATTCTTTTTTTTTTTAGTTTTTCCTTCATCTCTGGGACTCTTTAAAGTCCTTTTAAAGATCTTCTAAGAATTCTTTTTGGGCAGGTGACCATTTGACATTACTCTTTGGGACAGAAGGGGTTTCTTTGCTTCAGTGTCCTTCTGTGAAGATGAGCCCTGGTCATCTCTATTCCCATAATAGCCTTCTATGTTTGGATTCTCTGCCTGTGTATATTTTGTGGTAATAACTTAGTTTTTGTAATCACCTCTAGCCTTGGAGAACAGGGGATGGTGCCTCTTGCCCCAGACCTTCAGTTCTCCCTCTAGCTTGGAGCCAAAGTCAAACCTCCAGCCTCCTGTAAGTGCCCACAGCCAGGGGTTTTATGCCCCACAGCTTCTGCACTCACCAGGCCTGTGCTCCTTCCTTCTTGCCTCCACCACTCTCCACCGCATAGCTAGGTCGGGTCTCCTTGTCAGCAGAGATTCCTTCGATCCTCCCAGGCTCAGACATCCAACTCCCCTCACTATCCCCGGGGTAAAAGTTCCTGTGGCTGGGCCCAGGCAACCTCCCAGACCAACTAACCCCAGGGCTTGCTGTTTGTTGTTAATGTGGAACCTAACTTAGAGATGTTTACTCTACAGGGACCAAACCTTGTCCTGGGATTTTTTCTAATCTTCCCAAATTGTCTCAGGAAGACCCCGGTTGTGCCCCTATTATTCATTTTTACCCACACTTTGTTCACCTAAAGGTGCTATTTTATCTCTTTTGTGGGGGAGAATCTTGAGACCCTGGAATTTTCTGACCTACTCCGCCATCTGGGAACACTTATTTCAGTATAATTGGGTTCCTCTGAAGTCTCGTGTATGTTTTCTGCATTTAAAAACACGATTCTGAGGAGGGGTCCACAGGCTTCCCCAGTCTGCCCAGGGCGTCTGTGGCACACAAACAGGGTAAGAACAGCCCAGCTAAATGGTGCTGAGGAGCCAGGCCCAGAATGACAGTGGGAAGGCAGCTCTCAAGCTGATTCAGCTAAGGAGTCCCAACCTTTGCCACCACCTGACTCCACTGCTTTCCTTTCCCTGCCACACTGTGTTTAGGATCACTGACAGGGTAAAGGTGCCCCAGAGGTCTGGGCGTATGGGCAACATGTGTAGCTCTGGTTTTACCTAACTGGCCTGGCTCAGGAGCCTTGGAGGAAATAGATCTTGGGGAGAAGAGGTGTTCTGGCCTCAGTGTGTACTTGAGGATGGGGGAAAGGAAAAGGTTAGATCTTGCCTCTATTTGAGAGGCAGCTGAGAATGCTGGCCAAAAAGTCAGGAAGATTTGAGTTCAAATTCCGCCTTTGATGTCTGCTAAGTTTACAACCTGCTTGTCCTGCTCCCATGCCAGGCTCTATGAGCTTCAGTTTGTTTCTGTCTCCAGGCATGGAGCAATCCTGGCAGCGATGCTGATCTTGTGTTTCTCTTCCTCTCTTACTGCAGGAACTGCATTGGGCAGTAGTTTGCTATGATGGAAACAAGGCAGTCACAGCCCTCTGTCTCCTTCACTTTTTCTCCAGAGCCCTTGAGGCCACCCATCAAATGGCTTTAGCTCATCCTGGGCTCTAAGAACAGCATCTACCTTAACTTGAAGAAGCTGATGTAGGGAGGAGCAGAGCCTGGAGCTGTCTTGTGCATGGAGGGGGATGGAAATGGAACAGAGGTGGTGGTGCTGAAGTGAGTTTGCTGGTGCAAATTGAGCATGGCCCTGGCCCTGGGACCTTAGAGTCTAGGACAGGGATGGAGACAGACACAGGTCCTAGGGTGTTGATTTTTCTCTCTACTTGGATGCACACATTTAGCTATATATGCAAGAAATACCTTCTATTACTAGTATAGAAACACCTCGTATCACACCATATTGTATCAGTTTGCATGACCTCTTTGTAGTTTGTAGTTCAAACTCTCATATTACAGAGGAGGAAACTGAGGCTCTGAGTTACTCTGCCTTCCTTCAAAGCCTGGTTCAGTGGCCACCTCCTACAGGAAGTCTGTAGGACATTTTGTACTCTGCAGTGGAATGAAAACTCTTTGAGGGCAGGACCTGATTCAGTTTTGTCTTTGTATTTTCAGCACCTGGCACAGCCCCTGGCACAGAAGAGATTCCCAATAAATGCTTTTGAAATAAACTGGATAGAGAACAGTGAGGACAAAGGCAGGGAGGCTAGAGAGCCCTGGGTGTTTGTGCTGTGCAGAGAGTTCAGTTTGGCTGCAGCTTGGCACATGTGGTCCATCTATGTGAGGGGGGTGTTGGGAGGAGGAATAACGATAATAAAAATGACTAGATTTACCTATCACTTTAACACTGACAAAGTGTTTCATGTGCATTATCTTATCTGAACCTTACAACAGCACTGTGATGTAGGTGTTATTAACAGCTCTATTTTACAGATTAGGGAACTGAGGCTGAAAGAGGTTAAGGTCCTTGAGCAGGATCACACAGATAGTGAGTGTCAGAGGAGGGATCTGAACCCAGGTCTTTCTGACTCCTTGGGGCAGCTGGGTGTTAACAAAGGATAGAGGACTGGACCTGGAGTAAGGAAGACCTGAGTTCAAATCTAGCCTCAGAGACATAATAGCTATTTGACCCTGGGCAAGTCATTTAACCATGTTTGCCTCAGTTTCCTCATCTGTAAAATGAACTGAAGAAGGAAATAAGAACACACTTCAGCATCTTTGCCAAGAAAACCCCACATGGGGTCACAAAGAGTGGAAAAGGATCAAAAAGTGGGTAAATGACAAACAACAACTTCCTGACTCCAAGTCTGAAAAGGCAGGCTGGCATCACATTTTGGAAGCCCTAGAGTACCAGTAAAAAGGAGTTTGAACTTTGTACAAAGGGTAATCTGGAGCCACTGAAGATCTTTGAGCACAGGACACTGCTTTTTCCCAAATCTGTGCATTGGAAAGATGAGATCTGTGAAGAATGAATGGGGGAGGGGGGGAAGGACTTGTTGGGAGGCCCTGGTCAGTGATGGTGAGGACTGGGCTCTGGTTGTGGCCATGAGGGTAGAGAGAAGAGGATCAATATGAAGCATGTGGGAGTGGAATTGTGGGGGCTTGATGACTTAGTGGATGTAAAAGGTGAGGGAGAGGAGAATGGAAGAGTCCTCAGGTCTAACTGTGGGAGGATGGGTGACCAGGGAATTGAGGAAGTCAGCAAGAGCAGGCTTCAGGGGGAAGGATGAGCTTGGTGCTGGCCTGTTGGGTTTATGGGCTAGAAACAGAACAGAAGCCAAGAGGAATCCCCACAGTGAGGGCTGGGGGAAGGAAAGGAGCCAGGATCAGAAACAGAGAAGGAGAGATCAGATGAGCGGGATGTCTCTGAAACTAAGGAAAGAGATGAAGTGAAGGAAGTAGGCAAGTGGGACAGAGGCTAACGAGTCAGGAAGACTTGGTTTCCAATCCTGTCCCAGACACTTTGCCAGCTGACTCTGAGCAAGGCTCAAGACCGTGAGGATCAGATGACACAATGCATGGAAGAGAATGGGTGAGAGGCAGGGAGGGAAGCGTTAGGAAGGGGAGAAACATTTCCCAGGTTGTTCCACAAAATAAGGGCTTAGTAAAGTGTCTGGGCTGGAAAGGAAGGCAGGTTGTTTTTCATGTGATTGTTATTAGCTACCCCACCCCACCCCCAACTTTCTTCACGCAAGCGGGAGTGTGCGCACGCGCACACACACACACACACACACACACACACACACACACACACACACTCTGCATGGTAAAAGTAGAGAGCTTTTCAGTTGGGGAGACAAGGTCTGTGGCTGTTCGGCCAATTCTGGAACCCTTTGTTTGCATGTCAAACTCTGCATTCTACGTTCTTTCTTTGTTCTCCTCTTTATGATCCTTTTTCCAGCAAAGTTGTTACATACTTGGAGTCAGGGAACACCTGGATCTGAATCACATCTCAGACAGCTACTAAAGTTTCTAAAATCCCTCCCTCTCTCACATTCTAGAATCTAAGATACCCCCACCTCTCACATTCTAAGACCACTCCCAGCCCTTAGCATTGTGCCCGACCCAAAGAAAGGCTGGTGCAAGTACAGGCTTTATTGATTTATCTAGCTAGATGTCCTGCCCATCAGTGTTCCACCTGGGATCATAGACTAAGAAGGTTTCTCAGAGGTCATCTAGTCCAGTTCTAGCCTTTTACAGGTAAGGAAACTGAGGTCCAGGCCAGTCAAGCAACTTGCCCTTGATCACACAAGCAGTAGTAATGGTTAGCACTCACATAACACTCTAAGGCTAACAAAATAGCTTACTTATTCCCCACAACAGTCCTGTGAGATACATGACATTATTACCTCCATTTCACAAGGACAATTTGTTGACAACAGAATAAAGGCCTTACCAGGGTGCACCTTGGATGGGTAGGGCACCAATAGTACAGGAATGCTGGAAGCAATGGTAGTCAGCGATTGTGCTAAGAAGCCCAGACTCCGCCCTTCCTAGTAGTGCATATGATGTGGACTTGATGGTATGTAGCTGAGAAAGAGGGGTCAGGGAGGGCAGGGAAGGGTCAGAGTACACAAGGTGGTGGCAGAATGGGTGTCCTCTCCCTATTCTTGTGCTTTGGTTGGAATTCCTGGGCTGAAATTGGTCCTGGAGAACTGAGGTATATTTGGGCAACAGCCAGACCCCTTGTATCCAGGACTCACTGAACCATTGCTTACATCCAATTGGAACATATATCCGTGGGGCACAATTTATTAAAACAAACACAAAGGCAAAAAGGAAGATCTCCCACAAGTTGCACTTTATTTTCTCTTGGGGTTTATTGGCTTCTTTCTTTGGGGCTTATTGGTTGCTTTCCTTTGGAGTTAATCCTAGAATTCTGGGAAGTTCACCAAAGAACAAAGCAAAGTCCTCTCTCAGACATTTTCCTCCCCACAATCTGTGTTGTGGGCTAGTCCTGGCATCCAAATGGAGATAATACTGTTGCCTGGGATGCGGCCAAGGGGGTGGAACCCTGGAACTGGTCAAATGCCCAGTTCTGTGGTATAAGAGAGGAAGTCTTAGGGAGGAAGTATAAGAAAGAAAGGACAACGCTTGTGTCCAGAGCAGAGCTTTCTCCATGTTCTCGTGGCTCTCCTCATGGCTCCCTGGGAGCCTCCCCACACTGTGGCTGTGGGCAGCTTCCCTGGGTCTGACCCTGGGACTGCTCCAACTGACTCGGCTCCTGTCCAGGAGGCAGAAGCTTCTCCAAGGACTAAAGAACTTCCCTGGGCCACCCACCCACTGGCTCTTTGGGCATGCAAAGGAGGTAGGTCCAGGCTATTGGCCAGGGGCAAAGGCAAGGGAGATGGATTTGAAGAGATGGAAGAAAGGCATACAAAGAAAGAGAAGGAAAAGGGGAGAGAGAAAGAAGGCAGAAAGAAGGTGGAGCTGAGCCTCAGGATGGAGAGAAAGAAGGAGAAGACAGGGTCTAATGATAATAGAGGAGGAGAGAGAAGAGGAGGAGAGAGGCAAGGAAAGAGGGAAGAGGGAGGGGATTTCAGAGGAAGAGGTGGAGGGAGTAGAGAGGGGAAAAGGAGAAAGAGGAGAAAATGAGGAGGGAGGAGAGGAGAACCCTGGCTCTCCCATTGGCATCTTAGACTCAGCAGATCCCAAAGAGAACACATTATTTCTCCTCCACCTCGAGTTGATAGATAGGGTCCTCAGGAGGCAGGGGACAGGGGGGAAAGAAGAGAGCACTTCTAGTATTTCAGCTGATGAGCTTCCACCAGTGTGCTCCCCACCCCTTTAATAATATAAAATCAACATCAGGTACCTAGCCAGGCTTAACTGGCTTTTAGAGAAGGGCATTTATTAGGCTGGTGTTGTCAGAAGAGTTGGTACAAAACAAACCACAGTCTTCCCTCCAACCTGGGCACATTCTCCCCTAAGCACCTACAGAAAGTGGGCTTAAAGGTATGATGGGGACTTGATGGTATGTAGCTGAGAAGGGGGTCATTCACACCTCCTGGAAGTCCTTTTCTCCCCTTCCTTGAGTCCTCATGATGATCCCCTTGGGCAGGGGAAAGCTCAGCTTTCTGCTGGGCTTCTTGGAGATTCGCAAAACTCCCTTCCTCAGAGTAGCTCATCAGTCTTCTGTAGACAAAGTCATCAGTGGTTCCAACTGCTCCAATGAGAAGTCCAAATCTTCTAATCTTTTGACATTCATAGGGTTATTGTCTTGTCAGTAACGGAAGAGGAGAAATGAAGTCTTCTTGTCTTCTCCCTTAGAGCTTGGTGGGACCATTTTCTTCCATCTGTAGCCTTGAATGCTGGAATTTGGAGCGCCTCACTCCTATACAAGCTCATGGGGCATGACTGAGTCTCTTTAATCAATCCTGACATACCTTTTGTGTAGAAAATTTAATTTACTCCTTCGAAAATTGATAAACTAGTTTCCTTTGATGAATCAGTGCCCATGTATTGCCCCCTTAGCAGGGACATATACCAGGTTTCATACTAGGTCCCCTTCTCTTCTCTCTCTACTCTTTTCTTAGTTCCCTAATAAGATTCCATGTTTTCATCCTTAGTTCAATGCCCCTGACAGACTGACTAATTGAAGTGTTCACACCTTTTAATCTATCCTCCACACACCTTCCAGAACAATCTTCCTAAAGTATAGATCTATTCATGTTACCATTTTGCTCCCAAATGGAGAATGGTTTCCCATTGCTCACAAATAACATATAAATGACTCAGGCTAGCATGTAAAGCCTGGGGCATCAATCCGCACTTGGCTCCCACTTACTCTTCTAGCCTTATTTCATACTACTCCCCTTCATGTACTTTTTTTATTGCCATACTCAGCCACTAGCCATTCCATGAAATTAAAACCTTATCTCCCACTCCCAAACCTTTGCAGAAGCCATCTCCCCTCCTTGGAAACAACTTCCTCTCTTTGCGTCTTTTAATCCTTTCTCCAAGCCTCAGCTCAGAAGTTACCTTCTCAGTGTAGCTATCCCTGCTGCCTCTGCCTCACTTTCATTAATACTTTCTCTTTTACCACTAAGAAAGATAGGTTATACTAATAAACATTCTTATTCACTCATGTCAGACTCACTGTAATCCCATTTGAGGTTTTCTTGGCAAAGATATTGGAGTGGTTTGCCATTTCCTTCTTCATCTCACTTTACAGATGAGGATGCTGAGTCAAACAGGTTAAGTGACAGTAAGTTTCTGAGGTCAAACTTGAACCAGAAAGATGAGTCTTCCTGACTCCAGGCCTGGCACTCTATCCATTGTGCCATCTAGCTTCCCCAAACAGTCTTAAAGCCTTTTATAAACAGGTCTAACCTTCCTGCCCCACCCATCTGCCAGGAATACCTTTGGAACAAGGAGATATCCCTTTACTGAGCAAATCCAAAGCTGAGAACAGGTCCAAGCCACATATCAAGTGAAACTGAAAGAGGTTTGCCCCTTAGAGCTTGTGAAGTGGCCAAGATTCATGAGTAGAGTCCAAAGGCTCACCATGGTTGACATCCATCTGAATTCATCCTCTGACTTGGTGACAAAAGAACACCAACCCAAAGGTCAAGTAATCGACATTTGTCTGTAGAAAGGAGAGTTTTATGATGGCAATTCTGAAACATATCATTATTATAAGAAACATGCTTAAGGAATCCAGATTTTATAAGCAATGTGTATTATACAAGGGAATATATAGACTGTGCAACACATCCCTGAAGGTAGTTTAAAAAAAAACCCAAAACATGTACAAGGTCTAATAATACATAACCTGGTGGCTGGAATTACACATAATAGGTTTGCTATTTTGCAATGACATACAAGTGACAAATTCCCATACAGACCTAAAAATATTCTGGAGAACTCAACTGTTAAAGAGAACTGAAACCAAGTCTTATCAGAGACTTGCTGTTGCCCACAACCTTCTTGATATGATATTCATAAAAAAAAAAACCTGAAGAGCAATGTTGTTACTTGATGGCACCATGCCAATGTAACAAGAGCCCATATATAGTGACAGGTCTCCACATGTAGTGAAGTCCGTGTGTGGTGAGGGCTCCCCCCTTCCTGCAGAATGGGGAGTATCATTGTGTGGCTCAAAGCGGGGGGCAGAGTAGACATCTCTTGCTTCTTCTCCCCCTACTCTTCTCCAATGGAGAATTTCATTCTTGCCAGGAGGGGAAGCAGGAGATTGGGGCTGGAGGTCACTCTGCTCACCTCAGAGTGACAGTTTACCTCTAGAAGCATCTCTATGTGTTTCCTTCAATATTGTTAGTCTAGGGAATACGTTCCAGTTCAATCTAACTTCTGCTCATTGTGTCATTGTTAATGGAGAAGGAAGACTCCAAGCCCTGCATACTAGGCTCCAACACTTTCCCACCAAATACCAGTTCTACAATGGACATGTGGCAAATAACAAAGAAACTCATTCATCTAAATGGCAGCCAAACAGAAATGAAAACAGTGACTCTCCAGGGGATGAACTTACCTCTTCATGACTTTGTTCAACTACAAAAATTCTTTTTTTTTTTTTGGAGGGGGAAGGCAAGGCAATTGGGATTAAGTAACCTGCCCAAGGTCACAAGCTAGTTAAGAGTCAAGTGTCTGAGGCTGGATTTGAAGTCAGGTTCTCCTGATTCCAGGGCAGGTACTCTATTCACTATGCCACCTAGTTGCCCTAACCACAAAAATGTTTTTGTTGTTATTTGTTCTATCTGAGCAATTGTCCTTAGAAAGTAATAATAGCAAGGCAGCAACTTGTCTGAAGACAATTTCTCTCTGAACATCACCGGAAAAGATGAGAGAGATAACAGAGACGACAAACTCACACTGATAATATTGGGATAATAGTGCTAGGCAACTTGGTGGTGCAGAGGATAGAGTTCTGTACTAAGAGTCAGGAGGACCTAAGTTCAAATCCTACCTTTTATACTTAGTAGCTCTGTGACCCTGGGAAAGCCATTTCACTCTGTTTGTTTCAGTTTCCTTATCTATAAAATGGGGATGATGATAATAGTACTTACCTTCCAAGGTTGTCCCAAGGATAAAATAAAACAATATTTGTAAAGCACTTCACATACCTTAACTGCTAGCCATTATTTGGCAAGGACAGCTAGGCAGCATCATGGATAGCATGCTAGACTTACTATCAGGAAGACTTCACCAGTGTATTTCCCGTGTGTGTGTGTGTGTGTGTGTGTGTGTGTGTGTGTGTGTGTGTGTGTGTGTACTTCCTCCTTTGAATCAATTCTGACGAGAGTGAGGTCCAAGAATTGCCTCCCCCATTTCCCCCTTTACTATAAATTCTCTTCCTAGTGTGCCTCCTTCATCTGAGAAATTTTTCTCTCAGTCTACCTCTCCCTTCACCCTTTTCCCAGGGCATCCCTCTTTGTCACCCCTACCTTCTTTTCTTGGAGACCATCCCAACAGAATTGACAGAAATCCACGCCCTCTGTCTATGCAGATGCCTTCTAACTGCCCTAATAATGATAAAATTCTTAAGAGTTCTACGTATCATCTTCTCATATAGAAATGTAAACAGTTTTAGTCAATTAAATCTCTTATGATTACCTTTTCATTTTTACCTTTTTATGCTTCTCCTGAGTCCTGAATGTTGAATTTTTTGTTCAACTCTGGCCTTTTCATCAGGAATGCTTGGAAGTCTTCTATTTCATTAAGTGTTTATTTGTGCACCACCCCCACCTTGAAGAAAAATATTCAGTTTTGCTGCATAGGTTATTCTTGGTTGTAATCCTAGCTCCTTTAGTTTCTGAGATAGCTCATTCCGAGATCTCTACTTCTTGAAAATGGAAGCTGCTAAATTTTGTGTGATCCTGATACAAGTTTACCTTTCAATTAGTTTACCTTAATTTTCAAATGTAACATTGATGAGTTCCCTATACATTTTTATCATTCTCTTTTGATAATTCTTTTTCCTCCTCATTGAAATTGTTTCATTGTACCTAGATTTCTTTTCTTCCTCCTTGTATGTTTCTCCCCATCTGTTCTTGTCCATGTCTTCCTCCCTTTTGCTTCCTCATTTATCTTTTCCTCTACAATCTCTTCTCTGTCCAATTCTTCTCCCTCTTCTGATTCCCTTATCTCTTTCTCTCTGCCTCTTCCTTCCTATATCTCGACCACCGGCTCTTCATCCTCTATGTTTTCTATTACTCTGATAACTCATCCTCCCCATCTCTTCTTACACATCTCTTATTTCTTCATCTCTTTCTCTTATAAACTGAATTCAAGTCACCTTAATGAAGTGAACATTCCAAGGTGTTGATCAAAAAGAATGGTGGGTGTGATTTCTGACAAACTGTCATTTAAATCTAAGTGATTATAAAGAACATGAAGGATACTGGAAATGATTAAGTGTGCTGATCATCAAAAAAGGAAAAGAATGAAATGTGCTAATTATAGATTAGTGAGCTTGACTTTGATTTCTTGCAAAATTATACATGTCATCAAAGAGACAGCTAGTGAGCATCTGCAAAAGGAAATGATGATCACAGCAAATCATCTTAGTCTCAAGAAAAGATCTTGCCAGACTAAGTTTATTTCCTTTTTTGATAGGGCAATTAAACTACTAGATAAGGGATTAAATTGCTGTCAGTATAGCTTACCTAGATTTTAGCATAGGAGTTACGCATTTCATGCTACTTTTTTAGAAAAGAGAGAGAAATTTGAATTGGATCATATGTGAATTCGGAACTGGCTAAATGGATGAATTTAAACTAGTCATCATCAATGGCTCTATAGAAATTTGCTGTAGATCTTAAGTGGAGTATCCCAGAGATCTGTGCTCGTCCCTTTGCTGTTTAACATTTGTACAAATGACTTGGATAAAGCATAGATGATATCCTTTTCAAATATATCAATGATACAAAGCTAGGAAATATTAGGTAACACATTGAATGACAGATTCAGGACCCTAAAAGAACTTGACAAGGTTAATAATGGAATAAACATTAAAAGGTGACATATAATAAGGACAAATGATCTGTTGATACAAAAAAATCAACGTCATGAGTACAAGATTATGGGGAGCAGGGGTTGCCCAGATATTAGCTTTCTGAAAAAGATCTGGGAGTTTTAGTGGACCACAAAGCTTGATATAAGTCAGCATGGTCATGTGGAAGGAAAAAATTTACTGTAATTTTCAACAACATTAAGAAAGGAAGAGGATTTAGAAAAAAGGGAGAGGATAGTTCTACTGTACTATGTCCTAGACAGACTATACTTGGAATATTGTGCTCAGTACTGGGCTCTGCCTTCTATAAAGGATATTGATGAGCTGGTAAGTGATCAAAGAAGACCAACTTGATTAGTGCAAGTCCTTATATCCATACCTTGAGGACAGGAGTGGTGAGGTTCAGCCTGGAAAGAGAGACACAGGAGGATAATTGTCATCATGTGATTGAAAGACTATCATGTGGAAGACTGTCTGTTTGGCCCCACAGGGAAGAACCAAGGGAAACTGGTAGAGGTGATACAAGGAAACATTTCCTAACATTAGAGCTATCCAAATAGAAACTGGGCTATATTGAGATATAATAGGCTTACCCCTCACTGAAGGTCTTCAAGCCAGGCTTCAACTGAATTATCACTTGGCAACATGCTTTAGTGAGGTTTTCAGATGTTTTTAAGGTACAGATTAGACTAGATGAGTGATGACATCCCTTGCAGCTCAAATTCTATAATTCTGTGATTCCTCCTCTCATTTCTATCCCTTTCTATTTTTAGTCTCCCTTATTTCCTTCTGTATTTCTTATCTTTTTCTTCCCGTATCTTCTTCCCACATCTTTCACTTACACACCTACTTCTCTCAGAACTTCTTCCTCCATCTAATCTTCCCCTTGGATTTCTTTCTTTGTTGTGACAGATAGCTTATTCACTGATGGGGGCTGAAAGGACTGCCATCTGTCATAAGAAGTAGAGAATTCTCTAACTTGTGGGAATTACTTTTTCTCCTCCCCCGAGCTCCAGTAATATGGTCTTGGTGATCTCTTTTCTCTTCCCCCTTCCCCAATTGCAGATGAAGAAGGAAGGAGAATTGGACAAGGTTCTGTCATGGGCCAGCATTTACCCGTGTGCACACCAACTGTGGATGGGGAATTTTATCGGTTTCCTGAATATCTATGACCCTGACTATGCCAAGGCTGTGTACAGTCGAGGAGGTGAGGGAACTGGAGACTTCCCAATGGGGTCTGTGTCTAAGGGGGGACCAGAAGGGCAAATATGGGAAAGAATGAATGGAGAAGTGGAATGGGAGGGTGTAATGGAGAGGGGCCCCAAGTAATAGAATGGTCAGAGGACCAAGCTGAAATCCTTGGGTGAGGGAGTAGAGCTGATAACTCTCATTAGGGCTTATGTTTTCTCTGATAAAAAGAACTCCCTGTGGGCTGAGAAGAGTCAAGAAAAAATGGCAAATAGAGAACTGAAGATTAAGATAAGCAGGAAGATAAGATAGCGCCTTGACTGCTTTTACTATGGTGGAAATTGGAGTCTAAGGCAAATTCCTTGACGGGGTACTAAGAGAACTAGGATATATAAATATTATGACATTGTTTGTTTTTGTTTTTATTTTTGCTTTTTTTTGGAGGGGGGAAGGTAGGGCAATTGGGGTTAAGTGACTTGCCCAAGGTCACAGGGATAGTAAGTGTTAAGTGTCTGAGGCTGGATTTGAACTCAGGTCCTCCTGACTCCACGGCTGGTGCTCTATTCACTGTACCACCTAGCCTCCACTATTATGCCATTGTTAATGGCTTTTTGAGAGTGTAATGCCACGCACAAGCAGATTCCCAAAAGAATGCTACTGTGAACAGCTTTTAAGGTTCGGATTACACAGTATAGTGAACACTCTGTTTATTCCATTACAAACCAAGACAAACATTCACAATATACCACAACATGATATTCACAACATTACATCTTATCACAGAAAATCACAATATGGAGTTCATAACAGCTTAACATTAGAATGGCCACACAGTTTTCACTACAGTGGCCACAATATTTAGAACAAGGAACAAAAGAATAATCATCTGGTTTCCCAGGAAACCCTCCTTACTTAATCATTCAATCATTTCACAATACAATAATCAAACTTCCACTCATGGGGTAACCACTAACTTGATCAGTCACTAATCTAGATTCCCGATTACTATCATTAATCACTAGTATAGTCATTAGAAAACCATACAAACCCTCCACTCTTTAGTGTCCAGCAAACCTCAGTTTCATCCAAGGCGAGGCCTTTTATTCATCTTGACTCTGGGTGGTCTCTCTGATTCCCTGGATCCCCTTCCATGATCCCAGCTCCCTCCTGAATCCACCAGTCACCTGGATTCAGAAGCAGACAGCTCCCAGGTCCTCATCCAGTCCTCAGAGGTAGACAGCTCCCAGGTCCTTGTCCAGTCCTCAGGGCAGTCCCTGGCACACACTGAAGTTCACAGGGTCCAGTGCATCTCAGCCCTTCATCACTTCCCTTGCCTGGAACTCAAGGATCAGCCAGGCCACAAACAAAGTCTTATCCCGGTCATGCTTCTTCAGTCTTGTAGCCCTTCAGCTGGCCCTGGACCCAGAAGGAATATCTGCCTTCCAGGCAAGCTCTCTCAGTCTTGTAGGAGGCCTTCCAGGCAAGCCCTCTCAGCCTTCCAGGTGGCCTTCACCAGATTCTGGTCTCAAGAAAACTCCATCTCAATTCTCAGTCAGCTTCCAGATCCGGGGAGAGAAACTCACTCTCTCTGTCTCTCTCTCTCTCTGTCTCTCTGTCTCTCTCTCCCTCTCTCTCTCTCTCCCTCTCTCTCTCCCTCTCCCTCTCTCTCCTTCTACCTCTCCCTCTCTCCCTGTCTCCCCCCACCCCACCTCTCTCTCTCTCTCTCTCTCTCTCTCTCTCTCTCTCTCTCTCAGCCGGCTTCAGTCTCCATGATTCTTCCTTCACCAGGAGCAACATCCCAATTCTGTCTCTCTGTCTCTGGAATTCTTCTTTATATACACACACTGGACTCCTGTCTCAGCCAATACCCTTCTGCCACTTCATCAGGGGAGTTCACGCCCTCTCAACAGGGGTCAGGGCTCACATCTTCCATACAGAGCTCATATCTTCCATACTTAGCCCTAAGTTACTAAGTGCTAAGTATCTGCCAAACTGATTGCTGTTTCGAAGAGTGAGATTGAGAGTGGGAGAAGTACTTCAGATGAGGAGATGAGGAAAGGTCCCAGTTTTTTAAAAACCCCAACAAAAATAGAATGTAGTCTGCAAGTTATAAGTCAGTGAGCTTGACTACGATACTTGTTAATATTATAGAATGTACTATTAAAGAGATGGTTGGTGAACATCTGGAACAGGAAGCAACCATGGAGCCAACATGGTTTTATAAGGAACAAGGTATGCCAGACTAATCTTGATTCCTTTTTGACAGACCTCTTAGATTGGTACGACATTCATGCCAGTCCTACACAGAGATGATCATTCTCTTGATCTCACTATCATTCAGAAGTTCTGCCTTCACGCAATTCTTAGCACAGTGCCTCACATATAGGACAAACCAAATAACTGCTTGTGTCTGCTGACTGATTAACTCTGAAATTCTTCTTCCTGACCACATCTTATTCTTCCATCTCTCATTTAGCCTCAGTCCTCCCAAATTAATTGTGGCCTCTAGTCACTCACCCATCTCTACTCTCTCAGTCCACCCCTCCCCCATGCTCTGACTTTAGCTTTCTTCCCTTTGTATACTTGTCCCTATGCTTAAGCGGTTCAACTTCTTTGAGTTCCTTGCCTTATGCTTATCTCTTGTTAAATCCTCACCCTGAATTGCCTTCCTAGCCATCTTCTCCACTTTGAATTGAATGCTGCTGTTCGGCAGTTGAATAAATCACAAAATGCACTGGATGACTTCACTACACATTTGTAAGATCTAATCTTAATGGGTGCTTATGTCTGACAACAATCCTTTTACTTTTTAGTGACTGAACAATCACACTACTTTCTGTTACAATTGTTCTAAATCTTCTGCTGTCTTCTTAACCTAATATGCTGTTTCTAACCAGCAAAATGACCTATTGACTTTTAGTGAAAAAAGTGATCCTCTGCCATCAGCTTTCCATTCTACACTTTAAAACACTTCACCTCCTGTTCTCTCCTCCTTTGCTCTGATCTTTGATGAAGAGGTAATCCTCCTTGACAAGCTCAATTCCTCTGCTTGCTTCCTAGATCCCATTCTTTCTCATCTCTTCCAGGAATTTGTCCCCTTGACTATCCTCTATCTTATCTTTGTCTCTCCTTATCTCCTGGACCCTTTCCTACTGATGGAAACATGCACAAGTCTTTGCAAGGATTTTTCCTGTGCTTGAAATGCTGTTCTTGTCTCATCCCCTCTTCTTAGAACCCTTACCTTCCTTTGAAGCTCATCTCAACTACGATCTTTTATTGAAGACCTTCCTTGATGTCTTTAGGTGTTGGTATATTTTTCCTCATCAATTGTCCTGAATTTCCACATCTGTGTATATATTGCATCACCATAGGTAAATATAAAAGGAGAAGGAGTGGCTTCACTTTCCTTTTCTAGCACCTAGGACAGTTCCTTGCCCATAATTGGTGTTTAAAATTGCTTGTAAAATTTATTCACAGTTATTTGAATCTGAGGGATGCTGTAGAAAGAATTCAGCTGAATTTCATGAAAATACTTGTTAGTTTTCCCAATGTTTCCCTTGTACATGTGATGGAGAAATGTGGGATAGGTTATGGTATAGTCAGGTAAATTTGAAACTGTTTGAATGGGTGGACCGAACTCTAATTATAGTGTTATGAATTTTGAGCTGAAAGTTTCATAGGTTCATAGATTTACATCTAGAATCTAGGGATTATAGAGCCCTTCTTATCCTAATCCCTCATCTCCCCCCCACCCCCATTGGAGTCCTAGACAGCAGAGTGACCTGCCCAAGGTTCTACAGATAATAAGCAACAGAACCAGGATTTTAAACCTATATCTCTTTTTCTGAATCCAAGATTTCTCTTCCTACCACATTATTTCATAGTTGTTAATGGTATACAGTTTCTCACATGGGCTCCCTGAGATCTATTATTGGCCCTGAGCAGTTTCCTGTTTTTTCCATTACTTGGATAAAAACATTGCTGGCAAGCTCATCAGAGTTGGGAGGAGAATTAATACAGCGGACAATGAAGAAAGGATTCATAAAAAGTTAAAATATTTAAATGTTAGGTAGACTATAAGATGAAGCGTTATGGAACAAAATATAAGATCTTACACTTGAGTTAAAGAAAAATCACTTTTACAGGTAAAAGATGATGAGAGCAGGGCTTGATAGCAGTTCATCTGAACTGGAGGTTTGAGTGGACTGCAAGCTTGCTGTGAGGGATGTGGTCACCAAGAAAGCTCATCTAAACTGAGGCCACTTGAAAGGCAGAGAGCCTCCAGGACTAAGGAGGTGATAGTTCCCTTGTCCTCTGCCTCCACAGGATCCCACAGAGGGTCTTGTGTTCAGTTCTTGGGGACTACAGTTTGGAAAGAACACTGATAAGGTGAAGAAGATAAGAAGAGCAAAGTAACTAGGTTGGAGAAGGACTGTAACTTTAAGACATATGATGAAAGGGTGGAAAAAGCCCTGGATTAGGACTCAGAGAAACTGAGTTCACAACTTGCCTCTGGTATTGTCTTATGATCTTAGGTAGCTCACTTAAACATTTTGGGCCTCACTTCCCTCATCTGTAAAATATGTGATTTGAAACGGTCCCTAATGTTTCTTCCAGCTCTAAATCCATAATCCTATACATTGGAGGGGGGAAAGCTGGTTGACATAGACATCTTCCTGAGTTCCAGTCCAGTCTCAGACACTTATTAGTTGTATGACCTTGGGCAAGTCACTTAACCCTATTTACTTCAGTTTCATCATCTGTAAAAAATGAGCTAGAGAAAGAAATGGCAAGCCACTCCTGTATCTTTCCCATAAAAACCCAAAATAAGATCACAAAAAGTTGGATAAGACTGGAAAATGATTCAACAATAGCAATATTGTTGAATGTCTTTAGTGTTTAGACTGGAGAAGAGAAGGCTTAGAGGTGAAACGAGAAGTTTCTTCAAGAATTTGAAGAGCTCTCATATAGAAGAGGGACCAGCCTTGCTCTGCTTGGTTCCTGAGGTGTGAACAAAGAACCGTCTGGGAGAAGGAGTTGCAGAAAGACGGCTTTCATCTTGATGTCAATATGGCAGGAGCATGGGGTGATCTACCCCCACTGTAGCTCCGCGTATCTCTCACATAGGCCTGTGGACACCTACTCAGCCTCTCAGTTTGTTGTTGCACTCCCCACATTTTCATATATTGACCGCTACTTTATTGTTACACTAACATTCTCTCAGAGTCCTAAAGGTGATTCTATTAAGGGACAAATCTACTCTTCCTATAGACCACACTAACTCTTTAGCCCCTACTAGTAAATTTCTATTTGAACATTCATTCAAAATGACACTTCTAGATCTTAGCAGAACCATTGACTTAATAATAAGAAAAAAGAAACAGTGATGATGATATTAAAGGTACTCATATTTTAAAGCAGATAAACATAGCTCAATCCACACATAAACCTGGGCCACACACTCTCACAAAAACAATCAATATTTATTGGCAAGAGTGGACACACGCTTGCAGAAATCTGCCAAGGAGGCACATTAACAAAGAAAAGCCATGTGCTCAAGGTAACTCACAGTTCTACCACTATAAAATTCAGTGTGTTCTTTCTGTCTTGGGAACTGTTCAGAAAAGTTCCTTGAATGTCATTTCTGTGTTGAAAAATTACTTTAGCTAACAAGTTCAGTTGAAACTTCACTTGAATAATACCTTGCTGGACAATGTTTTAGCCAATGTAGCTGATAAAGTTCTGAAACCTGTCTTTCACCTCCTCTTACACTCTCCCCCTCTCTCTCATTTTTCTTCCCTCTGTCTCTCCCTTTTATTATATTTCTATTCTGGGTTAGATGGTGGTTAAATTGATTATATTTGTCCCACAATAATATGACAGCTCTGGTTTTCATATTGTCCCAGATATTGACCTAAATGTCCTAATCACTGAAGTTGAGTGTGCTTTACATTTGCTCTAAACTTCCAAGCTTGTTACCATCAAAACTCAGCAATAAACAGTTCAGATTCAATCAGAGAGCTATTACTTCAATAACTGGAACTCTCACAGGTTTCCAAGCAGGATTAGCTGGGCAACAAGTCCACAAGCATTTGTTTATCAGGTGTTTACTGTGTTCCAGGCATAGTGCTAAGGGCTGTGGATACAAAGAAAGCCAAGAACAGTCTTTAACCTCAAGTGGTTTACTGTCTAAGTCCCATCCAATCCAACCTTAAAGGGACAGTGCAATGACCAAGAAAAACTTCCTAAGAATTAGAATTAGCCATCAGGGGAATGGATTTCCTGGGGATCTGTGGGGGAGGTGGCAGCTGCTAACCAAAGGTTCTGAAGTCAGGTCACTTGTCATGGATGCTGGAAAGGAGCTTCTCACTTGGGCATTGGTTGGATTCAATGGCCACTGGAAATTCTTTCATCTCTGAGATGCTATGTCTCTGAGCCTCTGGGCTCCTAGACCTAGATCTTATATCCTAAGGATAAGGACAAGGTTGGTCCTATTCTCTGCCAGACTGATCCTGCTTTGGCTTCTCAGAGTTGGCTTCTCTGATTGCACCTTTTTTTCCCCCTCTCTATAGATCCCAAGGCCTTGGACATATATGGTTTCTTCTTACCATGGATTGGTGAGTGGGATTCCTCTTACTCTTCTAACTCTCTTACCCACCTGGGTAATGTAGGGAAAGCAGAAGTACAGGTCTGAATGGTAAGTTACCTGAGTCAGGCTAAAGAAGCAGGAGTATCCAAGCCCTTCTTCCTCTTACTCCTCAACACTCTTCCAGTTCTCACCCCACCTCTAGTCCTAATCCTCTGACAAATCCTGGGTTTGACTGAGGAGTGATTGGACTCTTCCTTTCCAGAAGCTTCTAGGCTACCTGAGAAGGTAAATCACACATATGCCATCTTCCTAAGATTGAGTAAAAGCCTTAAATGGGAACTCAGTAAACCTGGGTCCTAACCCTGACTGCCCTCACACTACTATGTGATCTTACACATGACTCCTTTATGACCTCTTGAAGAATAATTGCTATGTAAAACATTATCAGTGCAATCTGTCAAATGATCATATCAGGCTGCAGGTTATCCTGGGGACCAGCCCTACTCTGCTTTGTGTTTCACCTTTGTTCATTTCTGTGACACTCTATATCTGCCTTCTTGGTATCATCCTATATCTCTCCTCTCTTTCACAGACACAATTGTCATCTTTACTCACCTTTCAACACCTTGCAATGGCTTCTGATCCTTTCACTCCATCGAACTTACTTTCTCCAAGATGTCCGATGATCTCTTCTTAACTCTTATATCTAGTGGCCTTTTTTCAATCTTCCTCCTTCTATATTTCTCTTCAACTTCCACGACTGTTGACCACTCCCACCTTCTGAATAGTCTTTCTTCCCTTTGCATCCAAGGCAACACTCTTTCCTGGTTCTGCAGCTCCATCTCTGAATATTTATCAGTCTCCTTTGCTGGATTACCATGCAGCAAAGTATCCTATTTTTTTTTTCCAACAAGCATTCAGCAAATACATGATCAACTGGATTAAATTTGTCATTTCATCTGCTCTCCAATTTGAGATTCTAAAGGAGATTTAAACGTTCAATCAATCAGCAAACATTTATTAAGCATTTATTACAAATATACAAAGGTGAATATGAAGCCATCTCTGTCCTGGGGAGCTTGCATTCTTGGGGGCGCAGGCAACAACATGAACAAGGCAAGTAAGTACAAAGTGTAATTTCCAGTGCTGGTGGAAGCAGCTGGGGGTCAGTGGGTGGCAGGGGTCTTTCCAGTCTTCTCTTTCATACTCTCCATGCATTCTGGCCAAATTTCTTCCAACATTTCTCTGTACTTGCCATTCTATAGTCAATCCTCAACTTTGGCAGGTGTAAGGTTCCTAGAAAATGGTGCAAGAGTGAAAAATGCAAATGTTGCTACATTGAACATATGGGAAATAAGGAATTAGGTGCTTTTGTAAGTAAAAACTCTAATCATTCATTAGAAAGTGGTGAAGATTTGCTTTTCTGCCTTCAGTTCTCTATAACAAAATGTCGATGCCCATAATATGCACTTTGTGGAGCAGATTCACAGACACTTTTATGAATGCTTTCCTCCTTTTGGGGGCTATAACAAATTATTGACTCATTAACACCAAACTTGGGGCTCGCTGTGGCTGCATGAGGTTTATCTAACCTTTATTTTCTCACTGAGCCACTTCCCTGGCTTTGCACACTTGGCCTTAGAGCCCGATGGACTTGCACAATGCTTTGCGGGCAGGATTGCAACACAAAACTTGAGTCTTAAAGGCAAACAATGAAAATATGCAACAAATACTTGAGGAGCTCTTTACTTTATGATGGTGGAGTGAACAATCCCGGTGACGTGCCTAGTGGGATACCAGGGGCTCCACACACTTGTGTGCCTCACACATCTCAGTTTTTCTCCACTGGCCATAGCTGTGAAAGTGCATGATTGTCAACACAAAAGTGAAGATAAAGTTACTAATAAAAATCATATGAATGCTTGAAGTCATGAAGTTTAAACACGTTAATGATGAATGTTGACTGCATCTCCATATCTTTGCACAAGCTGGCCCCAGGGCCTGGGAGACTTTTTCTCCTCACCTCCAGCTCTTAGAAGCCTTAGTCTCCTTCATGACTCAGTTTAGGTGACACCTTCCGTGGGCAGCTTTTTCTGATTCTCCCAGGGGTTCTTCCTCTCTTCTCATTACCTTGCAATGACTTTTCTCAGTGCACTCACAGTCCATTAGATTGTAAGCTCCTTGAGGGCAAGGACTGTCTTTTGCCTCTTTTTGTATCCCCAGTGCTTAGACAGTGCCTCACACATAGTAGGTGTTTAATAAATGTTTCTTGGTTAATTGATTGATTGATACTTCTCACATCCCACAGCAGAATGTGAATCCCTCAAGTATGGAGTCTTGGAGGGGTCACTGTGAAAGAACATAAGAATTTTTTTTCTTCTATCCCCACAATGCTACATGTTCTAATCTTCCTCTCAGCTTTCACATTCTCTTTTCTATGTTCTGAAGTCACTTAAAGTTTGAACATTCTGTGTTCTGTGGCTCAAGGTCATTCCCAACACTTTCATTCTGTCATTTGCTTATATTTTCTTAAGTAGGTTAAACCTCCCCAAAGAAGTCTTATTCCATGACCAAGGTCTTCAGAAAACTCCTTTGATTTCAATTTTATTGAGGACTGTGTGCTCCCAGAAGGCAGAATGGGCCCATTGTTCCTCTCAAGGTTTCCATGTACCTGAGTCCTGGACAGGAAGTGACTGTCCCAATGACATTCTTTGCTCTCTCATGTCTTCTCCCTCCTAATCCCAGGGAAGGGACTACTGGTCTTGGATGGGCCCAAGTGGTTTCAGCACCGGAAACTGCTTACCCCTGCCTTTCACTCAGACGTCCTGAAGCCATATGTGGACCTGTTTGTTGAATCTACCAAAGCTATGCTGGTGAGAGTCTCCTGATGGCCTTGCTGGGGTCCTTGTCCATCCCCTGGGTGGCAAAACTGAAAGTTGGACTAACTCAGAGGGGGAGTTTAGATTGGGGCCTGGACAGAACATCCTTCAGAACAGATCAGAGAAGGAATTTGAACAGTTGGGGAAAATGTACAGGAAGAGAGGTGAGCCCTGGGAACAATCCTTGCAGGTCTATGGGACTGCGAATTGTCTCTGATTTCCTGTCTTTTTCAGAACAAATGGGACAAGAAGATTCAGAAGGACAAGTGTGTGAATATCTACCCAGATGTGGGTCACATGGCTCTGGACAGCCTGATTAAATGTCTCTTTGGAAGGAGCAATAGAAGCCAGACACAGAGGTCAGTGAAAGGGCTCTGACTATCCTGGGGGAGTTGTCTTTACCTGGCCCCTAGGGAGCAAGCCTCTGATCTGAGAGGAGACAAAGTCCTGTCCTGGGGAGCCCCTTGTTTGAGGAGGAGACACACAAACACCACAGGGAAACATCACTGAGGTCTGTATGGTAACAGTCTTGATGGAAGTTATAGAACTTTGAGTAACCCCCAGCACAGAGCTTAGTTTTCCCATGTGGCTAAGTCCAGGGGGAAGGGGAATGACTACTCCAAATGCCAAAACACAACCCTCCCCTCTTCCCTCCTCCCTCACCTTATTGCTTCAATTCTTCCTCTCCTTGGTCCCTACAGTGACATCAGTTATTATCAGGCCATTGGGGACCTCACCTTGTCGATGCAAGAACGCATGGCATCCTTCCAATATCACAATGACTTCTTCTACTATTGGTTCACGCTTCATGGTTGGAAGTTCCTTCGGGCCTGCAAGGTGGCTCATGACCATACTGGTGTGTCTCCAGCCTGGGGTTACCCTTCTTTTATCCCTCCTTCCCTCTCCCTCCATCCATTTCTCTCTTTCTTCCTTCCTTCCTTCCTTCCTTCTTTCCTTCCTTCCTTCCTTCTTTCCTTCCTTCCTTCCTTCTTTCTTTCCTTCCTTCTTTCCTTCCTTCCTTCCTTCCTTCCTTCCTTCCTTCCTTCCTTCCTTTATTTTTTCCTGTACTTCCTTTTTCCTTCCTCCTTTTTATAGACTCTACTCCCAGGTCTACCTACTTGGTAGATCCAAAGGTTATTTCTCATTATTCCCCCCTCATGAAATGTAGCCTTTTTGTGACCCTGTGGCCTCCTCTCCTCTACCATTTCCCTAACCAAATCGTACCATATGACTCTTCCCTTTGACTCAGGAGAGAATATTTCAGAGGATCACAGAACCTCTGAGTTTGAGGGGATGTCAAAGAGCATGTAGTATAACCTCCAACTGAGGAGGAAAGCTTACTACAACATGTTCAACAAGAGGTCGTCTAACCCCTGTTTGAGGATGTCAAAAGACAGGGAACACACTAGTACTCCAGGCATCCCAGTTCCACCTTTGGACAGCTCCAATGTTCAAGAAGTTTTTCCTTATATCAAGGACAAATCTGCTTCACTGCAATTTCTACCAGTTGGTCCTGGCTCTGCTTTCAGAGGCTGAGAAGAATAAGTCTAATTTCCTTCCCACCTGATAGCCACCCAAATATTAAACACATGACCAACTCTCCTAGAAATCTTTCCTTCTTCAGGCCAAACATCTTTACTCCCTTCAATTAATCTTCATATCTCATGGTCTCAAGGTCTTTCATTGGTCCAGTCCTCCTCTTATTCATGCTCTCTTGTTTTATCATGTTGTTGCTAAGATGTGGTGCCTAGAACTGAACACAGTCATGCAGCAGAGGTCAGAAAAGGCCAGCAGACAATAGGACTATCAGCTACATCATTAGGGCCTCCATACCTTTCTTGAAGCAAATTGAGGTCATGTTAGCTTTTCATTGGCCATCCTGTTGGTACCATTTCTTCAATAATCATAGTTTTCAACTTCCTATTGACATTTTTTGTTCTGTCCTTTTTACTGGGAAAAAGAGTTCTACATTTTAATGAAAATAGAAGCAAAAATAATGGTTGAAGGGACCTGTCCTCTCTCTCTTCAGCTAATTCCTATCATTGCCACCTTGGACAGTTAACTTATCTGTCCCTTGATTTTATTTTTCCCATTTATATTGTCCCTAGTTTTCTTCACCAGTCTCAACTCATCCTGACATAATAATAGTAGCTAATATTTATGTATTATTGTAAAGTTTATAAAACCTATATATATATATATACATATATATTTATACATATACACATATATGTGTATATGTGTGTATGTGTATATCTATCTAAAATTTGGTTCTCACAACAATCACCATTCTGCTTATTATCTCCATTTTGCAGAGGAGGAAACTAAGTCTGAGAGAAGTTAAAGTTAACTGGGGTTACACAATTAATAAGTATCTGAAGGCAGAGTTGAACTTTGGTCAGAGCCTGTTGACCCCAGGTCTGATGTTCTATCCACTGAGCCACATCTGTCTAACTTGACGCTATACTGTAGGACAATGAGCTTATGTTCATGTCGTCCTTCCATCTTCTTTGCCTTCTCTAATTCTTCAGTGAATCTATGATATCATCAATATAACTATTCCCCCAAAGATTCAGATCCTGCTCTACACATCTCAATAGATCTTGCACATGTCTCTTGAATCTAAGTAAATCAGTGAGTTCTCTGTACATCCAAATTGGTTTACTTAAGTATCATCCTCCCTTTCCTTTTTATTAGAACTATTTCTCTTTTGTCTTCAGAATTCTATTCCCAAGAGCCTCCAATCCCTCTTGGGAAGACTTCCCCTGTGGAATTTTAGATCTATGAGATCTTACTTACTTTTTTATTGAACCCTTTGAAATCTGTTCTCTTTAAACCTAGGGATTGTCAGGTTATTCCCAGCTTTTGATGACAAACTCTAAAATAGAGTGGTAACTTCTCCCTAAGGTTCCCATCATTTCAATACAGAAGAGGTTATGTCACAGGGGAAAAATCTGTTTCCTCTGTCTTGCTCATTTACTTTTCTAGTTATGAAGTTCTTTGCCCACTGCAGTATCCACTGAAGTTCCTCTTGCTCAGGGGCTCCTGGAATTAGAACTCCTGATAGAAAGGCTCCTCTAGTCAACTACAGTAAGCGTTAGAGATTGCTCTCAGTGGTACTCTCAAGTGATGAATTCTGAATAATTCACTGGAGTGAGGATTTGACTGAGGCATCTATAACCCTAAGACAGTGTATTTGGAGGAAAGAGCCCTGGGTGGAGTGTCAGAGGATCTGGTTCTTCCTCTCACTCCATTTGATTCCATGATCTTGACTCAACCACTTCCCCTCACAAGGATTTAATTTCCCTTCTCCAAGTTGGGTACTTGAACACATGACTTCTCCAGCTCTTTCCAGCACTAACACTATGATTTCTCTGCACAGACAGGGTGATTAGGGCCAGAAAGGCTGCCCTGAAGGAGGAGGAGGAGCAGGAGAAGATTCAAGGGAAGAAACGCCTGGATTTCCTGGACATACTTCTTGGGGCTGGAGTGAGTCTGAGGGGCTTTGGAGGGATGGGTTAATCTGGGCCTCAATTCAGGCAAAACCAAAGTGGATCTTTAGAGTCCTTCCCGCTCCTTTCTCCAAGGCATTTCTGTCTCTCTCTTATTCCTGCCTCTGTCCTTGTGCATTTGCTCATTCATAGAACAGGAGAGATCAGTGGGGAACAGATCTATCCAACCAAGGCCTTCTGGAGGAGCTGGTGAGGGGCAGGTAATTTGAATTTGACTTTGATTGATACAGAGGATCCAGACAGACAGAGTGAAAATGGATCCAATATGTTATAATAGAAAAATTCTAGATTTGACATCAAAAGTCCTGGGTTCAAATCCTGGTTCTGAGACTTACCCCCTGTGTAGCATTGGCTAAGTCACTTCCCCTGCATGACCCTCATTTTCCTCCTCTGTAACATGAGATTTGGCTCAAAAGTCCCTCAGGCCCCTTTCGGTTCTAAATCTTATGCATAAGAAGGCAGTTCAAGTAGAAGGATGGTCCTTACTCCAGCCCCATCAAAAAAAGATCCCATTTCCCTTCTATTCAGGTCCTTTTTCTCCTATTTAGCAACTCTTATTGAGGAGAAGTTCTCCCTGAAGTCTACTGTGAATCTCTCCTATTGTGTCCCATCCATTTTTGTCACCTCCATTTCTTCCTGAAGGATGAGAGCAAGACTAACTTGTCAGATGCAGACCTACGGGCTGAGGTGGACACGTTCATGTTTGAGGGGCATGACACCACCACAAGTGGCATTTCCTGGTTCCTGTACTGCATAGCCCTCCGCCCAGAGCACCAGCAGCGATGTCGGGAAGAGATCCAGCAAATCTTGGGAACTCGTGACACCATCCAATGGTGAGCCCTGGAACTGTCTTGTCTCAAAACTGGCTGAGAAGTGTGCCACGGGATGCAAGGACTCTGTCAGTACCGGCCCTGCCCTCTCAGGCTCTGCCTGTTATTACTGTTGTGGCCATGCCAAGTCTCGTCCCTCTTCTGGACATCAGTGTTCTCATATACAGAGAAAGGGTTTTGGACTAGACGATCTCTAAGGAATCTTGAAGGGCTAAATCTCAAATACAATGACTACTCCCTGATCTGCCTCATTGGCAGAGTTTGGAGGGGCTCATTCTTATGGGCCAAGTCCTCATCTTGTATTTAGAGATTTTTTTTTTTTTACCAAAATGTGACTTTATTTTGGTTCTCAAATTTCATCTTATTATATTCACTCCAATGTTCTGACCTGTCAAAATTCCTTTGTATCCTTTTATTCACGGTGTTAGCTTTCCCTTTCAACCTTACGTCATTTATGAATTTGGTGAATGCACCATTTATGCTTTCATCCAAATCATTTATACACACATTAAACAGCTCAGGACAAGCACAGATTTCCTGCGGCATCCCACTGGGAACCTCCTGCCACATTGAACAACAATTCCTTTGAGTCTTGTCATCAACCATCTAATTGTATTTTTTTAAATTGTATTTTTCTTTCTCCACCAGACTATTATCAAAAACTTGGCTGAAAACTAGGTAAATTGTATCCAGAGTATGCTCCTCCGCTACCAATTTGATAATCCTGTCCAAAAAGGAAATGACGTGAGGCTAGCATGACCTGAGCTTGATGAAGCCAGGCAGGCACTTTGGGATCACTGCTTCCTTTTCTAGATGTTTGCCAACCCTAAATATCTTCCTAAAGAATGATGTAGACATCCCCAGGAATTGAGGAGAAGAACACAGGCTTAGAGTTGGCAGCATCCCTTCTCTTTCTCACTCCACCCCTTTAACACAATCTGGACTTTTGTCCCTCTAGCTTTAGTCCCACCCCTGTTTTCCATGGTCTTTCAAAGATCACTGACAGTGACTCAGTAATCATATTTTCCAGCTTTTTCATGACCTGTGGACAAAGTTCAGCGTGGTCAGGGGATCTCAATCCTGTTAACTGCCTTCTTACCATCTCTGTGTTTATTTTATGTGTAATGTCCATGTGACTCATTTTTATTTTGTCATGACAAAGGGCATTCTCCACGGCAGGGAAAACACAGTTGAAGCCAGGGCTCCACCCTCTGTCTGTTGACTGTTATAATCCCCCTATCCACCCAAAGCAAGTCTGGTTCTTATTGGTTCTCCCTTTTTCTCCCAATAAAGCTGAAAGAAAAGCTCCCTTTTTGTTTTTGGATTTCCTTACAAAATCTTAGGTCATTTTTAAATTTACTGAGACTATTTTTTTAAAAAAAATTCCTTGCACCATTTTATAGGACTGTGTCAGAAAGCTGGCTCTGCATCCATCTTCCACACATTTCTTTTGGAATTGCCTGTAAAACTTCCTCATTCTCTTCAGACACCACCCCCCCCTTCCTCATTAGCATTGTTTTCCTTCACAATCTATTCTCAGCATCCTACTCCAGTCTGATGTTTTGCCCTCCATACTTCCCAACAAAATGGGTTGGCTGCCTTTCTTTCCTGCACACAGGGCCTCATTCCTGCCTCCTTTTTTCTGGGTCTCTGCCTCTATCTCATGTCTATGAGAGGAGATAAGATGTGTATCCCTGAGCAATAATATTTTAAGGCCCTGAGGTTTCATTTGCAATGATGGTCCTTTCTTTGCCACTTTAGGGCATCTTGTCCAACCTTTCCCCAATAAAGGTCCAAATTCTACAACATCCCTGACAAATGCCCATCTAGCCACTACCAGAAGATCTCCAATGAGGGAAGGCTGCCCACCTCCCAAGGCAGTAGCCCAGGTCACTTTTCTCAGCTCTAATGGGTACATAACTGAGAAGAATGAATTCAGAATTTCTACCCAGGTCTCTGAATTCCAAAACAAGTTTTCTTTCTACCCCCCATTAACACATAGAAGGCCTAGACCATTTCCTTCTTTGTTTCCTCGGCTCTTAGCAGAGGGCTCTGCATAAAACAGAAAATGGATTCATGTTCATTCAGTTGAATTGAGCAAGGCCCTATTGCCTGTCTTCACGTGTCTTTCTTTCCTGAGCCTCCTTGGGCCTAGCTCCATGCTAAGCACTGAGGGCATGATCAGAGGCACTCGGGGAGCTCTCATGCTGATGGGAACAAGGAAGAAATGTTGAAGGGCTGCTTGTGAGATCACAGGCTGAACCAAGGGGCACAGGCTCTTTGTGCCTGAGGGGCTCAGATGACACAACCTTGGGGGGCTCAGGGAGGGCTTACCCCAAGAGAGGCACATGCAGTACCCTTAAGGAAGGGTATGAAGAGGAGGAAGCAGGGCATTCTAGGTGGGGGTAACCTGGGAAAAGGTGTGGAGAAAAGCATTTTGAGCAAGAGGGAGAGAGAACCAACTGACAGAGCCAGAATTAGGACTGGACACTTGGGCAAGTCTATCACTAGGGATAATGGGGGAGGGGGGTTTCCAGACCCTCCACTTGTCTCCTCAAGCTAGCTGGAAAGTAGCTCTGGAGTGTCTGGGGAATCCAAGCAGCAGGGCTGGGGGGCTGCTG
>CM053584.1:26852172-26889286 GCA_028627135.1 Pseudochirops cupreus | reverse complement strand
CCTCTCAAATAAACCCACCTGCCTACTCTACCAGGGCAGACCTGGGAGAAATCTGCCTGGTTCTCAGCCCACCTTGCACCTCCCACCCAAGTGGGGCTCTGAGTAAGGCTGGCTTCCTAGGAGCCTTGTAGGAAACAGATCTTGGGGAGAAGAGGTGTTCTGGTCTTAGGGTGTACTTGAGGGTGGGGGAAAGGAAAAGGTTGGATCTTGCCTCTATTTGAGAGACAGCTGAGAATGCTGGCCAAAAAGTCAGGAAGATCTGAGTTCAAATTCTGCCTTTGATGTCTGCTAAGTTTACAACCTGCTTGTCCTGCTCCCGTGCCAGGCTCTATGAGCCTCAGCTTGTTTCTGTCTCCAGACATGGAGCTATCCTGGCAGCGATGCTGATCTTGTGTTTCTCTCCCTCTCTGACTGCAGGAACTGCATTGGGCAGCAGTTTGCCATGATGGAGATAAAGGCAGTCACAGCTCTCTGTCTCCTTCACTTTGAGTTTTCTCCAGAGCCCTCGAGGCCGGCCATCAAACAGCTTCAGCTCGTCCTGGGCTCTAAGAATGGCATCTACCTTAACTTGAAGAAGCTCATGTAGGGAGGAGCAGAGCCTGGAGCTCTGTCTTGTGCATGGAGGGGGATGGGGATGGGACAGTGGTGATGGTGCTGAAGTGAGTTTGCTGATGCAGATTGACTGTGGCCCTGGCCCCTGGGACCTTAGAGTCCAGGACAGCGATGGACACAGACAGAGGTGCTAGGGTATTGATTTTTCTCTCTACTTGGACACTTATTTAGCTATATATGCAAGAAATACCTTCTACTAGTATAGAAACATCTCATATCACACCATATTGTATCAGTTTGCAAGACCTCTTTGTGGTTTGTAGTTCAAACTCTCATATTACAGAGGAGGAAACTGAGGTTCTGAGTTAACCTGCCTTCCTTCAAAGCTTGGTTCAGTGGCCACCTCCTACAGGAAGTCTGTCGGACATTTTGTATTGGCATTGGAATGAAAACTCTTTGAGCGCAGGACCTGATTCAGTTTTGTCTTTGTACTTTCAGCACCTAGCACAGCACCTGGCACAGAAGAGATTCCCAATAAATGCTTTTGAAATAAACTGGGTAGAGAACAGTGAGGACAAAGGCAGGGAGGCTGGAGAGCCCTGGGTGTTTGTGCTGTGCAGAGAGTTCAGTTTGGCTGCAGCTTGGCAAACGTGGTCCGTCTTTGGGAGGGGGGTGTTGGGAGGAGGAATAACGATAATAAAAATGACTAGATTTACGTATCACTTTAACACTGACAAAGTGTTTCATGTGCATTATCTTACCTGAGCCTTACAACAGCACTGTGATGTAGGTGTTATTAACAGCTCCATTTTACAGATTAGAGACCTGAGGCCGAAAGAGGTTAAGGGCCTTGAGAAGGATCACACAGATAGCAAGTGTCAGAGGAGCGATCTGAACCCAGGTCTTTCTGACTCCTTGGGGCTGCTGGGTGGGGCAGTGGATGGAGGGCTGGACTTGGAGTCAGGAAGACCTGAGTTCAAATTCAACCTCAGACACTCAGTAGCTATGTAACCCTAGACAAGTCACTTAACCATGTTTGCCTCAGTTTCCTCATCTGTAAAATGAGCTGAAGAAGGAAATGAGAACACACTCCAGTATCTTTGCCAAGAAAACCCCACATGGTGTCACATAGTGTTGGATATGACAAAAACTCTACTAAATGACAAACAACTTCCTGACTCCAAGTCTGTAAAAGCAGGCTGCTATCAATTTTTGAGAATCCGTGAATATCAGTAAAAAGGAGTTTGAACTTTGTACAACGGGTAATGTGGAGCCACTGAAGATCTTTGAGCACAAGTCCCTGCATTTTCCCAAATCTGTGCATTGGAAAGATGAGATCTGTGAAGAATGGATGAGGCAGGGGAAGGACTTGTTAGGAGGCCCTGGTCAGTGATGGTGAAGACTGGGCTCTGGTTGTGGCCATGAGGGTAGAGAGAAGAGGATCAATGTGAAGCATGTTGGGGTGGAATTAATGGGGCTTGATGACTTAGTGGATGTAAGAGGTGAGGGAGAGGAGAATGGAAGAGTCCTCCAGGTCTAACTGGGGTAGGATGGGTAACCAGGGAAATGAGGAAGTCAGCAAGAGCAGGCTTCAGGGGGAAGGATGAGTTTGGTGCTGGCCTGTTGGGTTTATAGGCTAGAAACAGAACAGAAGCCAAGAGGAATCCCCACAGTGAGGGCTGGGGGAAGGAAAGGAGCCAGGATCAGAAACAGAGAAGGAGAGATCAGATGAGCGGGATGTCTCTGAAACTAAGGAAAGAGATGAAGTGAAGGGAGCAGGCAAGTGGGACCGAGGCTAAAGGGTCAGATATGGATGGAGTCAGGAAGACTTGGTTTCCAATCCTGCCCCAGACACTTTACCAGCTGACTCCGAGCATGTCATTTCACCATTCTGAGTTTCAGTGTCAGCTACAGATGATAGATCAGTAGATAGATAGATAGACAGACAAGCAAGTAAAGAAACAAACAAAAATAAGCACTGCCACAACAATGACAACCCTAAGCAGGCGCCAGATCTCAAGGAGCAGGTGACACAAGGCACTGAAGGGAATGGGGGAGGGTGACAGAGCGAGGGGAGAAATATTTTCCAGACTGTTCCACAAAATAAGGGCTTAATAACATGTCTGTGGACTGGACTGGAAAGCAGGTTGCTTTTCAGGTGATTTGCTATTAGCTTCCCCACCTTTCTGCACTCACACGTATACTGTATGGTAAAAGAAGCGAACTGATCAGTTGGGAAGACAACGTCTGTGGCTGTTGGGCCAGTTCTCGAATCCATTGTTTGCATGTCATACTCTAAATTCGGTGCTCTTTCTGTGTTCTCTGCTTCAAGATCATTTTCCATTAATGTTGTACAGTGCTTGGAGTCAGGCAACACCTGGGTCTGAATCGCACCTCAGACAGGTACTAGGCTCTATGATTCCTCCCAGTTTTCACGTTCTGGGTTCTAAGACCCCCCCCTCACATTCTAAGACGATCCCCGCCCTTAGCATTGTGCCCAGCACAAAGAAAGGCTGGAGCAAGTACAGGCTTTATTGATTTATCTAGCTAGATGTCCTGCCCATCAGTGTTTTCCCTGGGCATAGACTAAGAAGGTTTCTCAGAGGCTATCTAGTCCAGTACAGGTAAGGAAACTGAGGTGCAGGCCAGTCAAGCAACTTTCCCACGATCACACAAGCAGTGGTAATGGTTAGCACTCATATAGCACTTTAAGGCTAACAGAACAGCTTACTTATTCCCCACAACAATCCTGTGAGATAGGTGATATTATTATCCCCATTTCACAAATAGGGAAACTGAGACTCACAGAGGTTAAATGACTGGCCCAGAGGTCACATAGTTGGTCAATTCAAGCTCCAGCCTGTATTCATTGTGCCACACCCCTGCTCTGAGGTGGGGTTTGAATTCAAGTCCTTTGACAACAGAGCCATGCCTTCCATGGAGGGCCACATTTGCTGTCCTAGCTAAGATGTTTGAAATTACTTTGTGTGCCTGAAATCTCTTTGTATTCCTTCCCTCCCTATGACTCAGTCCTTCTAGCTCTAAAAGTGCTCAGCTGGGATGAAAACATCCTCATCATTGCTTCCAGTCCTTCCATACTCAGTACTCATCTTTGCTTTTGCTCTGGCTTCCTCTTCCTCTCTCCCCAATCTTCATACTGTAGTTAGAGTTCAACCCTATATCCTTCTTTACTCTTTTCCTCCCTTGTCCCCACATTCTGTAACTAACTAATGGCTCAGCCTTCATGGTCCTCACCATCTGCCCTCCCTGCACTTGTTCTTCAACAGAGCAGGACAATCCTGCAGTCAAGCTGCTTGGGTCTGCAACAAATTTATATTAGCTACTCTCAAGGGCTTTCATGGTATAATGGAAACAAATCAAGAGAGTTCTGAAATATACTGGCTGTGTGACCCTGGGCAAGTCCCCTCAAGTGCCCATGCTGATCTCAAGAGATCATAACAGAGTAGGTGCTGAATTGCATAAGGAGAGGGGCTTTGCTTGTCAATGGAGTCACAAGTCAGATAGAACAAAACCTCATTATGGCTCTAACTACAGCAACGTTGTCCTTTTACAAACCTCTTGAAATGATTCCCCCTCTTACCAGGACAATCCAAAAATGTTCTTTTCTCTTCTCAAGCCTTCCACCATCTCAGTCCTTTTCAGCAGAAGACCTGGTGTCATAGTTTAATGAGAAAACAAAGGTAGTGAGCTCCCTCTTCTTTTCTAATTGACATTTCAAGACCTCTTCACTATTCCTGGTTCTCTCCTCCTTTATTCTGGTTTCTCATGAAGAGATGGCCCTGCTCCTCAAAAGACCAACTTTGCCACCCCTCTCTCATTTCATTGATTCCATCCCTCTCTTGTAGCCTCTGGGAGATGACTTTCACACTTCTCTTTTTTAACCTTCAGTCTTTCAAAATCTTCTGGTTCCCTAATTTTGGCCTATAAATATATTTGTCTCCCTTGTCCTTTCTTTAAAAAAACCCCTCACTCAACCCTTTCATTCCTTAAAACTGTGATCCTACAATCCTTCCTTTCACAACAAACTGTCTGTATTCTGGCTCTATTTCCTCTTCTCTCATTAACTTCTCCATCTCTTGCAGTCTGGTTTCTGACCTCACTCCTCAATTGAAATTGCCCTCTCTGGGTACCAATGATCTCTTAACTGCCAAAGGTAACAGACTTTCTGATTCCTTCTCCTTTGTGGCTCCTCTGCAGCATTTGACATTATGGACTAATTTATCACTCGGATACTCTCATCTTTCTGGATTTTAGCAACATTGCTCTCTCTCTCTCTCTCTCTCTCTCTCTCTCTCTCTCTCTCTCTCTCTCTCTCCCTCTCTCTCTCCCTCCTACCTATCTGACTGATCTTCTTTATTCCACTTTGCCAGATTATTACTCGTCTTCTGACTCCAGACTCTTGTTCTCTCAGTCATGGAAGACACAAATCTTAGAAATTTGGGTTAACCTACCTGTCTCAAAGGTCAGTTTCCTCCCCCAACTCTCTTTGCTCTTTGTGGGCATGGTCAAAATCAGGTTACATTCTGTAGCCACTGTCCCCAAAGCTTCATTCTTACTCAATAGAGCTCCTCAGTTGCCAAAATTGTTGTTTAGACCTCCAGAGCATCTTTGACCTCTGACTTTTCCTCCCCATTCGTTCAGCTTCCATACCAATTCAGGCCCCAAACAATCTTCACCACAAATGTGGCATCAGCATCTCCCTTGGTCTTCTCTTAATTCTCTCCATCCTCAATGCAGTCCTCCACACCACTGCCAAAAGTAATTTTCCTAAGGCATAAATATCACCCCATTTATCAAACTCTAGGGTTCCCTATCACATCCAAGATTAAAGCTAAGAAATCTGTTGACATTTAACATGCTTCCCACATTGGCTTCAGCCTATATTTCCCAATGGATTGCACATCACTACACTCCTATAATATGGTTGGCAGAGAAACTGGCTCATACACAGCCTCTTGAGACCCTGGAGAGTTCACTGACACAGGCTGTTCAGGAAATGATTTATCCAGTTTACCCAAAAAGAAAGCACCAAACTTTTCTTTCCCTCTTGGCTTAGCCCTAAACAGCCCTTGTTAGCAGCGCCTCTGACCTAAGAAAACCTAATGGGGCGGGGATTCCTGGGCTGTCTGTGCTGAAGAAGGAGGCAGCAGCTGCTGGGGTTGGCCACAGCTGACTCATTCCTCTGCCCTGCCCTGCCCTGCCCTGCCCTGCCCTGCTCAATCAGGGTCATGAATTGGAGAGCATTTAACCTCCACAGGTACCTAGGCAAGTAGAGCTAAGATGGGTGAGTGGAGAACTGTGTAAACTGGCCCCTCCACTGCTGTTTTTTTTTTTTTTTGTAGAAACAAGACCTGGGACTTGGAGTGATTTTTGCATGTGTGTGTGGGTCAACATTGAACTGTTTTATTCAATCTATTTTGTTTTAAAGTTATTAATTATTACAATGCTTAATTTTTACATGTGACCAAGTTTCCTGTTAGCTACAGTGAGAGTTGAAGTGGTTTCTTCATATGTCTACTATGATCACTAAAGTCTCTCAATAATTAATTAGGTTTAATAATTATTTAGACTAATTCATTAGTCCTGCGATTTGATTAAATATTACTTGTCTGACAAATGAGAAAAACTCTTTTTCCATAAGCTTTGAATGACCTCTCTACATATAACCCTCCCCACCAATCTCCTGATTTTAGGTAAACACCAACGTTCCTAACTATACTATTTATGAAAAATAAGAAATTCCAATCAAAAAGAAGCTTACTCTTATTTACAGTGTATCAACCTTAGTAGAATCACAAACTTCTCCTTAATTCTAGAAACACTTTCATACCATTTTCTTTTCTCAGGACAACAATTAAAGTCTCTTTTCTAGAATTTCTTTATTTTTTCATTTGTTACTTTCTGCAACATAATAGATGCTTTTTGATCTCTTTGGGGTACACAACATGTATACAGATAAGTCAATGCAAGCAGTATAAAGTAGTACATAGTAATTTCTTTTTTCCCCATCCCTTTAAAAAAATTAAATACTGAGACTTACATACACAATAAGGAAAGAAAAAGAAACATAAAATAAATGTTGAAACTAAAACACAAAACAAGAAAGAAAAAAGCATTTCCATGTGCACAGCAGAAGGTAAGAGAAGATTCAAAATATACAGCAATAAATTTCCATTTCAAGAAAGAGTACATAATAAATATATGCATTGTGTTGGGAGCTGTCCATCTTTCCTTTGCTTCCTTGTAAACTTTCTTTTGTTCTCTACTGTGCACTTTGTACTTTGTTCTTTCCCTCCCCTTCATTCCCTCTCTTCCCAAAGGCTACAATTAAGCTCAGATACACACACACATGCATATATACACTTACATACATGTATACATACACACATGCACATATACATACATACATATATAAACACAAACACACAAAGATATATAAATATATACATACATATGGCCATTCATACATATACTTATATACAGATACATATACTTAGATATCTACAATCATACTCATATATAGATGAAGACATTCATGTGCTTCTATGTAAGACCATAGTATACTTCTTTGTCCTCTGTTTCTCTGAAGGTGACTAACCTCTTCCTTCATAAGTCCAAGCCTTTCCGTATTTTTCCAAGTTGCCCAACTTGTCATTTCCTACACCAAAGCAATGTATCAAACTTATCTTATGTAGTTATTTTAAAATGTCCAAAACAACACTGAAGAATATGACTGGCATGATGTACTTTTCCTATTCTTCTCTTTTGATTAAATCAAGTTTAGCCTTAATTTTGTCTGAGTTCATGAATATCACCCCTGCTCCTTCATCACTAACATCCTGCTCCTGATCTTGATTTTGTATTTGTGCATATCTCTCGTTTCCTATCCCTCTTGGCTCCTCTACTTTACCTTTATTCACTACCTTACTTAATCTAGGCCCCCTCCAAGGATTCCTCCCTCCCTTATCCTCCCATTCCTATAAATCTAAATACCCTTTTATATCTATTTTATCTTAAAGATAATATATCCAACCTGGATGTAACCAATGGTGCAGTGAATCCTGGATACAAATGATCTGGCTGCCCCCCCCAAATATACCTCACTTCTCTAGAACCAGTTTCAGCCATGAATTCTGACCAAAACACCAAAACAGCCACAGCCTGGGGAGGCTCCCAGGGAGCCATGAGGAGAGCCACAAGAACATGGAAAGAGCTCTGCTCTAGACACAAGCATCGCCCTTTAAAGAGGGAACAATACACACATGTGCTTGGCACATGATAGGTGATTAATAAATACTTATTGATTGAGTGATTCTTCTTCTGTGGTGGGCTCTGTCAATGGTTATTCTAAACCTTCTTTATCTCCTCAAGCCCCCTAAGTCATTTCTCCCCTCCCTTTCTCGGAGGACCTGACTTCTTACTTTCCTGATTGAGGATGAGACCCTTTGTCTCCCTAGTCCCACACCTCAGAAACTCTTGGGACCATCCATTCTCTCTACTTTCTGCTCCATTCTCTGAGGAAGAGATCAATTTCCCCAGTTCTGCTATTGATCCTAGCCCCTTCTGACTCTTACAAGACTCAGCCATTCCTTCTCATTGGCTCTCTCATTTTTATTTAACTGGTACCTTTTTTTCTGCCTAGGCATATTCCTCCCCCCCCCCTTTAAGAAAATTCCACTGATCACTGCCCCCTTATGCTATCATGCCATCTGATTTCCCATTCACAGCCAGATTCCTGGACAGGGTCATTTGTATTTCCTGATTCTACTACCCCACCATTCACTGATTTCTCAACCCTTTGGATTCTTGTTTCCTACCCCATTACCTAATGGAAATTGATTTTTCCAAAGATTATTAATAATTTTAACTTCTAAATCCACTGGCCTCCTCCTAGTCCTCAATCTACTCAACTTCTCTATAGTTTTGATACTAACAGCCCTTTCTCATGGATACTCTCTCTTTCCTTGACTTCCTTCACACTGTTCATCACTAGTTTTCTTCTTACCTGTCAAAAACTTCCTCTCAATTCCTTTTTCCAAAGGATCATTGATCTTCTGTCCATTGTGCTGTATCTCCCAAGTTTCTATCCTGGGTCCTCTCCTGTTCTCTCCCTAAACTCTCTTGGTGATCTCATCAGCTCCAAGGGTTTAATTATCATCTCTGCCAATGCCTCTCAAACCCATATATTAAGCCCTAATCTCTTCTGAATTTCAGTCTCAAATTGCTAACCCCCTTGAAAATTTCTTCACATTGATTGATGTCCCAAACTCCATATATACACAATTGAATTTAGGTTTCCCCCACATACATCTCTCTCCAAACTTGCCTATTTCCTTCTCTCAAATAATTATCCAGGATAAAAAAACTAGGTGCTTTCTTGATGCCTCTCTCTTTCTCTCTCTCCTCCTCACCTCTCCCATCACCCTTCCCCCCTCCCCCCAATCTGGGTGGTATCTGAGTGTCTGAAATCACTTTCCTTGTGGGTGCGGTCAACAATGAACTACGTAAGAAACTGAAAATACCTACAAAGTAATTTCCAGGGGAAGGACCGTCATTTACTTTACAGGGCAATTTGTCGACAACAGAATAAAGGCATCACCAGAGGGCATCTTGGATGGGTAGGGCACCAATAGGACAGGAACACCAGAAGCAATGGTGGTCAGGGATTGTGCTAAGAAGCCCAGATCCCACCCCTCCTAGTAGTGCATATGATTTGGACTTGATCAATCCCTGAGAAGAAGGGGGAAGAGCAGGCAGTGAAGGGTAGGACACACAAGAGTGATGGCAGAATAGATGTCCTCTCCCTGTTCTTGTGTTTTGGTCAGAATTCCTGGCTGAAACTCGTTCTAGAGAAGTGAAGTATATTTGGGGGGCAGCCAGACCATTTGTATCCAGGACTCACTGAACCATTGGTTCCATCCAGGTTGGGCATATTATCCATGGTGTACAATTCATTAAAATAAACACAAAGGCAAAGATGAAGGTCTCCCAGAAGTTGCACTTTATTTTCTCTTGGGTTTTATCTACTTTTTTTTTTTGTTGGGGTTTATTGGTTGCTTTCTTTTTGTGTCAATTTTGGGAAGTTCACCAAAGAAGAGAAAGTTCTCTCTCAAATTCTTTCTTCCCCACAGTCTGCATTGTGGGCTAGTCCTGGAATCCAGTTGGAGGTAAAATACTGTTTCCCTAGGATGTGGCCAAGGGGGTGGAGTCCTGAAACTGGTTAGATGCCCAGGTCTGTAGTATAAGAGAGGAAGTCTGTCTGCATCAGGACAATGCTTGTGTCCAGAGCAGAGCTCTCTCCATGTTCTCGTGGCTCTCCTCATGGCTCCCTGGGAGCCTCCCCAGGCTGTGGCTATGGGCAGCTTTTGTGGTCCTAATTTTGGGCCTGTTCCAACTAACTCGGCTCCTGTCCAGGAGGCAGAAGCTTCTCCAAGGCCTAAAGAACTTCCCTGGGCCACCCACCCACTGGCTCTTTGGGCATGCCAAGGAGGTAGGTCCACATTCTTGGCCAGGGGCAAAGGCAAGAGGGATGGATCTGAAAAGGTGGAAGAAAGACATACAAAGAGAGAGAAAAAAAGGGGAGAGAGAAAGGAGGCAGAAAGACAAGAGGAGGGGATGATAAATAAAGGCAGAGAATAAATGATAGGATCTTAGTAACGAAAAGCTCAGAGGCTGCTAACTCCTAATACCTGACCAAGACATTCTCTCCCCCCCATGCCCAGAAGCATTACTGAAGAATGAGTAGCAATCTGCCTCTGCTAGAAGACTAATGAGGAAGGGATCCCACTGCGTCCTCACCACACAGCCCCTTTCACCATTAGAACAGCTCTCACTGTTAGGAAGGTTTTTCCTGATGTCCAGATGGAATGTGCTTGGTTGAAACAACCATTTGTCTCCATTCTCAATTTTTCCTAGTTCTGCTCTTGAGCAGAGAGAAGAGTGAAAGAAGAGTGCCCACACATTTGCCCTTTGGACTCTCTGGAGCTAGAGCTGTGCCTCAGGATGGAGAGAAAGAAGGAGAACAAAGGGTCCAGGGATGATAGAGGAGGAGAGAGAGGAGGAAAGGCAAGGAAAGAGGGAAGAGGGAAGGGATTTCAGAGGAAGAGGTGGAGGGAGTAGAGAGGGAAAGGAGAAAGAGGAGAGTGAGGAGGGGGAAGAGAGGAGGACCCTGGGAAGGGGGAAAGAGATGTGTGGGGATATGGAGAGGATGAGGAGAAGAAAGAGTACTATTTGTTTTGTCCCTGAGAAATGGGGTTTGGGCTTTTCTTGTCAGCAAATCTGATGGCCTTTTCTCAGTCCTCATCCTCTCTCCTCGATTCTGACAAGCCTGTCCATCTGGACATTTTGTAGGCTCTTGTCTTCTGTACTATTCCTCTCTACTGGTTCTCCTAGGTCTTTGCTGACTGTTTCTTCCAACTCTTCTTTATTGGATCAGTGTCCAAGTCCTGTTTGCTCTCTTAGAGACTGACTTTCTGTCCTGAGCCTTCTTCTCTGCTCTCTCTACATTCTCTTCTTTGGTGAGCCCATCAGCTCCCATGAGTTCAGCTATCATCTCCATTCTGATGACTCTGAGGGCTACCTCTGTCCATCTCCAGTCCAACAGTGCTGTTGTTGCCTTCTTGCCATGCCTTTCCACATGGTTCTCCCATTGGCATCTCAGACTCAGCAGGTCCCAAACAGAACTCATTATTCCTCTTCCACCTTGAGCTGGCAGGTAGGGTCCCTAGGAGGCAGCGGGGGTGGGGAGGAAGAAGGAGGGCACTTCTAGTACTTCAGCTGAAGAGCTTCCACCAGTGTGCTTCCCACTCCTCTAATAATATAAAATCAATATCAGGTACTCAGCCAGGCTTAATTGACTTTTAGAAAAGGGCATTTATTAGGCTGGCATTGTCAGAAGAGTTGGTACAAAACAACCCACAGTCTTCCCTCCAACCTGGGTACGTTCTCCCCTAAGCGCCTCCAGAAAGTGGGCTTAAAGGTAGAGCATATGTGGCAAAGGGGGTCATTCACACCTCGTGGAAGTCCTTTTCTCCCCTTCCTTGAGTCCTCATGATGATCCCCTTGGGCAGGGGAAAGCTCAGCTTTTTGCTGGGCTTCTTGGAGATTCGCAAAACTCTCTTCCTCAGAGTAGCTCATCAGTCTTCTATTGACAAAGTCATCAGTGGTTTCAACTGCTCCAATGAGAAGTCCAAATCTTCTAATCTTTTGACATTCATGAGTTTATTCTCTGGTCAGTAATGGAAGAGGAGAAATGAAGTCTTCTCTTCCCCATAAGAGCTCCATGGGATGGCTTTCCTCCATCTGCAGCCTTGAATGCTGAAATTTGGATTGCTTCACAGTCTCTTAATTGCAATATGCTTTCTGTGTAGAATAATTTCATTTGAATTGATGAATCTAAAATTCTCTCTCTAGAATTGATGAGCTAGTTTTCTTTGATGAATTGATGCCTGTGTCCTGCTCCCTTAATAGGGATGTATACCAGGTTTCACACCAGGTTCCCTTCTCTTCTTTCTCTCTATTCTCTTATTTAGTCATCTAATAAGAGTTATGGATTCACCCTTAGTTCAATGCCCCTGTCAATTGAATTGAAGTGTTCATACCATTTCATTCATCTTCCACACAACCCCCAGAACAATCTTCCTAAGGTACAGGTCTAGTCATGTTGCTACTTTGCTCCCAAACTGAGGATGGTTTCCTATTGTCCACAAATAGCATATAAATGACTCAGGCTGGCATTTAAGCCTGGGGCATTAATCTCCAATTGGCCTCCCACTTACTCTTCTGGTCTTACTTCATACTACACCCCTTCATATACTGTTCGTTATCACTACACTCAGCCTCTAGCCATTCCTTGAATTTAAAACCTTATCTCCCACTCCCCAGACTTGGCAGAAGCTATCTCTGCTGCTTGGAAAGAACTTTAAATCCTGTCTCCAAGCTTCAGCTCAGAAGTTACCTTCTCAGCTAAGTATTCCCTGATGTCTCTGCCTCACATTTGCTAATACTTTCTCTTTTCTCACTGAAAAAGATGAATTGCATTGATAGACACTCTTATTCAGTCACGTCAGATTCTTTGTGATCCCAATTGGGGTTTTCTTGACAAAGATACTGGGGTGGTTTGACATTTCCTTCTCCAGCTCACTTCACAAATGAGGAAATTGAGGCAAACAGGGTTAAGTGACTTGCCCAGGGTCACCCAGTGTCCGAGTATTGTCCGAGTCCAGATTTGAACTCAGGAAGATGAATCTTCCTGACTCCAGGCCTGACACTCTATCCACTGTGCTACCTAGCTACCCCATACATTCTTAAAGCCTATGCTAAACAGGTCTCCCAGCCTCCCCCTGAATACCTTTGGAACAAGCACATATCATGTTACAGAGCAAAGTCAAGGCTGAGAACAATTCCAAGCCACATGCCAAGTGTACTTTGCTTCTAGAGCTTGTGAAGTGGCCAAGATGTGTGAGTAGGGTGCAACGGCTCTCATTGCCTGACATCCATCTGAATTCATCCTCTGGCATGGCAACAAAAAAAGTGCCAACCAAAAGGCCAAGTAATGGGCATTTGTCTGTAGAAATAGAGGGCTTATGACAGCAATTCTGAAACATATCACTGCTATAATAAACTAGCTTAAGAAATCTAGGTTTAATAACGAATTTGTATTTTACACAGACTCTGCAACTCATCTGCAAAAGTAGGTAAAAAAACAAATTCAAAGCTTGTACAAGGCATAACAGGACATGACCTGGTGACTGGAATTGTACATAGTATATTTGCTCTTTTGTATTGACATACAAGTGACATACTCCCATACAGATCTAAGAATATTCTGGAGAACTCAACCACCAAAGAGAACTGAAACCAGGCCTTTATCAAAGCCTTGCTGTTGCCCACAGCCTTCTTGATACAATATTCATTAAAAAAGACATCTTAAGAGCAACGTTGTTAATCAATGGCACCATTCCAATATAACAGGAGCTCATGTGTAGTGACAGGGCTCCACATGTAGAGAGGTCCATGTGTGGTGAGGGCTATCCCCCTGCCTGCAGAATGGGAAGTATCATTGTGTGGCTTAAAGGGGAAGAAGAGTAGACATCTCTTGCCTCTTCTCCTCCTACTCTTCTCCAATGGAAACTTTTATTCTTTCCAGGAGGGAAAGCAGGAGGTTGGGGCTAGAGGTCACTCTGCTCTCCTCAGAGTGACAAGGTACCTCTAGAAACACATCTATCTGCTCACTTCAGTATTGTTGGTCTAGGGAATATGGTCCAGTTCAATCTAACTTCTGCTCATTGTGTCATTATTAATGAGGAAGGAAAACTCCATGCTCAATATGCAAGGCTTGACCCCTTTCCCACCAAATACCAGTTCTGTGATGAACACATGTGGCAACGAAACCCATTTACCCAAATGGTAGAAAAACAGAAATGGAAATAGCTACTCTGTAGGGGGTGAGCTTACCTCTTTACGCCTTTGTTCAACTACAAAAAATTTATTGTTGTTTGTTCCATCTGAGCAATTGTCCTTAGAAAGGAATAAAAGCAAAGCAGCAACTTGTCTCAGGACCATTTTTCTTTGAACCTCTCTGGAAAAGATAAGAGAGATAACAGAGATAACAAAACATACAGCAACAATATTGGGGTAATAGCGCTAGGCAGCTTGGTGGTGCAGTGGATAGAGTTCTATATTGAGTCAGGAGGACCTAAATTCAGATCCCACCTTTCATACTTAATTAGCTCTGTGACCTGGGAAAGTCACTTCCCTTCTGTTTTCTCAGTTTCCTTATCTATACAATGGAGATGATAATAATAGTACTCAGCTTCCAGGCTTGTTGTGAGGGAAAAATAAAATAATATTTATAAAGCACTTCACATACCTTAACTGCTAGCCATTATTTGGCAAGGCAGTTCCGCGAGAGTACATAGAGTGCCAGGCCTAGAGTCAGGAACACTGTGCCAGTGTATTTCCCGTGTGTGTGTGTGTGTGTGTGTGTGTGTGTGTGTGTGTGTGTGTGTATTCTTCCTCCTTTGGATCAATTCTGATGATAGTGAAGTACAAGCATTGCCCTCCATTCTTCTCTTTACTATAAAAACTCTTCCTAGTGTGCCTACTTTGTGTGTGAAATTTTTCTTTCATTCTACTTCTCCCTTCCCTCTTTTCCCAGTGCATCCCTCTTTCTCACCCCTACATTCTTTTCTTGGAGATCATCCCAGCATAATTGACAGGCATCCACACCCTCTGTCTGTGCAGATGCCTTCTAAACTTTCCTAATAATGATGAAATTCCTAGGAGTTCCATGTATCATCTTCTCATATAGAAATGCAAACAGTTTAACCCCATTAAGTCCCTTATGACTACCCTTTAATTTTTATCTTTTTATGTTTCTCCTGAATCTTCTATTTGAATGTTGAATTTTTTATTTGGCTCTGGTCTTTTCATCAAGAATTCTTGGAATTCTTTTATTTCATTAAATATACATTTCTGTGTCCCCCAAAGGTTAATACTCAGTTTTGCTGCATAGGTTATTCTTGGTTGTAATCCTAGCTCCTTTACTCTCTGGAATATCATTCCAAAATCTCCACCTCTTGAATGTAGGAGCTGTTAAATCTTGTGTGATACTGATACAAGTTTATCTAACTAAAGTTTACCTTAATTTTCAAATGTAACATTGATGAGTTCCCTATACATCTTCATTTTCTTTTCACAACTTTTTCTTCCTCATTGAAATTGTTTCATTGTACCTAGAATTCCAGTCTTGATTTCTTTTCTTCTTCCTTGTACGTTTCTCTTCATCTGTTCCTATGTCTTCTTTCCTTTTGCTTCTTCATTTATCTTTTCCTCTATAATTCCTTCTCTCTCCATTGCTTCTCCCTCTTCTGATTATCTCATCTCTTTCTCTCTACCTTTTCCTTCCTATCTCTCCCCCACCAGCTCTTCATCCTCTATATTTTCTATTACTCTGTCAATTTATCCTCCCCACCTCTTCTTATACATCCCTTATTTCTTCATCTCTTTCTCTCATAAACTGAATTCAAGTCACCTTATTGAAGTGAACATTCAAGGTACTGACCAAAAAGAATGCTGAGTATGATTTCCAAATCACTGTCATTTAAATATAAGTGATTATAAAGAACAAGATGGGTATTGGAAATGGGTAACTTTGCTGATCATCAAAAAAGGAAGAGAATGAAATGTGTTAACTGTAGATTAGTGAGCTTGACTTTGATTTCTTGCAAATTTCTACAACATGTCATTAAAGAGACGGCTAGTGAGCATCTGCAAAAGGAAGTGATGATCACAGCAAATCAATCTGGCCTCAAGAAAAAATCATGCCAGACGAATTTTATGTCTTTTTGATAGGGTAATTAAACTAGTGAATAAGTGATTACATTGCTGTTGGTATAGCTTACCTAGATTTTAGTGTAGGATTTGATTAAGCATTTTACTCTACTTTTCTAGAAAAGATGGAGAAATTTGAATTGGATCATATGTGGATTCAGACCTGGCTAAATGGATGAATTTAAACTAGTCGCTAATGACTCTCTAGAAACTTGTTGTAGCTTTCCAGTGGAGTCCTTTGCTGTTTAATATTTATACAAATAACTTGGATAAAGCATAGATGATATCCTTTTCAAATATACCAATGATGCAAAGCCAGGAAGGATTAGTTAACACATTGGATGACAGATTCAGGGCACTAAAAGATCTTGAGAAGGTTAACACTGGACTAAATGTTAAAAAGATGAAATGTAGTAAGGACAAATGGAAATTGATCTGTTGATACAAAAATCACAAATATAGGATTACGGGGAACAGGGATTGCCCAGATATCAGTCTGTCTGAAAATGGTCTGGGAGTGTTAGGGGACCACAAAGCTTGATATAGGTCAGCATTGTCATGTGGAAGCCAAAAATTTAATGTGGTTTTCAGCAATATTAAGGAAGGAAGAGGACTTAGAAGTAAGGGAGATGATAGTTCCATTGTACTATGTCCTAGACAGACTATAATTGGAATTTTGTATTCAGTACTGGGCACAGCCTTCTCTATAAAGGGTATTGATGAGCTGATAATTGATGAAAGAAGACCAACTCAATTAGTGAAAGACCTTTTATCGATACCTTGAGGACAGGAGAGAGGATGTTCAGCCTGGAAAGAGAAGGCAAGAGAGAATAATTATCATCATGTAATTGAAAGGCTGTCATGTGGAAGACTGTGTCTGTTTGGCCCCACAGGGAAGAACCAAGGGAAATTGGTAGAGGTTTAAAGAGACAAATTTACTTTTACTACAAAGAAAAATTTCCCAACATTAGAGCTATCCAAATGGAGAGTGGGCTACATTGAGAGGTAGTGGGCTTAACCTCACTGAAGATCTTCAAGCCAGACTTCAACTGAATGACCACTTGGCAACATGTTTTAGTGAGGTTTTCAGATGTTTTTGAGGTTCGGACTGGACTAGATGGGTGATGACAGCCCTTGCAACTCAAATTTTATGATTCTCTGACTCCTCCTCCTCTCATTTCTATCCCTTTCTATCCTTAGTCTCCCTTATTTCCTTTTCCATCTTTTTTAAAATCTTTTTCTTCCCACATCTTCTTCCCACATCTTTCCCTTACACACCTGCTTCTCCCAGAACTTCTTCCTCCATCTGATCTTCCCCTTGGATTTCTTTCTTTGTTGTGACAGATAGCTTGTTCATTGATGGTGGCCTGAAAGGACTGCCACATGTCATAATAAGTATAGAATTCTCTAACTTGTGGGAGTTACTTTTTCTCCTCTCCTGAGCTCCAGTAATGTGGTCTTGGTGGTCTCTCTTCCTTTCCCCCTTCCCCAATTGCAGATGAAGAAGGAAGGAGAATTGGACAAGGTTCTGTCATGGGCCAACATTTACCCGTGTGCACACCAACTGTGGATGGGAAATTTTATCGGTTTCCTGAATATCTATGACCCTGACTATGCCAAGGCTGTGTACAGTCGAGGAGGTGAGGGAACTGGAGACTTCCCAATGGGGTCTGTGTCTAAGGGGGGACCAGAAGGGTAAATATGGGAAAGAACGAATGGAGATGTGGAATGGGAGGGTACAATGGAGAGGGGCTGCAAGTAATACGATGGTCAGAGGACCAAGATGAAAGCCTTGGGTGAGGGAGTTGAGCTGATAACTGTCAGTAGGGCTTATGTTTTCTTTGGTAAAAAGAACAGCCCATGGACTGAAAAGGGCCAAGAAAAAATGGAAAATAGAGAACTAAAGATAAAGATAAGTGTCACATTGTGACAATGCCTGACTGCTTTTACTAAGACTGAATCATTAGTTCAAGGTAAATTCCTTGACAGGGAACTAAGAATACTGGGATATACAAATATTAAGTCATTGGTAAGGTTTTTTTAAGATTGTGGAAAATGGGATACGTACTATAGATGAGGAGATGGGGAAAGATCCCAGTTTAAAAATACAACAGAAATACAATATATTCTTCAAGATATAAATCAGTGAGCTTGACTTTAATGCTTGTCAAGATTATAGAATGTACTATTAAAGAGATGGTTGCTGAACATCTGGAACAGGAAGCAACCATGGAGCCAAACTGACCTTATCAGGAACAGGTTATACCAGACTAAAATTGATTCCTTTTTGACAGGCCTCCTAGATTGCTACACCATCCATTCCAGTCCCACATAGAGATGATCATTCTCTTGATCTCATCATCACTCAGAAGTATTCTACCGCCATGCAGCTCTTAGCATAGTGCCTGGCATATAGGATACACCAAAGAACTGCTTGTGTCTGTTGACAGATTAAGTTTGTAAATCTTGACCACATCTTATTTTTTCCATCGCTCATTTTGCCTCAGTTCTCCCAAATTGATTGTGACCCTTCTCTGCTTTCACAGTCCACCACCCATGATCTAGTCTCAGCTTTCTTCCCTTTAATCCTTGTCCTCATGCTTAGTCAGTTCAACTTTCCATTGTCCTAGATCCTTGATGTCCTTTGAGGCTCATCTCAATGGTAATCTTTTATTAGAGACCTTCACTGACTCCCTGAAGTTGTCAGTATGTTTTTCCTCTTCAAATTCTCCTGAATTTTTAAATCTGTTTATATATTGTATCCCCATAGGTAAATATTAATGGAGGGTCAGTGGCTTCACTTTGCTTTTCTAGCACCTAGGACAGTTTCTTGCCCGTAAGTGCTGTTTAAAATTGCTTGTCAAATTTAATCACAGTTATTTGAGTCTGAGGGATGTAGATAGAATTGAGCTGAATTTCATGAAAACATTTGTTAGTTTGCTCATTGTTTCCCTTGTATACATGATGGAGAAATGTGGGATAGGTTACAGTCCCGTTAGGTAGATTTAGAACTGTTTGAATGGGTGGACCTAATTCTAGTTATAGGATTATGAATTTTGAACTGGAAGCCTCATAGGTTCATAGATTTATACCTAGAATCTAGGGATTATAGAGGCCATCTCATCCTACTCCCTCATCCCCCACCCCACCCTTGCTGGAGTCCTAGAGAGCAGAATGACCTGCCCAAGGTCCTACAGATAGTAAGCAACAGAACCAGGATTTTTCAACTTTATCTTTTTTCCCCCTCAAATCCAAGATTTCTGTTCCTAGCCCATTATTTCATAGTTGCTATTGGTATAAAGTCCCTCATATAGGCAACCTAAGATCTATTACTGACTCTGGGCAGTTTCCTGTTTTTTCTATTACTTAGATAAAATCATTGCTGGCAAGATCATCAGAGTTGGGAGGGAGAAATAGCACAGGGGGCAATAAAGCAAGGATCCATAAAAAGTTAAAATATTCAAATGTTGGGTAGAATATAAAATGAAATGTTATGGAAAAAATATAAGATCTTATACTTCAGTTAAAGATAAATCAACTTTTCAGGCAAAAGAGGTGAGAGTAGAGCTTGATAGCAGTTCATCTGAACTGGAGATTTGAGTGGACTGCAAGCTTGCTCTGAGGGATTTGGTCACCAAGAAAGCTCATATAAACTGAGGCCACTTGAAAGGCAGAGCCTCCAGGACTAAGGAGGTGATAGTTCCCTTGTCCTCTACCTTCACAGAATCCCACAGAGAGTCTTGTGTTCAGTTCTTGGGTACTACAATTTGGAAAGAACACTGATAAGGTGAAGAAGATAAGAAGCGCAGGGTAACTAGGTTGGAGAAGGCCTGTGAGTTTATGACATATGATGAAAGGGTGGAAAAAGCCCTGGATTAGGACTCAGAGAAGCTGAGTTCAAATCTTGCTTCTGGTATTGTCTTGTGATCTTGGGTAAATCACAACCACTTTGGACCCCACTTTCCTCAACTGTAAAATATGTGATTTGAAACAGTCCCCAATGTCTGTTCTACCTCTAAATCCATAATCCTGTTCACTGGAGGGAGCAGCTAGTTGGCATAGACTAATTTTCCTAAATTTCAATTCAGTCTCAGACATTTATTAGTTGTGTGGTCCTGGGGAAGCCACTTAACCCTGTTTGTTTCAGTTTCCTCATCTGTAAATATGAGCTGGAGAAAGAAATGGCAAACCACTCCTGTATCTTTGCCAAAAAATCCCAAAGAGGGTCACAAAGAGTTGGATGAGACTGAAAAATGATTGAATGACAATAACATTCATTGAATGTGTTTAGGTTGGAGAAAAGAAGACTTAGGAGTTGAAATGAGAAGTTTCTTCAATAATTTGAAGAGCTCTCATATAGAAGAGTGACCAGCCTTGATCTGCTTGGAGTTGCAGAAAGGCAGCTTTTATCTTGATGTCAATATGGAAGGAGCATGGGGTGATCTATGCCCACTGTAGCTTCTTATATCTCTCACATAGGCATATGGACACCTACTTTAGTCTCTCAGCTTGTTATCTCACTCCCCAGCTTCCCATACATGGACTACTACTTTGTTGTTACACTAACATTCACTCAGTCTTAGAGGTGATTCTATTAAGGGACAAATCCACTCTTCCTAAAGACCAGTCTAACTATTTAGCCTCCACTAGTACATTTCTATTTGAACAGTCACTCAAAATGACACTTCTAGATCTTTAGCAGAACCATTGATTTAATAATACGGCAAAAGAAATAGAGATGATGATATTAAAGGTACTCATTTTAAAGCAGATAAGTATATCACAACCCACACATAAATCTGTGTCACACACTCCCACAAAACAATCAGTATCTATTGGCAAGAGCGGACACACACTGTGTCCACTCTGCCAAGGAGGCACATGAATAAGGAGAAGCCATGTAACTCCCAGCACCACAACTGTAAAATTCAGTATGTTCTTTCTGTCTTGGGAACTGTTCAGAAAAGTTCCTTGAATGTCATTTCTGGGTTGAAAAATTACTTTAGCTAACAAGTTCAGCTGAAATTACACTTGACTAATACTTCACTGGGCAATATTTTAGCCAATGTAGCTGATAAATTCTGAAATCTGTCATCCCCCTCCTCCTACGCACACTCTCTCATTTTTCTTCCCTCTGTCTCTCCCTTTTATTATATTTCTATTCCAGTTTAGAATATTATCAAATTGATTATATTTGTCCCATATTAATACAACAGCTCTGGTTTTCATATTGTCCCAAATATTAACCTAAATGTCCTAATCACTGAAATTGATTGTGGTTTTCGTTTGCTCTAAACTTCCAAGCTTGTTACCATCAAAACTCAACAACAAACAGCTCAGAATTCAATCAAAGAGCTACTACTTCAATAACTGGAACTCTCACAGGTTTCTGAGCAGGATTAACTGGGCAACAAGTCCACAAGCATTTGTTTATCAGGTGCTTACTGTGTTCCAGGCATAGTGCTAAGGGCTGGGGATACAAAGAAAGACAAGAACAGTCTTTAACCTCGAGTGGTTTACTGTCTAAGTCCAATCCAACCACCCTTAAAGGGACAGTGCAATGACCAAGAAAAACTTCCTAAGATTTAGAATTACTCACTAGGGGAATGGGCTTCCTGGGGACATGTGGGGGAAGTGGCAGCTGCTAACCAAAGGTTCTGAAGTCAGGGCAGGATAGCCACTTGTCATGGATGCTGGGAAGGAGCTTCTTACTTGGGCATTGGTTGGATCCAATGGCCACTGGAAATCCTTTTACCTCTGAGATGCTGTGTTTCTGAGCTCCTGGGCTCCTAGACCTGGTTCTAAGGATAAGGACAGGGTTGGTCCTATTCTCTACCAGCCTGATCCTGCTTTGACTTCTCAGAGTTGGCCTCTCTAACTGCACCTTTTTCCCTTTACAGATCCCAAGGCCTTGGACATATATGATTTCTTCTTACCATGGATTGGTGCGTGGGATTCCTGTGCCTTCCCTAACTCTCACTCACCTTGGGTAGGCTAGGGAAAGCAGAAGTGCTGGTCTGAATAGAGGGGTACCTGGGTCTGGGGAAAGAAGCAGGAGTATTCAACTCTTTCTTCCTCTCCCTTCCCATCACACACTCTTTCAGTCCTCACCCTACCCCCAGCCCTAGCCCTGTGCCAAATCCAGGGCTTGACCAAGCAGCGATCAGGCTCTTGCTTTCCAGAAACTCCTAGTCTACCAGAGAAGGTAAATCACACACATGCCATCTTCCTAAGATTGAACAAAAGCCTTAAATGGGACCTCAGGAAACCTAGATCCTAACTCTGCATCTGCCCCCACACCACTATGTGATCTTGGGCAAGACTCCTCCCCTCTGTGGACCTTTTTCCTTTTCTGTCAAATGATCCTACAAGGTTGCAGGTTATCCTGGGGCCTGACCCTCCTCTGCTTTGCATTTCACCTTTGTTCATTTCTCTGAAACTCTATGTTTGCCTTCTTGGGACCATTCTATATCTCTCCTCCCTTTCATAGACACAATGACCATACCTTGTGATGACTTCTAACCCTTTCACTCCTGTGAATTAACTTTCTCCAAGATTACCAATGATCTCTTCTTAATCATTATATCCAGTGGCCTTTTTTCAATCCTCCTCTTTCTAGACTTCTCTGCAGTTTTCATGACTGTTGGCCACTTCCACCTACTGACTATTCTTTCTTCCCTTTGCATCGATGACAGTACTCTTCCCTTGTTCTTCTTCTTCTTCTCTGTCTCCTTCTCAGTCTCCTCTGCTGGATTACCATGCAGCCAGGTATCTTATTTTTTTCAATAAGCATTCATCAAATACATGTTGAATTGGATTGACTTTTTGGTTGCCTCAAGTCTCCAGTTTGAGACTCTAAAGCAGGTTTAAATATTCAATTAATCAGCAAACATTTATTAAGTATTTACTACAAAGGTGAATATGAAGCAATCACTGCACTGGGTAGCTTACGTTCTTGGGGGCACAGAGAGCAACATGAACAAGGCAAGTAAGTACAAAGTGTAATTTCCAGTGCTAGTGGAAGCAGCTGGGGGTCAGTGTGTGGCTGGGTGGCAGGGGTCTTTCCAGTCTTCTCCTTCACACTCTATATGCATTCTGGCCAAATTTCTTCCAGCATTTCTTTGTACTTGCCATTCTACAGTCAGTCCTCAACTTTGGCAGGTGTAATCTTCCTAGAAAATGGTACAAAACTAAAAAATCCAAATGATGCATTGAAGATATGGGAAATTAGGACTTGGGTACCTTTGCAAGCAAAAACTGTAATCTTTCACAAGAGATCAGTGAAGATTTGCTTTTCTGCCTTCAGTTCTCTACAACAAAATGTCGATGCTGATAATGTGCACTTTGTGGAGCAGATTCACAGACACTTTTACGAATGCTTTCCTCCTTTTGGTGGATATAACAAATCGTTGATTCATTAACACCAAACCTGGGGCTCGCTGTGGTTGTGGAGATTCTAGCATGAAATTTATCTAACCTTTATTTTCTCACTGAGTCACTTCACTGACTTTGCACACTTGATCTTAGAGCCTGATGGATTTGCACAATGCTTTTGGGACAGGATTGCAACGTAAAACTTTTTTTTTTTTTTTTGCTTTTTGGAGGGCAATTGGGGTCAAGTAACTTGCCCAATGTTACACGGCTAGTAAGTGTTAAGTGTCTGAGGCAGGATTTGAACTCAGGTCCTCCTGACTCCAGGGCTGGTGCTCTGTACACTGTGCCACCTAGCTGCCCCTGCAACACAAAACTTGAGCTTTAAAGACAAACAATGAAAATATGCAACCAAATGTTTGAGGAGCTCTTTATGATGGTAGAATGAACAACTCCAGTGACGTGCCTAGTGGGATACCAGGGGCTCCACACACTTGTGTGCCTCACACCTCTCAGTTTTTCTGTACGTATCTGTGAAAGTACATGGTTGTTGATACAAAAGTGAAAATAGTTACTCAGAAAATCATATGAATGCTTGAAGTTATGAAGTTTAAACATGTTAATGCTGAATATTGGCTGTCTCCACACCTTGGCACAAACTGCCCCAGGGCCTGGGAGACTTCTTCTCCTCACCGCCAGCTTTTGGAAGCCTCAGTCTCCTTCATGACTCAGTTTAAGGGACACCTTCCGTGGGCAGCCTTTTCTGATCCTCCTTCCTCTCCTCCCATGACCTTGCATTGACTTTTCCTAGTGCACTCTCAGTCCCTCAGATTGTGAGCTCCTTGAGGGCAGGGCCTGTCTTTTGCCTTTTAAAATCCCCATTGCTTAGCACGGTGCCTGACACATAGAAATCGTTCCATATATGCTTATTGTTCAATTGATTGATTGATATTTCTTACATCCCGCAGCAGAACGTGAATCCCTCAAGTGTGCAGACTTGGAGGGGTCCCTGTGGAAAGACCATAAGGGTTTTTGTTCTTCTATCCCCATAGTGCTATGTGTTCTAATCTCCCTCCCAGCTCTTGCATTCTCTTTTCTATGTTCTAAAGTCATTTCAAGCTTGAACATTCTGTGTTCTATGGCTTAAGGTCATTCCCAACAAGGCCATATTCTGTTTGTATTTTTTTCTAAATTGGTTAAACCTCTCCAATGAAGTCTTATTCCATGACTAAGGTCTAAGGACTCATGTTTTCAGAAAATGCCTTCAATTTCAATTTTTAGTAAGGACTGACTGTGTGCTACCAAAAGGGGGAATGGGCTCTTTTTTCCTGAATCCTGAAGAGGAAGTGACTGTCCCAATGATGTTCTCTACTCTTTCATGTCTTCGCCCTCCTAATCCCAGGGAAGGGGCTACTGGTCTTGGATGGGCCCAAGTGGTTTCAGCACCGGAAACTGCTCACCCCTGCCTTTCACTCAGAGATTCTGAAGACGTATGTGGACCTGTTTGTGGAATCTACCAAAGCTATGCTGGTGAGAAGCTCCTTTAGGCTTTGCTCTGATCTTTGTCCCTGAGGCATGAAACTAAGGCTTGGGCTAACTTGGAGGGGGAGTTTAGGATCGAGCCTGTAGTTCTGAACTGGACAGAATGTCCTTTGGAATAGATCAGAGAAGGAAACTGGATGATTTGGGAAGGTTTGAGGGAAGAGGGGTAAGCCCTGGGAACAAGCCCTGTGGGTCCATGGGACTGGAAGTGGTTTCTGATTTCATGTCTTTTTCAGAACAAATGGGACAAAAAGATTCAGAAGGACAAATGTGTGAACATCTTCCCAGATGTGGGTCACCTGACTCTGGACAGTCTGATTAAATGTATCTTTGGAAGGAGCAGTAGGAGCCAAACACAGAGGTTAGGGAATGGGTCCTGACTGTCCTAGGGCTGCTGTCTTTACCTGGCCCCTAGGGAGCAAGCCCCTGGTCTGAGTAGACACAACCCTGTCCTGGGGAGCCCCTTGTTTGAGGAGGAGATACATAAACACCACAGAGAAATATCATTGAGGTCTGGATGGTAAGGGTCCTGATGGAAGACATGGGACTTTGAGTGACCTGCCCCCTTTCCCATCCCCACTCCAGACCTTAGTTTTGGAAGTTGTCTAGGTCCAAGGGGGATGGAATGAGTACTCAAAATGCCAAACACAAGCATCCCTTCTTCCCTCCTCCTTCACTTTATTGCTTCAGTTCTTCCTCTCCTTAGCCCCTACAGTGACATCAGATACTATCAGGCCATTGGGGAACTCACTTTGTTGATGCAAGAGCGACTGGCAACGTTCCAGTATCACAACGACTTTTTCTACTATTGGTTCACGCTTCATGGTCGGAAGTTCCTTTGGGCCTGCAAGGTTGCTCATGAACACACGGGTGTGTCTCTAATCTGGGGCTGCCCTTCTTTTATCCCTCCTACTCTCTCCCTTCCTCCATTTCTTCTGTCCTTTCTTCCTTCCTTCCTTCCATTCTTCCTTCTTCTTTCCTTCCTTCCTTCCTTTATTTTTTTCTGTACTTTCTTATTTCCTTCCTCCTTTTCATAGACTCTACCCCTAGGTCCCCCTACTTGGTATCCCCAAGGGTTATTACTCATTTTCTCCTCCTTCTCTCTCCCTCCATTTCTCCCTTTCTTCTTTCCTCCCTTCTTTCCTTATTTTTTCTGTACTTTCTTCTTTCCTTCTTCCTCCTCATAAACTCTACCCCCACATCCACCCCAAGGGTTATTTCTCATTAACCTCCATGAAGTGCAGCCTTTTTGTGACCCTGTGACCTCCTCTCCTCTACCATTTCCCTAACCAAATCATACCATATGATTCTTTCCTTTGAGGCAGGAGGGAATATTTCAGAGGATCTCAAAATCTCTGAGTTTGAGGGGATGTCAAAGAGCATGTAGTACAACTTCCATCTGAGGAGGAAAGCTTACTATGACATGCTCAACAAGAGGTCATCTAACCCCTGTTTTAGGATGTCGAAAGATAGGGAACACACTAGTACTCCAGGCATCCCAGTTCCACCTTTGGACAGCTCCAATTTTCAGGAAGTTTTCCCTTATATCAAGGACAAATTTGCTTTTCTGCAATTTCCACCAGTTGGTCCTGGCTCTGCTTTCAGAGGCTGAGAAGAATAAGTCTAATCTCCTTCCCACCTTACAGCTGTCCAAATACTTGAACACATGACCAGCTCTCCTAGAAATCTTCCCTTCTCCGGGCTAAACATCTTTACTCCCTTCAATTATTCCTTATATCTCATGGTCTCAAGGTCTTCCATTAGTCCAGTCCTCCTCTTCTGGATCCTCTCCTGCTTATCAATGCCCTTGCTAAAATGTAATGCCCAGAACTGAACCCAACTGTGCAGATGAGGTCAGAAAAGACCAGCAGATAACTATCAACTATATTATTAGGATCTCTGTATCTTTCTTGAAGCAAACTGATATCATGTTAGCTTTTCATTGACTACCCCATTACATTCTCAACTCTTACTGTCTTTGTAGCTTCTTTAGACATTCAAATCTTTTCCAGATGAACTGGATTCTCCCACCCATCTTATAATGATGAAGTTGATTTTTTAAACAAGAGCATAAAACTTTACATTTATCTATCATATCAAATTTCATCTTCTTATATTTGGCTTATTGTTATACCCTTTGGAGATTTTTTTGGTTTTTGTCTCTGTGGCTAAATGTTGTTAGATATCTTTCTCAGCTTTGTGATATCTTTATATTTGATAAACAAATTATCTAAGTCCTTATTCAAGTGAATGATAAAGCTGTCAAAAGTTACATAGTTACTGGAGAACAGATTTCTAGGGTGGTCTGAGATCTCACCCAAGGTTGATACTGAGTCATTAATAATGACTATCCTTTGGGTTCAGTCAGTTTTGTAAGAATCTAGTCCATTTTGCCCACAGGAAAAGCATAACAGACTTTTCCAAATGCTTTATGAAAATTTAGATCAACCATATCTGTAGCATTCCCTGAATAAACCAGCCTAGTGATACTGTCAAATCAGGAAATGAGGCTAACCTGACATAACCTATCCTTGATAACCACAGGTAGTTTTTAAAAATTGTTGTCACCACTTCTTTTCTAAAAAATAATAAAATATTTTAAGCACAACTTTCATATTTCATTACTAGTCATTCTCTAATAGTTTTCATTACTGGGTGTTTTCTAGCAATATAGGACGTTTCTAGATATAATCCTTCCTCTTACCCTCAATCTTCACCAACTAGAATTCAACACTGACATATGACAAAAAAAGGCACTTATGCAAAAGATAGCTGCATGTGACAATATATGCAACCGTATTTCCTTGTGGTGCTCGACCTTTCTGCCAAGAGAAATAACATATGGATCGTTGCTTGTTCTCAGGGAACAGGTGATGATTTTTGTTGACATTTCCTTAGAGTCTGGCTTCCTTTTTACGATGTTTGCATTTTCATTGTTGTAATCATTGTGCATATCATTCATCTCTTTCTACTTATTGCACTTTGGATCTCTTCACACAAATCGTTCCATGTTTCTTTGGCTTCATCAGACCTGTCATTTCTTGCTGAATGAGGACATTTCATTGTATTCACATGCTACCTTTCCTAGCCATTCTCTAAATGATTGGCCCTCACTTTGTTTCCAGTACTTTGCTGTAAATAAAAAAAGGTGTGGCTATGACCATATTGCTATGTCTTTGACCTCCACAAACTATATGCTCAGTAGTAGGAAAACTTGGTTAAAGATTATGAACAATTTAGTCACTTCTATTGTTGAATACCATATTGTTATCCAGAAACCCCTAAAAATGTAGAACAGTTTTAATTTACATTTTGAATCATTATTGTTTTAAGTATATTTTATATGAATTTTTATGATTTATAATTTTACATGTTTAAATATTCTAATTCTTTATTAAATGGTTCCTGGTCTTATAAAGTCATGTCAATTCCCTAAAATGTCTTGGATATCAGACTTTTTTCTATAATAGCTAATGCAAAGATTTTTTCCATTTAGTAATTTCTCTTTTTATTCTATCGGCATTGACTTTATTTGTGCAAAAGATTTTACATTTTATTAATAAAAGTTATTTATTTTGTCTTTGATACACCTCTATCCCAACATGGCATAAGGGTTAGAGAGCAGTCCTTGTAGCCCAGAAGAGATGGGTTCAAATCATGTCTCTGACACATACTTCTTGCGTGATTCTGGGCAAATTACTTAATCTCTCAGTGTTCTAAGTGACTCTTTAGGACTATATATAAGTTACAGTGAAAGAGCTGATGTGTGTGGCAGAGAGAATTTTCTCACCTGAAGTTCCATGAGTTTTATACCAATGAAATCAAAGGTCTATTCCATAACTGTGATGTTTCTGTTTCTTTTCTCTCTCTCTCCCTTCTCTCATTATCTCTTTGTCTGTCTATCTGTCTCTGTTTCTCTCTCCATATATATGTATATGTATGTGTGTGTATAATTATCATCATTTTATATTTAAGTTGTATATTCATTTACAGCCAATTTTGGTTTATGGTTCAAGGTACTGGAATAAATCCACTGTTGTTTTTTTCCAGATGTTTACTACTCATACATCTATATATGAAGCCAAGCTGGCTGCTCATTAAATTCAATTCAACAAACATTTGTTTAAGGTTTTTGCTTCATTTTCTAAGTGACCATAAAAAAAAACATCTTGAATATCGTATTCTTTAATTCTAATAAGAAACATTTAACTCATGAATCTGGCTTTTCTTTCTTTTTTTTAAATAACCCTACATGCTTCCGTTTTTGGAAAATCAGGACCAGATTGACTATCTCTACTTCTGTGGTATTTCTTCTGTTTTTTCTAAGACCATTAAGTGTGGCTCAGAAAGCATACCCACTCATGCTGGTGGGTTCACCTATGCCAGGTGACTGATAGGAACTCATTTGATTCTCTTATTTTCGCGATAATCTTGGTTTTCAACTCCCTGTGGACATTTTTTATTCTATTCTCTTTACTGGGAAAAAGAGCTCTCTATATTAATGAAAATAGAAGGAAAAATAATGCTTGAATGGATCTGTCCGCTCTGTCTTCAGTTAGTTACATTCATTGCCACCCTGGACAGTGGACGTATCTGTCCCTTGATCTTACTTTCCCCCTTTTGTATTGTCCTTACTTTTCTTTACCAATTTCAAGCCATCTGGAGATACTTGATTATAGTAATAATAATAGCTAATATTTCTGTATCATTGTAAAGTTTGCAAAGCCAATGTATATCTTTCTCTTTATGCACACACATGTACATACATGCATATATGCATATACACATATATGTGTATACCTAACTATCTAATATTTGGTTCTCAAAATAACCACCATTCCTCTTATTATTCCCATTTTGCAGAGGAAGAAGCTAAGTCTGAGAGAAGTTAAATAAATTAACTGGTGTTGCATAGCTAATAAACTTCTAAAGTCACATTTGAACTCAGGCCCTCCTGACCATAGGTCTGACACTCTATCCACTGAGCCACATCTCTGTCTAACTTAATGCTTTACTTTAGGACCATGAGCTTATGTTCATCCCAGCTTTCCATATTCTTTGCCTTCTTTAATTCTTCAGTGAATCTATAATCTCATCAGTATAACTATTACCCACAAAATGCAGATCCCAACCTATGCATCTTAACTGATCCTGCACATGTCTCTTGAATCTAAGTAAATCAGTGAGTTCCCTGTGCATCCACATTGGATTTCTTAGGTATCATCCTCACTTTCCTCTTTATTAGAACTATTTCTTTTTTGTCTTCAGGATTCTATTCCCAAGAGCTTCCAATCCTTCTTGGAATAACTTCTCTTGTGGCATTTTAGGCCACGAGATCCTATTTATTTTTTTTTTAGCCTTTTGAAATCTGTTCTCTTAAAATCCAAGGATTGTCAGGCAGTTTTTGATGACAAATCTAAATGGAGTGGTAACCTCTCCCAAAGGGCCCCATCATTTCAACACAGAGCAGAATATGTCCCAGGGAAGACAGAACCTCCCAGTTTCTTCTGTCTTGCTCATTTACTTTTCTAGTTACGAAGTTCTTTGCCCACTTAAAGGCCTTTTCCTCTTGCTCAGTGACTAAGAATTAGAACTCCTGATGGGAAGGCTCCCCTAACTAGCTAGAGTAAGGGTTGGAGATTGTTCCCTGTGGTGCTCTCAGCAGTGGTGTATTCTGAATAATTCACTGGAGTGAAGGCTTGGCTGAGACATCTATAGCCCTAAGACAGTGTATTTGGAGGCAAGATCCCTGGGTGGGGTGTCAGAGGACCTGGAACTTCCACTTACTCCATTTGATTCCATGACCTTGACTCAACCACCTCCCCTCACTAGGATTTAATTTCCCTTCTCCAAGTTGGGTGCTTGAACATATGACTTCTCCCACCCTTTTCAGCACTAACACTCCGATTTCCTTGCACAGACAAGGTGATTGGGGCCAGAAAGGCTGCCCTGAAGGAAGAGGAGGAGCAGAAGAAGATTCAGGGGAAGAAACGTCTGGATTTCCTGGACATTCTTCTTGGGGCTGGAGTGAGTCTGAGGTGCTTCAAAGGAATTGGTTAACCTGGGGTTTGATTAAAGTCAGGTCAAAGTGGGTCTTTAGGGTCCCCCTTGCTCCAAGGAATGTCTGTTTGTTTACTATTCCAGCTTCTGTCCTTGTGCATTTGCTCATTCATCAAATAGGAGGAGAGATCAGTGGGGAAAGGGACTTTCCACCTAAGGCTTCCTGGGAAAGCTGGGGAAGGATAGATAACTTGAACTTGACTTTGATTGGCAGAGAGGATGCAGAGAGGTAGAGTGAAAATGGATACAAGATGTTCTAGAAGAAAAGGTGCTAGCTTTGACATCAAAGGGTTCAAATCCTGGTTCTGACACTTAGCACTTGGACAAGTCATTTTGCCCACGTGAGCCTAACTTTCTTTCTTTATGAAATGAGATTTGGTTCAAAATTCTCCCTTTAACTTCTAAATCTTATGCATAAAAAGACAGTTCAAGTAGGATGGTCCTTCCTCCAGTTCCATCAAAAACGATCCCATTTCCCTCCTATTCAGGTCCTTTTTCTCCTATTTAGTAACTTTGATTGAGGGGAAGTTCTCCCTGAAGTCTACTGTGCATCCCTCCTATCGTGTCTTCCACCCATTTTTGTAACCTCTATTTCTTCCTGAAGGATGAGAGCAAGACAAACTTGTCAGATGCAGACCTACGGGCTGAGGTGGACACTTTCATGTTTGAGGGGCATGACACCACTGCCAGTGGCATTGCCTGGTTCCTGTACTGCATGGCACTCCACCCAGAGCACCAGCAGTGATGTTGGGAAGAGATCCAGGAAATCTTGGGAAATCGTGACACCATCCAATGGTGAGACCTGGACCTGTCCAGTCTCAGAATTGGCTGCGAAGTGTGCCACTGGATGCAGGGATTCTGTCAGTATGTGCCCTGCTCCCTCAGGCTCTATCACTTGTTACTGTTGTGGCCATGCCAAGTCTCTTCCTTCTTCTAGGACTCAGTTTCCTCACCTATAAAATAAGAGGATTGGACTAATCGATCTCTAAGGAATCTTGAAGTGATAAATCTCAAATCCAATGACTGCCTTCCTATGGTTGAATCCAAAGCCTTAGTAGCCCCTGATCTGCCCCATTGGCAGAGTTTAGGGGAGCTCATCCTTATGGGACAAGTCCTCCTCCCAAACCTTCCCACCCCCCTCCCAACTCATGAAGGGTTTTGGGCCAATTCTAGCCCTGGACTTGAGGTCTCCTGGCAGTGAATTGAAAGCTTCCTGGGAACCATCTCATCTCCTTGGGTCTACCCAAGGCTCTAGATCCAAGGCTTGGGTGTTTCATTATTTTCTAAATCTTCCTAGTTTCTCAAACTTTCCTTGACTATTTGACAAAGTCTCTCAAGTTGTTCTTCCCAGAATCCCAGAATTCGAGCTGGAAGAGACCCCAGCTGTCATCTAGTCCAACCTGAGCATGAAAAGAAGTTCCACTTTAATGGACCCAACTACATGATTGTGTCTCTGCCTGGACACCTCCAGTAGAGGGGGAGCCCACTAGACCTGGGGTCAACCCACTCTACTTTGGCACAATCTGTTGTTAGAGAGTTCTTTCTGACATCCAGAAGCCTTTGCAACTTTTTGTCTCTCTGCTTCTCCTTCTGACCTCTGAGGACAAGCAGGACCAATCTTATCCCTTCTTTAAAGGCAGCCCTTCAAACAGGTTCCTCCTGAGTCTTCTCTTCTCCAGCTTGGACATGCGCAGTTCCTTTGTCTGCTCCACCCTTGATGGAAACTCAAAGCCCTTCCCCATCCTGGTGGCCCTCCTCTGCTCACTCCCTCTTATCACAATCCTTCTTAAATCATGGCTCCAGGAAATCATTACAGTAGACTGGAAGCTATGCCAGCATTCATAGTGTGTTAAGGTTTGCAAAACACTTTGCAGTTGTTAAATCATTTTGTCCTCACAATCCGTGTGAGACCATTACTGTTGTTATCTCTTCCATTCTGCTCATGAGGAAACTGAGATACAGAGAAGCTAAGTGACTGGTCAGGAGCCTGCAGAGAGAAAAAATCTGAGGCAGAATTTGAACTCAGGTCTTCTTGACTCCAAGTCCAATGACCTAACCACCACTCTACCTAGTTTTATCTGACTCTCTTAATGTAGCCCAAGAACACATTAGCTATTTGGGCTACCGCATCACACTGATGACATGTATTGAGCTTGTGGCCCATTAAAACCCCCAGGTCTTTTTCACATATTTTGTTAATTATGTCTAGCTCCATGCTAAGCACTGAGGGAGTGAGCAGAGGCACTTGGGGAGCTCTTATGCTGATAGGAACAAGGAAGAAATGTTGAGGGGCTGCTTGTGAGATCACAGGCTGAACCAAGGGGCACAGGCTCTTTGTGCCTGAGGGGCTCAGATGACACAAGCTTGGGGGGCTCAGGGAGGGCTTACCCCAAGAGAGGCACATGCAGGACCTTTAAGGGAGGGTAGGAAGAGGAGGAAGCAGGGCATTCTAGGTGGGGGTAACCTGGGCAAAGGTGTCGAGAAAAGCATTTTGAGCAAGAGGGAGGGAGAACCAACTGACAGAGCCAGAATTAGGACTGGACACTTGGGCAAGTCTATCACTAGGGATAATGGGGGAGGGGGGTTTCCAGACCCTCCACTTGTCTCCTCAAGCTAGCTGGAAAGTAGCTCTGGGGTGTCTGGGGAATCCAAGCAGCAGGGCTGGGGGCTGTTGCACCTGCTCCATACTAACTGGGGGCTCTGGCCTGCTGCTCTCCCTCCATGCAGGGAAGACCTGGGGAAAATGACCTACCTCACCATGTGCATCAAGGAGAGCTTCCGCATATACCCCCCAGTGCCGCAGGTGTATCGCCAGCTCAACAAGCCTGTCACCTTCTTGGATGGGAAGTCGCTACCTGAAGGTAGGATGGGGTGGCCCTTGAGTCTGGGTGTGGGAGGTGGGAAACTGGGTCATGTCCCGATTACTCAGAATTTCTTGGCAGTTTTGTCAGGGCCTTTTCCCAAGATGCCATTCTTCGAGAAACCCTATTCACCTAAACTTCCAGCCACAAGTTTATCTAAGCTAGTACAGGCCTAGTTCTCAGGAGCAGCAGGAAATGCTCCCAGCCACGATGAGCTCCTGAGCCCTGCTGGCCACAAAGACAGGGCTCTCCCTTCCAGGGATTAGCTAAGTGATTTATATCCAGTGTATATACCATAATCCCCATATACCAACTCACACAATTGGACAATAGGGAGGGAGATTCCAGCATTTGGGAGGAAGGAGTCTGAGGGTCTGGGGGGCATCTCCCCTGTGAAAACTGGTAGGTTGCAAGAGATAAAAACTGCCTTCACCTACACCAGGAGTTCTGAACCTGGGTCTGTGAACATTTTTTACTTAACAAAATTAATAACTATATTTAATATATTTGAGTTCCTCTGTCATTTCATGTGTGTTATTTCTGCATTTAAAAACACGTTTCTGAGGAGGGCTCCATAGGCTTCCCCAGTCTGCCCAGGGAGTCCATGGCAAACAAACAGGTTAATAACAGCTCAGTTAACTGGTGCAGAGGAGCCAGGCCTAGAATGTCAGTGGGAGGGCAGCTCTCAAGCTGATTCTCACAATCTTTCCCTGGGCGAAGGGAGAAGATGTCAGCTAAGGAGTCCTAACCTTTGCCACCACCTGACTCCCCTGCTTTCCTCTCCCTGCCACACTGTGTTTAGGATCACGGCTAGGGTAAAGGTGCCCCAGAGGGCTGGGTGTATGGCCAACGTGTAGCTCTGGTTATAGCTACCGGCCTGGCTCAGGAGCTGTGACCTGGTCCTCAGCCAAGTACTGCTGACACAGAGGGACTGGAGTTTCGGCCCCTCCTCTCTTGTCCTTGGGGCCTCTTCCTGCATCCCGTGCTCTAGGGATTCCTGCGGGGTCTCAGGACTGGCCTGTCTGGTCACGTGTGGCTGCCGCCAACATTGCCTTCTGTGGGCCCATCTGTCCCTGTCTCCAGCCCCAGAAAAGGGCAGTCTCTGTGACTGTCACGACCCCCTTCTGTGGCCTTGCCTTGGTCTGACATCAGCCCACTGGCTTCTCAAGGTTCATTAGGGTTGGTTTGCCCTTTTCTGTTTATTTTTTCCTCTTGTTTTGTTGCTGCCAAATCCAGGGAAATCGCAATCCTGGTTCTGCAGAGAGTTTGGAAAGTTCTCCCGCTGTCCTGGTCCTGGGGGTCTTCTTCTTCATGAAAACCTGATCTGTCCCCCAGTGTAGTGCTAAGTCCCCCCAGTTTTCCCCAAGGAAACTTCTGCCACAATTTGTGAGATTTGTTGGGCCCTGGGGAGGCCAAGGAGCTCCAGTTACCTCTCACAGGAGACTCTAGAGCAGTGATTCTCAACCTTCCTGATGCCGTGACCCTTTAGTGCTTGTATGTGGGCATATCTGGGCGTATCTGCATGTGGGCGGACCCGCCTGGAGATGGAGAGAGGAGTGGTGTCTCAGTTCCTAAGACCATCAGATATATGTATTTTCCTATGGTCATAGGCAACCTCTCTGAAAGGGTTGTTTGACCCCCAAAAGGGTTGCGACCCGCAGGTTGAGAACCACTGTTCTAGACAATCCTCCTCCATTCAGTATTTTCAGCTTCACAGAGGAGAGCTCTAGACTGGGAGTCAGGAGACCTTAGTTGGAATCTGCACAGAGCTTAAGACATTGCCAGAATCACTTCCATTCTCAGGGATCACTTTCCTCATTTGTAAATTCCCCACCTTAGGCACTGAATTAGGTTAGCAGCATGGCATATGGACTACAAGTCACTTAACTTCTCAGGCAGCTCCAAGACTTTTAGTTAGATATGAGTGGCCTGTCTGCATCAGTGGAGAGGCTGACCTCACAAGGAGTTCCCCATGGCAATTAAATCACAAGACTGCTGTCCTGGAGCATCTCTCTCCCTGTCCCACAGGCAGCCTGGTCTCTCTTCACATCTATGCACTGCACAGGAACCCAACTCTCTGGGACAAGCCTGAGGTATCTCCAACCCTCACATCTGAGGAAGAGCAGGATGGGCCAGAGGAGAGCATTCACAGAGGGGGAAGGGGGAGGGAGAGGGAGACGGGAAGGAGAAGGGAAAGGGGAAAGGGAAGGCTCATGTCTGTTGGGGATAGGGGACGACCTGCCATAAACTTCCTCAGGAAGCCAGGCTGAGGGGCTTGGGTGTAGGAGGATCTGGGGGCTCCTCCTGCTAGGAAAAAGCCCCTTAGCTTTCCCTCTGACTTGCTTTTCCTTCTGCTTTCACTGTCTCTGCCTGTGCCCCCACCATTCATTTCCCTTCTCATTCCCCTAACCTTGAAGGTATCTCTGTCTCATCCCTCTCTCTGCTGTCCCCATCCAGTCAGCTCCCAGGGGTCTATTCATTCTCCCTCTGCACAGATGAAAGGCTTCTCTCTCTTGAATCCATCCCCCTTCCTCTATTTCCACAGCCTTGTACAGACTCCTTCAATAAGAATTATGCTAACCCATCATGTCTGCCCTCATTTCACTTTAAAACCAAACATTGGAGGAGTAAGGGAAGGGTAGTCTTGCTTCTTTGTAAACTAAGTCACCCCTCCAGTCAAAAACCTTTAGTAGGTCCTGATTGTTCCAAAGTGAGGTTCAGATGCTTCTGCCTGACACCCTCTAACCACCCCATTCTCATTTCTTAGCACCATGTTAGTTCTCCAGGCTTATGGGAGATTATTCACATATGCATCTTCTGTGTTCCAGATGCCAACTTCTATACTACCCTTATGTCCCAGTGTGCCCTGTGCCCCCCAGCCTCTTTGCCTCAGACCCAACATTGCCATGCATCTGGAATATGTTCCATCTCTAGAATCACAGAGTTTTGGGCTCAGAAGTTGCATGAGACCTCGGGGTCTCTGGTCCAAGCCCTTGACCAGGTTCACCCACCTAACAAGTGTTGGAGGAGGGATTTGAACTCAGGTCTTTCCTCCCTTTGTTGCAGGTGTTTGACCCCCAGCGCTTCTCTCCAGAGAATTCCTCTACTCGCCACCCCTATGCCTTCATTCCCTTCTCTGCTGGGCCCAGGTAGGTGCAGTCTCCAGCATCTGGATGTAGTGGGGGAAGCTACATCAATGCTTCAGCTGCACCCTCTCAAATAAACCCACCTGCCTACTCTACCAGGGCAGACCTGGGAGAAATCTGCCTGGTTCTCAGCCCACCTTGCACCTCCCACCCAAGTGGGGCTCTGAGTAAGGCTGGCTTCCTAGGAGCCTTGTAGGAAACAGATCTTGGGGAGAAGAGGTGTTCTGG
>CM053584.1:26822727-26851672 GCA_028627135.1 Pseudochirops cupreus | reverse complement strand
TTGATTAAAGTAAGATTGTTAACCCATTTTGAGTTGCTTTCCTTTAGAAAAGCAGATCTAAGAACCTGTGCTAGTAGCCGCCCTAGGTATGCTAGGGTGCTTGCCGATACAAGTGGGAGACCCAGATGCAAAGTCAGGATGAGTGGAAGTTAAGATCAGGGGGAGGTACTGGCAGAGGTGGGAGCAGGATTGGGGAAAGCTTCTCACAAAAGATAGGTTGAGATGTAAAGGAAGCCAGGGAGTTATGAGGTAGAAATAAGGAAGGAGAGCACTCCAGGCATGAGGCACAGCCAGGACAAAGATACAGAAGTGAGGGATGGAAAATCAGGGGTGAGGAATAGCAAGTAAGCCAGTGTGATAGGAACAAGTGTGTAGATGAGAGTCAAGTATGAGATTGGAAAGACAGCAAACCTTTGGGTTCCAAATGGCTTTGCATTCCAAATGGAGGACTTTATATTTGATCTGGAAGTAATAGGGAAGTAAGCCAAGTCAAGTTATCAAGCATTTATTAAGGGCTTATTGGGTGCCAGGCATTGTGTCATACAAGAGAAAAAAGCTTATTACTGCATCTTTAAGGTACTATGGAATCTTTGAGTGTGGAGCCATTCCATAGGTGTCTGCAAAAGTACTGAGCCTTTGTAATCCAGGAAAGACTGTGAAATGATAGCAGACGCGGAGACAGAGGAAAAGGACTAAGAAAACTGAGTTAACTTGTGGTATAAGAAACATAAAGACAATTCTCCAGAAGAGATTTTTAATAGGCATCCTGAGAAAACTGACTGATAGGAATTTGGCTTCTGGAACTGAGAAGTCAAGAGTTGTAGTGGTGGTTAACGGTCACTAGCTGGGATCCTTCTTACAAATGCTAGAATGTAAATAAATCATTTATCTGTGCTTTATTGTTACAGTATTAATGTAAAGTAACAATAATAATAATAATCACTGGCATAGCACTTTCTGGTGCGCAAAGTGCTTTATCCACATTACCTCATTTTATCCTCACAGCAACCTTGAGAAGGATATGCATGCCCATTTTAGAGATAAGGAAAGTTAGGCACAGAGAAATCAGGTGATTTACTCAAGGTCTTACAGCTAGTAAGTGCCTGGGGCTGGATTTGAACCCAGGCCTTCTGCTGATGGATTCAGCATTGTTTGCATTATGCCAGTGTAGACTATAATGTCTAGGATCTGGGTCACCCTCAGCCTACCTTCAGGCAGTGACTTCCCATCTGCAAAGGTAACAGGCTTGCTGAGCTGGCGGTATACCTGGGGCACGGCAGGATAGAGTCGGAAGCTCTCTTTGATGCACAGGGTCAGGTAGGTCATTTTCTCCAGGTCTTCCCTGTGAGGTACATGGTTCCTCTTTCAAGAGGGTCCAGAAAAGACAGCAGGTCCTGTGGAGAATCCCCCACCCCCACCCCCACTCCCGTAGCCCCATCTTGCTCCCTATAGCCCCATGTCCTAGCTTCCTTGGGGAGTCAAGGCAGGGATGGGGAAGTGGGGGGATGCTTCCTCAGGTGCACAGGTTGGGACCTTTCCCAGTTAATTCTGCCCCACTTCTACTTCTACTGTTCCTCCCATTCCTCTACCTCAGCCCCTAAGGTCTCCTAGCCCTCCTGGGCACACATCAGGCTAAGTCTGACCTCTGTGTTTTTGCTCAGGTCAATAATCTACCCAGAGTGCCTCCACCTTCTCTTTGCCTCTGTATGCCCCGCCTGTTCTCCAAGACCCAGCCTGAAGGTCTTGCTGGAGGCCTTCTCTGACTGTTACAACTTCCAGGCTAGGAGTTTCTGATATATTCACCTCCTGAGACATCCAGGTCAGTCCCTGGTCACACATTATCCAATCCTCTGCAGGTGACCCTTGTTATCCCAGCCTGACTGAGGGCTGCCTGAGCACAGGTGACATCTCCTTTGTACTTTCCTCCCCTACAGGGCTGGGACTACAGGAGAAACTGGGAGAGTCTGGCTAATTGAAATAGGGGTGATTGGACTTTCATATTTCAAATTCCACAAACGTTTGCAAAGCACTTATTATATGCAAGGCTCTACCTGCAAACACAAAATTGACGTGATACAGTTCTTGCCTTCCAGCCTTGCTATGCTGGATTTAAAACTCAAGACATGAAATTGGAAAAAGTGTTCCATGACCCGGGTCAAGTCTGCAGCCTTCTCTGGGCCTTGGTTTCCCCATTTGTAAAGTGAAGGAATTAGAGTAACTCTCTAGAGCTGTTACAACCTGAAAACTGGTGATCTTAAGGAAATGGCAGTCTAGTGCAGATGAGGAAGGAGGGAGGGATGTCTAAGGTACCTTAAGAGAACAAGTCAGTCCAAGTTTGGGGCTCCAGGAGGGGATAAAGGGAGGGTCCTGGGAGGTTCAAAGGTAAAACTTCAGGGCCTTCTCAGTAGCTTAAATCAGCAACTGGGGAAGCAAACGTTCCAGTCCATCCTTTGAGTCTTTTCCAAGCTCTCCACCAGGGCAGAGGAAGAAGAAATGACTTTGGATTCATAAAGATCAGGGTTCCAATGTGGCCTCTGATTTACTACCTATACCTGTATGAGTTTGCGTAATGAGGGGGTTAGATTCGGTGGCCTTTAAGGTTCCATCCAACTCTAATCTAGGAACCTTGTGCCTAAGCCCTTTTCCAGGCTACACTGGGAGGAGGGTGAAGGGAGATGGAACCAGGAGGAAGAGAAGGAGACAGGTCCTTTGAATCTCAGAATGTCAGAGCTGGAGGGAAAACACCTTGATCGCGGCAACCTACTTAAATACTCTAATTTTACAGATGGAAAAAATGGAGGCCCAAAGGAGTTAAGGTCACAGGACAAGTACTTGATCTCTGAACAGTGTCCAAGATTCCAGGGCAGTCTTTCCTGAGGGCAACACCCTCATTATTTGTTCTTAATTTCCTTGAACCTGAGTGCCCCAAGCCCAAAGCAGATCTTTGCTGGCATTCCAGAGTGAGATATATATACACCTCCCTCCTGTCAAAGTTGAGGACCTTCCTCTGATGGCCCTCATTCTGGCCCTAGGCAGGGTTAGGCTCAGCATGATGAATATAGAATGTGGTTGGGGGTCTAAGGAGGTAGGTGGTCAGGGGGACTAATTCAAGGGGGTTAGAACCACCATCCTGAATTCTACTGCATGTATTGTCTATTGGAATCTCCATATCCAACCCATCATCCTTATTTAACCCTTAGATGATGTCTGGAATTAGTGCCAACCAAGCTGAACTGCCATCCCTTCCCTGATCCTCAGGAAATTCTCCACATAATAATATAATAATATTAATATTATATATTAATGATATATTATATTATAACAATACTATATTATAATAATATATAATATTATAATACAATACAATATATTATAATATAATCATATCATATTATATTATATATTATATTATAATACAATAATACTAGGTACAAAGCCATGCTGGGTGCTAAGGGCGCAGAAGATAGAAGCAAAAGTTCCTTCTTGTTAAGGTGCTTACATCTGAGGCCTTCCTTCAAGGCATACCTCTTCCCAGAAGCCCTTACTGATCCCCTAGCTGCCCCCCAGGGACCCTGGAGAGAACGGAGCAGAAGCAGGCTAATTCCTGTAGCCCCTGGGACACTCCAGTCCAGAAGTGGGGGGTATGGGGAGGTTTCTCTCACCACTGGACAGTGTCACGACCCTGTAGGATTTCCTGGATCTCCTTCCGGCAGAGATGCTGGTGCTCCGGGTAGAGGGCCATGCAGTACAGGAACCAGGAGATACTGCTGGTGGTGGTGTCATGGCCTTCAAACATGAATGTGTCCACTTCAGCCCGTAGGTCCATGTCTGACAAATTGGTCTTGTTCTTATCCTTCAGGGGCAGGGAAGGGAGGGATGGAAGAGGAGCACAGACATGGTTCAGTTTTCCATTTTATGGACTATCTGTACCTAAAAAATTTCCTCCAACCACAGCTTCCTTTTGGATCCCTCCTCCAGCTCTGGGAACCCTCCTCATCCCCTTCTTAGACCTCCTCCTCACACTCTCCCTCAGTTGGCACACCAACATCGCCAGAGGCCCTCCTACAGATCTCATACTCAGGCCCTCTACTGTGGCATGTCCAGCACTGCCCTCTGCCTCCCTCCTCATGGCCTGACCAGGTCCCAAGTCCTACTCATTTCACCTCCACAACATCCTCCACAACTGTCCTCTCCTCTCCCTTCCCCCAGCCAGCCACCATCTTATTCTTGGTCCTCCTCAAAACCTGCCTCCACTATTCTTGCCAAAGGCTTTTGACTGGTCTATCCCCTCCCATGCCCTGAGCACAAGGTGCCCCCTCCCCCATTCCCCCATTCTACCTCCTCCCCCCAGACCCTTATGGAACCCTCCACTGTCTGGGGGACCAAGGAAAATCTCGTGGCCCTGGGCTCCAGGCCTCTCACAGTTGGCCCCCAGTCAGCATTTTTAGCTTTATTTTATGTTTCCACGTTTTTATTCCTATTTTTACAGATAAGAAAACAGAGTCACAGGATGGCCTAAGGCCACACAGCCAGTGAGTAAAGGAGTAGAGATGGACCGTGGATCTCAGGAGACATGCCCCAGTGTTTGCTTGTCTGTGCCAAGGCCGAGAGAGAGACAGACAGAGACAGGGACAGAGAGAGACCAAGAGAGACAGACAGACAGAGACAGAGAGAAAGGGAGACTTTCGTCCGATATTTCCATTTATTGAAGTCCTTCCCCTCCTTTGATGCTCAGGTAGGGTGTGACTCCCTGTGAGAAGCCATTCCTGATCTCCTCCCCTTCCTGAGCAGCAGTCCTTCCCTCCATGAAATTCTCTTCCTTTGAAATCTGCCTTCTCATCTCCAGTCCTCCAGGCCAAAGTTAACTCAATGGTTGCATCTATTATTGTACAGGAAGTGGGGTGGAGAAGGGGCTAGACGAGATGACCCCTGAAGTCTCTTCTGGTTCTGAAGCTCTTAGTTTTCAAAAATTCTTTTTAACTTTCCAGGCTTATTCTGATTAAACGTTTTGAAGGCAGGAAAATGTCTAGAGATGAGAATTGTGCACATGGAGAATAGGCTGAGAGGGATAGTGGGAAAATGGGGTGTAATGAAGACCTGAATGTCAAGGGAAGGGGAGAGGACATAGATGGGAACATTGGAGAGGAAAAGACTCAGAGCTTGCATGGAGAAAAGCCCTGAGGGCAAATATTGACTCCTTCCTCTAGACCAGCGGTTCTCAATCTGTGGGTTATGTTCAATTTGTAACAATGAAAATACATCCTGCATATCAGATATTTATATTACAATTCATAACAGTAGCAAAATTACAGTTATGAAGTAGCAACAAAAATAATTTTATGGTTGGGGGTCATCACAACATGAGGAACTGTATTAAAGCGTCGCAGCACTAGGAAGGTTGAGAACCACTGCTCTAGACAGACCTTCCCACAGAGATCTCCCTGACTCACTTTGACTCCAAGGAGAATGTCCAGGAAATCCAAATGTCTCTTCTTCTGTGTCTTCTCCAGCTCCTTCCCCTTCAGGGCAGCTTTCCTTTCCCTAATCACTTTGTCTGTGTCAAGGAATTATAAAATCACAAAATGTTAATCCCAGAAGGAACCTTATAGACTACACAGTCCAACTCCCTATTCCTAATCTCATAGGGGAAACTGAGAGGGAAACTGACAGTCACACAGCACATCAGTGGCAAAGCAAAATTAGAATGTGGGCCTTCTGAAAGTGCCCACTGTAGACACTTTCCACTATAGCAGCTTGTCACCCCAGACCCATCATTACTGATGCCCAGCCCCAAACAATTTCCCACTAGTTGCCATATGGCCAGCCTTGGTCCAATATCACCAGTAGCCTCCTAGAATTCCAATCTCTGGAAATATTGATTAGGAGAAAAAGGGCCCTGAGGTATAGAGAAGCTGGGGCGGGGGTGGGGGGGGGGGAGGGGGAGAGAAGGGAGAGCTGGGAGGGATTCTTTCCTGAGAAACTAATTCCTCTGAGGAGTTCTTCCAAAGTGACTGAGTAGGAATGATTATGTCCAGCTCTCATTTAGTACCTCAAAACAGTAAGAATTTACTGGGAGAGGGGAGCATTGAAAAAAAGTAGAAGGAAGAATGAAACCTTCATTGGAAAAATCTTAGAGAAAATTGAAGATTGAATGAGTGAGTATGAGGCCATAAAAGTGACCTCAGTGAAATAAATGAATGCTGTGGAGAAAAGAAAGCCGGGAGAACTCTCTGCAAGGAAATGACAAGATCATAACAGTCAGCCTCCTTGGACAGAAGGAGGAAATTCCCTCCAAAAGTTGTTTGGAAAGTTAGTCAAATCCCACTGATCATCCCATCAGTTACAATCCTTCTTTACAATGACTATTGATCAATGGGAAGAGATTTGTAGATCCGAGCACATGCTGCCATGATGGGGGGGGGGGGGGAGAGGGAGAGGGAGAAAATCTGAAACTCAAGGGACTGTGCGACTGAAAGTTGTAAATTAAAAGTAAATAAACCAATTTAATTAAAAAAAAAAGAAAGTTAGTCAAAGACACATAGGAAGGTCTGGCATTGATGAAAATGGAAACAAGATCTTTGAAAGGAGAATGCAAGGAAGTGAATGGGAGAATCAACGGTGTAGAAATTAATGGTAAATTGTGACAAATTGGTGGGCTCTCACTGAGAAGTAGAGAAAGAGTTCATGGAGCACAGTGAGCTCTCTTACCATCAGCCCCAGGAAAATGCCATCTTGAGGGATATGATTGCTGAGTTCTGGTCAGTGACCACCAAAAGACCCCAGAGAACTTAAGAGGCACTACAGACCTAAAAAGCAGCAAAAAACTTGATTTTCTTTAAATGGGGAGAAGGCGGAGTCCATAAAATGTAAGCTGATGAAAACTTGACTTTGATTCCATACAAAGTTGTAGGGTGGGCATATTATTAAAGAGTTAGCTTGTGAACATTTAGAAAGGGAAGCTGTGATCACTGGAAATCAGCCTAGCTTCAGCAGGAGCAGGTTAATTTCTTTTTCTTCCCTGGTCCCTTGAGTGGTCAATCAGGAGAATGTTGCAGATTTGTTTAAACTTAGATTTTAGCAAAGTATTTTACAAAAATCTTATCTGCTCTCCTTGTTGATTAGGTGGTGAGCTCCCTAGAGGACAGTGGCATTTGCCGGTTAGAAGCTGATCCAATGATTACAACAAATGCCTAGGCAGGAATTTAGACCACCTGGAAGGAGATCTGCAGTGGAGTTCTGGAGCCTGGCCTTCTGCTGCTTAACATTTTTATCAGCCAGTTGGATGAAAGCACAGACAGGATAATTATCAAATTTACAGGTGGCATGAATTTTTGAATTACATCTAATACTATGGATTACAGAATCCAAGAAGATCTTGACAGGTTAGAAAAACAGGCCAGATCCTAGATTGTAAATATTAGCAGGTGCAAATGCTGAGTCCCACACCTGAATTCCAAATATCAATGACAAAAGTAGAAACTAGGCACACACTGAGAATCTGGAGAAGAAAGGAAGAGTGTCTGAGGGGAGAACCAAAGAGAGAAATAGTCAGGATTTGTTTTGTGATTCCTCTATAGTACACAGAGGAGGGAGAAACTCCGAAGCCCTGGCCAGTGACCTGCTTTCCTGGCAATGATTCCATGAAAGTGGAGTGGAGGAGAAAAGGGCAGAGGAAGAAAGGAGGAGCAACCCTAGGCTGGTGCCTACCTGTGTGTTCATGGGCAACCTTGCAGGCCCTCAGAAAGTTACGGCCATGGGGTGTGAGCCAGTAGAGAAAATCATTGTGGTATTGGAAGGTCTGGATTCGTTCTTGCATCAGCAGGGTGAGGTCAGCAATAGCCAGGTAATAGTCAATGTCACTGAAGGTGCAGGGAGGAGAGGAAGTAAAGTGGGGACAAAGAGTTGGGGGGACCCGATAATGACCATTCTATCCCCGTCCCCCTGGGACCTGCTACCCATAAGGACCCAGGACAGTACTGGAGACCCAGCTCAGAGCCCCACCTCTCCTAGAACTTCTGCCTTGACCACTCCAGTCTTCACTAATGTCTGTCTGAGTAGGTCTCTGTCTATCTGGGTTTTTGGTGTATCCCACAGGTTCCTGAGGGCCAGAGTAGGGACAGCTTCCCCAACACATTCCAGGCCCCTGCTCTGACCTCTGTGCTTGGCCTTTGCTCTTCTTCCCAAAGATGCATTTCATCAGGGTGTCCAGAGCCATGAAACCCACATCATTGAAGATTTCCATGCACTTATTCACGCAAACTTTCTCCTTCCACTGGTGGAGATGGGAGATTAGGATACTTTCTTTAGCCTTTGACCCACAGGCCCACAATGAGGTGGTATCTTTGGCAGCCTCCCTCTTCATCGGCCCTGCCCAAGTCACTAATGCCTTTCTACCAGACGTGTCTTTTCTAGGAGTGTGATCCAGTAACTCACCCCCTCCACACTGACCTGGTCTGAGCGCCATCCTCAGGAGCTCTGGATTAGGCTAAATTAAGGGCTTTGTGGAAGGCTAACCCAGTGGGGATTAATGGCTGAGAATATTGGAGGGCCTCCTGAATGCCCTAGGACAAGAGGGACTGGCCTTGTGGTTTAGGAATGTATCTATGTTTCTTTCAGTGTGGGGGGCTACCAATGCAGAAACTTCCTCTCCCAATGCAGGCTGGCTCCTTCTCTGCAGCTTACAGGTTAGAGAGCAGGCTAGAGCACTAAGCTAAGGTCATGCAGTTAATATTACAGCCACGATGTGTCATGGACATGACCTGAACCCAGGTCTCCCAGGCTTTGATGCTGCCCCTATCAAAGCCATCTACCCCATACTGATCATGTCCCCATTGGTGGAATTTTAGATAGTGACGTAGCAGGTGGGAAAGAGAGGATTCACAAATCATAGAGCTGGAAGGGACCTTTTATTTCCCAGATAAGGAAACTGAGGCTCAGGAGGTGGCTAGGTAGCACAGTGAATAGAGCACCGGCCCTGGAGTCAGGAAGCCCTGAGTTCAAATCCGACCTCAGATACTTGACAGTTAATAGCTGTGTGACATTTGGGCAAGTCACTTAACCTTAACTGCCCTGCCTTTTCCCCTCCAAAAAGATATAAACAAATAAACAAACAAAAGGAAACTGAGGCTTATAGAGAAATCTGATAGCTTAGGTTCAGGCAGCAGGTTCAGACTGTGAACCCCCATTCTCTTACGTCAGACTCACTCACAAGCTATTTGGGAGGTGGCAGTGAAGCACTGTGGCCCAGTGGACAGGGAGCCAGGAAGAGCTGGATAAAGTCCTGCTTCTGATACCCACTGGCTGTGTGACCCTGGGCAAGTCACTTAACCATTCAGTGCTCTGGGCAAAAGACTATCACTTTCAGGATTGGTAGGAAATCTTCATCTTCTGGGAGTTCCCTAAGCCAACCAAACCCCAAGTCCAATCCCTGCTGCCAGTCAGCTTCCTGTTAGCCATAGGATGAGAGGGCAGCCATGGCTTGGGGCATCGAGGACAGTGTCTGTCCCTTCCCCCTTACCTAGAGGATGCTGCTCCAGGAGCATGACTAGAGTTCAGGATTGTCTCCCTACAATGAGAGTCTGGGATCTCCCAAGAGGAAGAGTAGAGATACAAGGAGAAAATGTGGGCAGGGGTGAGGAAGGAAGCCATTTCTCCCTAATGGTCTAGGGAGAAGGGCCTCATTAAGGTTTTGCCAGAGCCCATTCTGGGGAGATGAGGGTGCAGCCAGGGCAGGGACAGTGGACAGGATCTCTTACCAGCATGGCATGGGTGGATTCTGCAAACAAGCCCACATAGAGCTTCAGCACCTCATTGTGGAAGGCAGGTGTGAGCAATTTTCGGTGTTGAAACCACTTGGGCCCATCCAAGACCAGCAGCCCATTCCCTGTAGCAGGTGTGGGGGTGGGTAGGTATACAATTAGGTAGAGTATAAGCTCTTCTTAGCCCCTCCTTTCTCTTCTGCCCTCTCTCCCTTGCCAAGCCTGGGTCAAGACCTCCACAACCTGACTCCCTGGCACCCTGTAGGAGCACATGGTGACCCCTCAGCAACTATCAAGGAATGTAATCAAAGTGGGGTGTTGAAGAATGGCTATAGGACCAGATGTCAGGGGAAGAGATTCAGAGGATACTGATTAGCAGGGAGGGGCTATGGTGAGAGCCCCCTTGCTTTCAACCTTGTATGCTTCCTACCCTCTTTCAGCCCACAGAGGATGTGTGGGTTTGGGTGGATGCACGTTTGCATGTCTGGGGGCATCCCACTTACCAATCCATGGTATGAAGAAACTATACACATCCCAGGCCTTAGGGTCTTCAAGCAAAAGAAAGATATAAGATTAGGCAGTTGCCCAAGCAGGCAATGGGGAGCATCTTCCCATCCCCTCTCAAAATTCAGGAGTTTAAGGGCTCAAGGATTCTAACCGCAAAAGAAAACTTGTAGAACAAGGCCCCTCCTTGCTCTCTCAAATTCTTCCTCGTAGATCTCCCTGTTCCTCTACTCCCTGCCATACTCTCAGATTGCCGGATTTCATTATCTAGTTTACAAGCTTCTCCATTTCTTAGGAGATAACACCCTTTAGGGGACAGTACATGTCCCTATCTCACTTCCACCCCTATCCCCATCCTTACTCCCATCCCATACTCATCTCTACCCCCATCCCCATCCTCATTCCAATCTCCACTCCCATCCCCACCCCCATCCTCATCCCAATCTCCATCCTCATCCCCATATCCACCCCCACCCGAATCCCCATCTCCACCCCCACCCCCATCCTCATCCCCATCCCCATCTTCACCCAGTCCCCATTTCCCCGACATAGACAATAACCAATAGGAGGCTGAGATCCATAGCTCCCTCACCTCCTCGGCTATACACAGCCTTGGCATAGTCAGGGTCATAGATGTTCAGAAAACCAATAAATCTCCCAAACCATAGAGGGTGGGCAGAGGGATAAGTGTCAGCCCATGACATCATCTTGTCCAGGCCTCCTCCGTCTTCGATCTGGTTATTGGGAAGAAGAATGGGAGAAGAGTTAATAGTGACAATCATAACACAGTGAAGCTGTGGAGAAGGAAGGAAAAGGGTTCCATTGACTTTGGGAACATCCCCATCCATATGGTGTCAGAATGTCAGTCCTTTCAGCTTCCACTCGAGATTTAAGAAATCATGATGAAAAATGAAGGACAGATGGAAGAAGATTTGAGGAATGCGAGAGGTGAGTAAGAAATGGTAGAAGAAATGGAGGAGAGGTTGGAGGAAGAGTGAGGGGGAGAATAATTGGGAGGAAAAAAGAGGCAAGAGAAGAATAAAAAGAGAAGAGAGGAGGAGGAGAGAGAAAAGAGATGAGGGGAAAGTGAAAGGAAGGAATACTGGGAAGAGGAATAGGCAAGATAAAAATCAAAGGAGAAGATATGGGGAGGTAGATCAAAGAAAGAAAGGAAAGGGGAGAAGAGGAAAGACATAAAGGGATTACATAGGAGAGGATTTTCTTTTCCTCATCTTAGTCAAGAGAAATAAAACTTTCCCAAACATTATTCTGGGACTTGATGTTCCTTGAATTCTAGAGTTGAATGGAAAGGGAAGCTGGGATGGGCTGCTTTTGAGAGAGGACAAAATCCCAGGCAAAGAGGGCTGAGGTAAGGAGAGTGAGATAGGATGGGTTTGGGATCAGGAGAATCTTAGGGCAGGCTAGATTCAAGGTCTAGTTCAAAGACAGGCTTGTGATAGGACCACTTTAGGGGAAGGGGTATCAGGCTGAAATGTGCTCTGAATTTGGAAGTTAGGGGAAGAATAAGTTAATAACAGGGCTGGAAGTTGAAGTCAGGGAAGAAAGGGTGAGGTGGTATCTAGAACAATGTCTCAGAAAACCCCTATTGTGTCTGGAGCTGATGGCAGTTGATGGCTGCTAGTGTAAGTGTCAAAATTTGAACCCAGTTCCTCCTGATGCCAGCTCTGATGCCTTATCCACTAGGCCATACTGGAGGAGGTGGGTCTTGAGCTGGATCTTGAGACTGAAGATATTAGAAAAGATGAAGAGAACAAAGGACCCTCAATGAGAGAGGAACTGAGTAAAGGTATGGCAACAGGAATGAACTGGACATGGAGACAGGCAGTAAGAAATCTGGTATGGTGGGAGCAGAGAATGAAGGAGACAGCCATGACGCACATGTTGGGAGGAGAAAGTTGCCAACGGCCTTAAATGCCAAACTAAGACTCTTCTACTTCCCATAGCCCTGGAGAGGGCAGGAATGATGGGAGAGCAGAGCCTTAGGCGAGAGTTCAAGGAAACCACTTGTGGCTAGGATATCAGGACAAGGGGCTGCTAGAAAGAGATCCTAAGAGTGGGTGGCAGTCAGAAGCTAGTAAACTGAGCAATTGGAGCAGATGCTAACAAGGTCAAAATTCTTCATGCCATCCTCTCCAGGCTAATGAGCTTTGCTCTGTTTCACAGACCATAGATTGAATCCCAACTCTGGCCACATCCTGGGCTATTCACATAACCACTAGAACATCTATTCCCCTATTTGTGAACTATGAACACTGGCAGTTGGTAATGCCACAAGGCTTTTATGAGGATAAGTCAAGTGCCCAGTAACTAGAAAGTACTATAGTGATGCAAAGTTTCATTGCTGCTGCTGCTGCTGTCATTTTTAGAGTTGTCCAGCAAAGGCACCTCTTGTTCCAGGAGGCCTTGATTTCCTTGCCACTATGCATCCTCACTCAAAAGTCAAGTTTTTTAGAGGACCCTGGCATGGGCAGTATCTGGACCTGAATGGCTTCAGTCTCCTAGACTCTCTGTGGGTTGCCACCCAGAGCAAAGGCATCTGAGGATGGTCAGAGGAAGAAGAGCTGATTGGGGACAGCTGCTGAGGGTGCCAGGGGGTCTTAATTATTGACCTCACCTCCTCCCAGGGCCTGGGGCATCAAAGGCATAATGTAACACATCCAGGGCTTTCAAATCTTGAACCCATGAGTCACTTACTGTTGATTATTCACATGGGTACAGATAATCCTGTAATGAAAAACCTAAAAAGACATGCTAAGGATTATAGAGTCACGAAAGTCCAGACCCCAGGGGGCATGGGTGGAGTTTTCATCACTATTGTTAAAGAGAAGCAAATTGAGAGGGAGAACCAGCATACTAAGGAAGTGGAGCCTGGGAATGGTTTATGGATTTGGGGACCAGGGACTGAAATATGGGAATAAAGGACCATAGAGGAAGTGTACCTGACAAGGACCAGGAAAGGATTTGCCTGGACTCCATAATGTGACCTAAACAAAAAAGGGAGAAAGTGGACAAAAAGCATCCTTACTTGCCTACTAAACCTGATACCACAGAGAGCAAGAGGCATGACAAAGGAAACTAGGAGAAGAGAGGCCAAGGACGTCAGAGAATACTATCCCAAGGAGAGAGCCACCACCCGAGTGCCCCGTCTTCTAAGGCTCTGTGAGAAATGCACAAAAGAGAGGGGTAATCGACTGAGTGAAGTGGCAGTGTAGGGAGGTCCATCTGACTTCTCAGTGGTCGCTGAGATGTGGTAGGTGAGCCATGCAGTTGGAATACAGCCACACACGTATTGTTGCTGGTTGTTCACTTATTTCAGTCCTGTCTGACTCCTTTAGACCTGATTTGGGGTTTTCTTGGCAAAGACACTGGAGTGATTTGCCATTTCCTTCTCCAACTTGTTTTACAAATGAGGAAGCTGACTTAAGTGTCTTGCCCAAGATTACACAGCTATTAAGTATCTGAGGCCAGATTGTAACACAGGAAGAGGAGACTTCCTGCCTCCTGTACATTGTGCCACCCAGCTGCCCCTGTGCATATATTAACCTTATTCAAAAGAAAGCAGAATAGACTAAAAAAAAAAAAAAGGAGTGGGTGGCATTGTGTATTACTATTTTACTCATGTGAGGAATGCAGGAATCCAAGGTGAGGAAACGTGGTGAAGAACATTTGGGCAAGGATTAAAGGAGAGGTAAACGGGGAAAAAACGTTGCTAAAGGGTCATGTTTTAGATCACATGGGTCAAAGATGGGAGAGAAAACAAGACAATTTGGAAGCCAATTTTGGCACTGAGCAGTGATAGAATAGTGATGGAGAATTCTAGCTTTCTGGGCATCTGCTGGTGTTCTCCTCCACCAGAAGCAGAAGCATTTGGGGACTTGGACTGATGGTAGGAAGGAAGCCCCCAATAGTTCACGGAACAGGAAGTGCCAATATCACTGATCACTTTGGTGCCAGCTCTGGTCCTGGCAAACCCTGGAATTTACTCCCTCTTCACCCTGACTATACAGTGACCTAACCCTCCTCAGCTCAGTTCAGGGGTTGCCTAGGTGGAGCCATCCTTGATCTCTGCTCCAGCTGAAAACATCCCCCTCCAGTGATTTCCTGAGAACATTAGTGCTTGATCTCCTGGAAATAACACATCCAGACACATTTGTTATTTTGTCTCAACTGGCTCCTCATGGCTGCATGCCACTTTTTCCATTCTTCCCCATCAATCAATAAATATTTACTGAGCATCTCCTATGTGCCAGGCACTGAGAACACAAATACAAAAGTCTTACTTTTACCTAAATGCTCACAGAGGCTGGTCCAAACCTCTATTTAAGGCTCCTACAAAGACCCCTTTCTTCCCCCCAGTAGAAGTCTTCTGACCTGGAGTTCTTTCTGGCATTCCTTCCTGCCAAGCTGCAGTTGTCAGACCCAAGTTTGGGAAGCATAAGAAAGGACAATCACCACAATGACCTATTGTTATCCAGAGCAGGAAGAAGGGGAGCTGTCCTTTTCCCAGGCTGTCAGCCCTGCCATGGGGAGGAATGATCTAGCTTTAGAATAAAATGTTTTCAGAAAGGAGAGAGAAGGGATAAGATATGGAGGGTGGAAACATTCTGTTCCCCTGTTACCTAAGCTTTATTTTTGTCTTAGACTCCTTTTGTCCAGCTTCGTGTTTGCTAAAACATTCCTTTAAGCTCTTAAGTGACTCTCCCGTGTTTGATCAAAGTAGGCGCAAGATGGGAGAGGCTCCCCCAGGGCCTCAAAGAGGTCAGGGAGAAGGAAGGTAGTATCAGCTTTGGTATAAGGTTGCCATGGCCTCTGGATTGAGAGTTCACCAGTTGGAGAAAGGCTGGGGTTAGAGTGTGGGCAGCCTGAGTGGGAGTGGGAGAACTTTGGAGGGTCCTCTCTGTGGGCTCAGTGTGGCCTTAGGGGCAGGGCATGGTCTGGGAGCCAGATGGAACCTCCATGTCTAGCAGAGATCACACTGTTGGGCACAGTATTTCTGTCTCCTCTAAAGATATAATACACACATATGTAACTATGTTTATGAGTAAAATTATATATTAAAATAGCTAGAATTTACATAATCCTTTAAAGTTTACAAAATAATATAGATGTTAACTCACTTAATCCTCACAACCATTTTACAGATGAGAAAACTGAAGCTGACTGAGGTGAAGTGACTTGAACAAGAGAGAGAAGAGATGGGAAGGGGCAGAGACAGACAGACAGACACTGTCTCATCTGGACTAGAAATACAGCAGCCACTCATGACCAGACACCTCCTGCTGATCAGCACCAAAGCCTTGACCTGCTCCATTTCTGACCTGAGCTGGTTCCCCTCTAGGGCAATCAGGGGCTCCCTTCTCCCAGGGCCTCCCCATACGGGTGTCACACAATGCTTTTCCTTCTCTGAAGTTCCAAGCTCAAGTGACCCACCAGCCTCAGCCTTCCCTGTAGCAGGGACTGCAGGCATTCACCACCATACTCTGGCTTTTTCTGTAAGTTTAAAAATGTCTTGTCCGTGCATTTTTTGCATGTGTGACACTATTCACCCATAGAAGTCTTCCTTGTACCAAATGCATGCAATTCAGCAAAACCTATCAACACACTGGCCATGTTTAAGCATGCCTCTTTCTCCCCATTCTCCATCTCTAGTTCATTTCCTCTGTCAAAAGTTGAAAAGGATTTTTTTTTTCTTGACAGAGGTGGGATCAATCTCACTTGGGGCTTTTACTACAGGTTCTTCTTCAGATCTGGCTTATACTGGAGGTTCCTGAGTCACTGAGATTCTGTGACTCTGTTATATGTTAACAACAAATGATCTCTTAATTATTTGCCAAATCTGATAGGCTTTTCTCAGTCCTCATTTTTCTCTTCTTGTTCTCCTTCTTCCTCTCTGACTACTCCTTCTCAGTCTCCCTTGTTGGATCATCATCCATGTCCCGTTTTCTAATTGTGCATGTTCCCCAAAGTCTGCTCCCCCTCTGTCTCCTCTCTCCCTCTCTCTTTGCCTCTCTGTCTCTTTGTCTCTCTGTCTCTCCTCTTCCCCCTTCCTCTCTCTGTGTCTCCTTCTGTCTCTGTCTCTCTTTCTCTGTCTACCTCTTCTCCTGACTTTTAGGCCCTGTGACCCTAAGGATCAGTTTGGAGATTTAATTTTTTTTCCTTGGCCCTTCCAGTTCTAGATTGAGGCAGTCTACAGACCTGGGAGCTTGAGCTGTGGCAACTTTGAAGGCAGGATTCCAAGCAGGATGTTACTGCCAGACCAGCAAGGAGCCCTAAGAAGCAAAAGGACCAGGACTTGGCCCTAGAGGACTTTGGATTTGGACCTTGGTGGGAATGTGTTGCATAGGAATTGAGCTAAATTGTGACCTAATCCGGCTTGTGCCTCTTCCAGGTGCTGGGGCAGGGTGTTTGTATGTTTTTCTTGTTATTCATTTGAAGTAAATACTCATTTTTAAAAGCTACTCTTTCTATTTAGTGGTTAAATGGTGCTGAGGTACAAGAGGACCTCCTAAAATGTGGAGATACTGAATTGTGTGAGTTTGAGCTAACGACAAAGTGACTAGACAGCCCAGGTCCCCTTAAGGACACTGGAGAACCCTGAGAGAGGGTTGAAATATGGCATGTGTGGACTTCTGGCAGTGCAGTTTGGGGTGGACATAGTTGCATGGGAGGAAATTGAATACATCTGGTTTCCAGGGTGTGAGCAACAACACTCAGAAAAAATTTTTAGGTTTGCAAAATATTTTATAAACTTTATCTCATTTGATCCTCCTGACGACCTTCAGAGGTATTATCTTCATTTTAGAGGTGAGGAAATTGAGGCAGGTGGCTATTAAGTGACTTGGCCAGAGTCACACAACCAGTAAGTGCCTGAAGTTAAATTGGTACTCTGGGCTTCTAACTAGAGGTTCATCCCTTACTCCATCACACCACCAGCTGTAGATCATCTGGTGAATTAATTAATCACAGACAGCTGGGGGTTCCCTTGCTGGCTTCTTGTCTCTGGGTATCTACTGCCTGTTAGTCATGGGTATTCTCTTTTCCAGCCTAAAGTCCTTCTCTCTGGCCAAGAAAACAGAGACAAGACAAGATGGGAGCAGCAGCACCTTCTCTCGAGGATCAGCTGTCACCATCCCACCACCTCAAACCAAGGGCCTCACCTTTCTTTCATCTGTTTTCTCCCAGTAGAGTGAAAACAAAACAAAGCAAACAAAAACTCTGGTTATTTTTTCATCTGTTCTGTTTGAACCAGAAGCATCGAGGGAAAGTTGTAGAAGCAACTCTTAGGTTTTATGGTAGGAGGAACATACTCATACATGCAGCTCTTTCCAGGGGGGGTGAGGTGACTTGTGTCTGCCCCCTTCTCTTCTCTAACATTGCAAGCTGTCTCCACATCTCCCATAGTACACCTTCTTCCTGCCAATCACAGAACTTTGATATGGTAGTGAGAAGAGATCTCAGAGGCACCTAATTCAACTTTATCTGAAAAGGGATCCACTCTTCAGCCTGCCTGTGGTGTCTTTGCTTGAATTCTCCAGAGAGGAAAAATCCAACACCTCCTGAGTTAGTCAACAAACATTTGTTAAAGGACCTACTATGTGCTGGGCACTGTACTAAGTGCTGGGGATACAAAGAAACGCAAAACATAGTCCCTGCTTTCAAGGAGCTCATAGTCTAATGGGGGGAGACAAGACATAAATCATGTGCAAACAAGATATAAGCAGGATATATTGGAAATTCTCATCCATCCTTAATTTTTGAAGAGGACCAATGACATCACCAGGTGATTATCATGACTTTTGAGTGAATTGGACTTAAGTGAGGCAGAGTTACACAAAGTTGTTAGGCTTACTCTCTCTTCCTGAGTCATTGAAGTCCAAAGACAAGATAATCAACAGAGGGAAGGCATTAATATTAAGGGGGATTGGAAAGGGCTTCCCCTAAAAGGTAGGATTTTAGTTGAGACTTGAAGAAAGCCAAGATGTGGAGAAGAGGAGGGAAGACATCCAGGCATGGGGGATAGCCAGAAAAAGTGCCTGGAGTCAAGAGATGAAGTGTCTTGTACGAGGAACAGTATTTTGAAAAGAATCTCAGGAAACTTTAAGTGTATATCAAGAGAGGGGAGAGAGAAAGGTGGTGTGTTCACCTCTCTTCTAGGGGAACTGTCTTTCCTGTCTGACTAGGAACCTATATTTCTAGTTTGGAGAGATTTTACTGTCTTCCCCCACTCCCATTCCGAAGACATCAGGAAAAGGGAGAGAATCCTTCATTTAGAACTCCTCACCCCAGGATTTTTTTGGTCTTAAGTAAGGGTTTAAAGCAGCTTACCAGTGACTTACAAAATCAGGGATGGAGGCTGAATCCTACCTCTAAGACCAGCAGTTCTCAACGTGTGGGTTGCAACCCCTTTGGGGGTCAAACAACCTTTTCACAGGGGTCGCCTAAGACCATCGGAAAACACATATTTCCAATGGTCTTAGGAACTGAGATACTGCTCCTCTATCCGTCTCCAGGCAGGTCCTCCCACATGCAGATATGACCACATACGAATATTAAAGGATTGGGGCATTAGGAAGATTGAGAACCACTGCTCTAGAGAGTGAGTCCAAGTCCTTGTCCCAAGCTGAGCCCTAACTCAGGACAGAGACTGAGCCCCAACCTCTGGTCCTAGGCTGAGCCCTAATTCTGAACAGAGACTGAGCCCCAAGCTTAGTCTGAGGCCAGGGCCTAACTTTAGACAAAGATTAAACCCTGAGCCCGGTACCAGACAAGCCCTCACACTGGACAGCGATTGAACCCTGTGAGGGAGATGCTCCAAGGATTAGTCCCATTTTAAAAACAGGGAAATCAAGACCAACAAACAGGTTAAGTCATGTGCCCCAGGTCCCTCAGCAGGTGTGGAACTTGAAGTCATGCTTTCCTGACTTGAGGTCCAGCACAAGTCAAAGGCATGGGGGAGCTGGAAGGATGCAGCTTCTGACTTTCCAGCTTCCGAGGCTGATAGGGTTAGAGTGAAGTGGGCTCTGCAAGGCTAAGGTGTCATCCCTTGACTCTGGACTTCTGGCTACCTTTCCAGGTAAAGGACCCCTGAGACTAACACCAGCTGCTTCTCATTACTCCCTGCCAGTAACCCCATGGGACACCCAGGTCAGCTGATAATCCATGAAGTCAGACTTTCCATCAGTCAATATGTCCTTGTCGATTCATCAGGTAGTCCTCGCTCTGGTTTGGACTCCACAGTAAGGGAGAAAGAGGGAAGAAGAAATTTTGGAGTCCCACTTAAATCTAGCAGAGGGGGCAAAACTCAGAGTGGCAGAGAGCAAGACTCCCATCAAATGAGAAACCTGTTTCCTGTCTAAAGCACAAACAGGATCCAGTTTGGGTGAGGTCCCTCCCGGGGGGAAGGAGCTCCTCTTTTTGCTCCCCTTCATTGGAATTTAGGGTGACCTAGTGCATGAAAGAAAAACCTGGTGGGAGTGCCCAGATTTACTGGTGATTGCTGAGTTAACCTCAGTGGATTTAATTCAGGTTTGTACACCTGGGTTATAATACTACTACTATTACTACTACTAATAATAATGATAATCCATATTCCTTTAGCATGCTAAGGATTACAAAGAGCTTTCCTCACTTACGATTGTTGAGGAAGAAAAGAATCCTATCACTGTGCCTGTTTTTTAAGAGATAGAGAGCATGGCATGATAACAGATTGCTGGACATGGAGGCAGGAAAACATTGACTAGCTGTGTCAACATGAGCAAGTTTCTGAGTCTCATTTTCTTCATCTGCAAAACGGGGCTAATTATACTGCTAACCTCTGTCTCACATGTTCCAACAAAATATTACATATAAAGTGTTCTATAAACCTTAGAGCACCACCAATTTCTTTGTAATCATTCCTTTACACAAGAACAAATTCAGAAGAGTAAAGTACCTTTCTCAGGGTCACACAACTGGTAATTGCCATAGCCTGGATCTAAACTCACAGGGAAGCTAGATGTGCTGTGGATGGAGCTCTAGACTTGGAGTTGGGAACACCTGAGTTTGAATCCAGTCTCAAATACTCACTACCTGTGTCACCCTTGGCAAGTCACCCCATCTGCCTCAATATCTTCACATCTGTAAAATGGGGATAATAACACCCACCTCACAGGATTATTGTGAAGATTAAATGAGATACTATTTGTAAAGTACTTCACAAACCATAAAGCCTTCTATTAATGCTAGATTTTGTTATTATGTGTCTTGATTTCAAATTCAGTACTGAATGACCATCCAGGATCTTTGAAAAGTCATGGAAAAGGAAAGAACTCCTGCTGGATTAAAATACACCACTGCATTCATTTTCTAAAAGAGGAGAGAGATTCCTCAGACAGTAAACTTGGCTTCAATTTCTGGCACAATTCTAGAGGGAAGACCATTGAACACTGAGAAGGATCAGAGGTGCTCACTAGGAGTGAACAAGGCTTCAACAAGAGCATCCTTTTGGGGGCAGAGTTACTAAACACACAAATCTGAGAAATGGTGCAGTTAAATCTACTTGGGCATCAATAAAGCATTTGACAAAGTCTCTCTTCCTTGTGAGCCTGAGGAAATGTGGGCTAGATGTTAGGTGGGTTTTGAACTGGTTCAATCAAGGAACTTAAAAAGTGTCCATCTAGAAGGAGGTTCCTGTTGGACTCTGTCCTTGGTGCTGTAAGAGTTGACATTTTTATCAATGACTTAGGTAAAGTTATAAGATAGCATACTGATTAAATTTGCAGATGGCAAGGAGCTTAGACGAAAGAAATGCTAGTATACTAAAAGCACCAAATAGCATGGAAATATAGACTGAAGCCAGCAAGAGGAACCTTAATAGGCAAATGAAAAGTCCCACAATTTGATATAAAAATAAGTTGTGTCAGGACAAGATGAGGAGGGGGCAACCCTCCTGGGCTTGTGGTGATGATCACACAATGTGACAATTCTTTCTTCTCTTGCTTTTAAGTCTCATTCATTCCCATGACTTCAACTGTCACTTCAAAGCAGGTCTTGAGCTTAAATTTGAGCTCCCCTGATATCTAGCTATCTGTTAGGCCTCTCCACATACAAGGCCACTGGTATTTTCAATTTCAGCATATTCCCTTCAACTCTCTCCTATCTTTTCCAATTCCATTTTCCTCCTCCTCCTCCTCCTTTTCTTTCTCCTCCTCCTTTTCTACCATGTGTCCTCCTCTCCTTGTTCACTTTCCACTTCTCAGAGTGGTACCAGCATGAAGGTTTGTATAACATAGGAAGGTGGGGGCAATGTAAGGAGAAATGATACCCAAGAGGCCTGGACACTATTAGATGTCTGAATAAGAAGTTACACAGAAGGGATGACTGTTCTTTCAAACCCAAGCTCAAGATCTCACCACCAACAGGTTTCTTGGAGATTTTCTCAGATCCCATGGATTCAATCATCATCTCTACTCAGATGATTCCCAATTGTATATACATATACATAACCTAGCACTTGGTACAATGTGTAGCATATAGTAGGTACTCAATGAACATTGATTGATTGATGATCTCCCCTCTGACGTCCAGGGTCTCATGTCTCTCACTGACCATTGGATATTTCAATCAGAATGTCCTGCAGACATGGCAAACTTAATATATACAAACTAGAACTTGTTCATTATTCCTCCACACCCCCCCCAAAAAAACTGTCTTCCTAACTTTCCTGTTTCTGATGAGAGCATCATCACCCTTCTGGCCATGCAAGTTTGAACCCCTAGAATCATCTTCACTATTTTTCTCTCCCTCAAAGAGTTTTAGAACTCAAATTTAAAACCAGTTCTTCTCATTCTGAATTCAATATTCATTTCATTACACCAAACAAAAACCAGAAAGAGAAATTAATTCCTCATTATCCTTGATCCTCTGCAGGTATCAAGGGGTAAAGGCAAGACCAGTGGAGACCTCAGTGGAATCGGGAGTGGATTGAGCATGGGGTTTATCCATCCAATGACCTTGTTTCATTTTTCCCTTTCTTTTTTTTTTTTGGAGGGGGAAAGGTAGGGCAATTGGGGTTAAGTGACTTGACCAAGGCCACTCGGCTAGGTTTTGTGTGTGTGTGTGTGTTAAGTGTCTGAGGCTAGATTTGAACTCAGGTCCTCCTGACTCCAGGGCTGATGTTCTATTCACTGTGCCTCCTAACTGCCCCTTCATTTTCCCCGTTCAAGAAAATTTTCTTCCATAATATCATGACCTCACAAGTTGGAAGGTCATTTCTGATATTTGAGGGAGGGAGGGTTCCAGTTTGTGGTGGGAGAAGAGGACCCAGTCCTCATGGAATTCATAGTCTGAGGGGGCCTATGTATCACACACAGACAGAGAACATGTATCCCTATCATTAAGCGGCAAAAAAACCCAAACAAACAAACAAAAAAACCATACAAATTAATCTAGTGTAAATTGAATCCAGCTGGGTGGCACAGTGGATAGAAGGCTGGCCCTAGAGTCAGGAAGACCTGAGTCTAAATCCAGCCTCAGACATTTACTAGGCAAGTCACTTAACTCTGTTTGCCTCCATTTCCTCATTTGTAAAACTAGTTGGAGAAGGAAAGGGCAAAACCCTTTCAATATCTTTGCCAAGAATACCCATATAGGGTCATAAAGAGTTGGACAAGACTGAAATGACTAAACAGCAGCAGCAAATTAAGGCCACTGGATGAATAATCACAAATAAAATAATGATCAGAGCTGGAAGGAAAAATATGTGAGGTGCAATGGAAAGAGAATTAGATTTTGCGTGGGAGTACCTAAGCTTAGCTACTTACCAGCCACTGTGCCCTTGGGCAAATCACTCACACTTTCTGAGTCTCACTTTCCTCATTTGTGAAATGACAGTGTTGACCTAGTAGATAGCCAAGTTCCCCTTTGGCTCTAAATTTATGATCCTTACCAGGGAAGACTTGCCAGGGGAGGTAAATTTTGACTCCTTCTCTATAGGAGAGAAGATTATGGGAGGGAGACAAAAAGAAAGATACAGGAAATGAAGTAGAATGAAGTTTTCCTCAGGAAAGGGAAGATTAGATTGACGTATGCCCTTAACTTCTCTTGTCTCTCCTCTTCTATTTCTTCTCTCTTCCTCTTCCCTTCTTCTTTCTCTTTCTCTTACTCAGAATCATTCTTTTCCCTTCCTCCCTTCCCATACCCTTCCTTCTTTTCCCTTTCTGCCTCTCCCTCACTCTATCTTGATCTGAAGTGGCCAGGAAATAGTTAAGTAGAAACTTCATGGACTTAAGATAGGAGTCAAGAAGCTGGCCTATAATAATTTGCCTATTTTTCGTTTGCTTCTCTGTCAGTATGCCCTGTGCCCCTCTCTGCTTACCCTACAGACGCTAGCCTGCAGATGGTATCACAAACTCCCCCTTGCCTATTCTTCATTCTTCTCCTTTGTTCCGTTGTCATGCTCTGTAATCACAAACCCCCTGGCTCAGCAACTTACCTGTACCCCTGAGCAATGGAATTATGCTGTATAAATGATTCTGCATTTCTGAGCTAGCTGCTGCTCCCCCTTTTGAACTGGCATGGAGTAGCCCCAGCTGGTAAATTAAAGCTCCTTAAAACTTTTAATTCGGACTCTGTGGTCACTTTGTTAAGACTCGTCATGTCATGTCATTTCAGATCCTCTCTCTTTGACATAACCAAAGAGCCAGTGAGTAGGGAACCTGTTAGGCTCACTGTCTCTACCTCCTTCTTCCACTGCCTCCTCCTCCCCATTTATCTCTCTCTCCCTCTCCCTTGTCCTCTCTCAGTTTTCCCTTCTCTATCCCTCTCTCTGCCTGCCTGTAGAACTAGAAACAATGTGTGGAAATGGAAGAGGCCAATTTCTGTTGAGTTAAGAAAAACTTCCTAATGATGGAGCTGTCCAAATGTGCTATGGACAGCTTTGTGGAATTAATAAGGGTCTCCAGAGGTTTCCAGAGTGCTTAACCACTTGCTGAGGTTGCAGAGAGAAGATTCTCCCCTACATCAGACAAAATGACCTCTGAGCTGCTTTTCCAGATCTAAGATTCAATGATTCTCCATCACACTCTAGCCATCTCTCTCATCATCTTCTGCATCTCCCCTATGTCTTTCTCCTGTCCTGACACTGCATTCCCTTCTTACATACCCCAAAGGCAGAAATTCAGTGGTCTCTTCACAGCACTTTTTTCTTCTTCATCCTCAAATTCTCTTTTTTCTTCCCTCCCTCTCTCTCTGTGCCCATCCCTGCCCTGGCTAGGGGCCTAACCTTACCTCTTTGGCATGCCCAAAGAGCCAATGGATAGGTGGCCCAGGGAAGCTGTCCAGACCTCGGAGCAGTTTCTGCCTCCTGGCCAGCAGCCGGGTCAGTTGGAGAAGGCCCAGGGCCAGGACCAGAGCAGTTGACCACAACCACAGCCTGGGGAGGCTCACAGAGAGCCATGAGGATAGCCACGAGAACACCATGAATGGTGTGGAGAACTCTGCTCTAGCCACTAGCAGTATCACTTTCTGAACAGCCTTACTCCCTTATACACTAGGCTTTGGCACTGAGCCAACCCCCGCCCAAGGCACACTCCAAGGAGACAGGTTGAACACAAGCTAGCTACCCAAGAAAGGAAGGAGCACCCATAGGGTGGAGAGGGGCCAGATTCAAGATAATTTCATTCTGTTGTCTCTGAGAATTTTCTAGAACTCTAGGACCAGAAGGGAGGGCAAGTGATGTCTCAAAGATACAATTCAATGATAATACATATATAATACATACATATGTGTGTGCACAAATACGTATGTATTTTTGTCATCTCTCCTATAAATAATCTTAATTTTACCCCATAAATAAGAACTTTGCAAATCTTAAGGCACTCCATAAATGCTAGCTAGCTGTCACTGTTATTAACTTGTACTTGTACTTTGGAGACCCATGTTCAAAGAATGAGGGCTCTGGAGAGTGAATTGCTGGTATGTTTGTAACAATGTGGTGGGGCACTCAAAGGGCAATGCTGGGTCCCAGCTAGAGAGATATCAAGGACAACAGAAGGGGACAAAGGATGGGGGAAGAGTAACAGTATTGGGGAGTCTAATGTCTGTAACTGAGAACCCCTGGATGCTTTGCTCCTCCTTCCAGCCTGACTTCCCAGGTTGGCCAGGTCTGAAGGAGAGTATTAGCCCTGGATAAGAAGTAGCTAAGCTCCTTTGAATGGGAAACTGAGGCACAGAGCAAGCAAATGAGGAGGCTGTACTTTCAGAACTTATTCACTCAAAGGAACACCCTTGCCTCTTTTTTTCCCCTCACCCCCCCCCCATATCCAGTAAGTTGACAAACGGTTAATTCTATCCCGATGTCCCTCACAACCTTCTCACAAGAATGTTTTTAAATGATAGAAATGGTTAGAAAGTAAAATACATAGCATTACAAAGGGAATCCATTATGAAATATGTTGACAAAATATTTAAACATGTAACAAACAAGTTTACAGACTCAAAGGTTAAGAAATTTTTATCTAAAGACTTTGGTTGATCAGCTGATTGAAATTATTCTCACTTCCTTAAGGTATCTGAGTACATCTTATCGAGGTTACTTAAAGTGGAGTAGGACTAAGCCAATCGGTTTCTTCAATCTGCATGCTTCTTTCCCTGTAATATATTCCAGAGTCTCTACTAGTTTTGAAACACTATGTTCTACTCTCTAAGGCATTTGAGTTTTTAAATTCTCTGTTTTGTGTTCTGTTTTTATTCAGACATGCCAGACTCTTTGTGATCCGATGCACCAGGTCCTATTATCCCCCACTATCTCTTGAAGTCTGCCCAAGTTCATGTTGTTTCCATGACACTATCTACCCATCTCATCATCTGCCTTTTTGCCTTCAATCTTTCTCAATATCAGGATCTTTTCCAATGAGTCCTGTCTTCACATTATGTCGTCCAACTATTTATGCTTCAGCTTCAGTAATTTACTTTCCAATTAATAGCCTGAATTAATTTCTTTAAGTATTGATTGATTTGATCCCCTTGCTGTCCAAGGGACTCCAGCACCACACTTCGAAAGCATTGATTCTGTGGTTCTCAGCTTTCCTTATAGTCCAATTCTCACAGCATACATTGATACTGGAAAAATCGTAGCTTTGAGTTGAAAAACTAACTTTGTTAGCAATGTGATGTTTCTGCTTTTCAATATGCTGTTCAGATTTGCCATAGCTTTCCTTAGAAGAAGCAAGAGTCTTTTAATTTCATAGTTGCAATCACAATCTGCAGTGATCTTTGAGCCAAAGAACATAAAATCTGACACTGCTTCCTTTACTTCTTCCTCTATTTGCCAGGAAGTGATGAGATCAGTTGCCAAGGTCTTAGTTTTTTTTTTAATGGTAAGATTCACGCCAGCTTTTAAACTGTCCTCTTTCTCCCTCATTAAGAGGTTTCTTAATTCCTCTACATTTTCTGCTGTTAGAGTGACATCATCTGCATATCTGAGATTGTTGATATTTCTCCTGGCAACCCTGACTCTGACTTTTGATTAATCCAGCCTGGCATTTTGCACAATGTATTCTGCATATAAGTTAAATAAATAAGGTGACAACATACAGCCTTTTTCATATTCCTTTTCTAATCTCAAACCAATCAATTGTTCCATGTTTGGTTCTGTTACTTCTTGGTACTCACACAGGTTCCTCAGGAGACAAAGATGATCCCATCTCTTCGAGGACTTGCTACGTTTTGTTGTGATCCATATAGTCAAAGGCTTTAATGTAGTCAATGAAGCAAAAGTAGATGTTTTTCTGGAATTCTCTTGTTTTCTTCACAATCCCGTGAACCTCTCAGTTCTAGCATTCTCTCTGCCATGCTCCAAGGTCCCATCCAATTCTAATACTCTGTATGCAGCTCCCTTTCCCTAAGTGGTAGTGCCATTCATGTAGCATATATGAGGTGTTTACTAAGTGATTTTTGTCTAGATGATTAAGTAACCAAGATCTATATCTTCTGGGCAGCTAGATGGCACAGTGGATAGAGTGCTGGGTCTGGAGTCATTAAGACTCATCTCCCTGAGTTCAAATCTGGCTTCAGACCAGATTTCAGAAGAAGGAAATGATAAATGGATATTTTTCCAGTATCTTGCTAAGAAAACCCCAAATGGGGTCGCAATGGGTCAGACACAACTGAAATGACTGAAAAATAACAACATCTATATCTTCCATTGACATCTTCCCCTAATGCCTAGCAGTGTCATAGAGGTGACTGTGGGCTCCCAAAGGTAGTATGAAAACAATTGAGGCTCCATTAGTCCTTACCAAGCTGGACAGCCTTCAGTGATGGGCTGTAAACTGTCATCTAGTCACTAACCTGGTCAAATTGAGAGAAATTCATCTTCGAGTTGACAAGCCTCAAAGGCCAATGACTTTATCAAAATCTGCTGGATCTTGTGGAGGGATCATGATCTGCTCTTGTGAAAGGAGGGTGCCGTAAGTGATAGTTGTAAGGGGGGAATCTATTCAACTAATCCTCCTTTCCACCCCACCTAAAGTAAACAATGAAATATTGCAACTACAGACACTTTTATCAAGTGATAATATCTCTACTGTCTCAGTCAATAAATCAGATGTATAAAACTACAGTACAGCCTGTCTTGACCTATGAATTATCTACAAAATAATACACCAGTTCCTATGTGAGTCTTCAAGTGTTTGGCGGGTTAGAGGAAAGAGTAGCTCCAGCCAAGTCTCTGAGATTGAATTGCTGAGGGATAGGATAAGTAAAGCTTCTTTCTCTCTCCCTCCCTGTGAAGCTTATCATGACAGCTCTCCTGAGGACTGCTGCTGTCAATAACTTTAAGGGTCTAATTGCATAGTATAATGAACTCTCTATTTATTCAGCAATAAACTAAAGCAATACATTCAAGAAATTAAAGCATAACATTCACAACAACATAACATAACAACTTATTACTAAGGTGACCACATAGTCTTAAATAAAACATATCATTTAGTATATCTTATGGTCATCTTTAAGGGATAACAGGTAAAAAACCAAGCTGTCTTAAGAATTAACAGAAAAGGTCTAATTTATATTGTTTTTGCATTATGATCCATAAAGGATATATTGACTTTTTCTGACATTTTATGTTTGTTTGCAATATTTCTGTGTCCTAGCAGATGGTTAATTTTTGTACAAGTTCCATGTGGTGTAGAGAAAAAAAAAATGTGTAATATGTGTGTATATATATACATGTATATATATATGAGTGTGTTTATACACACATGTATATATGTATATATACATGTATATGTATACATGCACATATATATTATTTCTTTTGCTGTCCCATCTAAAAGATGCCAGAAATAATTAGGAATTATTTTGCCCAATTGTATGCGCATAAATTTGACAATCTTAGTGAAATGGATGAATATTTACAAAAATATAAGTTACCCAGAGTAACTGAAGAGGAAGTAAATTACTTAAATAACCCCATCTCAGAAAAAGAAATTGAACAAGCTATCAGAGAACTCCCTAGGAAAAAATCCCCAGGGCCAGATGGATTTACTAGTGAATTCTCTCAAACATTTAAAGATCAATTGATCCCAATATTCTACAAACTATTTGGGAAAATTGGTGAGGAAGGAGTCCTACCAAATTCTTTTTATGATACAAATATGGTACCAATACCTAAATCAGGG
>CM053584.1:26783154-26822227 GCA_028627135.1 Pseudochirops cupreus | reverse complement strand
ATGACAAAACAGGAAAATGACAAATGCTGGAGAGGACGTGGAAAAATTGGAACGCTAATTCATTGTTGGTGGAGCTATGAGCTGATACAACCATTCTGCAGAGCAATCTGGAACTATGCCCAAAGGGCTATAAATAATTGCATATCCTTTGACCCAGTAATATCACTTCTGGGGTTGTATCCCAAAGAGATCATAGAAGTGGGAGGAAGACCCATATGTACAAAAATATTTATTGCAGCTCTCTTTGTGGTGGCAAAAAACTGGAAATTAAGGGGATGCCCATCAATTGGGGAATGGCTAAACAAGTTGTGGTATATGAATGTAATGGAATACTATTGTGCTATAAGAAATGGGGAGGAGATGGTCTTCATATTCACCTGGAGAGGCTTATACAAACTGATGCTGAGTAAGAAGATCAGAACCAGGAAAAATTTGTACACAATCACAGAGACATCATATTGTGATGACCAGCTTTGATGAATTGGACTCTTCTCAGCAACACACAGTTATAAGACAACTCTACAAGTCTCAGGATGGAAGGATTTATCTGCATTCAGAGAAAGATCTAGAAAGAACAGAGTTTAAATGGAGACTGAAGCAATCTACATGCTATTGCTCTTTTCCATGTTTGGTTTTGTTTTCTTTTTCCCATTGTTCACTCCATTGGTTACAACCCTTATATACAACCAGACTAACGTCCAATGAAAGCATTTGCAGATCCTATACTTGATTGCATGCCACCATGGTGGGGTAGGGATAGGGAGGGGATAAAACTCAAGGGATTGTGGAACTGAATCTTGTAAACTAAAAGTAAATGAACAAATCAATTTAAAAAAAATAAAAGATGCCATAAATCTTTTAGCTCTAATTTCTTTAGAACATTATTCAGTTTCTTATTTTCCCCCTTTTTTATCTTTCTGTTAGACTTATATAAAACAGAAAAGAACTACTATTTTACTGTCTTCTTATAGCTCAAATAATAATCCCTTTATAAAATTGGATGCTAAGGCATTTGGATCATAAAAGTTGGTTGTTGTCTCTGTTTCCTTTCAGAATAACATCATTTCCTTGTTTATCTTTTTTTTATTTTGAATGTTTGCTTTTGTTTTGCCAGATAGCATGATTGCAACTCCAGCTTTTCTGGATTCACTTGAAGCATAGTAAAAGAAAAAAAAATCCATCTCTTCAGTTTTATTTTGTATATATCTTTGCTTTTAAAAAGTGTTTCTTACAAGTACCAGATTGTAGAGTTTTCTTTTCTTATCCATTCTGTCACGCTTTTTTATTTTATTGGATTATTTATTCCATTCACATTTAAAGTTACAAGATTTAGGGGATTTTCCTCTATCTATCAATAATATTGGGGTCTTTCATTATGATTTCTTCTTCTGCTGCTGTAAACACAGAACTATATTCCTATGCTTACTTTACCTTCATTTTTTAGGGGGCACTGTTCCCATTGGCATTTTCCTCACTCCTGATCTCCTCCTTCCGTTTGTTATCCCTTTGGGGTTTTGTTTATCAATTCCTTTTCATCTCTCAATTTTATCTAATTATAATTCTTTCTCTCTTTTTATTTACTCAGTTAGTAAAGGATTCCCTCTTCCTCTTCTCCCCTTCAATTAATTCTGTTCACAAGTATTTTTTAAGATTTCATCTCATATGGTGCAGTGGATAGAGCACCAGCCCTGGGGTCAGGATAACCTGAGTTCAAATCCGGACTCAGGCACCTGATACTTATTAGCAGTGTGACCCTGGGCAAGTCACTTAACCTTGATTGACTCAATGACAACAAAAAAAGCTTTCATTTTTGTACCACTTTCCAAAAAAGAATTTTCTCATTCTATTCATTATCATTCTCTCTTTCTATCTAGTCTCGTCCCTCATTCTCTGATTCATAACTGTTATAATTATCTGGTATCTCTCTTTTTCTCTGCATTTCTCATGTAATTCAGGCTTCCAAGGTGTCCATTTTGGGCTTTCTCCTCTAGGTGATTTCTGCTACTGCCTTGTAGAACTTTATTTCCCTGTAGGCAGAGTGTTACTAATCTCTGTTCATGATGTCTCAGTTCTACTTCTTCACTGTTACCTCCACCAAACTTCCACATTCACCTCTGTCTACTTGTATATATCTAGAAGGAAATTTCTTACTGGTCTCTCTGATGTTACTCTGTTGTTGTTGCTGACCTTGACTGCTTCTTTGTTCACTCCAATGAGCAAGGGACAATCCAAGAAGAACTTGTATGTTCCATGTTATCAGAGAGAAGGAAGGATTCCTAGGCAGCACGGAGGAAATCACTAGTAAAGGAATGCAGGAAGGAAAGAGCTAAGTAGGGAAAGTAAATCAGTGACAAGGGGCAATAATGAGGCAGAGCATGAAGAGCAGAGAAAATGGCAGGGGCGGGGGAGAGCACTGTATTGTAGGAATCAAAGAATCACAGACTCTCAAATTCATAAGAGGCCTCAGAGGGCATGTAATCTAACTCATACCTGAACAAGTGTGCAATATGTGGAATGTTCAAGGGGTCTAGTACCTCTGGTATGAGGACTCGTTGAGCCCTTCTCATGGCTTCTCATTCATCTTTGGTGTCTACTTGGCACTCATTCCTACGTGTGGCTACAAGGAGCTTTAGCATGTTCATCGGCCACACCTCAGTAAAATCATCTCGACAGACAGGATAAACCAGGTGTAGGGTAAACAATGGGCCTCAAACCTATTGGTGAGTTAGGGTGGTGTGTATGCCAAGCATGTGAAGACTTCCCCCTGGCAGAATGGATGGATGAGAACAATTTACTCCAATGGCAATGAAGGCAGTTGAAGCAAGCACTGTGGAGCATATAGAGCTTGGTCAGACATCAAAGATGCTAAGGTCATTCACTGCACTACAGGCCATTGCCAGTCATCTTGACTTTTGTCTTACCCCTGGACTTTGATGATTCTGGGAGAGAGAGTGAGGCTGACAGCATTGCCTCACTTAAATCCAATTCATGCATAAGTCAAGACAACACTATGTAATATCCTTGATCCTCTTCAAAAACAAAGGACAAACAACAATAGCCTGAACAAGAATCCCCCTGGCCAATATCGCCAACAAGGGATCATCCTGCTTCTTCTGGAAGACTTCAGCTAACAGGGAGCTCACTATCTCCCGAGGCAGTCAACTTTGCTTTTGGATAGCTCTAATTATTAGGAAGGATTTTCCACTCTAATATCAGACCTAAATTTTTCCTTGTTCTGCCCCTTGAGGCAAAACAGAATAAATTCAATCTCTCTTCTATACAACAGCCTTTCAGGTCTGAATGCAGCTGTCATGTTATTCTTGAGCCTTTTCTTCTCTGGGCTAAATATCCCCAGTTTCTTCAACTGATTTTCATGTGTCATGAATTAAAGACCTTTCACTATTTTGCTTGACTTTTTCTGTTGATTCTAGAGTTTGTCAATATCCTTCTTAAAATGTGGCACTCCAAAATTTAAAACAGCACTCCAATATGGCTAAACCAGGGCAGAATAGAATGAGCCCATAATCTTATTCCAACACACTCTTGCTTCTCTTTGAAGAAAACCTTCTTATCTCTTCTTGTTATTCTCTGGAATTCTGAATTCATTTGGGTACATCTTTCCTTTTCCCTTTCCTTCTTTGCTCAGCTATTTGTAAAGCCTCATCAGACAGCCATTTTGCTTTCTTGCTCTTCTTTTTCTTTGGAATGTTTTGGGGTTGGTTTTTTTTTTTTTTGCTTCCTCCTATACAGTATTGCAAACCTCTTCCCATAGCTCTTCAGGCGCTCTATCTACCAGATCTAATCCCTCAAATCTATTCATCACTTTCACTTTCTATTCACAAAGGATGTTATTTAGGTCATACCTACATTGTCTGATGGTTTTCTCCACTTTCATTAATGCTAGTCTAAATTTTTCAATAAGAAGTTCATGATCTAAGGCACAGTCAGCTCCAGGTCTTGTTTTAACTGACTTTGTAGAGCTTTTCCACCTTTGGCTGCGAAGTATATAATCAATGTGATTTCTATATTGCCCATCTGGAGATGTCCATATGTAGGGTCACCCTTTGGGTTGTTGAAAAACAGTGTTTGCTACAATCAGTGAGTTATCTTGACAAAACTCTGTTAGTCTTTGCCCTGTTTAATTCTGTACACCAAGGCTAAGCTTGCCTATCATTCTAATTATCTTTTGATTTCTTACTCCAGCATTCTAATTTCCTATGATTAATGTGAAATCTTTTGTCTTGTTTTATTTCTAGAAGATGTTGTACGTCTTCATAGAACTGATCAACTTTGGCCTCTTCAGCATCCGTTGTTGAAGCATAGACTTGTGTTACTGTGACATTGAATGATTTGTCTTGGATTCAAACAGGTATCATTATAATGATTATGAAATTATACCCCAGTACTGCTTTCCTCAGTCTTATTGACTGTAAGGGCTACTCCATTTCTTCTAAGGGATCTTTGTTCACTGCAGTATATGTAGCAATCCCCTGAATTAAATCCACCCGTTCCTATCCATTTAAGTTCACTAACACCTAAGATGCCAATATTTAATCTTTCCATCTCCTGTTAGACCACATCTAACTTACTTTGGTTCAAAGATCTTACATTCTAGGTTCCTATGTGATATGGATCTTTACAGCAGCAGACTTTCCTTTTGTCACCACACACATCTGCAGCTGAGCCTCCTTTTAGCTTTGGTCCAACTGTGTCATTCTTCCTGGAGCTGCTTGTAGCCGTCCTCTGCTCTTCCCCAATAGTGGATTGCACAGCTTCCAACCTGAGGGGTTCATCTTCTATCATTTTGATAATGTCCTTGAGGTTTTCCTTGGCAAAGATACTGTGTGATTTTCCATTTCCTTCTATGATGTTGGGAAAGATTAAAGGCAAAAGGAGAAGGGGCCAGTAGAGGATGAGATGGGTAGGCAATGTCATGAGAACAAGGAATGTGAACTTGGACAGACTTTGAGAGATAGTGGACAATAGTGGCCTGATGTGCTATGTTTTATAGGGTTATGAAGAGTCAAACATGCAGTGGCTAGGTAACCCAGTGAATAGAGCACCAGCCCTGGAGTCACCAGGACTTGAGTTCAAATCTGGCATCAGACACTTAACACTAGCCACGTGACTTTGGGCAGGTCACTTAACCCCAATTGCTCTACCTTCTTCCCTCCAAAAAGAAGAAGAGTCAGACATGACTGAATGATTGAAAAACAACCACAACAACTGCCTCTTTTGATGCAACTCAAGTTTACATTACAATTCCTGGCTGATGTGTCACATTGTTTAGTAACAATGAATTTATAGTTTATTAAAATCCCCAGATATTTTTATTTTAAATTAAAAAACAGTGGTGCAATTTGCCTCCTCCATCTTGCCCTTGTGAAGCTGACTTTTTGAACCCAGTATAAGATTGTGGTTGCTTGGTTGTTGTCCTTCCTTCTTGAAACGGACCCAAATGATGAGACGTTGATTACTTTAACAGATTGGACCCAATGCTTTAGCTATTGAGATCTTTTTGAATACTGATTCTATTGTCCAGGGTGTCATCAATAGCCCTGAACTTTGTGTCATCTACAAATCTGATAGGCATACTATCTATGCCCTTATTCTAGTCACTGATAAAGAGATTAAACAGCACTGATTAAGTGCAAATCCCTGGGGCACTACGCTGGAAGCATCTTTGGAAGCATCTCTTCCCCAGTTGGTCCTTTCGGAGTCAGACCCAGATTGGGTCTCAGAAACACACTCTAATTCTATGACCTACCTGGAAGCCAACTCACACTGGGGCCCCTGACCTCTTATTAGCTCAATATCTCCAGGCTTATCTCTGAGTTGCTCTTACTTCACATAAGGATACACTGGCAAGCAGAGGCTTACAAAGGAACTCTGATCATCTGAACAACCAGATTATCCTCTTTTAAATCAATACCCAGAATACTGATTCAGAAGAAGGCATAAAGATTCCCAATATGGGGGGAAGGGAATTTATCCATTGGCTGGAATAGGTCCTTTCCAGGTAAAAAAGATCAATCCAACCCCAATCAGCCAACCTTTACTAAGCATCAGCTGAACGCAGCTCTGGGTTGATCACTAAGGGCAGAAAGAAAAAACAGACAGTCTACCTCCATAGGGAATCAACACACTATTGGAGGGCTACAACTTGATATGCATCTACAAATAAATACAATGTAGTCTGAGAAGGAAGATGGCATTGATAACTTTGGGCATAATAGAAAGCTTCACCTAAGAGATGACAGCTGCACTGAACTCTGAGGGAAGATAAAAGTCTTCTGCTTGTTGATTAAAAAAACCTTTTTTTTTTTTGAAGTGATCATTAGTAACTTGAAGAGAACCATTTCAGTTGGGTCAAGGATAAGGAAGAGTTTGAGAATAGGGGTGACTGGATGGAAGTAGAGAAGTTTGGAAGAATAGAGCTTTTGAGGTGAAAGATAAGATAATGAGATCTGAATGGGGCAAAGGGAATTTATCCACTGGGTGGTATAGGTCATTTCCAGGTAAATCAGATCAATCCAGCCCCAATCAGCCAACCTTTACAAAGCACCAGCTGAATGCAGCTCTGGATTGATCACTAGGGGCAGAAAGACAAAACAGACAGTCTGCAACATACTGAGAGTAGAGAAAACAAAATCAAAAACAATCCCCCGCCCTCAAGGAGATTATATTCTATTGGGAGAGTGGTGGAGAGAAGACTAGGACACAGGATGGTCAGTGTGGCTATAGAGTATTAGCTTGACAGCCCTTTCCCACCTCCCCAAGAACAACAGCACAGTTGACTTACTAAATGATTCCTGGTTCCAGAACTGGAAAGGATTCATACAGTTCAGGCACCAAAATGGTTGTGGAGCCTGGAGGAGATGGCTGGAGAGGATGAAGTAAAGGAAAACATGATGGCTTGGACTGTCAAAAAAATAACGGTCCTGTAAAGGTGGTCACTTATCTTCAGCATGGAAGTACAGGGCAGAAATTCCTCTGGCAAGGGTTCTTAACCCAAGGCCTTGGTTTTTTGTATGTTTATTTGTTTGTTGTTTGTTTTTTGGAAGCAGTAGGGAGGGGTTAAGTGACTTGCCCAGGGTCACATAACTAGTAAGTATCTGAAGTTGGTTTTGAACTCAAGTACTCCTGACTTCAGGACTAGTGCTCTATCCATTGTGCCATGTAGTTGTCCCATTAAAAAAAAAAATTGGTACCTGTATTTCAGTATAATTGGTTTACTTAGCAATCCTTTCTATTTTGTGTCCTTCATTTAAAAAAAACCGGTTCTGTAAATGGGATCTATAGGCTTCACTGGACTGCCCAAGGGCAGGAGAGGAGGGGGCTCATAAGTTATATGAGCCATGACCTTGAAACTGATGTGTAGCTTTTGCTAGAACCTTCATGATGCTTTCAGATTTGAGAATGTGTGTGGGGGTTTGTTTTTATTTTTTGTGCCAGGTTAAGAACAAAAGCTGGCATTGTTGTGATGCTTTAAATCCAACGTTTCATTGGAGTCCCACTAGAGCCCTGTCAGGCAGGTAGTACAGGTATTATCATCTGCACCTTACAGATAAGAAAACTGCAACTCCAAGATGTCCAGTAACTTACCCAGGGTCACGATTGTCCAGATTCAGCTCTCTGTCCACTGTGCCAGAGGGAAAGACGAGTGTTGGTGCCTTTGCTTGGTAGAGGTCTTGATTAGGAGAAGGTAAATGCATCTTTTCTCTGGTGGTCTTCGGTATGAGGAAATGGCAGTGGAGGAAGGGAGGGCAGAAGATAAGGTTACTTTTTAATGAAACCAGCAAAGCTGTGCAACCACAGTGTTCAGTCAGAGGTAGTGTTGGGGCCAAATAGGGAAGTGACGAGAACAGGAGTGTAGAAACTTTGGTCAAGTGGCTAGGGCTTTCAACATGAATAATACAATTACGACACTCTCTATGTCCCTGTTGCAACTGGATTGTTCCAGGCTGCTGTGGCTATAGCTAAGTGGGGCTATGGCATAACTTCAAGGTGTGTTTTATCCTCCAATAAGAGGGCAGAAAGATGGGTGTGCACCTTCACCTCCCCAAGATAGTCAATCCAAGGCTCATCTCCAGCATAACTACATGGCCCTACTCACTCATTATCACAGACTTCCCCATTACACTACTTCCTACCTTTGGCCTCCTGTGACTACACTGGGCATCAGCCCCAAGGGCAATCTGAAGCTAAATTTGACCCATACATCAGAAGGAGCTGCAGAGGCAAAATTCTACCTTCCTCCCCAATATCGCCCTGCCTTGACCCCCAGATCACTTCATGGTTGTGAAGGCTTTACAATCTACCACCATAGCCAGTGGAGAAGAGGCACCTCGTAGTAATAACCCCCAGCATTTTATCCCAGGGGAAAAGAGATAAATGCAAGAATAGTTGAGATGAGTGACCTGTCATTTGAAATTCAGATCTCATTATCTTATCTTTCCCCTCAAAAGCTCTATTCTTCCGAAGTTCTCTACTTCCATCCAGTTACCTCTATTCTCAAACTCTTCCTTATCCTTGACTCAACTGAAATGGTTCTCTTCAAGTTACTAATGATCACTTAAAAAAAAAAAGGGTTTTTTTTTAATCAACAAAAATTTGCCTTCTCTCCCTCCCTGCCTCTGTATAGTCAACCAAACAAATTCATGTCTAAAAAAAGTATGTCCCAGTCTTCACTCTGGGTCTAGCACTTCTCTGTCAGGAGGTGTATTACACATGAGTCATGAGTCTTCTGGAATTGTGATTGGTCATTGCTTCAGTCAAGGATTTAGATTTTTTTCTAGATAGATTTTTTAAAGATTATTATGTATCTCTTCTATAGGTTTAATTTAATTTTTCTAGCTCTATAAAATAACATTAGTAATTTGTTCTAACGTTGAATAAGTAAATTAATTTTGGTAATGGAATTTTAATTATATTGGATTGGCCTACCCAACTGAACACATCCAACATAGGGTACTCACCACTTCTTGAGGTAGTGCCTTCAACTGTTGGACAGCTCCACTAGGACATTTTTCATCATATTAAACCTTAATTTGCAACTTTTATCCACTGATTCTCATTCTGCCACCTGGGACAGGAACCAGCAAATCATGTTGAATCCCCATTCTGGAGAGAGCCCTTAAAATGCTTGAAGATCCTCCTCATATGCCCCAGAGATCTTCCTTGAACAATTAATATTTCTCTAATTATTGAACACCTCCTTCTCTCTGGTAGAGGCTCAGGGGTCACACTTCACAAAGCTTCTTCTGACTCCTGCACTGTTCTGTTTGCCTACTGTTTTATCTAACTGATGGACAGACACTGGCCCAGACAGGATCCCCTCCTAATTCAATGAAGGACAAACTTGTTCATCATGAGTGTGGCCAAATGATCACATGCAGTTCAATTAATGAACAATTAATATTTCTCTAATTATTTAGATTTGTCTTTATTTGTATAAAGAATGTTTTATAGTACATTTAATAATTGTATTTTTATTGTTCCTGTGTGTTCCTTGACAAGTAGGCTTGTAAATATTTTCTACTTCCTATAGTTAAATGTAATTTCTCTTTCTATCTCTTCCTACTGGATTTTGTTGGTAATACACATAAATGTTGATGATTTTTGTGGGTTTATTTCGTATCCTGCAAACCTGCTGGATGGTTGATTTAATGACCTTTAAATTGCCAAATCTATTGACCTTTTCTCAGTCCTTATTCTTCTTAACCTCTCTGCTATATTTGACATTGTATACCACCCTCTTTGTCTTGATACTTGCTCTCTCATTTCTGGGTTGTTGTGATTCTGCTCTCCTGTTTTGTTTTGTTTTTTTAATGTGCCTGGCCACTCCTTCAGTGCTGGATTATCATGGCATACACCATCATCCCTCAACATATCCCCTAACTGTGGGGATCGCCAGAGGGACTGAGTACATTTATTTTCTTTTCCTACACATTCTCATTTTCAGAACTGATCCAGGAAATGACATTTCATATAGTCCTCTGTCATCCTTCTTCATTAGATGTTATAAATCAGCTTATATTATAAACTAGTATAGCCTTTGGTCCTTGTTCTTCACCATTAGCAAGTGAGTTACTAAGAATCTTCTGGGCTTTCTTTTTTATTGGGGCAATTGATTTACGTTGGTCAAAATTCTCTATCAATGTATCTGTCTTTTATATTCCAACTCAATTGCCATGTGGGGCACTGGTGCCATTTCTTGCCTCACCTTGGGGTGAGAGTGCAGGAGCTCCAGATCCCCCAAATCAAACGTCATGCCATTCTCAGTCAGTCAGAAAGCCTCTTGGAAACACGCAAAGCTTATTGTGCTCCACCCACAGTACTTTTCCTTCTCCCCATGTCTCACTTAGGGAAGGAACAGAAAGATCTGTGATGTAAAATTTCTCTGTTCCTTCAAAAAACAGAACACTTCTGCCTATCTGCAAATATTTAAAGAGTTACTCCTTCCTTTACACGTTATGAAAGCAAATCTCCTTGGTAAGGGAATTAGTAATGGAAAGACAAGGGAATACACATTGATTAAACACCCATTATGTGCCAGACACCATGCTAAGTGGTTTTTAGAACTATTATTTCATTCGATCCTCACAATAACCTTGGCAAGTAGGTACTATTTTGATTCCCATTCTGCAGCTGTGGAAACTAAGACAGACAGAGGTTAAGTAGAGAGAAAAGATCTGCTACTATTTCCTATGTGCCCATGGACAAGTCTTTTTGCCCTCTGTTTTCTATCTGTAGATCTTTAGCCTAGAGGAAAGACAATCTCTGAGGAGTATGAGAGGGATCTTCAAATATTTTAAGTGCTCTTTCCATAATGGGGATTCAGCATGATCTGCTGGTTCCCATCCCAGGTGGGAGAATGAGAATCAGAGAATAGAAGTTGCAAGTCAAGGTTTAATATAATGAAAAATGTCCTAGTGGAGCTGTCCAAAGGTAAAGTGTGTTTGACCTGAGAAGTGGTGAGCACCCTGTCATTGGATGTCTTCAAGCAAAGCTTGAGGAATATAGAAGGATTCTTATCCCAGAGTAGAAGAGTTGGTTTTTCACCAGTCCTGAAGCTCAGAAATCTCACAGTGTAAACACGGAAAGTAAAAGTGTCAGATTGCCTGTGATCATTTGGCCACACCCATGACAAACAAGTTTGTCCTTCATTGAGTTAGGAGGCGATCCTGTCTGAGCCAATGTTTGGTCATCGGTTAGATAAAACAGTAGGTAAACAGTAGTGCAGGAGGTGGAGGGTTTCAGAGAACTGAGGCCAGAAGCTTTGTGAAGTGTGATTCCTGAGCCTCTGCCAGAGGGAAGGAGATGGGAGGAGGTACATGGCTCTTCTTCCCCTCTTCCCCTGATAGGTGACACCCCAATCTCATAAGTTCAAGGGGGTCAGTTGGAGGCACAGTTACATTTTCCAGTCAGACATGGAAAGGAAGAGGCAGTCACTTGAGAGAGAGGAAGAAATCCAAACTGCCCCAAAGTATCCTCAGGATAGAGACAACCATTCTCTTTCAGGAATGTGAGAGAGCCTGAGAGACACTATGATGAGGAGAGCTTTCAGTTAAAGAAAACCAGGGACCATACTCAGTCTAGGGAAGAGAGGGACAGCTAACATGGGGAAGATTGGCCCCAAGACACTGACATTCAGAGGAGCAGACTTCCTCCTGGCTGGGACTTTTGTCCTTTCTCACCTCCCAGCACTTCACTAGTATTATCATATGGTACAACTGCCCTCAGGTTGGCCCTCTGTATTGAACTTAGTGAGGAGGGGAATTCTTGGATGGGCACACAGACGATGGATAAGAAACTACTTTGGGTTGAAATGTGAAAGGGAAAAGGAACTTGCTGGTATCCTGTGCCCTGGCAGTTCCCCTGTTATGGTGGATGTTAGCTTTATCATTACCACATCAGGTCACATGGGCAAAGCCAGGAATAGTTTTCTTGTAACCCATGTTAGCACGGAGGGCTGTAGGGACAACCTGATGCTCAGTAAATTTCCCCATTCTAGGCAAGACCAGGGCGGGTTAGCAGAATGAGCAGGGAGTCTGGAGCCAAACAGAACCATGGTATTGGAATTCCTTCCATACTTAGAGACATGAACAAGTCTAATTTTAGGGTAGTAGAAAAACCCCAAACCAATGTCTCTTTTACTCAGCTCAGGTGGGAGCTTAGTTGAAAAAAAGACTCGTTGGCTTGGCTTTCTTCCTTGGGCTGAGAATCAAGAGAGAAAGATGGATTTTGGCAGAGAGAGTTTTGGCCTTTGTGAAGGGCTGGGTCAAATGAAATATGTTATTTTTATGGTAGATTCAAGGAATGCTTCAACTCTTTTTTCAAAACTTTTATTTAATCCGATTATAGATTAATGCCTTGGAAAGAAGTCAGTCAATGAAGCATATAGCAGGGATAGAATGAAAAGCAGAGCTTAAGTAAGATGGGGACCAACCTGTGATCTGATTGCTGCACACACCTTTCCCCACCCTAGGTAGGGGAATCAATACCACAGTGCATAGTGGTGGAGCCAATGGGTGGGTGGCACTGTGTTGTTTTAGTATGTAGGTTAAGTCATAGGGAGCTTGGCAATTACCCCAAAGCATGTGCCTTTTTCATGGCATGTGGGTCTAAGCACTTCATTCCCAGCACATGCTCTGCTCCTGCCTCCTAAAAGATGGTCAGACATTGGTCACAGTGAACCCCCATGGATCACAAGTGAGATGCTGATGGGGTGCTGGGGTGCCTTTGTAACATTTGGGGTGCCTTTGTAACATTGTTGTAGCTTCAGTCTGTAAAAATCTCACTTGTGTTCTGTTACCTGTGTCTGTAACATCAGCCTGCGCAATTAAGTGGTAAAAGTCACACTTCCTCCGAGCCATAAAGCATTAACTCTGTCTCTCCCCTGCCCCCCAGCCTAAAGGTGTTTTCCCTGAAACCATTAACTCTGTAACTATGCTTGCTTGGTATAATAACAAGCCATACCTATGAATCCTTCAAAAGCATTCCATAAACAAATCCTTAGTTAGAGAAATGTGTACCTCCTTTGTTCTAGTGGCCAGCTGCAAACTGTGAATTCTTCAATGCATTATCAGTAAGATAACTCCTCACAATCAGACACATCCTGAATCCCCAATTAGCCCAGCTTCCCAACATCCATCTTGTCAAAAAGGACTTTGATGGCTAACAGACTGGGTACCACTCAGTCAAAATTGACCACTGGCTGACTTTGTGACATTTTAAGGCAAAAACCACATCTCCAGGTGGCCCCACCCGTCGAGCTTTCTCCCAGTGAATTATGGGCAATACACCTGTGCAGTTGATATAAAAAGTACATGTTCCTTTAAGCACTGATCACTACTTAACTCCTCCCAAATCCCTCCTTTACACACCTAGTTAGCATAATTGATATCAGACTTATGGTTTTATTACTATATGATCAGTATCTCTAATTCCTGTAGGTTGCAGGCTTTTTCTGACACCTCCCTGCCCACTGAAAAGTGTAATAAACTTTTACAAACGTGCCAAGATTGCTTGTGCCTGGTAATTCTTTCAGACTAAAAGAACCCTCCACAGATTTCCTAGAAATCCATCTCTCTCTCACCTTCTTCAATGCCACCTTCCCATGTTTCCCCGGTCACTATTGACCTTCTCCTTTGAGTAGAAGCAAACAAGAAAAAGGAAAATATCTGTCACTATTACTCTGATCCACACCTTACTCAATCAGCGACCAAGCAGTGGCCACATTTACACTCACATTTTTTTTTATCTTAATTAAAAAAAAAAAGTGAAGCCGTCTCAGGCCTGAGGAAAAGCCTATGGCAGAGTTGTTGGAAGAGACAAATGAAAGATTTATAAAGTGCTTAGTACAATAGCTGGTCACAGTAGGTGCTATATTAATGCTTGGGACAGCTAGACGGTGCAGTGAATAGAGCGCCACACCTGGAAGAAGGAAGACTCATCTTCCTGAGTTCAAATCTGACCTGAGACACCAGCTATATGACCTTGGACATGTCACTTAACCCTGTTTGCCTCAGTTTCCTCATCTGTAAAATGAGTTGGAGAAGGAAATAGAAAAATACTTTCATATCTCTGCCAAGAAAACCCCAAATGGGGGTCATGAAGAATCACACCTGACTGAAACAACTAAACAACAACACGTAAGTCCTCATTCCCATCCCCTTCTCTCTTCTCCAGGCTGAAGGGCTGCTGCTTCAAGGCCCTTACCATCAGAGAAGGTAGAGCCTCTGAGGTCAAGGACTGCCTACTCTCAAAGAGAGCTATGGCCCCTTCTCTGTGGGTGTTTCCAGCCTCGGTAGGGGCGGGTAATCATACAATCATTGCCCTGGGGTACCACCCAATCTGAGGTGGGTATGTGTCCCCTCCCCTCCTCTTCAATGTAATCATTCTAAAAATGCAATAAATGACAACATGACCTAATGTCAGAGCTAGAAAGGCCCCCTGCCCCCAAATGCTCCTAATTCCACTAAATCCCCATATCTGCCTCATACTTGCCCAGGGATTCTGGGCAAGGGTAGGATCACCACTTCCTAAGGCACAGAGCATTGCCCTGGGTTTGGGAAAAGACTGTCCCTAGCCACCCAATAGCTGTGAAACCCTCTCTGTAAAACCATTTCTTTTTCTGCAAAATGGAGGGGGGATGTTTATGTGACCAACCGTACCATGTTGTTATGATGACATTGTTGTGAGAACCTTCAAGGATTTATAAATTTGTGCTAATGTTGTACCCAAACCCAAATCCCAGGTCACTACACACCACCTGACTTGTGGCCCACCATTAAGCTCCTTTATATTTTTGTCTTTATCTCTGTCCTAAAACCCTGTAATAGCTTGAAACAGCTTAAGGCATAGTCCTGGGTATTGCCCAAGGCGTAGTCCCCTGACCCCTTCCTTCCTCAATCAGCATTCTATGTATTTTCCCTGAATCAGCATAGTGTACAAGGATCAATACCAGGGTTATGGTGCAAGACTATCTTATATAAAGACCACCTTATTCTGTTCCACTGACCAAGCAGGGTCCCCACACCCTTCACCAGAACATGAACCCAGCCTATTCAGGGAAATTGGCTGTTCTCCCTCCCCCTGACCCAATGACTCTCTACCCTGTTCTGGGAAGCTGACCACAACCCTCCATCCTGTGCCCTCCACTCTGTTCTAGGAGGGACCCCCATGTTACAGGAAAGTTACACCCTTGTACCCTTGTGTCATATTCCCAAATTAGCCCTGAGCTATAGATCTAACCAATGGCTGTTCTTGGCTTCTGTACATTATTGCTTCCACTAGCTCCCCTCCCTGATTGTTGTTTTTGTGGTTTTAACCTTTTTAAACACTGTTCATACCTTCAATCAGGGCTCCAGATTTGAGTTTACACCCTGGGTAGCCACTTGATCAATAAATCCACACCTAAATTTACCTTGAATCCAGGTCTTGGCTAGCTCTTATTCTCTGCACAACACTATTATTCAGGCAGGAACAACAGCCACTGACCACCACCTATCAGCCAGAAGGTGCTAACTTTCAGTGCCCACCATTGGCTATCCTGCCTCTAAGTTCCTAAAAACACTTACTTTGTGTAATTCTACTCTTTTTTTTAAAGCTCTATCAGCCCCATCCCCCTTTTCCAAGTATGGCCGAGTTTTCTTCCATCCTAGACCACCCTCCATAGACACATGTTAGATTATAAGACTCTGGAGGGCAGGAAGAGTAGTGCCTTTGACCTCAGGATACCAACCATAGCTTAGGCTTTCACTGTACTTGTGGGCACTGGCTCCCATGCCTTCACATCCACACATACATCCACATCGCAATTTTTACCTTGGGAGCTTTTCTCCCTTGTAGTTTTAGGAGTCTTAATGACTCAGGCCCTAACATGACTGGACATGAAGGGTTTATGGAAGGGCCATCATCTCTAGATGTTCACTTACTTCTCTTCCTCTGGGATCCACCCTCTCTCCCGCTCTTGCTGCTACTTTTGCCCCTTCCCTAAATGCTCTTGATCTCTATCTAGGGCCTTTGGTTGCTGGGTCATTCCTCCCTGATGGTCAAAGGATGAATCAATGGCTCAGGAGTGAGATCCATTTCCCTTCTGTGTCTGCTCTGTGGATTTATTCCCAGTTCACAAGTATGGGAGGGAGAGGAGGCAAGCCATGTGGGAGCCACCTAATACGTACATAGCACCTGGGGCTCACAAAATGTTATTATGGAGGATGGATGCTGCTACTGCTGGAGGGCTAGATGGCAGGGGATGGGGTGAGGGGTTAAGAGGGGAAGAGGATACACATAGTCAAGACCCCAGGAAACCCTTGGTCTGAGAAAAACATAGCCCTAGCCTCAGGCAACTACTAACCTGAGAGGGGGACAAAGCCCCATCCTGCCTAATGCCATTCTGAGTCAGCAGTCTTAGGTTCTACGGACTCTGTCCTTAACTTGCTCTGTGACCTTGGTTAATCACTTTTCTCATATGATCCCCAGTTTCCCCCTGGTGACATAATAATTATATTCTTTGTCTCCCTTCCCTTATGGAGAGCTCTTTTGGACTTCTACTATGTGAGGACTGCAGGGCTGGGGGATTGGAGAGGCGATAATCCAGGCTCCCTTCACACATGATAAGGAAGGGACAAGATGAAGACCTTAGTGGGTAGGAGTGGAAAGAGAAGGTCAGTTGAAGGGCAGGATTCAGGAATGACTTTTGAGATATGTGGTATTTGTGCTGGCCTTAGTGATCAGAATATATTTCAGCCGATAAACTCATGACCCAATTCCCTGTGTGAATGGCTGCTTGGGATCTTATCTGAGAGCCAAATCCCATGTTGACTAAGAGATTAGCTTGTTTGATTTGGAGCTAAAACACTTCTCAAGTGACCAGTAGGGGCCAGATGGCCCTAAGAGTTGGCTGCACCTCTCCAATGAGGGTTTTTTGAGAGGGGGAAGATATGGCAGGCATATATGGAAAAAGAATGCCACCAAGTTACTAAACAGAAATAATGCTTAAAATCTCAGCCCACTCCTCTTTCATGCTCTGTCCCATTCGGGGGTTGGGTATTTTATTGGTTTTTGTCAATTTGATCCCTCCTGCTCTCATTTCTACCGTTACTCCCTTATTCTGAAGCAGGGCTGTTTCATATCCATCAGTGGCATTAAATGCATTTGTAAATTCTACCTTCTGCAAGAACCTTTGCTGGTTAATTCTAGCATCCGCTCCCCCCACCCCATGAGCTCCAATTTATCCTGTAGTTTGTACAGAATTGTTTATTTGCTATTTCTTATGTTAGACTGGGTATCCCTGGGGGTTAAGGTCACTTTTCCTTTTTTTCATACCTCCATGCTTGGCACAGTGATTGGCACATAGCAGGTTCTTAGTAAATGTTTGTGAAGCCATAGAAAATGAAATGAAGAGTTAGCCTTGCCTTCAGGGTTAGAAGCCCACAGCCTATACAGCCAAGAGCTTTTGAACTTCTCCATCAGGTGAGAGGTCCATCCTCCAGACAAGCACCAGAGAGGGGATGCAGATTCCCAACACAGCTTCCACTCAGGTGGTATTTGAGGAAACTTTAGAATCAAGGGGGGCTTAGATTTAGACAAGTGTGTTCTTTCCCTTAACAAACATATACACATATCTGTACTCGTGTGTTTCAGTGCCTTACATATATGTGTATATATATGTAATGTGTACATCTTTGGGTTTCTGCATGTATTTCTCTGTGTATCTATGTGTGTGTGTCTGTGAGATCAGGATACTGCATTGAAGAAAAAGCTTCCCTGCTTAGGCAGGCCACTTGTTTTGTTTTAAAGCTGGAATTCTCTCAAAGTCATTAGGCCACATCTCAATGGGTTCCAAAGTGGAAACTCTCTGAATTTGTCTATAATGTATTGGAACCATCAGGCAATTCAATCTAAGTCATAACCAGCGGGGGGCTTAAAGAACATAGAAAACAGCCTGCGACATAGGATGTAACATTATAAGGGATGGAGACACAAGGTGGGAGGATTGAACGGAGCAAAGCTTTGTCCAATTCACTCTGTGGTCAATATTAAACTATCTTGGGTGTAGAGGACCACAGACCAGTGGGACTCTGACCCTGATGGCTGAATAAGCCCTCTCAGCTGAAGAGCCTGCTATCGGGCTTGGTTCCCCATTCCCCATTCCCCAGGAAGGAGCTCAAACACACAGGTGATGTGTGAGCATTATGTCCTCTAGATAAGCGTGGTATACACCCACAGCCTGGGAACAAGGAAGTGTGCAATATCCTCAGGGGAAAATAATTAGGAAGCGTCATATAAAGTGATAAAGAAGGCTCTACTTTCCACCACTCTTGGAGTCCCCTCTCATTTATGCATCCTTCTCACAGCCTCTGGGTAAACAACTCTTTTTCAGCCCTGCTGTGGGAAGGCTCCCCACAACTGGTGCCTAATGCTAGGCCCAGAAACAACAGGCCAAGTGGGTGTCTCAAGCCCGAGTCAGTTTCACCTAGAGGTCCCCCTTGAGCAACATAGTATCCTAGGACAAGGTGAGGGGAAGGCTCCATACTTTGTCTTTCCTCTCGAGCAAGCAAACAGCGGCTATGGGGCAATCGCATACCCTTTAATCTGGCAATATGATAACTAGGTCTGTATTCCAAAGAGGTCATAAAAAAGAAAAAAGGACCCATATGTACAAAAAATATTTATAGCAGTTTTTTTATTTTGTGGTAGCAAAGAATTAGAATTGAGGGGATGCCCATCAATTGGGGAATGGCTGAACAAGTTGTAGTCTATGAATGTAATGGAATACTATTGTTCCATAAGAAATGATGAGCAAGCAGATTTCAGAAAAACCTGGAAAGACTTACATAAACTGATGCTGAGTGACGAGAACAGAACCATGAGAACATTGTATGCAGTAACAGCAACATTGTGTGATGACTAACTTTGATAGACTCAGCTCTTCTCAGCAATACAATAATCTAAAATAATTCCAAAAGACTTGTTGTGGAAAATGCTATCCATAGCCAGAGAAAGAACTGTGGGGTCTGAATGCAGATTGAAGCATGCTATTTTTTCTCTTTTTTTATTTTTTTCTTTCTCGTGGTTTTTCCCTTTTGTCATGATTCTTCTTTCACAACATGACCGATGTGGAAATATGTTTAATATGATCATACATGTATAGCCTATATCAGATTGCACACTGTCTTGGGTGGGGAGGAGAAGGAGGTAGAAAAATGTGGAACTCAAAATCTTATAAAAGTGAATGTTTGGAGACTAAAAATGAATGAATGAATGAATGAATGAATGAATGAATGAATGGATAGATAGACAAAACCTGAAAACCCATATATGAACCGATACAAAGTGAAATGAGCAGAACCAGGAAAACAATGTATACAATAACAACATTGTATGATGATCAACTGTGAATGACTTAGCTATTCTCAGTAATACAATGATACAAAACAATTCCGAAGAACTTATGATGAAAAATGCTGTCCACCTCCAAGAAAAGAATTGATGCAGTTCAAATGCAGATTGAAGCACATTTTTTAAACTTTATTTTTCTTGTTTTCTATTTTTCGTCTGTGTTCTCTTTTGCAACATGGATATTATGGAAATATGTTTTGCATGGCTGCACGTGTATAATCTATGTCAAAGTACATGCCTTCTCAAGAAGGGGAGAGGTGAGGGAATTTGGCACTCAAAAATTATTTTTAAATGAATGCTAAAAATTGTATTTAGAAGTAAATGAGAAAAATAAAAACATTCTTAAAAAATAAAAGGAGAGAAAATATAAATCTTCAGAATTATAAAAAGAAGAATAGAGGTCTTGATAAACAAAGAGAGAGAAAGAAAGATGCATGCCACCTAAGACTGCCTAGAAACTCAGACAATCAAAAGGAAATGGATCATTATTCATAGAATATAATATTCTTGAACTGACACCACAAGTTATGGGTAATTTAAATAGCTCAATCTCTGAAGATTAAGACAAGTCACACAACCTGCCTGTTCCAAATTATTTCCTAGCAGAATTCATTCAAACTGTCTAAGGATAAATAATCTCTTATGGCAAGTAAAAATGTAACAAAGGTAAACTGAGGGAAGTCTTCCAGGCAAGACAACAGATTATTAACAGTGACACACATAACTGTTAATAAGATGGATCAGATCCCTTAGAGGGTCAATGACCCTTCAAGAATTGGAAAGACCATATGTATTGAGATCCCAAAGGAGGTGGGGAAGGGGTTGGGCTGCACTTTGGGAAAGTAGGATGCCCTTCTGGTGTGGTTGATTGCACCTTTCTCTGACAATAAAGGAATGCTAATTGCTTTATGGGACTCAGTAATTTTGGCTAGAAAATCAGAACCACACCCATCAGATCCTCTGGGCAGGGGCCCAGCCCAAGCAGTTTCTCTGTTTGCAGGTAAACAGAAACAGGAATCCCACTTCAAACTGGTTATCAAGCAAATGCCCCGAGGGGAAGAGGGGCTGGCTAAGGGTGATGTCATTCCTCAACCAAGCTTTTAGTGTGGACTGGAAGAGATCTTCTTTTGAACTAGTCTGAGAAATGAGGTCAATAGGATGGCTAACAGAGTAATGTTAGTCATTCAATAATACAACATAATGTTAGTTTTCCTTACTCTATATTACACAGATTTCAGAGATATAAAATTCGAGCAATATCCAATATATTTTTATTAGGAAAATATGCTGTTGATTTAAAAACAGGAATAGATAACATAAAAAAGAAATTTAGACACCATTTCATGAATGAATATTGATTTAAAATACTAAATACAATGGGAGGATGGCACTCACTCTAGAAAGAACACCACTCCCTGATGCAGTCAGGAGAGCTTCAATTCGAGCTTTCTGATCAGGTGTCACTGAAGAGAGTTTAGCAGTCAATTTTATACAATTTTATCAAACCATTTCCTCTCTCCTTATTCTCCATATTCATTTATTATAATATTGTGGTTTAACCACAACTCCAGTTTTAATCAGTCTAGTTCCTGAACAGCTTCTGTTTCATCTAATGAGTTTAACTGACAATCTTTGTGGTTTTACAACTTGTTCCTTGTCCTGTTCCAATAACCTTGCTGACGTATCTTTTTGTAGAAATAGAACTCTGCGTACTGTTTCTCACATATGATATTAGCCATTATTCATAGATTCAGTGAAAACCTGATTTAGGGTTCAGTGGGAAAATCCTGCACCCCAAGGATGACCAAACAAGTAGGGGTTTGTGAAAAAGGGACTTTCATTAACAGAACAAGCTACAGTCTCCTAACACTGATTGATGGTTAGAGTGCCCAATCCTGGGCTTCAATGGGGGGAGGGGGAGGAGGAGAAGAGTAAAGAAAATGCTCTCTGACCTTAAAGGACTCATAGTTGTGTGAGATGAAAGAGTTCAGAGTCTGAATCTAAGGTCAGAAAGGGTCTTTATTTTTTCTCATGAGAAAGGACTCTGCCCCTCTCACCCACATGGCAGCAAGGAGAGGGCAACAGGTAGAAGCCAGCCCATGATTATATAATCTTCCAATGCAGAAATCTAACCCCCCCAACTGGCCTTCACTCTTATTGGTAGGGGGGCTGACCCACAACCTAAGCTCGGGAATCTCTCTGAGACAAAGGACCTGGAAACATATGGGTGTCCAATGAAAGCAGTCTTTACCTTACTTGGCATATCTTGTGCTGAGTTGGATCTGGGGGAGGGTCTCCATTGCTCTAAGCCCCAGATTGCTTGAAGGTCAGGTGACCTAACCCTAGGCCTAGTGAATACTGAAGCCATTCTAGATTTGATTTTTCAGAATGGGGAAACTTCACTATAAATTATTCCTCACATAGTGGAGTAGGATTGTAGAATCCCAGAAAGTCAGAGCTGGACCAGAACTTGCATATCATCTAATCTAATATTCTCATTTCATATATAGGAAACAGTTGTGCAGGAAAGCCTTCAAATCAGAGATAGTCTGTGTCTCACTAGTACCAGTAGATGGGATCACTAGGAGGCGCCATAGTGCACAGGCCTGAAGGCAGGACCACTCATCCTCCTGAGTTCAAATCTAGCCTCAGACACTTACTAGCTGTGTGTCTCTGGGTAATTTACTTTACCCTTTTTGCCTCAGTTTCTTCATCTGAAAAATGAGCTGTGGAAGAAAATGGCCAATCACTCCAGTATCTTTGCCAAGAAAACCCCAGATGGGGCCATGAAGAATTGAAAATGACTGAACAACAAAAATACAGCAGATATTAAATACATCTAGGCAGAGATTTAGTTTTCTGCTCTCATATGTATTTATGTTTATCTCTAGCTAACTCCTGGCCTCTTTATGTTTGAGGCAAAAATTCCAGTAACCAGATGTGACAAAGGAGTAAATGGAAGATGTTCAGTTGTAGTTAATTGGCAAACACCCGAGGGGAGCAGCAAACCTTTCCACGGAATTACCTTCAGTCTTTGAAGAGGTGCATATAACCACTAGCTTTATCATTCTGAGTCTTTTGGTCAGAGATGCCTGTAGAAACCACAGAAAGGAGCCAATATTTTTTAAACATCAAAGAGTCATTAATTGGAGATATTAATGAGTTATTCTGTTCAGTTTTAGATACTAGACAGATTGTTGTTTGGTCACAAAATGTTATCATTATCAACCCACTGGGAAAACATAAACACTGGTTTTCTCTCCCTATACTATTCTTGGTGGCTTTTTAAAAATACATGTTAATATCAGAATTAAGGGCAGAGTCATAAGGTTGAAATTCACTTAGAGTTCTCATCCTCCTTTTTTTCCCTTCTTAGAAAACTGTGATCTAGGCCTTTTGGAAGCAGTAGGTTGGGAAAGCACTTAAGGCATTGCTCATCTTTTTATCTTTCTAGGATTGGTGAGATGGACCCATTTACTATGCTTAGGTATCTTGGAATATGATCTTATCCTAATAACTAAGTCAGAAATGAGAAATGAAATACGTGAAAATAGATGATGCATTCCACAAGACACCTGCTGACTGTATGTACACTCATCTAAGTAAAAATTTTGCAAGTTCTTGAGCAATTAGAATTTATATATTAGGGATGGTTTGGCTGAACAATTACTTAAGCAAATTACAGAAGAGGAATACTTTGAGTAGCCCAAGATACTGACTTTAAAGTGGAACTTTGTATTCCACAGGACTAAAAGAGATAAGATCAATGCTAAGACTTAAATAAATAGAATCAAAGATGAGCAGAATACGAATTAGCAATCAGTAGGAACAACTAGACACAATCCCAGGTGTAGAAGTGGTCACTGACGCACAAGAAGCAAGAAAAATCAGTATCTTGACTCTGTAATTCACAGAAGGTTTGCCATATGTTTCTCTTGCACTCAACCAGTCTTTGGTAAGGAAATTAAGAATTTTACACTTCCCCTGTCTGTCCTGGCTTGTTTCTTCAAGTACTGCTACACCAGTCATTGGGCAAAAAACAAAACAAAACAAAACAAAAACACCTGCCCATAGTCTATGGGGTGATACCTCAAGACACCTCTTCCAGAAAGTCACACATTCCTGCTCTTTAACTTTAATATGATGAAGCATACATTTACTATTAGAGAATACAATGAATTTATCAACCAGTTAGTGACCTACAGAATAAATTGAGAAATTTTAGCTAGCTATTATGTTGGTCATTCTTGATTATATGACTTGTGAATGTGTGCATGCTGGCAACATGTACTCATTAGTGTATCTATTTATGCATGTGTGTGTTTGTGTGTAATTCTAGGCTCATGGCTCTACAAGGAGCCCAGCAAAGAGATGACATCATGTCTAAGGGGAACTTCTCAAACACACCATAAATGGGAGAAAATAAACTATAAGCAACCAGGGTTTATGAGTTACCCTTTTGTCACGTGAGCTCTCTAAGTATAAGCCCACTCTGTACTTGAGGGAGATCATGTCATAGATTTGATAGATTAGGGAGTGGGATTGGGGAGGGGGACAGTATTTTATACCAACTATTTCTTATTACAAATTCTTAGTAAAAGGGTTTCCAAAACCCTTCTCAAAAACTTACTTAAGATTGGCTGATCAAATTGATTTTCGATAGATGGTCTATCAAGGTGAAAGCATAACTGTGGACTTGAACCCATGGCATGAGAGAAAGCCTTTCTGTTGATTTTCAGGAGCAATCTAGAGCCATGAGGAGGATTTGTGGTCACCCTACATCTGGGAACTTCATTCGTCAGTAAGAGTGGGAGTTGGGATAAATATCTTCAGAGTTTATACAGGCTAATTACAGAAGGTGTGTGTTTGTGTGTGTGTGTGTGTGTGTGTGTGTGTATATGTGTGTGTGTAAGAGGGGTATTCCATACCCTTATTTCAACAATTATAGATAATACGAGAGGCAATGTGCTTTTTAGTGGCTAAATAAAGGCCTAGCTTCAGAGCAGATAAGGTATAGATGGGTTATGCTCATCAAATTTTCAGATGATGTAAGACTGAAAGGGAAGGAGAGCTAATAGAATAGGTAACTAGATGATAGAGTCAGGAACCAAAAGGATATTGACAGGCAAGATCACTGGGCTTAAGTTAATGAGATGAAATTCAATAGAAATAATTGCAAAGTCTTGCACTTGGGTACAAAAAAATCAAACCCACAAATACAATATGAGGGAGGCATGTTACATAACAGTTCTTTAAAAAGAAAAAAAGATCTGAAAGTTTTTGCTTTGGAGACATTTTGGAATCATTCTCTTCTTCTAGTTTTGTGTCCTGGATCCTGAGTCACCGTAATAGTTCCTTCCTTGTTTACTCATTCTTCTCGCCTTCCTTCACAAATTGGGACTTTGTGTTAGTTCCAGGCACTATGAAATTCCAAAGAGAACTTCTGAATATTACTTAGTTCTCTTTTGTATTCTCTTGTGTCTCAGTACTCTGGATATTGAGTACTTTGTTTTTCAAGACTGGGAAGCTTAAACTTTTAGTGAATCAAAAGCTGTCTGATCCAGGATAAAGTCTGAGCAATGACCTCCTGATGTAAGCTTTGCAAGCTTCTTACTCTGGGTTGGGTCTGAATAATGAGAAGAGCCAGGAGCAAAAGGTGTACAATTACAACAGTATTGTAAGGACAAACAACTATGAAAGGCTTAGGAACTCCGATCAGCACAATGACCAACCACAATTCCAAAGGACTGATGATGTAAAATGCTTCCCACCTCCAGACAAAGAAAGGCACTGGACCAGAGTGCAGAGTAAATTATGGATATGTATGTATATATGTACATGTATGCATACATGCACTGCATATATACATATATATGTACACACATATATGTGTGAGTATAAAACATATCAATGAGAAAATTTCTATTTCTTGACTATATATGTTTGTAGAATGTTTCCCTTTTCATGCTTTCCCACAAAAGAAGAGGGATGAGAAGAGAAGAGGGGGTGGGAGGGAGAGAATTTGTTTCTGAAAATAAAATAAAATGAATTTTTAAAAAAGATCATTGGTAACTTTGGAGAGAGCAGTTTTGGTTGGGTGTTAAGATCCCTAACCAAATTGCAGAGGTTTAAGGAGTGAAAGTAAGGAAATGGAAGTACCAAGTATAGATTTTTTTTTTATCAAGGAGTTGGGTGAAAGAGTAATGAGGGATATACAATGATAATTAATAGAAATGATGATATTTCGTTATGGATTTTTAAGGATGAGCAAACAGGCATGTTTGTAAGCAATCAAGAAGGAGCTGGTAGGTAGAGAGAGAGGCTAATAGAGAAAGGGGATAATAATGAGGGCACTCTGCTCATGTTAAATCATTTGGCTCATCTTAACAAGGGCCACTGTAGCCCTGAATGATTAATCAATCAACATTTATTAAGTGTCAACTGTGTACTAGGCACTATGCTAGGCAATAGAGATTAAAATGCAAAAGTGAAACACTAGGAGTTTATAGCCCTACAGGGGAAGATAGTAGGTAAATAAAGCGTGACATATAAAATAAATACAGTACAATTGTGGAGGAAGGCATTGAAAGCTAGAGTATGGGGAAAACCTTAACATGGAAATTGCCTTTTAGATGAACCTTGAAAGAAACTGGGAGTTCTCTGAGTAGGAGATGAGGAGGAATAGAGTGCCAGGCATGGGGAACAGCCAATAAAAAAGCACAGAGGTTGATGATGGACTTTTGTATACATAAGAAGGCCAGTTTGGCTAGACTGGAAGGTAGATGGGGTAGGGTGTATGAATTAAGCTTCAAAGGTAGATTATTACTGCATTTTGCCCAATGAGAATTTCTGTTGAATCCTTACTCAAGTTTTTGTTAGAATTTATGGGGTGGGTAAAGTACATGATCAAACCCGGACTTTGGAAAAATAACTTTGTCATTTGGGAAAGCTTGCTAGGACACTTTTGTAACAGTCCAGATGAGAAATGGTGAGGACTGGGACTTAGATGGAGGCTAGAAGAGCCCTTGTCACTTCTCTTCACGATGATTTTATTTCTGTCTGGTGTTTGCTTTGACACGTAATGAAAACGGTGCTGTTTGTAATGTGTAAATGCAAAGTGGAGCTTGCTGAAGGAAACAAAAAGGAATGAGGAGCTCAAACAATAAGGGAAGAACTTATAACCATTGGAACTAGTTGGCGGAATCCCGTGGGGTCTATTTATTTGGTCTATTTGTTATCTGTGATCTCACTTTGATTCCGGTTAAAGTGTCAATTATGACAAATCACCAACTTTTCATGTAAGGGAATGTTAACAGGCTTCACAACCTGATAAGATGTCAGTTGGGATGGGAACTGTGCCTTTGTCTATAACATATCGAATGTCAACATATCTGAGGAGACCAAGAGACTCCTGCTGTTGCTGCTGCTGTTGTTATACACTTGTGTCTGACTCCTTGTGACCCGCTGTGGGGTTTTCCTGGCAAAGATACGGGACTGGTTTTCCCTTTGCTTCTCCAGATCATTTTCCAATGAGGAGCTGAAGTATATAGGATTAAGTGAATTGCCCACACAGCTAGTAAGTATCTGGGGTCAGGTTTGAACTCATGACCATTGGACTTCCTGATTCCAAGCCCAGTGTTCTATCCATTGTGCCACCTAGCTGCCCCAAGAGACACCTACTTCTCCACTCTGTGATGGAACTCTATAATGGACGCCAATTACATTCATCAGAGATCTCTTATCAGACACAGGCCACAGGACTGAGGGCACATCAGACCTTGAAGGAAGCCCATACTTACCTTTTTGTTCACTTAGTTCTTTGGGTACTGAGACTTGTTGGGGATGGTGTAGAGGGGATTATTCTTGACCAGGTTCTGATACAACTAGAAACTTCTAAGGCCCCTACCAATGGTGATACTTTATGATTTTCTAAGTCTGAAAACTACTTTATAAATATTATCCTATGTGATCATCATACAACCCTGGGAGGTAGATGCTGTTATCCCCATTTTGTAGATGAAGAAACTGAGGCAGAGGTTAAGTGACTTTCCCAGGGTCACACAACTAGTGTGTCTGAGGCCAGATTTGAACTCAGGGCTTCTTGGCCCAAGGTCCAATGCTCTATCTGATATGACTCCTAGCCACTTACAAAATTATTTGGATCTGTGTTTCTGAGCATAAGCACATGTGCCTGGATGTGTTATGCACCACACCACATGGGTGGATAAATAAATAATAAATTGATAAATGGATTGTGAGAATATATCGTGTTTGAGCCAGAACTTTACTCTTCTTTTAAGTTGGCATAGCTGTGTTACATGTAAAACTAAGAGTAACTGTACATTTCCTTTAATAAATCAGGGAAAAAAAACATCCTCCCTGCTACAACTGTTTAAAATTAAAATGGGCTACCTAAAAAGGGGGCAAGCCCATTACATTCTTTCCTAGAGGTTTCCAAGCAGAGGCTTCAAGGTATCTAGCTCCAGGGTATCTTTCCGAGGGATTACCCATTTCTTTCCTCTCTCATTGTACACTCCAGCCAAGGTGGTCCATTGACTGTTCCCTGTACATGACATTCCAATCCCCCTCATCCCTACTCCGTGGCATCACAAAGGCCTGTCTTCATACATGGAATGCCTGTCTGCTCATCTCTACCTCTTGGAATGCCTCCTGGTAACGGATACTGATTGTCTTAGAGGGTGTAAAGGGCTTTCAGCCGTGGAACATTGATTCAGCTCATATTATCTCTCTTCTCTTCATTATTTAAGTTTCCTTTAAATGTCACTTTCCCTTTTATCTCTTGATGACCCTCTCTGTTTTTTCTTTTATCCCACGGGTAAATCTCATCTTCGAAAACAGTAACTGGTAATTATGACAGAATTGGCTTCATTACTCTTTGCTTCGTAATTTTCTTATTTAATTTTTTTTGTCTTTCTGTTGTTTTGGGTATTTGCAAATCGGATGTAATAGGGGTCTGGTGCGTACAGACTATCCATGGGGAAGGGACAAGAGAAGGGAAGAAAGAAAAACATCCCAGAATGGGATGAAAAGCTAAAATAACTTTCAGATGAAAACTCAAAATTATTTTTTTAAAAATAATAAATCCCAGAGTGAGTATCCTTTATTATGACTCCTTTGTCATCAAATCTGACCTACTTGGAAAGAAAAATAAATCAGTAAAATAAAGGAGGAAAAGGGAAATGTATATTTTCTAACCACTAGCCAAGTAGGTACCAGCAGGTGGTCAGGCCTACTTTCCCAAGTTATCTGCAGTTTGCTTTACTGGTCGCCAGATGGCGCCATATGGTCTACACTCCTGGGTAGTATGTATTTTCTGGATACTCGGCATTGACTGTCCTGACAGTACCAATATATACATATATGTAAATCATTCTTTTCTATTCTCAAGTTCTCAAATTTTTTTTAATTTGGGGGGAGGGATAGTGAAGAAAAGTCCCTTCTCATCCATGACCAACTAACTTCATTTCTAGGACATGGGCTCTTTGCTTTTTTAACAGCCATGTGATTTATAAAGTCAACAAGTATTCAGCACTTTCTATGTGCCAGACACTGTGCCAGCTAAGGACTGGATCTACACAGAAAAGCAGAAAGAACGTTTCAGCTCTCAAGAAGCACGCAGTCCCTTAGGGAGACGACATGCGAATAAATATGTACAGGTAAGCTACAGACAGGATAAATAGGAAATAATCAACAAGGGAAAGGCTCTAGAATGAAGGGGGAACAAGGAAAGGCTTCCTGTAGGAGACAGGATTTTAACTGGAACTTGAAGAAAGTCAAGGAAGCCCAGAGGCAGAGATGGAGAGGGAGGGCATTCCAGGCAGAGGGCACAGCCAGGGGAAATGCCCAAAGGTAAGAAATCCGTAGTAAGGTAACTTTAACTTGGAAGCATAGCAAAATCAACTCTATGGAACTTTTTTCGGTTGTATTGTATTTTGATTTATTTTGTTAAACATTTCCCAAAGATATTTGAATCTGTTGGGCAGCATTCAAGTTTTGTGGGATCATGCCACCCCACCCCACCCCCACCCCATATTGGCCAAGACCCTCTCAGATCCTTCCACTTCTTTTTTTTTTAATTAATTAATTTATTTTTAGCAAACAACACTCAATTCCACAAGCTTTTGAGCTCCAAATTTTCTTTCCTTCTGTTTTCTCCCCCCTTCCCAAGATGGCATGCAATCTGATATAGGCTCTACATGTACATTCACATTAAACATATTTTCATATTACTCATGTTGCAAAGAAGAATTGTAATCAATGGAATGAACTGCAAGAAAGAAGAAGAAACAAAACAAAAAAGAGAGAGATAAAGTAGTCTGCTTCAATCTGCATTCAGACTCCAGAGTTCTTTCTCTGGATGTGAACAGCATTTTCCATCATGAGCCTTTTGGAGTTGTCTTAGATCACTGCATTGCTGAGAAGAGCCAAGTCTATCAAAGTTAATCATAGCACAGTATGGCTATTACTGTGTACAATGTTCTCCTGGTTCTGCTCCCCTCACTCAGCACCAGTTTATTTAAGTCTTTCCTGGTTTTTCTGAAGTCTGCCAGTTCATCATTTCTTATAGAACAATAGTCTTCCATTACATTCAGATACCACAACTTGATGCCCAATTGATGGGCATCCCCTCAGTTTCCAGTTCTTTGCCACCACAAAAAGAGATGCTATAAATATTTTTGTACACATGGGTTCTTTTCCCATTTTTATGATCTCTTTGGGATACAGCCCTAGAAGTGGTATTGCAGGGTCAAAGGGTATGCACATTTTTATAGCCCTTTGGGCATAGACTATGGAACTTTTAAATAATATACTGCAATGAAACTGTTGTCAGGGACCAGTTCCATATCCCCCCAATGTTTCAACAAATAGGGAGAAAGAAGAAAAAGCAGGAACTGGGGCTTTCAAAACTCAATGAAAATGGTGTGGTGAACACCCTGAGAAAACAAGGGGGAAATGTTGGATGATTCTCATTTCTCATCCAGGCTTACAAAACCAAAGCCCCCTGGACCTGCACCTGCACCAGGACTGGGATCTTATTGACCAGCCTTTCTCCAAATGCCTTCCTATCTGCCCAGTCCCCCTCTCATTTCATGTTTATATGGAAAAGATCAAGATTAGCACAGTTTAGCTCTTCTAGTGGCACATCCACTCATTGGTCATGGGGATAAGGGTCTCAAATTTTTAAAACCAAATTAAAGCTTATAGACATTTCCAATATGTTACTAAGTTTTATCACTTCTATCTGCTCAACATCTATCCTATACATCCCCTTCTTTTCATACATCCTGGGGCAGACCCTAATCAACTGATACCTACACGTTAGTCACTAGAAGCCAGTAGTCACAGGTCTCTCCCCGACCCCAGTCCAGCATGCACTCCAGCTGGAATTTTGATTTTCCTAAAGCACAGGTCTGACCATGACACCCCTTTTCTCAAGAAACTCCAGCAATTCCCTCTTTCCTCCAGGATCAAATATCAAATTCTCTGTTTGGTATTTAACATCCTCATAACTGGCCCCTTCCTTTTTTTCCAATCTTCTAACACTATTCCTTTGCCCACACTCTATGTTGCAGCTGCTCTGACCTTGCTGACACTTTCCCTCAGCCCAACTTCCGATCTCCTGACTCCAAGTCTTGGTGCTGGCTGTCCCTCTCCCCATGCCTGAAATGCTCTCTAGCCTCACCTCCAGTTCCTAGCTACCCTGGCTTTGTGTGTCCTTTCTTAATCATCACCCCTTCCCTCACTGCCAGTGCCTCCCTCTAAAACTGCTTTCTATCCATTCGGTATGTCTTTTATGTTCTTGGTTATTTGTGACATCTCCCTGATGTCATGGTCCTCTTTGAGAATGAAGGACAAACCCCAGTGATCCCTAGAAAATAATAAAGGCTTAATAAGTATTTGTTGATGGATATACAATTTAAATCATCCGTGGTTCTTGGCACCTTCTGGCCCCATCCCTTCCACTGCCCTAGTCACTGCAAAAGCAGTGAAAATGAGAGGAACTCACACAGGTCCGAGGGCTGCTTTGCAGCCTCCTAGGTTTTGTGGTTAACGCTGGTTAAGGAATGCATTACCAAATAGTTAGTTGGTTGGTTGGTTGGTTGGTTATTGTTGTCTTTTGTTCTGGAAGAGGACCAAAATGACATCACTATGTTAAGAGTCAAGATACAATGCGTCTGACTGTGGCTAATCAGACCAATATGTGCTCAGAATGCTCTACCACACAGGTCGGGCACAAATAGACCCTGTGAACATTTGAAGTGGATTCTCTAACTTTGTGCGTCTCCCATTTCTTTTGAGCTACTTCAATTCTTCTTTGGTCATAGAGCACAGCACCTTCTTTGATGAGGGTGCACCATGCTGAGCCCCCGTATGCCAGTGTCTCCCATGTTGCACAATCAATTCCAGAGCTCTTGACAGAGACCGTAAGAATGTCTTTGTATCTCTTCTTCTGCCCACCATGTGAGCACCTGCTTTGTGTGAGTTCTCTACAAAATAGTCTTTTAGGCAAGCATGCATTTGGCATTCCAACAACATGGCCAGCCCATCAGAGTTGCTAGCGGTCGCTAACCAGACTTACAGTGAAAAGCCTCTCCATACATTGGCCGGCTTCTCCGAACTTGGCAGAGCTTATGCTCTTTGGACAGCCAGAGTCTCCTTGAGCCAGGATAAAGCATCAGAAGCCTTCTGAGACCTCCTGCTGAAAACCCCAGTAGTTAAAAGGATGTGTGCATCTTTAAAAATCTAATGAAGTGCGCTTCTGCTATACAGGAGGAATCTATTTTCTCGAGCTTCTCTTAGGCCTGGGGACACCTTTGAGAAGTAGCCTGAAGGTAAACAGTGAAGTGTATAGAGGAGAAAGGGCAGGGTCTTTTCTGTTCTGTCCCAGGTCCTGTAAACAGAAGCATGGCATGATCTTTCTGCTGAGCTGAGCTCATCCACACCACCATCTGCCACAATTAAAGGGCATTCAGCTGGACCTGACCTACCTATGTAGGCAGAGAAGGCTGCTTTTGATTGCCACTTTCCTGTCCCACCTATAGAGGGGCCTCCAGAAGGTGGGGAGAGCCTGGTAGGTGGGACATCAAGGGAGGAGGTGTAGGAAAGACTGGGACCGTTTGTGTGAATTAAAGTCTGTGTATTTACTGAGCCTCCACTGTGTACAGGGGCTTGCCCTCCCTTGCTCCTTTTCCTTCCTCCCCATTCACTACAAAAAAAGCCACCACACATATTCCCAGAAAGGACAATGGCCACCACAGTGCAGCAGCAGCTACATGAGGTAAGTCTGAGGGTGAACAACAAGAGACTTGGTGCCAAGAACAATGGGAACCCAACCAGCTCAAGCCTGCTGTGGCTCTGTGGGATGGCTACGAGTGAGATACATGAAAGAAAGAAGAAATGGTATCGGTTTTGGTACGGAATGAGGAGGGGGATGGAGAGGGTATGAGGAGAGGGGAGAGGAAGGGGAATGGGGAGAGGATAGATCTAAAGCAGTATCTCTAGAACTTTCCTCCTGACAGTATCTCCATGTGTCTCTCTCTTAGTCCCCATGGTTCTGCTGCCATGTCCCATCTCTCTCTAACTCTTTTGCATGTATACAAAGTCACAACAAAAGCACATACTATCTTTCACCTCTGGCTCTAATTAAAATTTTAAAAAAACCTTGCTGACCAGAGAAACTCAAGTAGTTGAAACAAAAGTGACTAAAAGCTTTCTAGGAGGCCAGAAGATTGTCCTGTTCTGAGACGATGGCCTAGCAGATCCAGTCCTGCCCTCCTGCACAGCATAGGTACCGTCTCTGACCTGAGGCATTGCCTGATTGAGCCATTTGTCATCTCTCTTTGTTTTTCTGTCTCTATTTCTGTTTCCGTCTGTTGTTTCTGCTCTCTTTCTCTGTTTCTGACTTTCTTGGTTTCTATCTCTGTATCTCTCTGGCTCTATCTGTCTGTCTTTGACTCTCACTGCCTCTTCGCTTCTCTCTTTCTCTGGCTCTTTCTCTCTTCCATCTGCATATAACCTCTGTCTTCTGGACTGATTCCTTCCCCTACTCTCACCCTTCCACTCCCACCCCAGCCACAAAATCCATACTTAAAGGATTTGAAAATTAATTTTTAAATGCCATCTGAAGTAGTAACTGTAATAGAAATGGAAATCAACGTAAAAGACAATGCAAAGCAGACTGCAATAATGATTATTTTCCCCTTTCCTCTCCATCCCAGTCAATGGAAAGATAATGGAAGAGAAAGGAATTGGTATGTAAACATCAGCAGATTATTTCTCCAGTACAGAGTTTCTAGAAAGCCAGGAGAAAGGATCTGGGGCCAGGACTCCACTTCATTTCACCAAATACAGCTGCTCCTTTTGCCTTGATCTGGTTTTGTCTGCTTTCCCAGGTTTGGACACTCTCAAACCTCCTCCTGCTAGCTCCAGTCTGCTCCCAGCATGCAAATCTGCTCCCATCTTCCTGTTGTAATAAACCTTTTCAAAGGGACTTCCATTCAAACTTGGCATTCGTTCCTTGTAGTAGAGGGAGAAGTGCCCCTACCTGACTTGTCCATCTCTATGTAACAGGACCCTAACCTAGCTGCAAGACTTTGTAACTTCTCTGATTTCTCAGCTGTGCCACAGGAAGCTCATTATTGGAACAACTTCAACCAAGGACATATCATCAGCCTTGGTACTCCATTTCATCTCTCCCTCCGCCTCTCTGACTGGAAAGTGGGGCCATAAACTTCAGACCTCTACTTAAGGATAGAGCTCAGCTTAGAAGTCTCCCGATTTCTCACCTGGCTGCACTGTTTTGGGGCTTCTCTGACTGACTTCTCCATAATGCTCCACACATTTGGTGGCTGCTTCCATCTATGTCTTCCCCCTTTAGATTGTAAGCTTCCTGAGAGCAGGGACCATCTTATTTTTAATTAGTGCCTCCAGCGTCCATCACATAGTAAGTACTTAATAAATGTTTATTGACTGATTGACAGACTGACAAGTGTGTTCCTGATAAACATTTTGTTGGATTCTGCTTTCTTAGTTGTTTACTTCCTTCCATTTGATTCTCTTATACTTTTTTGTCTCTACATACCTCCCTTCCTGCTTATTTCAAGTTATTATCCTCTAAGGAGGTGGAGCCAAGATGGTGGAGAGAAACCAGAAAGTTGCCTGAGCCCTTTCCAATTTCCCTTGGAAACAATGTTAAATCAAGCCTCTAAATGAATTCTAGAGCAACAGAACACACAAAAAGATGGAGCGGAACAATTTTTCAGACCTTTTCCAGGTCTGTGTCACTTGTGTAAAAGGGGAGCTCAGATGGTATCTGGGTAAACCAGCAAGAAGTTCTTAGCTGCAGCACAGATCAGCAACCAAGGCAATTTTGGCTTAGCAGGCCAGTGGCACAGCAGGCCAGCTGTGAGGCCTCCAGTCCCAGCACAAAAGGCAAATTGTGAGCCCCAGAATCCAGGGCACAAAAGTGGCAACTAGGCCAGTGCAGTTGGCAAGCCACAAGAATCTGAGACCCCAGTGTAGAAAGCCGGTGACGAGAACCCTGGCCTCCCAGTGCAAGAAGCTTAGGACAGTGCCTCCTGTGCCCCAGGAGCACAGCTCAACTTTAAAAGTCATGAAATAGGCTAGGAAAATGAGTAAGAAACAGAAAGGAGCACTGACCATAGAAACACACTATGGTGAAAGGGAAGATCAAAACACAAATTCAGAAGAAGATAGCATTGTCAAAATGCCTACATGCAAAGTCTCAAAAGGAAGTATGAAGTAGTCTCAAGACCAAAAAGTCCTCTAAGAAGAGTTCAAAAAGAGTTTTAAAAATCAAGTGAGATAAGTGGAAGAAAAATTGAGAAAAGAAATGAGAGAAGTGGAAAATGCAGGAGAATTACAAACAATAGTCAACAACTTAGAAAAAGAAGCATAAAATTGATTGAGGAAAACAACTTCTTTAAAAAAAAGAATTGATCAAATCAAGAGAAAAACAAATCAACGAAGGAAACAACTCCTTTAAAAGTAGAATTGACCAAATGGAAAAGGATGTACAAAAACTAACTGAAGAAAATAATTCCTCAAAAATTAGAATTGAGCAACTGGAAGCTAATGACTCTATGAGACATCAAGAATCAAACAAAATTTTAAAAAATGAAAAATAGAAGAAAATGTAAAATACCTTATCAGAAAAACAACTAACCTGAAAACTAGCTCCAGGAGAGATAATTGAAGAATTATTGGACTACCAGAAGGCCATGACCAAAAAAGAGCCTAGACAGCATCTTTCAATTAAACTCAGAAAGGCAGAAATATTAAACGTATCCTTTTCAGATCATGATGCAGTACAAATTACATGTAATAATGTAATAACAAGGGAAAGATAAGCTAAAACCTGAAAAACAAATAATCTAATCCTAAAGAATGAGTATATCAAATAACAAGTCATAGAAACAATAAATAAGTTCATCAAATAGAATGACAATAATGGGACAATGTACCAACATTTGTGAAATGCAGCCAAATCAATTCTTAAGGGAAATTTACATCTCTAAATGCTTACATGAATAAAATAGAAGCAGAGGAAATCAATAAAATGGGCATGCAAAAGCTAGCAAAAGAACAAATTAAAAATCTCCAATTAAATACCAAATTGGAAATTCTGAAAATCAAAGGAGAGACTAATAAATATTAAAAGTAATAAAACTATAAACTAATAAATAAAACTAAAAGCTGGTTTTGTAAAAAAAAACAATATATAGATAAACATTTGGTTAACTTGATTTTTAAAAAGAAAGAGGAAAACTAAATTACCCATATCAAAAATAAAAAGTGTGAATTCACCACCAATGAAAAGGAAATTAAAGCAATAATTAGGAGCTATTTTGCCCAATTATAGCCAATACATCTGACAATCTAAGTGAAATGGATGAATATTTACAAAAGTATAAACTGCCTAGATGAACAGAAGAGGAAATAAAATATTTAACCTCATTTTAGAAAAAGAAATTGATCAAGCCATCAATGAACTCCCTAAGGAAGACTCTCCAGGGCTAGATGGATTTACAAGTGAATTCTACCAAACATTTAAAGGACAATTAATTCCAATACTATATAAACTATTTTTAAAAATAGGTGAAGAAGGAGTCCTACCAAATTCCTTTTATGACACAAATATAGTGCTGATACCTAAACCGGGAAGAGCCAAAACAGAGAAAGAAAATTATAGACCAATTTCCCTAGTGAATACTGATGCAAAATAAATTAATTAATTAAATGTTTGCAAAGAGATTACAACAATTTATTATGAGGATAATATATTATCACCAGGTGGGATTTATAATAGAAATGCAGGGCTGGTTCAATATTAGGAAAACTATCAGCATAATTGACCATATCAGTATCAAAACTAACAGAAATCATATGATTATCTCATTAGATGCAGAAAATGTTTTTGACAAAATGCAGCACCCATTCCTATTAAAAACACCAGAGAGCATAGGAACAAATGAAGCTTTTCATAAAATGATAAGCAGAATCTATCTAAAACAAGCTGCAAGCATTATATGTAATGGGGATAAGCTAGAAGCATTCTGAATAAGATCAGGGGTGAAATAATGTTATCACCACTATTGTTCAATATTGTACTAGAAATGTTAGTTTTAGCAAGAAGAGAAGAAAAAGAAATAGAAAGAATTAGAATAGGCAATGAGGAAACAAAACTATCACTCTTTGCAAATGATATGATGCTATACTTAGAGAATCCTAGAGAATCAACTAAAAAAAAAAAACAACTTGAGAAAATTAAGAACTTTAGCAAAGTTGCAGGATATAAAATAAACCCACATAAATCATCAGCATTTCTATATATTACTAGGAAAACCCAGCAGCAAGAAATAGAAAGAGAAATTCCATTTAAAATAGCTGTAGACAATATAAAATATTTGGGAGTCTGCCTACCAAGACAAACCAAGGAACTATATGAACAGAATTACAAAGCACTTTTCACACAAATAAAGTCTAAACAATTAGAAAAATATCAATTGCTCACGGGTAGGCTTAGCTAATATAACAAAAATGACTATTTTATTTAAATTAATTTACTTATTAAGTGCCATACCAATCAAATTACCAAAAATTTATTTTACAAAGCTAAAAAAAATAATAAAATTCATCTGGAAGAACAAAATGTCAAGAATATGAAGGAAATTAATGAAAATGAAAAATGCCTAGCTGTACCTTATCTAAAACTATGATATAAAGTAGATCATCAAAACTATTTGGTACTGGCTAGGAAATAGAGTAGCAGATCAGTGGAATAGATTAAGTACACAAGAGACAGTTGTAAGTGACTAGCGTAATTTACTGTTTGATAAACCCAAAGACTCCAGCTTCCGGGGTAAGATCTCACTATCTGACAAAACTGCTGGGGTTACTTGACATTTTAATTTTTTAATTCTGGCTACTCATAGCATTTATTTATTTTGTCTGAACACTCTGAATTTTGACTATGGCATTCCTAATAGTGAATAGTTTTGACAGGGCACCCTCCATTTTCTGTGACTGTTTTGTAAATATGCAAATTGCCTAGTCTCTCAATAATTTTGTATGTGATAACTTTCTGTCAGTCAGCAAATTTGTGAGTACCTTGAATACCAATAGAACTCTGTTTCCTTGTTGATTTCAGCATCCTGTTAAAATTTTGAAAAGATTACAATATTTGTAATCCGTATGACACTCCAGTGAATGTTGGAGGGTCTGATTATGTCAGACCATAGTGTCCATTTTCCTGTTGAGGCTAACTACTTCCTTGGGAAATGTTAAGCTCACCTTGATGTATCCCAGTGATTGATATGAATTATCACTAAAAACACCAAATCCAAATCCTGAGCAAGTAAGATTACATTTGTAAAGCATTTAGCACAGTGTCTGGAACATAGTAGGTGCCATGTAAATGCTTATTTCTTCATTTCTTCCTACCTCTTAGGGTTTAAATGAATTTTTCCCATATGCATATCACAAAAATATTGAAACATGATTTGCCTCAGAAGATGGCAGCGTAGCAGCAGCAACATATCGCAGCTCTCACATAGCCACCCCAAAATACCCATAAAACAGGACTCTAAACCAATCCTAGAACTCCAAAATGCACACAAAGATACTTCCCACTAAAGTCAGCTTGGCTACGAGGAACCATATCAGCACTGCGAACCGAAACCACCCTGGCCTGAAGCCACGGCTGTGCCCCAGGGGCGGCTGGACGGGAGGAGCGGAGGAGCTTCAGGTGAGCGGATTAGCAGCAGCTGCAAGTGGGAATTGCGAAAGGGGGAGATAAGCAGTCCTGCAAAAGGCCTCCAGAGCGGAAAAGCGAAAGACAGAGGTTTTGCACCCGCCTCCACGTTGTAGCTTCCTGCCCGTGGCCTGCAGACAGCAGGGGGACTTAGCGATTGTTCTCAGGCCAGTGTTCTCGCGTTGAGCAGCCTGGATCCGGATTGCCGTCTTGGGCCTCTGTCTTGGAGTCTTCATTATCCAGTCAGCTGGAAGTAATTAGGAAGAGTCCCAGCATCTTCCTGAAAGCTACGGCAGCTGGGAGGACCCCAGCAATTTGGGACAGAGCTTTCCCTTCTGGAAGCAGAGCCCCACAGAGATTTAAAAAAAA
>CM053584.1:26764741-26782654 GCA_028627135.1 Pseudochirops cupreus | reverse complement strand
TATCTATCTATCTATCTATCTATCTATCTATATGCAATTATTATTATTATTATTGACTACATCCAACTGGAACTTGAGATACACAGGCACTGCAGTTGGGAGATCCATCCTGCCCTACCAAAAAGTGACATAGGAGAGAATAGACTGGGGGAGGGCGGACACACTGGGATGGCTGTTTTGGGGTGGTGGGTGGGGGAAAGATGGGGAGAAAATATGTAACTCAAAATCTTGTGGAAATGAATGATGCAAACTATAATAAAATTAAAAAAAAAAGACTTGGGAAAAAACAAAACAAAACCCTATTTGCCTCAGTTTCTCATCTGTAAAATGAGCAGGAAAAGGAAATGGAGAACCACTCCAGTACCTCTTACTAAGAAAACTCCAAATGGGGTCACATTCCAACTGAACATCTACTGTATAGTAAAGTATAGAAAAGTAACTTTACTTAAAAGCATTTTTTAAAAGAATGGTAACTTTTCAAAGCAATACTAGTTCAAGCACTGGAAGACTTGGCTTGAAGAACTATAATTAATTAATTAATGTCTATCTAAAATTTTGTCCTCTTCCTCCCTGAAATAACAGGATTGAAGAGACAGGTCACTGTTACTATTAACAATAATATCAAAATCAGAACAGATCTTAAGCACAAAGCAAGCATAAAAAATTGTAACAGTAAGGCAGCCTGAAAAGTAAAAACTGTGATTGTTTTAACAGTGGAGCCCTAAGACAGAGTAGTTCCCCATTTAGAGTACAGGAAGTTTAAAAGTTTCATGACCTGAAACATCGTTATAATAATAGTTCACATTTAAATAGGGTAAAGTGATTTCTTCACATTAACTTTGTGAAGTAGTTAGGCCAAGTATTATTACCATTTTAAGGATGAAAAAACTGAGGCTTGGATGATTTGACTTTCTCTTAGTCCCATAGTTAAGAAGCTTCTGGCCTCAGTGCATTGTTTTTTCCATTATGCTATGTAAGCTCTCATCATAGAATTACACCATGCTAAACCTTAGAGATCATCCATTCCACCCCCTCATTTCACAGATGAAGAAACTTGGCCCAGACTGATTAATTGAATTTGCAACAAGCCAGCCACAGAGGAGCCAACTTCTGGTCTACCTCTTGAGAAGAAACTTTATCTAAATTTGTATCTTTGAGGTGCCTAGCAAAGTAGACGCAGGAGGCATTTAATAAAGATTTGTTATTGTTTTCCTGCATGAGCTCTAACAGCCCTTGGTCTGATTTTTAGTAATTTTAGTAAAGATGAATAAATATAAATAAAATTTAAAAAAAAATTGAAACATGATGGTCACGTTAGGTCTACTGGCCCGGCTGGTTGCAGTCCACATTCTCAATTTTCATCTCACCTCTATAAGAGGTCCTATGAGTCTCTGTGTTATGGATGCATAAGGAATTGATGATGAGGTCAGAGCGACTGTCATCACAAAGGGTGAACTCTTTCATTGGCCCCATCCTCTGCTCACAAAGCTGGAGCAGAAGAATTTAGCTTTGGCACAACCAATGCCACAGTTTCTTTGCTAGTATATCCAACATAAGTAAGACCATCTGAACCACGATTCTAACAGAAGGTGGGTCTGTTACTCTGATGATTATCTGAAGGAAGTGTTCTTATGTCAGGTTTTCGTGCCTTCCATTTCCTTGGTGCTCTACCTCTCCAAAGAGAATAGGATTGTACTTGGCAACATATCTCACCCTCAACATCATCAACTATCTCTGGTTCTGTCCCTATAGTTTAGTTTTCTTGGTGCTATTGCCCTGATTCACTTCTATGGCCTGTTATTAAAAAGGTGAAGCCCCACTGAGGTTAAGCCCTTTTTATTATGTTAATCCCCACAGATCAGAAGTACCTAGTGTCTCACTCAGATGCTGTTGGTAGTGGCTTGTGTGTCTGCATGGTTGTTATAAGATCAGATGCATGAGGGTCATAGATCAAGCCATTGGCTCAAGCTCTGACATGTAATTTGACCTACATTTTCAGAATTCCCTTAGAATTATAGTGGACTCCTATCCGTGTCAGTATTCCCACATATTGCCCCACCCTGAAGACAAATTCAACAGACTTTTCTCCTTTGTGTTGTGCAGTGTTAGGGACAAAAATTAGCATAGGTTTCTTTAGATCTGACTTTCTCAAATATATCAGCTAACATAAGCAAATGTTTATGCCAGGTGACATCTGGCTATACATGAAGGAGGTTATTCACTGCCAATACATCTGCCCCTTAGTCTCATCACCTTGGCTAAGACATTCTCCAGTCTATCAAGATCACACTTGCCTATCTAACCCAAGTATCTCAGTGTTGTTTTCCTAAGGGAGATAGTTCATGTCCAGAGAAAAATGACAATTTCGCACCAATGGTATCTGTCTACTACAGCTTAACTTATAGATGAAGTGGAGCTGTTGTTATTGTCATGTCATTTCAGTCACGTCAGACTCTTGGTGACCCCATTATACTGGGATGGCTTACCATTTCCTTCTTCAGCTCATTTTGCAGATGAGGAAACAGAGGTAAACACAATTGGAATTCCTAGATTTAATTATGACATTCGGTTTCTCTGTAGAAATGTCTCCTTTCATTGGAAGGGCTCCAAAGGCTTCATCCTCGGAAGGTGGACTAGTATGAAATTCCCAGAAATTACTCCCAATTGTTAATTCCTCAGGCATATCTTCATGATCAAAATTCTCAGGCAGTATTAGAAAACTTTCTGAGATGTCTCACCTGTCTTAACATTAGTAGCTTTTATGGTATGCTCTTCTAAGCCTTACTTTTCTACCCAATAGCCTTAAAATATCCTCATTCTTGAAGCCTGGGTCTACTATTACTTTTAAGAGATCTCTAGGATCCTTGATTGTAAAAGCAATACTGTACCAGCAAGTTGCCTTAGTCTCTGTCTTTTCTAAAAAAATTGTTCCACATACACCCTCATTAATATACAATACTAATGCAATTAATGAATGTTCAATAATATAGCAAAATAGTCTATTGGATTAACATGGCATTTCTCTGCACGATCTTCCCCACCACATAACCATCACACTCTGTTTTTTCAGTCAGAAAATTAGTTTACAATCTTTCATTATGTAATTGTAAAATCGTATAATTCTGTTCATCATAGTGCTTAAAAGGTAAACAGAGCAACAATGTATTCACCAGTGCCATATGAATACGCATTTATGTCTCGCGCATTGCAAGCCTAGGATTCTCTGGGCACACGTATTGTCAGTATATTTCTGAAAGCCAACTTATGTAGTTTGTTTAGAATACTGCAGTATTAACAGTATTGTCACTCAACCCAATGAAGAAACTTAGGTGCAAGGGGAGTGGGCAGGCAGGCAAAGCTGCCATGAGTAAGTCACATGATATGCTAAGACTTGCATCTTCCCACACTAGCTAAACTGTACAATTCATCTGCCAGTGATGCAGTTTAATAATAAATTATTTTGGGGGTGGAGTCAGGATGGCAGCGTAGAAGCAGGAAAACTCATAATAGTCTCCCCCATAACCACCTCAAATACCTATAAAATATGACTCTAAACAAATTTTAGAGCTACAGAACCCACAAAGTGACAGAGAGAAACAAATCTCCCACTGAAGGCAGCCTGGCAGGCAGACAGGAAGGATTCTTTGCAGCATGCTGGGAGCAGAGCCCAGCCCCACCTGAGCCCAAGGTTTTAGCCCGAGGGTGGCCCAGACCAGCTGTGGCTGGAGCCTTCAGGAGAGTGGATCACCAGCAACAGTGGCAGTTTCCAGAATTATTAACCCATAAATGCCAAAGACAAAGTAAAAGGTCAGTGGAACTCTGCTAAATCTGGGGTGGATGGAGTGTGGTCTGGCCTCTGCCCCCAGAGTGAGAAGTGGCAGAGGTGCAGCAGCCCTGAAGCCATCTCCAGATGGTTGTTTCAGAGCTCCCAGCCTGCAGATTGCAGGGGGGCCAAGTGACCATTCAGAGGCTAAACACTCATGCCTTAACCTGCCTGGATCAGGATCACGGTCTTGGTGGTGGTCCTGAGGTGTGTGACCAGTGAGCCAAAGCTGATGGGGGCTGTAGAGATGGTGCCCTCCTAATAACTCTGGCAGCTGCAAAAACCCTAGCAATTTGGGACAAAACTCTCCCCACTAGAAGCAGAGTTCTACTGTGGCAAAGAGCTCAAAAGTCAAGTAATTGACTGGCAACATGAGCAAGCAAAGGAAGCAAAGCAAGTATAGCCATCCAACTTTAGATTCCTTTTTTGGGGACAAAAAGGATTAAAAAAAAAAGGATCAAAGCACAGAATGGGAGGACGACAACACAGTCAGAACTCCTGCACCAAAAGCTTCCAAGAAAAATGGGTAAATTATCTCATATAGAAGAGGCGAGGGATAACTGTTACAATAGAGGGGAAGAACAGGAAGGCAAAAGGGAATGGGTCAACCTTACTCTCATTGAATTTGGCTTAGAGAGGGAATTACATACACTCTGAATTGGGTATCTTGCCCTACAGGAGAGTAGGGGGGAAGGGGATGAGGGGAGGATGATGGAGGGGAGGGCAGATTTGTGGAGAGGGTAGTTAGAAGCACACACTTTTGTAAAGGGACGAGGACAAGGTAGAGAATAGAACAAGTGGGAGGGGAGATAGGATGGAGGGAAATATAGTCAGTCTTTCACAACATATCTACTATGGAAATGTTTTGCATAACTACACATGTACAATCTATATTGAATTGCTTATCTTCCCTGTAAGGGTGGGAGATGAGGGAGGAAGGGAAAGTATCTGGAATTTAAAGTTTTAAAATCAAATGTTTTTAAAAAATTATTATTATTTATATGCAACTGGGAAATAAGATATACAGGCATTGGGGTATGGAGATCCATCTTGCCCTATCAGAAAGTGGGAGGAAGGATTGGGGAGGATATAGGAGAGAGCAGATTGGGGGAGGGGGTATTCAGTAGGGTCACTGTCTAGGGGTGGTGGGTAGGGGAAAGACAGGGTGAAAATGTGTAACTCAAAAGCTTGTGGAAATGAATGATGTAAACTAAAAATAAACACAAAAGTTAATGTAAAAATGATAAATGATTTTAAGACAATTTTTAAAATTTCACATAAAGGTTGCACCACACTTTTTTGCAAAAATAAAATGACATAAAATCTGTTGATTCTGAAGTAAAATACAGTATGCTGTGCTTAAAGCAATAAATGAGCTCAGGGTGATTGTCCCAAGCTAAGGATGATCTCCTCTGTTTCCCCCCCCACACACACACACACTTCCTGAAGCTGGATTAGAAGACTTTAGCTTTTGATCCAGCTATAGAACAGCGTGACAAAAGACATAAATATAAGTCATGAAAATACTACCAATGACTTTTTCATGTATAGCAAGTAATTTCGCATATGGTAGCATTCAGACTATTAAAAGATGAACCATATCAATATCAGCACATTCAGCAATTACATACCAACATTTTCATGCTACCATCGTATTAGGATAAAGCCAAGGCAGTTTTGAATAAACTTGTTATATCTTCAAAGAACAGTAAAGCAATTTTAAAAATACATTAAAAGCAATTCCAGGATGTAAGTGTGCCTCTAAAAAAATCTGTTCCCTATGAAGAGAAAACAAAAAAGGCATATATATTTATAGCCCAGTCTGAAAAAAAATCTTCTTTTAAAGTTGCTTGACTCTCTTCCCACCAAATGCTAGTTACACAAAGACTACATACAGAGAATATCTAACAAATCCATTTCTCTCAACTGGGCCATCATTGCTACTGGGCAGTCCTTTTATATTTCCCTAATTAAGTCAAGCCTTAATGTTAGAAAAGATTGAAAGCAGAAGGAGAAGAGTTGGATGCTTTGTTGACATCTTAAACTCTGCATGTCCAAAATTGAACTCATCTACCCAAAAGAACTTTTTCCCCTTTCAAACTTCCCTTTTATTTTGGTGAGTTCTACCATCCTCCCAGTGACCCAGGTTTGCAACTTCAGTGTCGTCTTCAACTCTTACTATCTCTCACTCCCTACAACCAATATGTTGGCAAGGTCTATTGATTTTTACCTTCATAACATCTCTCTGAGTGTCTTCTCTGACACTACCATCACTCTAGTGTAGGTCCTCATCATCTCACACCTGGACAATCAGCCTGTTGGTTAGTCTGCTTGCCACAAGCTTCTCCCCACTCCATTTCATCCTCCATTTGACTATCAAAGTGATTTTCCTAAAGCACAAATCTGACCATGTCATCCCCAACCCTGACTCAATAAATTCCAGTGATTCCTTATCACCTCCAGAATCAAAGTTCATCATAACTTTCCCCACTCATATTTCTAATCTTCTTATACTTTATTCCTCACCCTCCCCCAATAGTCTGTGATCTATTGACATGTGTCTCCTGGCTGTTCCTCAAACAAGACACTCCACCTCCCAGTTTTGGCCATTTTCAGTAGGTGTCCCCCATGCCTTGAAAGCTATCCTTCTTCATCTCCATCTCCTGCTTCCATGGCTTCCTTCAAATTCTAGATAAAGTATCATCTTCTACAGAAAGCATTTCCTGATTTTTTAAATAATTCTGGTTGCTTCCTTTTGAGATTATTCCCAATATGTTCTTTATATCTCTCATTTGTACATAGTTGTTTGAGTGTTTCCTTCCCCGTTAGACTGTGAGCTCCTTCAGGACAGGGGCTATCTTTTGTCTTCTTTGTATCCCCAGAGCTTTGCACCATGTCTAGCACATAATAGACATTTAATAAATCTTTATTGACTGACTTTCTGACTCTACCTAAGTATGGTGAACTTATCCTGGAGTCCTCAGGGGTTGGAGATATTGAGGGTGGGAAGTTTTCTTTGACTTAACTCTATCTTATCTCACCTTTTGTTTTTCTGACTGTAGTTTTACCCAGAAAAAATAACTAGTCATTTATACACTAGTAGAAAGATTCCCTATGCCCTCTTCTTTGTTGACTCATGGCTTTTTATATGATATCTACAACCCAGAGTTTGTAAAGATTCTACTGAACAGAAGAAATGAGGCTGGACAAGTCACACAATCCTAGAATGGGGGAGACAAAAGGGACCTGAAGCCAAAGGTGAGCTGGAAGCCCCCAGACAAGGGCTCATACAACCTGTGCCTGAAGATCTCCAGAGAGGTGGTGCCCATCCGCCTTCCTCACAGGGTCCATTTGTCTTTGGGGGGGTTAGTTATTTTTTCCCATTAATAAATATTTTCCTCTCCTTTTCAATCTCTCTTCCCATTGGGAATAAAGAAACAAATAAAATTAGTTTTGCATAATTTTAACAAATATGTACTCAAGCAAAGCAAATTCTTACATTGGTTAGATGAAAAACATGTGTATCTCATTCTGTCTATCAACTTCCTCTCTTTCAGGAAGTGAGTAGCATGTTTCATCATCACTTGCCACTCTGCAGTGGGAGAAATTTTTTCCCTTACGTCAAATGACTTTATGAACCTCATCACCCCTAGAGAGGTGAAACCATAGACTTAGATAGGGTCAAAAAGAATATAGATGAATTTTTTTTAATATAGCTCTTTGGGGCAGCTACATGGCTCAGTGAATAGAGCACCAGCCCTGGAATCAAGAGGACTTGAGTTCAAGTCTAGCCTCAGACACTTGACACACTTACTAACTGTGTGACCTTGGGCAAGTCATTTAACCCCAATTGCCCTGCCTTCCCCCCTCCAAAAAGACCAAAATGAAATGTGGCTCTTTGACATGCTTTTAAGAGAAGTCAAGAAGTCTGAACATGGTCCTGACCTGTGAGAGGGATGGACTGAAGAACCACTCCCTTACTCTTTCCCAAGCTTGTTTAAAACTTTCTAGATAGGTCACAGTGATGAGCAGGTGCCTCTAGGGTCCCTGGCCAGATGTCTAACAAGTTAGAGTCCCTAGGGATTTAAAAGGGCCCTGTAGCTGTTTTTCCTGCTCAGCAACTTCCTGATCAAGACTAGCAATCCTCCTCTCCTACAGAGATTAAAAACATTTCAGGAAAACTCAGTGGTCACTCAGGAAAATGCTGGTAGCACTGGCTGGATTAATAAAGGAGAATTTGTTAATTGATCATATAAGAACAGCTTGCTAGCAGCAAGTTATTTACTGAGTTAGGTGTTTTATTTGTTTGCTTTTACACTGGACAGTCAAACCCTCTTGGCTTCAGTTCCATCAACTATAAATGAGAGGGTTGGACTAGCTGACCTTTGCATCTCCTTCCAGCTTTACAGAACACAGCCCTCCAGTCCCATAATCACACTAGATTCTCATGGCTTTTCATGAGGGCATCTCACCTACTCCTTAGCATCAAGGTATTTAATGACTCAAATGTAACCATTGGAATGCTGCTGGGTGTGCATCAATTTGGTAAGCACAGATTGGACTTGAGGAGTGTTTCATCTGAGTAGTGAAGGGATAATTACTGTATCATACAGATCTCCATAAGTGTCCCTCAGAGCACAGGTGTGTGTATGGGGGAGGGGGGAAGAGTCAAACAAACTGCCTACTTTGACCCCTCCACCTTTGAGGCTCCATGGTCCTGTGCCCTTTTGGTGGATAGTTTATGCTTGCCTCCATCTGGTGATCACATACCAGGTGTTTCTTTTCAAAAAATCCTCTCTTCTAGATGACATACTGTGTCTATATGGGTTGATACTTATAACATCCATGCTCCCACTTTATTTTAATAGCCTTTCAAAGCTGACATCTGTCTCCAATCTGTCGGGTTTGCTTTGCAATGAGTATGTCATCGATGACTATTTCTGGAAGATATTCTCCTACAAGGAAACCTTCTCTAACTCACTAAAGAGGATGAATCACTCCTGAGAAATCTTCCGCAGGGCAGCCAACCTTGCATATGAGCTGGAAATTCTTTCCAGCATCCCTTGGGAAGGGGAACCCTTCTGATTTTGCTCCTAGGCTCACTTGACTCTCTGGTACTTTAGTTGTCTATGCTTCATTCTGCTCCAAAGCCTTCTTTTCTTGTTCCTGACTGAGGTTCAAGCCTGAGATTCAGCCTCATGCAGAAGACCCCTCCTGGATGTGGAGATACAAACCCTGGGCTGCTATCTGCTATCTGCTTCTATTTCTATTATGTGGTGAAGGTGAAGAATAGTGCTGGACAGCTCCCATGCTCCCTTGGTATCTCTTTCCTATCACAGGAGCTGTAGGAATGAGCCCAGCACATAGTGGCAGGAAAATTTACATGAAAACTATGGGATAGCACCTCAGTGTCTTTCAAAAAAAGTTCTTACAGGGTCTTCAGGTTTAGAGTAGGAGAAGTTCTTAGACATCATCCAGTCTAATCTCTGAATTGTTACAACAGAGAAAACTAAGGCGTATAATGCCCAGATTGAGGAAGAGACCTGCCCCAAGTCACACAAGTGGGTAAGAGGCAGAGGTGAGATGTCTGCTAGGTCTTCTTCCTCCAAACCTAGGGCTCTGGCTGCATCTGACCCTCTGGGGCTTAAGCCTCATCCCAGGAAGTACTGCAGACTGGAATTTTCTCCATCCCTTGTGTGGGAGGAAAAGTCAATAACCTCCATTTTATATTTGCTCTTTTTCACCTCATTTGCCTTGTCCCACTTTTACAGCACTGAGAAGAGCATTTTCCTCTCAACAACCTATCTGAAACATGGTACAAATGTTATCATTCCCTTTTATGTTTAACAAAAAAGCAGTTGAGACTCATCATGATTAAGCAATTAATCATGTCAACAAAGTTGTGTCAACGTTAGGATTCAAGAGCAAAGAATACTTTTCCCCACTTCCAATCCCCTCCCCAAAAGAAAGATATTGATAGATATTCTTAGAACACATGATAAACAGATATTTAAAAAATGTTTTGGAGTAATAAAATGTGGAGATACAAGCCCATTTGGAGTTATAAAATCAATGCTATTTGAACCAGAAGAGAAAACAGTTTATTTTGAAAAAAACTTTTGTAACAGATTTCTCCATATATATGGAGAAAGAGAGAGAGAGAGAGAGAGAGAGAGAGAGAGAGAGAGAGAGAGAGAGAGAGAGAGAGAGAATTGATCCAAATGATCAATTTGAGAAAGAGCCATTCCACAATAGATAAAAAGTTTAAGGATATACAGCTTCATTTTTTCAAAAGAAAATTTTATTCAATCATCAATCAATGATTTCTGTACCCAACTGAATGTATATGTTATTCCCTCCTTAAGCCAAATCTGATGAGAGTAAGGTTCACTAATTCCCTCTCACCTCCCCACCTTCCCCTCCACTGTAAAAGCTTTTTCTTGCCTCTTTTGTGTGAGATAATTTATCCCATTGTACCTCTCCCTTTCTCCTTCTCCCAGTACATTCCTTTCTCACCCCCTTAATTGTATTTTTTAGATATCATCCCTTCATATGCAACTTACCCTGTGCCCTTTGTCTATATGTGTGTGTGTGTGAGTGTGTGTGTGTGTGTGTGTGTAAGTATGTATGCATATATATGTGTGTAAATGTGTGTGTATGTGTGTGTACATATATTCCCTTCCTTCTTGATCCCAAGGCCAACTCTCTGTCTCCCATGCTAAGCTGCTTCTTATGTTTATATTGCCATGTTAAATATGAAATACACAAAGCCAAGGCCAAGCTAAGATCCCTGGTTTTCTGTGTATTTCTTTTTTTGGTTCTTGTTAATGTAATGAAGGGATTACGGAGTTTTTCTACAACTCCACAACAAGGTGGAAAGAACTGAGAAATGTTCATGTTCATTTTACATGGTCAAGCATGTGAAGAGAAAAGGGAATGTTTTTTTAAAAAGAAAAAACTCTGTGAGGCAGCTCATATATGTATTATTACACTCATTTTGTGGCTGAAAAAACTGAAGTTTACAATAATTTGTACAATTTATTACAATTAGTTTAGAAAGGTTAAGAGATTTGCCAAGATCACACAGCTTATGTGTACTGTCAGATCTCTCCTAACTCCAAGGATGAATCACATTAATTAGAATATTTGGTTTCCCTTTCTGGGCGCATTAACAATCACTTCGATGATACATATTATTTACATTACAATAAGAATAATTAAAAATGGAGAATAATTTTTTAAAACTACTTATCTGACTTTAGAATGTGTTCCTGTGTTTATTCTTAATAATAATAACTTCCAAATACCGTGGAGCTTTAGTGTATGTGAAACATTTGGTCTCTTAGCAACTCTTTGCAAAAGTCACTTGTCTCTTGGTGGTCACTAATAGAAACCAAGAACTTTGACTCTAACTGTAATTCTTTCCAGCTCATCCATTGGGTATCCTCGACATTCTGAAAGCTGAGAAACATGCATACCAAACAAGAAAGTCTTATAGCAAAGATTTAGTTTAGCAGGAGTTAGGAAGCTGAACAGTTTTCCCAAGTAGCCCCACCCCGCTCCTAACCAAGGATGTGCAAAGTCACTTTTTAGGATGGAGTAGACCACAGCTGTTTCTGAGCTATTTTCTGCTCTAATTGGCACCTTGAGGAGGAAGAAGTTGAATGACAAGCCCTTTATTCAAAGTTAGTAAACAAATATGAGTAAATAAGGAAATGATGTGTGTGTCAGGCAGGAAGACTGAAGCCAAGTGTTTGTTAACCATCAGGAGGAAATAGAAAATTGGGTTTTTCAGATCTCAATGTATATTCTTTTTTAGTTGAAGGGTGGACTAGCTATACTCTGAAGTCCCTTGTAACACTGAGATTTTAGGAATCTGCATGTTACAGCAGATCTTATTGACACAGGAAACCCTGGTTAATACTCTTTCTTTCCTCCCCATTCCTATCTGTGCTTCCTCACGGGGACCACTTAGGCCAGATGTCCTATAGGACCCTGCTCTGTTCACTTCACTTTGCATCAGTTCATATGAGTCTTCCCAAGTTTTTTGGTCATCCTGCTCATCATTTCTTACAGCACAATAGTATTCCCTCACAACCATATACCACAACTTGTTCAGCCATTCCCCAATTGATGAGCATCTGCTCTATTTACAATTCCTTGCCACTACAAAAGAGCTGCTATACATATTTTTATATAAACACATCCTTTTCCTTTGATCTTTTTGGAATACAAATAGATCTAGTAGTGATATAGGTGAGTCAAAGGGTATGCACAGTTTTATACTCCTTTAGATACAATTCTAAATTGTTCTCCAGAATGGTTGGATCAGTTCACAACTGCACCAACAATGCATTAATGTCCCAATTTTTCCACATCCCCTCCAGCATTTGTTATTTTCATTTTCTGTAATGTTAGCCAATAGATAAATACGAGGTGGTATCTCAGAGTTCTAATTTCGTTTTTCTAATCAATAGTGATTTAGACCATTTTTTTCATTTGACTATTGATAGCTTGTCTTCTGAAAACTGCCTATTCATATCCTTAGATCATTTATCAACAGAGGAGTGACTCTTAATTTTTACAAATTTGACTCAGTTCCCTACTATTTCTTCTTAATTTTCCTCTTCCTGTTAATCTGGGCAGTTCATATTGTTGAGAATATCCATCCATTTCACTGAGATTGTCAGTTTTCCTGACATATAATTGGACAAAATAAATCCTAATAGTTACTTTGATTTCATCTTCATTGATGGTGCTGTTCACATTGTCATTTTTTATTCTAATAATTTGTTTTTCTTCTTTCTTTTTTAAATAAAATTGACCAATGTTCATCAATTTTTGCATAAAACCAGCTCCTAGTTTTATTTATTAGTTCAATGTTTTTGTTATTGTCATTAACTTTCACTTTTATTAATCAGGATTTCCATTTTAGTATTTAATTAGAGTTTTTAATTTGACCTTTTTCTGGTTGGGTTTTTTTTTTTAGTTGCAAGCTCAACTCATTGATCTGCTCTTTCTTTTCTTTACTGATGTACACATTTAGAGATGTAAATTTCCCTTTTGAGTACTGCTTTGACTGTATCCCACAAAATTTGGAATATTGTCTCATTGATGTCATTCTCTTTAATGAAACTGATTAAACAATCAATCTAAGGTTCGTTCTTTGGCCCATTCATTTTTTTGGTTAATTTTGTTATTTATTTTAAACTTAAATACAAAACAAGAAAAGAATAAAAAACATCACCATGTTCACAGCATAACATAAGAGAGGATTCAATGTAAAAGAAATTTTTATTTCAAGAAAACCTATGTAATAAATGCTATGCATTGTTTTTAAAACTGCCCAACTTTTCTTTGCTTACTTGTTGGTTTTCTTTTGTTCTTTTGCTTTATCTTTTCCCACCTTGCCCCTCAACTCTCGTACCCCATCACTCCCATCCTAAAGAAGGCTACAGTCAAGCATGGATATGTGTACATCCTGTAGATATCTATAAACATACACATGTATATACATATATATTCATACACATATATGTACATCTGAACTATGCTCATTTCCACTTGTCATTTGTTTCTTTGAAGGTGGATAGTGTCTTCCTTCATACGTCCAAGTCTTCTCATGTTTTCCTAAGTCAACCAGCTTATCATTTCCTATACCACAGCAATATTCCAACCCAATCACATTCTATCTGAGAGATTTTCTATAAAAGCTTTTCCTCCCCAATTTTGTGTTCCTTCTATTCTTGATTGCATAAGTTTTATTTATATGAGAAAATTTTAATTCAAAATAATTGAAATTATCTGTTTTATACTCCAACAATGCTCTCACATTATAATATAGTTTAACTTCTGATACTGCTGAATCTGCTTCCTTTACATTTTTTCCCCTGCTTTCTTTGAAGTCCCTGACCTTTTGTTCTTCCATATGGACTTTGTTATTATTTTTTCTAACTCAGATAATTTTTAATCATTTAATTGGGATGGCATTGAATAGATTAGTTAGGTAAAATTGTCATTTAAAAAAATTTATTGGTTTTACCTACCCATGAACAGTAAACATTACTTCAATTATTTAGATTTGAGTTTATTTGTATAAAAATGGTATGATTATATTCATATAGTTCCTGAGCCTTTGTAGGTATCTTCTAAAGTATTTTATGCTGTCTAGTTATTTCGTTTTATTTTATGTTTGGAGGGGAGATTGAAGCAAGACTATATTTGAACTCAAGTTTTCCTAACTCCAGCGCTAGTGCTCTATTCACTGCATCACCTAGCTGCCCCTCTGATTATTTTAAATGGACTAAAACAATATCAAAAAAATAGTTCAGATGCATGCTGTAGTTTCCCTATTTTTCTTTTTTCATTAAATCTATTTTAGCTTAAACTTTCTCTGATATCATGATTACTATCTCTGCTTTTTGTCAAACTAAATTCTATTCCTGACCTTTATTTTATCTTTGTGTGTATTTCTCATTTTTATAGTGTTTCTTGAAAGCAACATTTGTTAAATTCAAATTTTTAAATCGGTCAGTTTCCATTTTACAGGTAAATGTATCCATTAATTTCTAAACCGTAATGACTTGTTGTGGATTTTTCTCCTTCATGTTTTTTCTCACTATCCTTCTCAGAAGGATTTCTCCACCTGACCAAGGAAAAGTCACCATTTTACTTTTAGAGGCCCCCAGGTTTTGGACAAATGCAATGATTATAACAGAATTAATCCTTTTAGGCCATTTTCTAGGGAAGAATTCATTGATCTAGATAAGATATTATACCCAAGATACTGTTCACCCTTATGGGACTGATAGAATACAGAACCAAAATTGGAATGCTTAAAGAAATTGAGGAGAGATCATATAGCCTCTCTATCTTAAAGAGAAAAAAAAATTAACATTTGAAATGTTCCAAAATTAGTTATATGAATAAGTGTGAACAAAAGTATTCTTTTTTCATTTTTGTCTACAACTATAAAAGTGGAATATTCACATAGAGAACCAAAGGGCAATAATATCAAAGGAAAAAATAGGAATGAGAAAAGCATAATTTACCAATCCTCAAATTGAATTACAAAATTCTGATTATTAAAAATTATTTGTTACTTTAAAAAAAAGATAATCAGTGAAATAGATAAGACCTAAAAGTAAACTTGAATAGGGGTCTGATATTTTATAAATCTGAGTACTTAAGCTACTGGAGAAGGGAATTGGTGACAACAGTTTCTGGGCAAACAGAAACTGAAGCAGTTTGACAGAAAACAGGGTTAGGTCAGCATTAACACCATGCACCACAATGAATTCCAAAAATATAAGTAATGTAAGTGTCAAATGTCATGACTTTTTAAAAGAGAATAAAAGGTTACATTGTTTACAACTATTGTCAGAGGGATAACATAGAACTAGACTAGTGGAAGACGTGATTACAAAAGTAAGGAATGTTTATATAGGTTATATAGAATTTTGACAAGATTTTTCATGAACTAATTCAATGCAACAGAATTAGAAGGAAATATGTAGTTTGGGAAGAAAGCTTTGTATTTAACCACCCTGATCATAATCAGGATAAGGAACCTTGGAGCTAGCAACAGGTTTGTGATCGAATGGTACAGATTTGAAGTTCCCAAATTCTTAGTAACTCTGTCTTTGGAAGTGTATTTATGGAACATATGAGTAGCCTGGCACGAGCTAATTCTCTAATTGGGGACTAAATGGAAAGAATCCTAGTTCTGTGCTAGGAAAGGTCACTTACTCCTCTTTTGCTCTCAGAACTGTTCCAAATTCCATATACATGGATATAGATATAGATATAGATATATACGTGTATATGTATGTATATATACATAAATACTTACATATATATCACTGAATATAAGTGGGGGGGGGAACCTTAGAACAGACAGAGAACAGGAAATGGAAAATTAAGAAGAAATCTTGGAACTTGGAATGTCTGAGTGGTTGGTAGGAGTAGGAGAGGGCAGTGGACAAGGTGTCAGCTTAGAGCTCTTCCTGTCTGACCTTTCATCTGACAGAGGAAGAGACTGGATCAGTTTCTCCCAAAGATCCCATTGCACCCAGAGGCAATTTCTTTGCAAGGAAGTAAGGCCCTTCATTTCTCGCTCTTTTCAGTCACCCACAGCTGCCCAGATTCTGGGCCCAATTAGGAGATCAGTCAAGAGAAATCCTAGAGTGTTGCAAGCTGCCTAATCCTTCCTTCAGGGCTTGGCTACACTGTCACTTGTGTATTAGAGGAGGCTGAGGGGGTGACATGTGTGGCCTCAGGCAGCCCCAGTTCCTGCATAAAAATGCTACTGCTCTCATTACTTTGCAGCAGAGCATCCCAGGGGCACCAGCAGCATGGGCTCTGATTCAGCTCCTATGGACTCTGGAGTGGTCCCTTGGCTGGAGAGGCACTGGACCCTATCCTTGGTCTTGACATTTGCTCTTGCATCACTATTCCTGCAGGTCGTCAAGCTCTACCTCCAGCACCAGAGACTGCTGGGAGATCTGCACCCCTCCCCAGGACCTCCAATATACTGGCTCTATGGGAGTAAAAAGGTAAGCAGAGGCTCTGGCAGGAGTGGGGGGGAGGGGGCATGACCAGGACAGAGGCCCTTGGCCCAACTCCCCTCCAATGCAGGTTTCAGGTCTGAGGGGGTCTCCTTCTGTAGGAGGCAGGAGGATAGAGAAGGGCCTTAGGAGTGACAGAGATTCATTCTGAGGACACTTATTGGAGAGTCTGCTTGACATCTCATGGCCTTCTCCTCCTGCCCTGCTAGCATTTGGACAGCTTTCCCCACTTGCCTCATTGTGCTCCTCCCAGCTCCCCATGCATCCCAGAAGTCATCAGTCATTGAAGCTAACGGCTGCAGCGGAACCTTGAATCTGTCGCTTCACCTCTCAATGACCCTATGACATTATCTCTAATTTATCCTGGATAGATCTTGTATGAATGTTGTACTACTTGTTAGCAGGCATAGGAAGAATAAATACACAAATATCTTGTGCCGTCAGATTGTGACATCCTTGAAGGCAAGGTATTTATGTCTTTGTATCCCCAGTGCTTAGCACACGATAGGCTCTTTGTAGGAATGCTGAACATGGAGTCAGGAAGTCCTGAGTTTGAAAGCTACCTGAGAAATTTACTAGCTGTATGACTCTGGCCAAGTCGCTGAACTGCTCTTGGCCTCTGTGCCCTTATCTGGAAAATGAGCATGATAAAAATGCCCAGCTCCAAGGATTGTTGTTTGAATCAAACAAGACAAAGTGCTGTATAAATGCTAGTGTGAGTTATAAGTTGCTATTAAATGCTATGTAAGTGCTATTATCATGAATGATAATAAACGCTTGTTGACTTTGACTTGATAATTAGCAAATTAAGAACTTGCACTCACATTTTCAGACTCTGAGTAAAAAGTTTGTTCTTCAATTCACCAAATTTGAAGTTTAACCTATTTTAATTTTGGCCCCACCTACTACAAAGTCATGCAGGTCTGCTTTGGTCTAGGTGACTGACTGGAGAATAGTGTCAAGAGAGCCTAAGAAGTCATGAGAGTCAAAGACTTGGAGAAGAAAACTGATGGGCTCTTCCTTTTCCCTCATCCTCTCCCTGTCAGAGCTGAACAATCCAGGTGACAGAACACATCTGCACAGCAAAGCTGGATGTTTAGGTTTCAGAGAGAGAGAGGAAGCAGCTTGGTGGAGAATATTGGATTTAGAGTCTGCCCTAGCTCTGTTATTTTCTACCTGTGGGAACTTGGGCAAACTTGGGACACTTTCGGCCCTCAGTTTCTTCCTCTGTACAGTATAGGGATGGACTAGATAATATTTCTAAATGCATGACCCTAGTATTCTACAAAAGGGACTGTCCTTCCCTGACTGACCCTCAAAAACATTTTAAATAAATAATTGTAAAGACAAGCAATTAAATACAGGCTGAACATGTGTAATTACACAGAACATCTCCACAGTGGGCATATTGTGAGAGACTGATTATATGACCCTCCTTCCTATCCTGCCCCCCCTTGTTCTATTCTCTACTCTGTCCCTGTCCCTGTCCCTTTAAGGAAGTGTGTACTTCCAGCAACCTTCCTT
>CM053584.1:26718208-26764241 GCA_028627135.1 Pseudochirops cupreus | reverse complement strand
ATTGTGGCCACTGTAGTGAAAACTGTGTGGCCATTTAATGTTATAAGATGTAATGTTGTGAATATTATAATGTTTTGAATGTTTGTCTTGATTTGTAATGGAATAAACAGAGTGTTCACTCTATTTTGTAATCTGAACTCTAAAAGCTGTTCACAGTAGCATTCCTTTGGGAATCTGCTGGTGCATGGCATTACAAGCACACACACACACACACCACTGCAATCTCCAATAGTCACAATGCCAGAGAAAAGCAAATACGATAGTCTCCAAGTCCCACTGCAGCATAAAGGAAACCCTCACCAAAGACGAAACCTTGCAGTGAACTTTCACTGTCTGGAGACTGATGCTTTAAATTTGGGGTGACAATGAGGCCTTTTTTTCTTAGCTTCTCTATTACCCTTCTCAAATCCACACAGCTTTTGGGATTCTCCAACAGCCCCCTCACCCCCACATATATAACGAGCACTGACCATCATGGGAAAAAAACCACCTGACTTCTAGTCAGATGACCTAGGCTCAGATTCTGCCTCCCTTGGCTTACTATCTGTGTGTTCTTTGAGCTAGGCATTGACTTCCTTAGGGCCTCAACATCTCCAGCTCTAAAAAGAAGGGCCGAGTTGCTCATCTTCTCTGAGCCCCAAGACTATGATTGCATGATTCCCAAGTGTCTGATTCTCTCTTAAGTCATTTCGATGAGCCCTAATCCCAATTCTCCTGGGGCTCGTCCCCTCCCTCCACTGAAGTCCTCACAAGATGCCACATGGGCCGTGGAGATGACCCTGAGTTCTTCAAGGCGCAAGTGGAACATAGTAGGTCTTACTTCACTAGGAAGACTCCAAGTATAAATTTCCAAAGACATCACCGGATTGACGTAGAGAAAGAAATCTTTTGGCAGCTTTTGGAGACTGTGTAGAACTGTAGAAGGGATGTGATCTATATTGGTTCTAAGCCCACGCACCCACGCTGATTGAACCACAGCCCTTGAAATGGTGAAGTCAGTCCTTCCCTTGGTGAGCTCATCTGTTCGGCTAATTCTGGCCAGAGTAGTGTTAATGATTATGATAATAGTAATAGCATTTATGTAATACTTTGAGATTGGCAAAGCACTTTACAAATGTTATCACATTTTATTCTTCCAATAACCCAGGGTAGCTGCTATTATTATTATTATTATTATTATTATTATCCCAATTTTATGGATGGGAAAATTGAGTCAGACAGAGGTTAAGTGACTTGTCAAGATCACATGGCTAGTAAGTGTCTGAAGAGGGATTTTAACTCAGGTCTTTCTGAGTCCTGGTCCAATGCTCTATCCACTAGAATACCAACTAACTTCCTTTGAATAAGTGATATTTCCCAGAAAGGAGAAAAATTAGAATGGTAAAGGTCCTTGGTTTCATATAATGAAAGACCACGAAGCTCCATTTAGGAAACTGAAATGTTTAATGTGATAGACATGATAGACTGTAGACACTGATAGCTGTTTTCAGTTATCTGAAGGATTGTGATGTCGAATAAAGATCAGAATAGTTCTGGCTGGCCCCACAGAGGCAGAATGGACTATCTGAGCAAGTGGTGGGCTTCCTCTCACTGGAGATCTTTGGCTATCAACTGGATGATGGCTTGTTGGCAATATCAGAGAAGGCATCTTGTAGAGGTATGTTTTGGACTAGATGGCCTCTCAGGTGCCTTCTTATGGAGATTCTGGAAGAACATTGACATTTTCACCAGTGACTTTTTAATGAATTCTATAATTTTATTACATCTATATAATGTTCAAAGACATAAGTGAACTGGAAATATAGACAGGAAACAATTCCTGCCCTCAAGGAGCTTGAAGTCTATGGGGAGTGGTAAGAGGCTGTATACACACAAATAAGTATTGTTCAAGAAAGAATGGCATAAGTTTGAAGAGACAATGTTGAAGGGGTGGAAGCCAAGAAAAATGGGATTTGTATCTTTCTTCTTTTGACAAAATGCCATCTTAGAAACTGTCTCCCATTGAATATATGACTAGGAGTCCATCCTCCTTATTCATCCCTATACTTAAAAATTAATCTATTTTTTCCTTGTCACTAGATTAATAAAACAGACAATTCTCATTTGAGTCTTGGCAATGATAAAATCCTGCACGGACAGGGACCAGACTGATCTTGTCATCCTTACCCCTAAATCCTTAATCCTTCCTAACTTCCATATTACAAGTCAAGTACCACCATTGTCCCACCCTTAAAAAAAAATGAAAACCTTAATGACCTTGTAGTCTTGTTTCTCTATTAAGAAATTCCTTTTCTTCCTTTACTTCTGGACATCTATAGCTACCTATGTTCACTCTCTAGTCATTCACTCCTCAACCCCCTGCAGTCCAGTTGCTGTCCCCACTGCTCTCACCCTGTCCAAGGTCAGAAATGACTTTCTTTTATCATTAATTCCAATTACCTTTTCTCAGTCCTCTTCTCTTTCGAAATCCCTGCAGCATTTGTTCATCTCTGGCTGCTCCTCTTTTGTCCCTTGACTTCTGGGACACTGTCCTTCTTATGGTTCCCATGCCTACATGATCAGTTTCCTTCCTCATGATCACCTGTCCCCACCAGTATCTCCTCATCTTTCTCCTAGAAAACTCCTTGTCCTTCTTCTCTTATTCATCCATAGTCACTCTCTTGGATATCTCCAATACCATGGGTTCAAATGTCAGCTTGATGATGAAGTCTCCATATCTGTATTTTCAGACCTGATCTCACTTCTGAGCGCCAGTCCTCCATTTCCAGGTGTTTGCTAGACATCACTCCTGGGATGGCCCATCAGCACTCTAAACCAAAGTCCAGACGTTCTGTACACATCTCTCTTCCTCCTTTTGAACAGCCCTATTTCTATGGATGGCACCTTCTTCTTTTCAGTACTCCAGACTCATAACCTCAGAGCCAGCTTTGAATCATTTATACAGCTTGCATGTGTAACCCTGGGTAAGTCTCTTCCTTTCTTTAGGTCTTGCTATCCCCTCTAAAATGAAGGGTTGAATTATTTTAATTCTAAGATTACCTCAGAGTGTCTTATTGCTTCAGCTCAGCTGGCTTGCCTGTCCTCTATGTGGCAGCTGATGGGGATGACTGCCCCCTCATTTTCTACAAGTTGCTTCCCTGGATAATGGCTGAACTGGGGGCAGGACTGGCTATCTGGTAGGTGCTGCCACTCTCAGGGTTCCTATACCTATCTTTCTATTGGTAGCAACTGGTCAGCAGTTATTGATGGTAGTGGTGAGGGAGACGAGTCCCTTCTTCATGATGATTTCTCTCCTCAATAATGGTTGTGGGGACCAGGATGAAAGCAGGTCGGGTGGTTTGGGGGATAGCACTATTCCCTAGGCTCTTGAATTCAAGGTTCTGGTGTGTCTCCATGAGGGTTCAAGGGGAATGGTGGTCAAAATGGTTGAATTTGCTCAGCACATGCTACCTCCTTCCTCAAATCTATGTAGAATTGATTGGAAAGGGAAGTGACTGGGACTTGGGAGGCCAATTATGAAGCTGTTTCAGCAGTCTTGGTGAAAAGTAATAAGAACCTGGACTGCAGTAAAGGCTGTATGAGTAGAGAGACAGGGCTGATTGGGAGAAATGTGACAAGTCTTGGCAAATGATCGGTAAAGAGATGGGTTTTGGAAAAAATTATTTTGGATCTCCTGCATTTGAGATGCTGATGAAATGGCACAACAGAAATGTCCAGCAGATAGTTGGAGAAACAGGCCTTGAATTTGCATTTCCAACTGCTCCAGATCTTCAGGGGGAAACCTGGCTGGTCATTTACGCAAAGTGTAGTGTAAAGGATTCTTGCCCAGGTATGGGAGGGAGGAGGTACCACAGGTCCCTTTCACTGCTATGGTTCAGAATCTATGCTCATATCTTCCTACTAAAGTTCTCTGAGCTCATCTGAGCTTCTCAAAAGCTGGGAGGTTAGAGGAGAAGGGGTTGGAAACAGGTGAGGAGAAGTTTTCCTTGAGCTGACTGCCCAAACTCACCTTTTTGTTTTTCTCATTGCAGTTTTACCTGGAAAAAGAGCTACAGCAGTTCAATGTGTTGGCAGAAAAATACCCCTGTGCTTTCCCTCGATGGGTTGGGGCCTTTCAGGTGCTTTTAAATATCTATGACCCAGAGTATGCGAAAATTCTTCTGAACCGAAGAGGTAAGGATGTTCAGAGTGGCCCAATGCTAAATTGTTGGACCTGGAGAGGATGGGAGAGGTCGTCTATCCATGATCAATCAACAAGTATTTCTGAAGTGCCTAGTGTGTGCCAGGACCAGGGGATACAAAGACAAAGGTGAACAGTCCCTGCCCTCAAGGAGTTTACGTTCTAATGGAAGAGACATATGAACTAATACATATGTAGGCATGTACAAAATAGATTCATAGTAATTTGGGGAGGGTGGGAACTAACAGCCAGGGAATTAAGAAAGGCTTCACATGGAGGGTGCTTCCTGAGTTTTGTCTTGAAGGAACCTAGGACTTCTATGAGATGGGAATAAGGCAGGGGCATATTCCAGAAATGAGGGACACAGTCAGGGCAAAGCCATGGAGATAGGAGGTGGGAATGTTGCCTATGAAGAACAGGAAGGATGCCAGTGGTTTGCCATTTCCTTCCCCAGTTCATTTTATAGATGAGGAAACGCAGGCATTTTCCTTACATCAAGAGGTTCCCTGGAGCTCATCACCGCCCCCCCCCCCCAGTTTCCTCATCTAGAATGTGTAAGGGGGGAATAATTTGTAATAAAACTGGTAGGGTAAGTTGAGGCCAGATTGTAAAGAACTTTGAATAGCCAACAAAAAAGTTTATATTTCATCCTAAAGGTGATAGTGAGCCACTGGACCTTATTGAGCAAAAGAGTGAATGGTCATACCTGCCCTGTGGGACAATTGCTTTGGCTGCTCTAGGGACGGAGGGGCTGGAGTAGGGAGAGACGTAACTTGGAGTCTCAATTTGGAGGCTGTTTCTATAGTCTGGGAAAGAGGTAATGAGGGTGATGGCTGTGTTATAGAGATAAGGGGACAGATGCAAGAAACAATATGAAGGTCAAAATGGCAAGATTTAACAACTGATTGTATATGTGGAATGAATAAGCTTGAGGAGTAGAAGATAATTCCAAGGTCTCAAGCCCAGGACACAGAAAGAGCAGTAATAGACTCAACAGAAATAGAAAACTTTGAGAGAGGTAAGAGATTATTTTGGAGAGGGAAGCGAATAATGAGTTTTGTGTTAGACATGTTGAGTTTGAGATGCATAGGGGATATTCAGTTCAGCATATCTAATAAGTAGTTAGTTGAAACAGATGGAAACTAACCCAATGATCAATAGAACAATATAGAGAGAAAAGAGAAGAGGATCCAGGACAGCTCCTCAGGGGACACCCACAGAAAGGAGCATAATGTGAATGATGCTCCAGCAAAGCACACTGAGAAGGAGCAGTCAGAAATGTAGGAGATTGAAGGAGATTAAGAGGAAACAAGGTCAAGAAAAGCTAGAGAGGAAAGACTACCCTGAAGGAGAAGGTGATCAGCAGAGCCGTTGGCTGCAGAGAGGATGAGGACTGAATAAATGGTGGGAAGGGGAACAGAGTAAGTAACTCTTAAGCACTTTCTGTGTGCCAGGCACTGTGCCAAGTGCTTTACCATCATTTGATCTTCACAATGACCCTGAGAGGTAGGTGCTGTTATTATCCCAATTTTACTATTGAGGAAACTGAGGCAGACAGAAGTTAAGTGACTTGCCCAGGGTCACACAGCTAATAAATGTCTGAGACCAGATTTGAACTCAGGTCTTCCTGACTCCTGGTCCAGCCCTGTATCCACTGTGCCACCTAGTTACTCAACAAGTGGTGATCTTTGCCTAGAGACCTCATAGGGCCTGCCACTCTACTTTGTAATGGAGTTCCAACTGTTAACAAGCTTTTCCTTATATCAAGAGGTTCCCTGGAGCTCATCACCGCCCCGCCCCCCCAGTTTCCTCATCTAGAAAATGAGCTAGAGAAAGTTTTCGTTGTTCTTGTTAAATTGTTTTTCAATTGTGTCCAACTTTTTGTGACCCCCGCCTTGGGGTTTTCTTGGCATAGATATTGCAGTGGTTTGCCATTTCCTTCCCCAGTTCCTTCCCACAGGGTAAAGTGACTTGCCCACAGTCACACAGCTAGTGAACTAGTGAGCACGTGGGGACAGATTTGAACTCAGGAAAATGAGTCTTCCTGACTCCAGGCACAGCGCTATGCACTATGGCACCACCTAGCTGCCCAAAAGTCAATTCTTAAATAAGATCAAACCATGTTTACAAGCATTAATTAAGTACATGTGTATTATGTGCCAGGCTGTCTGCTAAGGGCTGGGAATACAAGGAAAGTCCCTGCTATCACAGAAATCAGTGTAATGAGGGAGACAATGTGAAAACAATCGCATCTAGAAGAGCTATATACGGGACAAGTTAGAGATCATCAATAGAGAGGTGATGCCAGATTTAAGGGGGATTGAGAAAGGCAGCTAAGTGGCTCAGTGAATCAAGAAATGGACCCCAAGTGAGCAAGACTTGAGTTCAAATACAGCCTCAGACAAGACCTTGGGCAAGTCACTTAACCGCTTCAGTTTCCTCAAGTGTAAAATCCTAGTGGGATCAAGTGAGATGATAATAATTATAAAGCATGTGGCACATTAATGTGAGCTATCATTACTGTTGTTATCCTTACAAAAGATAGGATTTTAGCTGGGACACAAAGGGAAACAGAAAAACTGGGAGGCATGAATGAGGGGGGAAGTCATTCTAGGCATAGATGACACCCAGTAAAAATGCGGCTGAGAGAGAACGTTGTGTGTAAGGAAGAGTTAGGAGACCAGGGTCACTGGATGATAGAATACATGGGTGGGGAGGAAGGTGTAAGAAGATCGAGAAGGTAAGGGTGGGCAAGTTATGAAGAGCTTAGAAAATGCCAACAAGTTTTTATTTTTGATCCTGGAGGTGTTAGGAGCTACCATAGTATGTTGAATAGGGGAGTTTTGTGGTGGAACCTTGATTTAAGAAAATCAGTTTGTCAGCTGAGTGAAGGAAGAAATAGAGTTGGGGGAGACTTGTGGCAGGCAGATAACAAGGAGGAGAGGGTGACTAACAATGACAGAGGCTGCAGAGAGGTCAAGGAGGGTGAGGACTGAGAAAAAGTCATTCAGTTTGGCAGAGCTGTTGGGAATTGGGATGAGATAGCCCCCCTGCATGCAGCCCCTGGCAGACCTCATTTGAAGTACTGTGATCAGTCACAAGCACCACAGTTTAAGAATGATATTGACAATTTAGTGTCCAGCAGAAGGAGGCCGGAATAGGAAGGACCTAGAGTCCATATCACATGAAGATCAGCTGAAGGAATTGGGCATGTGCCGACTGGAGAAGAGAAGGCCAAGGGAGGATGGGATACCTGCATTCTAGCATTTGAAAGGTTGCTTTGGGGAAGGTTGACTAGACATGTTCTGTGTGACCTAGGAGAAAAGAACCAGAAACAATGGGAAGAAATTGCAGAGGAGAAATTAGGCTCGATTTCAAAGCAAAACAAAACAAAAAACAAAACTTCCCTAACAATCAGAACTTCCCCACATTGGAAGAGGCTGCTCAAGAGGCAGTTGGGTCACCCTCCTTGGAATTCTTCAAACAGAGGATGGGAAACCACTTATTGAGGATTCTTTGGGTATAGGAACTAGAGGGAGACTAAAGCTTAGGGGGAGGGGATGGCACTGGGCACTGGGCCAGTGAGAAAAAGCTTCATGTACAATATTGTGCATGTTCTACCTCTTGAAGGAAAGGAGGGATTTTCTTAGGGAGAAGACAGGACATGAAGCCTTCTGGGTGTGGGGAAGGGCACAGCCATGTAATATGGACTTCTACGTATGAGGAAAAGAGTCAGGCTAAAGAAAAACAGAGACAGAGACAGATAGAGACAGTGAGAGACAGAGAGAGTTAGTTAGTCAGTCAGTCATGTTAGGGTAAGATTGGGAAAGTCTTGAAAAGACTACAGCTGAGTTTATATTTTATCCTAGAGGTAATAGGGAGTCAGTGAAGTTTATTAAGTAGGATTCTGATATGGTAGGGTCATGGTTTTGGTAGCATGGTGGAAGATTGATATAGAGTGTGGAGAGACATGTGACAAGGAGATTAATGAAGTCATCACAATAGTCTACAAAGAGGTAAAGAGACTCTCTTTTACCTTTCTTTGTATGACCAGCATGGTGCCTGACACATAGGCAGTGCTTAAAAATGCTTATTGATTGACTGAACTAAGGTGGCAACTATGTTAGTAAAGAGAAGGTGTTGCACTCAAGAGATGTGATGGGAGTAGAAAGAGCAAGATATGACAGATGATTGAATATGAGGGAAAGAGGTGAGTGAGAATGAGGAATTGAAGACAACAGTACAAACCTAGAAGATGGGAAGAATAGTGGTGCCCTCAATAGAAGTAGAGAAGTTTAGTAAAGGGGCGGTTTGGGGGTAAAGGTCTTAGACACATTGAGTCTGAAATGTCCTTGGGACATTCAGATTGAAATGTCCAATAGATGGTTAGTGATATGGTACTGAAGCTCAGGAAAGAGATGGACTAGATTTACAGATATGTGAGTCATCGTAGAGATGATAATTCAATCCTTAGGTGCTGAGGAATGTATATACTGTCAGTGACAAGTCACTTATTGACTGTATAATATTGGGTAAGTCACTTAACCTCAATTCCATTAATCATAAAATGAGAGGTTAAATTGCATGACCTCTGAAGTTCTCTATAGTTCTATAATCCCATGGTCCTACATTCTTATACTTTCCATGAAATCCTCATGTTCTTTATCCCAAGAATACCCCTTCCTTCTAGGAAGATAATTAAAAGCCAAATGTCCCTATCAGACGGTGACCTGGAGAGCATGAAACCAGAGCAAAGGGCAAAGAATGGTCCTGAGGAATGGTCTATTTGTGTTGTGAGGCACTAAAAGATTCAGTTCCATGTCCGTATCTTGTAGAAAACAGCTATGTGGGCTAAGAAGTGGGGCAAGCTGTCAACTTTGGTTCCTTCCAGCTCTGAGATTCAAAGGTCCTAGATCTGCTGGTGGCAGCCAGCTTGCATCCCCTAATGGTCACATGGCAAGTGTTTATTTTCCAGATTCTGTGCAGGCACTCATTATCCTTCACTGATCTGTTTGTATTGGTTACTGTTAACATGCTCATCTGCATTCATTTCAAGTGACTTTCAAGGCAGGATTTTGTCCCCAAATATATGGGTAATTTTATAATGATGAGATCACTAACGGCATCATTTAGCCCCCCCAGGTAATAAGTAACAGAGCCAGGATACTTCCTTAGGTGTTCTGCCTCCAAACCCAATGTTGTGGTTGATACAAGTCCTCTGGAGTTTGAGCCCCATTATAGGAAGCACTTCAGGCCAGAGTGTTCCAGGTCACCTTGGGAGGAATAATGAACAACTTAAAAGATCTGTTTCTGTAATTTTGCATTATCTGTCTGTTGGTTCTCTGGGGCAACAGCTGCATTTTCCTAGGGATTATGAACCCAGTGGCCTGGGGGATGTTAATTTCTCCTTGACCAAGTTACATGTCTATTAACCCCAAACAAAATGCAGATGCCCACAAATCTGCTCTGGTTTTAGACACTATTTCCACCTAATGCAGCCCTTTTCTCTTCTGTGTTTGACTTTACAGATCCCAAAATACAACACGGGTACAAATTTATTGTCCCCTGGGTTGGTAAGTACCTATGATTAGCTTGGTATTCTCAGTGAGAGTTAGGAGTATGACAAGGAGAAAAAGCCCTAGTGACAAGGGATTACATTGTATCAGGGAGAAAAAAAGATGCACACAGATGAATTAGTACAAAACATATAAAAAGTAAATCCAAAGTCATTCCAAGGAGAACACCAGAGTTAGCAGGATCAAGAAACCAAGTGTCAAGAAGATGAAATTTAATAGATCAATGTAGAGTTGAACTATTGCACCTGAGATTTAAAAAGTTTACAAATTTAAAAATGGGGGGGGGGGAGGAGCAGCTACAAGTCCATTCCTATTAAGCAATCTGTAGAGGTTTTGGTAGACTGCAATCAGAATACAAATCAACAGAGGGATGTGGCATTTTTTTTTCATATGACTATAGATACCTTTAATTTCTTCTTCTGAACACTACCTGCTCATATCTTTTAACCACTTATCAATTGGGGAACAGCTCTTATTTTTATAAATTTGACTCAATTCCTTATATATTTGAGAAATCAAGCCATTATCAGAGAAACTTACCATAATTTTTTTTATATTACTTCATTATCTATGGCACCTTTTAGCAAAATGTGGTTTCACTGATTATTTCTTGCAATTAGGTCTAATTTTATTTTTGCTTTGAGAGCTTGATTGCTATCCCTGCCCTCTTCACTTCCACTGAAGCACAATAGACTCTGCTCCAGCCCTTCCTTTCAACTCTGTGTGTGTCTTTTTGTCTCAGGTGTGTCTCTTGTACGCAACATATTATTGAATTCTGGTTTCTAATCCATTCTACCATCTGCTTTCATTCTATGGGTTCTCATGTCATTCACATTTACAGTTATGATCACTAACTTTGCATTTTGCCCCATCCCATTTTCCTGTATTTATCCTCTTTCTATCCTATTTCTACTCAAAGTCTGTCTTCCTTCCAACTACTATCTCCCTCAATCTGCCCTCCCTCTTATCATTCCTGCCCCCCATCTCTTCTCTCCTCCCTGTCTACTTCCCTATGATACAATAGGTTTCTATTTCCAGCTGAGGTATACATATTCGTCCTTCTTTGAATCAATTCCTGTGAAAGGGAGGTTCAAGTATTGCCTGCCATCCCCTCCCATTTTTCCTTCCATTATAAAAGCTCTTCTTTGCACACCTTCTTTATCTAAGAAAAATTTTCCCATTCTATTTCCTTTCCTCATTCTCCCAGTGCATACCTCTTTTTCACCCCTACATTCATTTTGTTGGAGATCATGCCAACATAATCAACTTACATCCATACCCTCTGTCTATGCATATTCCTTTTAGCTCCCCTAAAAATGATAAAGTTCTTAGCAGTTATATGTATCATCTTCCCATATAGGAATGCAAACAGTTTAACTTTATTGAGTCTTTTTTGATTAGTCTTTTTTTATGTTTATCTTTTTATGCTTCTCTTGAGTCTTCTGTTTGAATGTCAAATTTTCTAGTCAGCTCTGATCTTTTCACCAGGAATACTTGGAAGTCCTCTATTTCATTTAATGCATTTTTTCCTGAAGGTTTTATATTCAGTTTTGCTAAGTAGATTATTCTTTATTGTAATTCTAGCTTCTTTGCCCTCCAGAATATCATATTCTAAGCCCTCTACTCCTTTTAAAGTGGACACTCTTAAATATTGTGTGATCTTGACTGTAGCTTACTGATATTTGAATTGTTTCTAGCTGTGTGCAATATTTTCTCATTGACCTGGGAGCTCTAGGATTTGGCTATAATATTCCTGGGAGTTTTCATTTTGGAATCTCTTTCAGGAGGTGATAGATTTTTCAATGTCTATTTTACCCTCTGATTCTAGACTCTTAGGACAGTTTTCCTTGATGGTCTCTTGAAAGATGTCTAGGCTCCTTTTTTCATGGCTTTTTGATAGTCTAATAATTCTTGTTATCTCTCCTTGATCTGTTTTCCATGTCAGTTGTTTTTCCAAGACATCCTACATTTTCTTCTCTTGTTTTTCATTCTTTTGACTTTGTTTTTTTTGTGTTTTGCAGTCTTCTGGAGTCGTTAGCTTCCACTGGCCTAATTCCGATTTTTAAGGAATTATTTTCTTCAGTGAACTTTTATACCTCCTTTTCCATTTGGACAATTCTGTTTTTGAGGTGACATTTTCCTCAGTACTTTTTGTGCATCTTTTACCAAGCTGGTAATTCTCTTTTCATAATTTTCTTTCATCACTCTAATTTCCTTTACTAATTTTTCCTCTACCACTCTTATCTCTTTCTTTAATCCTTTCAGGAAATTTTTGGGGCTTGGGTCCAAATAGCATTTTTCTTTGAGGCTTTTCTTGTAATTGTTTTCAGATTGTGGTCTTCTAAATTTATATCTGGGTCTTCTCTGCCACTGTAACGGCTTTTTATGGCCAAGGTTCTGTTGCTGTTGTTTGTTCATTTTTCTATTTCTTCACTTTGAATTTTATGTCAAAGTTGGGCTCTGCTCACCCCAGGGGTACTATACACAGCTTCAGGCTTTTTGTGCTGCTGTTTTTAGCACCTCTAGTTCTGGGGGTCTGCAAGTCTTCAGTGCTTCCAAGGTATGGTTATCCTGGGAGAGCTGTGGTCAGTGCTCTCCTGGTATATGCTCTAGTCTTTACCTGGGAAGGTCCCCTGCTCCCTTGCAGCCACAAGTATTAGTGCTGCTCTTGGCCCTAGAAATATGATGAGGGACCCTGCTCTCTAGTGAATGATCACAAGCACTCCTTACCATCCTGAAACTGCAATCCAGAACTGCTTATGGGCAATAGAGTTGCCAATCAGTGCCAACTTTAGCAATGCCAGCAGAGGGTCCCTTGTAATCTCTTTCTGACTAGTTACTTAATCCCTTTATCATCTCTGAGATGAGAGCTCCCAAAGCTGCTTTTGCAGCTGCTGTAATGGCCCTCTCCACTAGTGCTCCTGCCATGCTCCACATCTGTGCCCACCCTGGTGTCATAGACCTCTCCTATGGACTTCCTAAGTTGTCTCCAACTGGGAAAAATGTCTCCTCTGACTTTTAGTTAGCTCTGTCACTATAAAATTTGATTTGAGTTGTTATTTTAAAGTTGTTTGGAGGGGAATGTGGGACAGTTTAGTTGGGGTCTGGCCTGTACTCTGCCATCTTGACTCTCCCTCCCCCTCTTGAAAAGGTTTCTTGAAGAAAAAGGTGTTTGAAATGAGTCTTAAAGGAAGTCAGAGGTGGAGATAAGGAGAGAGAACATGCCAGGCATGGGGTTCAGCCAAGGCAAAAGAAAAATATGGCAATAAGTTCTCTGATGCCACTAGAACAGACCAAGAGAAAGTAACATACAAACTTTAGTGTGGGAGTAAGGGTCTAAGATGTTCATCAGTGGTCGTGTCTCCCTCCCCTCAAACATGTCTCCTTTTTTTCTAGCTTTGGTTCCCAATTCAGAGGGGCCTATTTTTTTCCCTGTACCAACATCTCGTTGAAGTTTCTGTAGCTCACACATTTGACTCACATTGCTGCCTTCTTTCTCACACCAGCCAGTAAGCATCCTTCTTCTCAGTTTCCAATTCTTTGGTACTTCCCCTGGCTTTCTAACAGCCTTAAATAAATTGTCTTTAGGTAAAGTCTCCCTAGAAAACCTCGTGCCAAAGCACATGCTGACCTCATTGTTGAGTGTGGTCAAATGAGTCCTTTGCCCAATGCCATTGGGATCTCTATTTTCTCTAGGATAGAAAGAGCAAGAAGAAGCAGCCTCTTTTAGACAAAACTCTGAATTTCCTTTTTACCTCTAGAAAGATGTCATCCAAGCAGGATAGAAATAGCTGTCTTTGTGTGTGAAGGGCTGCCATGAAGAAGGATTGGACGTGTTCTGTTGGGCCTTCTAGGGCACAACATGAAACAAGGTACAAGGAGTCAGGAAACCTGGGCTTGATTGCTATTTCTTCTACTAATCACAAGGGTGACCTTGTTTGATTCCCAACCCTTCTCTATGCCTCAGCTTCCCCCTCTGTAAAACTAAGAAGGCCAGCTATCAATCACCAAAGTCATGCTTTCATTCCTGTGGCCTAAGGAAATAGTGGTATCCACTTGGGTGTCAGGCACTGTGCTAAGTGTTTGAGGGGGGGGTCAGGTGGGAATACAAGTTAAAGTCACTTGACATAGTTTTACAGTCTAATTGGAGAGACAGGATTTCAATACATCTTGAGAATGTATAGTAGCTGTTCAAGTGAGGCATCTCATGGTGATGGTGGCGGCAAGAGTATTGGGTCTGGAGGTAGGAGAGCTGGGTTGTTGTTATTGCTTATTTTCATTTTTGCCCCAAGCTCAGCACTTACAACCCCTGATCCTCAGTCTCTTCATTTTGTAAGATGAGGATAATAATCCTTGCCCTTCCTGCCTCCCAACTTTGTTGTTTTGTCAGATACTCTTCGTGAACCTTGAAGTTCAGGGCTATAACAAGGCAAGGGTAACTGCTTTTTCCTTAGGGCACTGAAATATAAAAGGTGTTGGTAGCATTTTTACTTCTTCCAAAAGTAGAAATGTGAAATTAGCAACAACAAAATAGTTAAAATAGGGAACTATCAAATATTGCATTTCCTTCCCTCCTATGGCCATGTCCTGGGGGAGGTATTCTCTGCACCAGCCCTGCTCTGTTCTCCAGTATCAATATTAAGCAAAGGTTCAGAGTTTAGGTAATAATCTCAGAACAATAGTAACTTAAACTGTTGGGGTGTGCCCTAGAGAGTCATTTTCCTAAAACTACTGAATCTTATTTTTATTTCCAAGGATTCTTCTTCCCACCTAGCCAAAGCTGAACCCAGGAGACATTTCCATCATTTAATTTGGTCAAAGACTTTTTCCTTCTTTTCATCTGATCATTGTCCTTTATTATATTATATAATCCATATTATATATTATATTATCCATATCCATAACATATATCATCCTTTATCAGGGAGGAGTACTTTATAGGCTCACCAGGAGTGAGTGGCATTAGGAATGGATTTGAAATTGATTGAAGAATGATGAAAATTATTTCAGTGTATGGCATCATTTTAGACACATAGAAAGATGTTTAAGGGTTCTCATTCAATTGAGTCACAAGACTTCAGACTAAAGTGCTCTCCTATTATTGTTTTTATGTGTAGTATAAACAAGGCAATAGGATATAGGGTGTACCCCCATAAAAGGGGAGACTCTGAACTTTGCATGAGTCTAAGAAAGAATGCTGTTCTTTGCAGCATTGAATTAAGGAGGAAAGGGGAGTCAACATGGAAGGAGTAAGAAATGAGAGTGGATCATTGATCAGGTCTCACAGTAGGACTTGTGATTATTTAGTCCTAATTGGCAGACATGCCCATAGACTAAGGGAAATATACTTTTAGGTGGTCACTTGTTTTTTCAGTCATGTCTGACTCTTCATGATTCCATTTGGGGTTTTCTTGGCAAAGATATTGAAGCGGTTTACCATTTCCTCCTCCAGCTCATTTTACAGATGAGGAAACTGAGGCAAATAGGGTTAAGTGATTTGCTTGGGATTACACAGCTAGTAAGTGTCTGAGGTCAGATTTGAACTCATGAAGATGAGTCTTCTTGACTCTAGACCTAAACTCCATCCACAGAGCCATCTAGCTGCCCCAGGGAAATATACTAAGATGGGCCCAAGTCTTTTAAGTTTCACTCATGAATAATTCTGAATATGGCTTTGCCCTTTTGACAGAAATAGCCAAATGTCAGCTGTCTTGATAAACTGATGGTTTCCCTGGCACTTCAACAACATATGAATTCAGTGGCATGGCTATTATCTCCTCAGATTCAGAGAGCAACTTCTCTGTATGTTAGGAGAAAGACTCTGGACATTGCTATGACTGATAAACTCATTCCCTGGAGCCAATTAGTTGAAGATCCTCTCAGAAATTAAGGCAGATCCTGGGACTACAAGCATCCAGTCAGTAATGGAGTCTGTATTTAGAGTCAGAGTCAATAAACATTTATTAAGTACCTACTATGTGCCAGGCACTGTGCCAAGCACCGAGGATACAAGGCAAGTCTTAAGACAGTGCCTACCCTCAAGGAGCTTACTCTCCAATTGTGGAAATGATATATAAGAAGAATCTGAAAAGCAGGTAAAGAAGGGATGGTACCCTGAAGATGCATGATGAAGTCTTTCAAATAGAAAATTATCTGAGGTGGTGTGAGTTACAAAACTGGTTTCATCTTATAGGATGATGAGTTTCTGGACATCATGAAGTCCAGAAGAGCAGCCAATTAGGAAAATCTTGCCAGCTTGGTAAACTCTGCCTTGGTTTGTGTTCCACTAACAGAGCCTTCCAGAACCTAGAATCACATCCACATGAAAACAACACAATGATTCATGTAAAACTCTTTGCAAATATCAAAATATCAGATAAATATGTTATTTTATTAACCAAAATAATAGTTGCCATTTTGATAGTTTTATAAATCATTTTCCTTATGACCACTATGTATAGAATAGTATAATTTTTATCCCCATTTTATAGTTGAAGGAACCAAGGCTCAGACTGGTTAAGTAATTTAATTTGCCCATGATTACACAACTAGGAGACATCAGAGCCAACACTCTAGCCTAGCCCCTCTGAGACCAGCACTCTTTCTATAGTGCCACATGAATATCCCCTTCATCATCTTATAAGATGACAGAATCTGAGTTTTGTTGTCTTTGTGATCTCTTAAGGGAGAGGACTGCTAAGCCTAGAGGGAAAGAAGTGGTACCAACATCGCCATCTGCTGACCCCTGCCTTCCACTTCAGCATTCTGAAGCCCTACATCCATGTGATGAATGACTCTGTTTGCAGGATGCTGGTGAGAGAACAGATAGCCTGGGGAGCCTAAAAGTTGTTGGGTATTCATCAGGAAACAGAGCCAGCCACCAGAGATAATATAAGTATCTTCTTCTGTGCCAAGCACTGTGCTAGGAACTTTGTGGTGTACAGGAAGATGAGGAACCAAGGAAATTTTTTAGATGGCTTCCAAGGTCTCTAACAACTCTGAATTTATGTGTCTCTGACTGATTTGGGGCTTTATAGTTTGAAAAGGGCTCTAAATATATTATCTCATTACAATTCTATGAGATAGATGCTACAGACATTATCCCCATTTTATAGATGAGCAAACTGAGACTCAGACAGGTTTAGTTGCTTGCCCATTATCACACAGCTAGTAAGTGATGGGTCAAGAATTTGAATTGAGGTCCTCTAACTTCAACTCTCTCCACTGTGTCATAATGCCTCCTTAATGTGCATTCCCCCATCTTGGTGCGAGTCCATTCCTAGCTCAAAAGAAGCTAAAAAATATTGGCACTCTTCTCCTTCCTCATCCTCTTCACTCTCTTCTGGCTTCCTAGTAACTCCCCCTCAGCATCCAATTCTCTTACACTATGCTCAGCCCCTCTCTTCAGCATCCAGGCAATCGAAAGTTTTGCAATGACTTGCCCTATCCTCTCCTGAAGTCCTGACTATCATACAGCTGAATGGAATTAAGGGTTAGGAGGATAACTATTTGACGAGGCTAATTCACATAAGCATATTAAAAGCATTATATCACTTTAACTTTCCTAGAGAATCTTAGAAATCATGGAATGTCAAGCTAGGAGAGATCTGAGAATAGTAATGAAATAATCATAATAATAAGGCTTAGCCTACCTTTAAAAAAACCTCGATGATATCGCATGTCTATTACCAAAAGATGAGAATACCAGTGACTCTTCCAAATTGGCAGATTAAATGTTTATGTCATTTATACAGAGTATTCATAGCTTAGATCATTTAAAAAAATCTATAACCACTTGGAAGAAAACAACCTATTGACTAAGGAGTGAAAATGGTGTGCAAGAAGTCCACTGGATATAAAGAGTAACTTGCTGTCAATTTGACAATTACTGAATAAGCTGTCCAAATATGCCATGATATTTCTGCTAAAGGTTTGGTTTTTGGTTTTTTACTATTGAAAAGCTGTTGGCTCAGCTTCTCACTTTTGGCTTATTTATGTTCTGAAAATAATAAAATAGACCCAGATATAGTGAAAATATGAGAGTATTTGATGCTCACTTATAAAATTGTTCTTTATTTTAAACATACTATGAACACAATAGTATCAGGGAGATAGCTTATACTTATGGTTCTACTTTGATTTAAATCCATATGGTATCATCTCTCCTAAAGAGAAATAAATTTGACTATCAAGTTAAAGAAAGAATGAAACTAAAACAGCTTATTAATCACTTGATTGACATGGATAACATCAAGCCTTATGGCTATACTAAAAAAAAAAATTCCTTCATTTCATGGAATCTTTCTTCAATGATTTCAAAATACGTTGGAATTTTACAAGTGTGAATTTCATAATGTGTGTCAAGGAAATAGAGAAACTGAAGGCTTGGAGCTTGAATCCAAAGGTCACATTGAAGTAATTGATGAAACCGATACCTGCAAGTACTTTGGTCTTCTCTAGCAAGAAATATCAGACAAATATCTCAAAGATAAACCTGTCAATGAATGTGTTAAGAGACTTGGTGGCATCCTGAAATCAAAGTAGAATGGAGGTAAATACACTTAACACAATTAGAACCTACAGAATGTTAGTCAATGTACACATTTAAAATTATAAAATGTTTCATAACAGATTTGAAAAGAATATTTGAAAAACTCCATGCAATGTTAATGAAACACAGGACCCATCAACCTAAGGCAAATACAGAAACCTAAACCCTTCCTCATCAAAAAGGAGAAAGAAGGATTTATATATATTTTGAATGCTCACAGAAAATAAGCCAAATAAACACCTCTGGAAAAAGCAGACATCAGTTCACCAAACAATAGTAGAAATTGAAGACAGGAAGGTACTATTGGATTTTTCAAATATAACAGAAAGGATTTTGCCTCTGAATGGAGTTAAACAGGTAAGATCCAAGAGAAAATTCATGTGCAGCATCTGCAGCAACTCAGCCAATTTGTAGATAAATAAGCATTAAACAAATGATTAGCTCATGTAAATTTGTGTGTAGAGATGGAGAAGTTTATGAAAGCAACTCTGGACAGACCTTGACCACTAGAAAAAGATTGGACATAGTGATCAGGGTAGATGATGTAAGGAAATGATGACTGCTATGCAACACATCACTGTAGCCTGTAAAAATGTAGTGGCTACCAAATACCTAACAGATCCTGAGGAGTAGCATTATGTTTCAGTAATTCACTCTCTTTCATAGACTGGTAGATAATGAATCTCCAAACTGAAGCTAGAAATCTCAAAATATATTGGGGAACCCAATCAGTAAATTTTACCAGAACCAGACTGTCAAACCCAGTTGTTTCAACCTAGTAAGATCAGACTCTTGGCCACAATTGTAAACATGACATAACTAGATAGCTAATAATAATAGCTAAAATTTTAGAAGTCCTTACTATGTGCCAGGGTGGCACAATGGATAGAGTACCTGGCCTTGAGTCAGAAAGACTCATCTTTGTGAGTTCAAATCTGGACCCAGATATTTACTAGCTGTATGATTCTGGGTGAGGACTTAACCCTTTTTCCCTCAGTTCCTTCATCTATAAAATGTGTGGCAGAAGTAAATGACAAACCACTTCAGTATCTTTGCCAAGAAAACTCCAAATGAACGTATGAAGAATCAGACATGACTAAAAAACAACTCAACAACAACAAAATGTCTCAGGCACTGCATGAAGTACTTTATAATTATCTATCTTATTTGACACTCCCAACAGTTCTGGGAGGTGGATGCTGTTATTATTCCCATTCTACACATGAGGCAAATAGAGTTTAAGTGACTTGTCCAGGGTCAAACAGTTAGTAAGAGGCTGAGGTCAGATGTGAACTCAGGTCTTCCTGACTCCAAGCCCAGCACTCTATGCCCTGTGCCACCTACATTTCGATCTATCAAAATGTCAGAACTCCATTTTTAATAGATGTACCACTATTCAGAATACTCATAATCTCCTAGCTACAGGGAATAAAAAGCTTCTAAGTATACAGAAGAGAGCCCAAGTACATGGGAATAGCATGAGATCTCTATCACCCTCACTGCTCTGTCTGCTACTAAAGTTGTGTTGTGGATGCCTAAGGACTCAAACTTTTCTTGAATGACACAAAGCTGTTATTCCCTCCATCTGTGTGGGTGTTCATAGAGCATTAAGTGCAAAAGAATAATAAAAGAGTAATTTGTCCCAGGATTGTTTTGCTCTGAGTCCCATTAGAAAAGATGGGAATGAAATGATGAAATTGACAATGAGGGTGCTGTAACCCAGCAGAATAAATCAAAAGCATGGGAGAAGAGGGTGAGGTGTTTTTCCCTTGTGTTGTTCTCCTGGCCCTGGAGATGTACTAAGAATGCCCTTGGAGCCTACAAAATATAAACTTACTTCCCCAAAGTTTTATTCAGCTACAGACAATAGTGATTTTTTCCAACTTTGCAATAGCCTATAAGATGTTAATTATAAAACAGTAACAGAAGGATAGTGGTTTGTCCCATGATCATTTCAATCTGAACTCTTTCACACAAGAAAAGAATGATTCTCTATAAGCATGACGATTTTGATGCTGCTGCTGACAATCCCCTCAAATTCCAATCCAAGTTGTATCAAACCTGAAACAGAAAACTGAAGTACTTTTCACTTAACAAACAACAATGGTTAAATCAAGAGAGGTAATGGAAACTAATTTCTCTGAAAACCTGGAAAGTAGCAAGTATAAATATGCTCCATAAGTATTGACTCAGATGCTTTGTTCACCTGTACAATTCTTTGTAGAACATTAAATGTAAAAGAATAATGGTAGGATAATAACTTGTCAAAGGAACATTTCTATTTGAGCCCCATCCAAAAAGAAAAAGAGGAGAATAAAATTAGTACAACACTAATACCTTATAGTCATTGTTTCATTGGATTAAAGAATGTCAGACCTTGCAAGGATTGTAGACGTTATCCAATGTAAAAAAGCCTAATTCATTTGCTCATGTAGTCATTCATTGTTGGGTCATTGGTCAGTAGCAGTAATAATTCAGAAGGATTAAATGTCTGGCCCAGGCAAACCAGTCATGAAGTACGAGAGAATGGATTTCAACCCAGATTTTTCTGACTTCAGGTGTAGCATTCCTTCCACTATACCAGCCCATCAATGTTAACATTTCTGTATATGCCATTTTGGCCATGGAGCTGGAGAAAAGGAGAGAGGGAGGTGGAGGGAGATAGAATGGGGAGAAAGGAATGGAAGGACAGGAAAGAGGGAGAGGGACAGAGTGAGAGGGAAGAATACAGAGGGACAGAGGGAGGGAGGGCAGTCCATGCCATAGGCAAGCAAAGGAAGTTTCTTGGAAGGCAGTGATGATGCTGATTTTACTCTCCCGTTCCAGGACACATGGGGGAAGCTCAGTACCCAGGACAGTTCTGTGGAGATTTGTGAGTCTATCCGCCTGATGACCTTGGACAGCATCATGAAATGTGCCTTCAATGTCCAGACTGGCTCCCAAACAGAAAGGTCAGTGATGAAGGGGACAGAGGGAGAAGCCTATTGACCAGCACCCTAGCCCCTGATAATGCATTGTGCCTCCTCTTGTAGCTTCTCTACCAACTACCTCTCAACTGTGACCAAACTCTCAGAACTCATCTTTCACCGCCTGCACAGCTACCTCCATCACAATGACTTGATTTACAGGTGGACCTCTCAGGGGCAAGAATTTCAGGCTGCCTGCCAAATAGCACGTCAGCACCCAGGTATTTCCTGTACCCTGTGCATGCTGTTTATTTCACTGACCCCTGTTGGCTGGGATACTCGATGCAATTAAGTTCAACAACAACAACAAAAAAAATAGATTAATCACTTACCATGTATCAAGGACTCTGATTAGCTCTGTGGACCCAAAGAAAGGAATGAAAACAAACTCTGACCTTGTAGAGATTACATATTACCTTGGAGATAAAACAAACACATTGACAAATAAATACAAAATATAGATGAAGAAATTTGGAGAAAGCACTAACCTTTGGGGAATATAAGAACAAACCTTTGGGAGGAGTTGAGCTTTGGGATTCCTTAAGGGAGCTGGGGATTCCAAGGACAGAGGAGAGGAGGGGGAGCATTCCAGGTGTCAGAGACATATCTTTGTGCCTCCAGTGTCTGCCACACTGTAAGCATTTAATGGCTATTTAGTGGAATGGAATTGAATTGGAGCAAAATCAAGCTTCAAATGAAATATTAGGTCCAACATTATAATACATATTTTGATAAGGATAAATTTAAAGACTCCCACTCAAGTTAAAAATGTCAATTTCATAAGTACAAGATTGGGGAAACATGGGTAGAAAGCAGTTTCTTTGAAAAAGATTTGAGGTTTCCAGTTAAAACACATGTTTAACATGAACCAGCAATATCATAGGGAAGAAATATAATGCAATCATAGGCTACATTAAAATATAGTTTCAGTGCAGCTAGGTGGTGTAATGGATACAGCACTGGCCCTAGACTGAGGAGGACCTGAGTTCAAATCCAGCCTCAGACACTTACTAGGTATGTGACCCTGGGCACATCATTTGACTCTATTTGCCTCACATGAAAAAAAGAAAAAAGAAATAAAGTTTCTAGGAATAAGGAGAAGATATGCCACCATATTCTTCCCTAGACAGGTCAAATCTGGAGTATTTTGCAGATTTCTGGATGTCATTTTGCAGTGGATCATTGGGGCCATTGAATCTGGAGAAGACCTAGAGGAAACAAGATAGCTAAATTGAAGAATTGAGTTGCTTAGCCCTGGGGGCAAACAAGGGACTGTAAGTGGAAGCTGTATAGAGGTAGATTGAAACTGTCACCTGAAACTGTCAACTCCCAATATAGTCAAGTCAAATGAGATCCAAAGTCAACTGCCAGTCCCAGAGATAACTCTCTGCAGAATCATTGACAATAATTAGCTCCATGTTCTTCATGCTAAGAGGAAAATATTTTGAACTTCCCCCCAGCCCAAATCATCCAAGAAAGGAGGGAAGCCCTCAAGAATGATAGTGAGCAGGACAAGATCCAAAAGAAGAAGCGCCTGGATTTTCTGGATGTTCTTCTCAGTGCCAAAGTAAGTCTGCCAAACATCTGAGCAAATCCATCCAACACTTTGATTCCATTCAATTCAGTGGAGCTACTACTTATTAGGCACTTACCTTATGCCTGGCACAATTCTAAGTGCTGGGGACCCAAAGACAAAAATGATAATTATCTCTGACTTCAAGGAATTTACATTTTATTGGAAAATCAGGATGTATGGAAAAACAAGTAAATGGGTTGTTGAATTAGATTAAATGAAGTTGTCAGAGCAGTTCAGTCAACTGAAAAGGGCTAAGAAGCCCCCAACTCTGCATTTTGATGAGAAGGTAGAATTCTATAATTTTGACTATGTGATTAAGTCATTTAAACTATTTATTAAGTATCTATTCATGCTGAAGAATATCATAGCCACTGAGACAAACAAAAAAAAATAGTCAAGACATGATGGCTGGCCTTATGGAAATCACTGTTTAATGGGGATATGAAACATAAATGTAGATGACTGTGGTGTACAATGTCACTTGACAAAACCATTAGGGACATGAAAACACAGTGCTCTGGGAATTCAAAGACAAAATTGTCATTGGGGGAGGGGAGGCTCTATGAATGTTGTCAATGGATGTCTATGAATGTTTTAAAATCAGAACCTCTTATGGCTTGAATTCCTTTCTACCATAGTCACTCTTATATTTGACCAATTGAAAATATCATTTAAAAATTGACTTTGGATAAAGGAATACTTTTATCCTTTTTCAGGGTGAAAATGGAGAAGGTTTATCAGATGAGGAGCTGGAGGCTGAGCTAAACACATTTGTGTTTGGTGGCCATGACACCACAGCCTCTAGCCTTTCTTGGCTCTTCTACTGTATGGCCATGAACCCGGAGCACCAACATCGATGCCGAGAAGAGATCAGAGATATCCTAAAACATGGGGACACCATTACCTGGTATGAACATCAAACACTTGATCCTAATTCCTGGGGTCTTTGCTGTTTGTTTCCCTCCTCAGCCACCATGGGGGCCCATCACTTATCCTTCCTTCTTCAAACTGTGGTCCTTTGGTATGTTTTAGTTTTGTAAAAAGTACTTAGCACAGTTTCTGCAATGGAGTAGACACAATATAAATGCTTTATCCCTTCCCCCTTCTCTTCTCTAGTTTGTCTTTGGCTCTCAATGCAAACAGTACCATCATGTTGTTCCAAGGACAACATTGGTACTATGTAGTTTATAGCGATGCCAGTGTACAGTAATGAAAATTCAAGTCCTCTAGAACTTCAAAAGTCACATAGGTGATCCTCTCATCATGGCAAAGGAAGTCAAGAAGACAGGGTCTCTTTTCCTCCCCCATAAAAACGTTTCTTGGTGATGTGACTTCCTCCTTCATTGGCCCTAGTGGCTCTTGATCTCACCACTGGAATACTGAGTTCCAAACTTCTTGCTACCTTATAGATACTCTACAGGCATGACCAAGTCTTCTTACCCAATCCAAACACACTTCCTCTGTATGTCTTTTCATTTCATCCAATGGCTTTCTTTTTTCCAAGTAGATCAAGAATTTTTTGGACCTAGTTTAATGCCTTTGATTGATTGGTGGAATAAATGTAAGACTTCAGGTTGTAGAGTATCTTGTTAGTTACATTAAGTAGGATGGGGTGATGGATTAATTGATTCAATCAAGCTCAACTTTACAACTGTAATAGCTTTCTTAACTTCCCTGTCCACAATTGGACCATGTGAGTTTGCGAGCCACTGAAAACCCCAGATCATTTTCTGGCAATTGCTTTCTAGTCAGGTTTTTCCTATCTTGAACTTCAAAGGTTGATTTTTTTTTTTTTGCTCTGAAGCATAAGTTTTTCTATTTACTCCTGATTGTTGTAATCTTCTTAGATTCATCCCCATATTCTAGCCTGTCTTTTTAAATTCTGACTTGGTCCTTCAGTGCATTAACCTGACTCCCTAGCTCTGTGTCAAGTGCAAATGAGATAAGGAGGCTATCTATGCCCATTTACCCAAGTAATGGATAAAAGCTGTATACGTGAGAGGATAAAGCATAGATCCCTGAGGCAGACCGTTAGAAACTCTTCAAGGTAATATAACAAGTCATCAATTACTGTTCTTTGGGCCCATCTATTCAACCAATTCCTGAGGATGACGATGATCATGATAAATAGCTAGCAAGTTTTCCAAAGCACTTTATGTATGTGATCTCATTTTGCTCTCAAAACAACTCTGTGATGCAGGTGCTATTATTATCCCCATTTTACAGATAAGGACACTGAGGCTTATAGAGGCTAAAAGACTTTCTGTAGGGTCCCTCCCTCTTGAGTGTCTGAGTTGGGATCCAAATTCAATTTTTCCTGCCTTCAGGTCCAGCATTCTATCTACCACCTTCCTGCCTGGTCCTTCTGTTGTATAGCCTGCATTTCTCCATCTTGACCACAAAATAGCATGAGAGGCTTTGTGAATTCATATGCTAATCTCTAGTCTAACTCTATCTAGAGCATTCTCCTAATCTACCTGACTCTGGTAACCCTACCAAAAAAAAGGAAGAGAAAGAAAGAAGATTGAATTGGCATGGCCTCTGTCTGATGATGCTATCTGGGCTTTGGTAATAACAATCACTGTCATTCAAAGCACTCGTTCAGTTTTGCAAGGCACTGTTCTTATATTATCTCATCTGATTTTTACCGCAAACCTGTGAAGTAGCAGATATCATCCTCATCACCATCATCATTATTCCTATTTTACAGATGAGAAAACTGAGACTGAGGCACAGGATCTTGCCCATGGATTCTGAGCTAGTAGCACTTATGTGGCAATTTAAGGTTTGCAATGAGCTTTATATATATTCCCTGATATCAGTCTTGTGAATTAGGTGCTATTATTATCCCATTTTACAAATGGGGAAGTTAAGACATTAAAAGATTCACTGACTTTCCTGTGCTCATACATACATAAGTGTCAGAAGAGGCACTTGAACCCAGGCATCTCTTGACTCCAAGTTCAGCACTTCTTCCACAAGACCATATTGCTCCTTCTAGATTTTTAGTAACTATTGCTTTAATAATATATTACGTAATTCATATTCTTAATAATAAAATGATTCAAAATTAGTTTAGCTTTGGAATGTGGTCTTGTGTTTACTTATTTCAAATGATAACTCCCATTTTTATGGTGCTAATTTAGATATTTTCCTTATTATAACCTGTGAGGGAGGAAATGCAAAAATTATTGTAACTATTTTCCTGATAAAGCAACTGATGTCCAGAGAACAGAAATTACTTTCTGTTTAGAAACAGAGGCCAGAACTGAATTCAGGGCTTTTTACTACAAATCCAGTTATTTTAATGACCAGGGCACCCTTTAATGAGAATTGGCAATACACAAGCCCAATGACAAAGCTCTAACCCAACTGCTGGGTTTCAAAGGGCTAGGAAATGGGCCGGTTTTTCCATCTTGCTTACCTTCTTCCCCAGAGTCACATGTGGGGTGAATATTAGGCATATCACAGCCTAAACTGATCTGATGTCTTTCACCCATTGCTAACTTGAAGTGGATTATTGGATCACAGATATGGAGCTGGAAGGAACCTCAAGGGAAATTGAATCCAGTCCCCTCCTTTGATTAAGTGATTTGTCCAAAGTCACACAGCTGGTAATCGAAAGAGCTGGATTTTAACTCAATTCCTTTGATTCCAATTCTCTTTGATTCCTCACTGTACCTCACTGCCTTCTAAGCGGTAGAACTCCAATATCCCAGTAGTCCTTATAGATCTAATGGAGACCCAAGCAAAAACCCTTACCTTTCCATCTCTTTCTTGTCTATGTTTCCTCACAGGGACCACCTGGACCAGATGTCCTACAGCACCTTGTGCATCAAGGAGGCCCTCCGCCTCTACCCACCTGGCATCACCATAGCCAGGGAGCTCAGCAAACCTATCACCTTCCCAGATGGACGTTCCTTGCCCACAGGTATCACTCTGCTTGCCAACATAATCAGTTCCCTCTAGAATTCATTGCCTCAGGGATCAGAACTAAGGAGCCTCTTGGTTCATAGAGGATCTAGGAAATAACACTAAATTCCTAACCTGGGTCCATAATGGGAACTTAATACAGAGTGACTGAGTTTTAAAATACACCTTATAGAAACAGAACAAGAAAGATATATAGAGGCAGCTTCAAGTGTTGAAAGGGCTCTTACAAGGAAGAAAAGTTAGACTTTACAGAATCTGAGTCAGAAGATATTTTAGACATCATCCAATCCAATGTAGATATAAAAATCCCCATCTTCTTCCATCCTGAGAAGTATTCAACCATCTTTTACTTGAAGACTACCAGAGATGGGAAATTGACTATGCCACAGACAGGCCAATTTAATTTTGGAGAGCTCTAATTGTTGGGTTAAAGTTTGCCTCCCTATAGTTCCTAGACATCATTTCTGTCCTGTGGGGTCAAACCAAGCCTAGCTAATCCAGCCCTTCCAGATAGTTAAGGACAGTGATTTTGTTTTCCCCTGAGTCTTCACTTCTCCAGATTTATATGGTGCCTTTTAAGCCACTCCTAAAATCCTGTTGAATCTGTCCTTCTGTGGAGCCTTGTGGAGCTCTCCATGTCGGTCAGTCAACTAACCTAAGTACTTAATTGTGCCAAGTGTTGGAGTTACAAAGAAAGGAAAATGTAGAAGATCAGGAGCAGATAAGGGAATTATGCGGTAATGTCCAGGAAGTACTTCTGAAATATATGAATCAGCTATAAAATAATGAAGGTATAATGCAGCCATACCTATTAATTGGGAGAGTACAAAATGTTCAGAGGTATGCAAGGTACAATGTGAAGGGGGAAAGGAAAGGTTCAGAAGATGAGCTTTAGGAAAGTACAGGAGAGAAAGGGTGCTTTGAGGGGAAGGGTGATATCTGGAATGAATATCTCTCTCTCTCTTTCTCTTTCTCTCTCTCTCTCTCTCTTTCTCTCTCTCTCTCTCTCTCTCTCTCTCATTGTGTGTGTGTGTGTGTGTGTGTGTGTGTGTGTGTGTGTGTCCCCTCTCCCTCCCTCCCTGTCTAGGTATGATAGTTGTCCTGAACATCTGGGCTCTCCACCACAACCCTGCTGTCTGGGAAAAGCCACAGGTATGACTCATTCTAACACAAATGTTTCACAGAAGCAATCACATACAAATCCACTCTAGCAGATACTCAAATACATACTGTTCTTTCCCAACAGCTCCAAATGATCTGAGGGCCTTGGCTCCCACCCTGCCTCTGCTTCTTAAACATTGCACTGGGCAGCCTACCTAATCTTTCTGAACCTTGGATCCTCCCCCTCTAAAATGTATGACTGGACTGGAAAGTCTCCTGGGAACCTTTCAGTTCTAAGTCTATGAGCCAAGCATCCAATGCATTAAGTTACTTCAAGTGCTGAAATAATTCTCACTGATGTAGGTCCTCCCTCCATTAACACCAAAGAGACCATTAACTCCAATCATTCCATTCTTCATTCGTTCATTCCTTGAAGGAACATATATTTTCTGCCTATCATGGAGATAGTCCAGTCCATGCCCATCTCTAGATGTTCTTGATAAGTTGCTGGGGCTGAGAAAACTTACCTCCAATCACTTCTCTGCTGATGAACTTCTCCCTAAGAAGGTAGGTTTTCAGAGCATAGAGCCTGATTCATGTGTTTGACCCTAGGCTCAAAGCTAGTCCATATTAGTAAAGTCTAGAAAACTGTTGCTCCTCTAGGAGAGCCTTCAAACCCTTCCCCCCCCCTACCCCTCACCCCCCATCCCTCACCCTCCCCCCCCCCTGCCCAGGATCATCTCCACACCATGACAAGTCTTTCTTAGAAGGATGACAACAGAAGAAAATTGAAGGGAGAAATAAAACACTTTTCTTTCAATAGCCTGGAATTGGTAGCTTTGGCTTAGATGTTTTTTGCGGGGGAACAAGGGATAGAGTGGAAGGAGTATTACTTAGATCTTTCACTGAAGTCTTCAAATGTCTCCTTTTTGGAAGGTGGTTATCCTGGGCTCTCTAAGAGTTTTCCAGAAGAGAAAAACCTCTAGAAAGGAGGCATCAAACATGTGACCCATGGGCCACAATCTTGAGTGCTGCCCAAACCAATTTAAATTTAATTGGAAAATATTGAACAAAATAAATAAATAATGTTATTGGATTTCTAAGCCAATATTTGCCATGCAGTGATCCTTATGTATGGTTTAGTGGCCCCCATTTCCATTTGAGTTTGATACCACTGCTCCAGAGGGTCATACCCCACCTCCTGGAAGGTTCTGAGTGGGCTAATAGATGGACAGTGTAGTTTGTGTTTGACTTCCAAGGACCAATCAAGCCAAGTTCAGAGAGGTTGATAACCCAGAGGTTTGCTTTTAGATGATAGATAGTTGGAAAGTCTCAGTCATAGCAATTTATGAAGAAGGCCTATCTTGGAACACATAGAGGGATTGTGATCTCTACTGACAGAGAGAGGGCCTCCACTGATGAAGCCCAGGCTCCTTGAAGTGTTGACATTGCTAGATTTCAAAGTAGACCCATATAGAAGCTCTAGACAGTGAGTATGGCCAGGAGAGATTGTGCCCAGAATGACCTTCCATCCCTGAGAATGGTCCAGGGGAGACTGGGCTGCCCACACCACAACAAAAACCAGGAGTCCAAGGATGTAACAGAGTCCAGCCTTCTAAGCCAGCTAATCAGGACCGTAAAAGTCCTCTTTTGCCTGGATTTTTGTCTCATTCATCTAAACTCCTCAAAATTCACCAAATGAGTACCTCTTTTCCTTTCTTTTAATGGAGTCCAGCTATAGTCTATTAGGATCGAAGATCTGATGTGTGACACGAAGAGAAAAGTGTTTGCCTTAAAGAACGAAGTTCAGATCTGATCTATTTATTTAGCCTGATTAGTGCCAAAGTGCCTTTGTAAAATTTGAGTTCAATGCAAAGAGCCAAATTTGAGGTAAAGTCTTGAATGTTTAATTACGTAGGGCTAACTTCTGAGCACTTTTTTAAAAAACCAAGAAATGTATTCATTATAGCGTGTGTGGGGGGGGGGGGTTTCATTACAGGTCTTTGACCCCCAACGGTTCTCTCAAGAGAATTCCATGAAGAGACATACCTATGCCTTCTTACCATTCTCAGCTGGACCTAGGTGAGGATGCACCAAGTAATTGTATTGAGTACCATCGTGAAAATGGCCACAAATTTTTATTTGGAAGCCACTTCCTCCCCTCCGCTCTCCTAGTTCCATCTCCCCACTTGGGTTCTCTTTTGTTGGATGAAGTTATGACCATAACTGGTTGGTTCAGGAGTTAAAGCCAATACACAGAGATAACAGAATTTCAAATTTAAGCAATAGTTTATCATATAGTTAGTCTCGAACACAGAGTGTATGAAGATGAGCAATATGAAGTGAAAGTTAGGTTGGAATCAGACTATGGAAGGCCTTCAATGCCTGAATAAGGCATGTGCATCTTATCCTAAAAGCAATAGACAGAGACTGAAGGTATTTATAAAAGGGACTATTTGGTTCACTTATCACAACCTACACCACTAGCCTCAGTCATCTACCTTGAAGAAGGCTGTGTGCCACTGATCACAAGGAGAACTCAGAAAGCATAGAAATAGAGCAGTAGGACCTATCACTACTCCAAGAAAAATGATTCAGAAAGCACATCCCAGGGTTGGTGAGTGAGGAAGTCAACTAGATACATGGAGCCTCTGTAGGAGCAATAGGCACTAATCAGGCTTGGCATTAAGAGAGGTGCGAAGTGTCAAAGAAATAACAAAGGATTTGAAGTCGGAGGATCTCATCTGCATCCCTGATATTTAGAGTGACATCAAAAGTATCACTGACACTTGGTAGAATAGGACAAATGATGGATATAGGGCTTTTTAAAATTTACAATAAACAGAACAGACAAAAGGTAGGGAACATAATAGCATTGCAAATTAAGAAGTTATATTGCTGTGACAAAATTTAGAAAACAAAGGGCATAACATAGTGGAGAACATTTGGGAGAAAACCAACAATACTGGAGTGTGGTGCTACATACCACCTAGACATAAAGAGAAAATCCATGTGGAGTTCAGGAAATGGGTTACAAGATTGTCATGGTAGCCTGGGATAGTAGTGATAGGAAATGTCCATTTTCTAGACATTTGGTGTCTCTCCTTGCCCAAAGAAGAGTAGACCACAACTTCTTGGCTTGCTTGAAGTGGAATTTAACCCTTTGCACAGTGAACAAGTCAGCAATTAGAAGTGGTTGTCTGGGGCAGCTACGTGGTGCAGTGAATAGAGCACTGGCCCTGGAGTCTGGAAGACCTGAGTTCAAATTTGGCCACAGACACTTAACACTTACTAGCTGTATGGCCTTGGGCAAGTCATATAACCCCCATTGCCCTGCCTTCCCCCCTCCAAAAAAGAAAAAAAAAAGAAGTGGTCCTCTGTTTCTGATTCTCATTGACAAAGACAAACTGGGATGTGGTGGAAATTATAGGAATCTTAAGGAGGACTGACAATGCCCTATTAGAAATTGTAATAGATGAGAGAAAAGCAGGACATAATCTGACATGTAACCTAGATTTCAAGGAGTTCAGGAAAATAAGGTAGGATCACATTGACTAAAAGTCTATAGGGGAAGTCAGCATACGAGTCCTTCAGCCAATCAATCTAATCTTTATTAAGAGCTTACTATATGCCAAGCACTCTGTTAGGCATCTGGGATAAAAATAAAGGCAAAACAAAAAACCAATCTCTGCCTCCCAGAAACTCACATTCTAGTGGAGGACACATATAAATATCTAGGACCATATAAAATAAATAGAGAACAGACTGAAAGTAATCTTAAAATATTAGCAGCTGGGGGAACCAGGGAAGGCCTCCTACAGGAGGTGAGATGTAAGCTGAGACTGGAAGGAAGGGAAAATAACAGGCAGAGGGAAGAGGACAGCAAATTCTAGGTGGGGAAGGAAGATGGTGTAATCAGTGCTTAGGCATGGAGATGGGAGATAAAGTATCATGTCTGAGGAAGTATAAGGAGCCTGTTGTAGCAGGATCCTCAAGAATGGGTAAGATGTAAGGAGCTAGAAGACAGAAAAGGATGAGGATATGAAGAGCTTTAAAAACCAAAAAAAAAAGGATTTGGTATTTGACCCTGTAGTTGCTAGGAAGCCACTAATGCTCACTTAGCAGAGATGTAACATGATCAGACCTATGTTTTCAAAAAGTCACCTTAACAACTCAGTGGAGAATGGATTAGAGCGAAGAGAGACTTGAGACCAGGACACCAACCATAAGTCTATTTAATCATTCAGGTGAGAGCTGATGAACCAGGGATGGAGAACAGAGTAGGAAATGTATGCAGGTAATGCTGAGAAGATCAACACAACAAGAGTTGGGGATGCATTGGATATCTGCTATAAGTGAGAGTGAGAAGTTGAGGAAGACACCTGGGTTGTGGGCCTTCAACACTGAGAGAAGAATGCTGCCCCGAAAACTCATAGCAATGTAGATAAGTGGATGGAGTCTGGAATCCCTGAGGTGGAATCCTACCTCAGTCATTCACTTAGCCATGGGCTCTGGACAAGTCACTCAGTTTCTCAGCTCTTGTTTTCCTCATCTATAAAATGGAGATAATAAGTCCTGGACTGTGAGGGTGTTGTGGACATTAAATAAGATAATGTATCTTAAAGTACTACATAGGTGCTAGCTGTGGTTAATAATCATAATTACAGTTACTTGGGATAACAAGTGGTTTGGGAAGAAAAGATAGTTTGGGACATTTCAGCTTGAGAGTTCTACAAGACATTCACTACATCCAGTAGATAGATATCCAAGAGCCAGCTGGAGCTCCATGACTGTAGCTTGGGAGAGAAGTTAGGGCTAAAAATAGAGATCCAGGAATCATTTGCAAAGAGAAGACAATTCAGCCCATGAGAGATTAACAAGTGGGATGATTTGGAGTGAAAAGAGAAGGGGGTGCAGGACAGAATCCTGGGGAACATCCATGATTAGAGAGCCTGACCTGAATGCTGAACTAGCAAGAGACTGAGAAAGAGCAGTTGTAGAGATCAGAAGAGAACAAGGAGAGAGCAGGGTCATGAAAACCTAGAGAGAGTGAGTATCCAGAAGGAAAGGGTTATTAACACTGTCAAATGCTACAGGGAGATCAGGGAGGATCAGCATTGAGAAAAAGCTATCAATTTTGCCTATTAAGATATCACTGGTCACTTTAAAGGGCAGCTAGGTGATAAGCAGATAGAGCATTGGGTTTGGAATCATCATGTATGTGATGGTTTTCTTCATGTATTAGAAGGGATATCATATGGAAGAAGAATTAGATGTTCCTAAACATCTGCTTGGCTTGAGACAGCAGAACTAGGAATAATAGGCTGGGTATGGATAGGTCAAGTTCCAAAAAGGGATACCTAGAGGGAGCTGGGTGTCTCAGTGAATAAAGCACTAGCCCTGGAGTCAGGAGGACCTGAGTTCAAATCCAGACTCAGACACTTACTAGCTATGTGACCCTGGCCTTAACCTCACTTAACCCCATTGCCTTAAAACAAAAAAGCATATCTAGGCCTGTTAAAAGGAAAAACTCCCCTAACCATTAGAGTTGTCCCAAAGGAGAAAAGACTGCCTAGGGAGGTGGTGGTTCTTCCCAAATGAGTGAAAGGCTTATAACCACTTGTTTGGGATTTTGTAGGCAGGTGGGAGCACTTCCCAATTGTTCATCACGTGTATAAGGCCTCAAAACCTCCTTGAATCAATCAAAGACATTTCCAATTAAGTGCCACAGGAAATCTGCTCCGATTGGGTGAAGGATATTTGGGCATGCCCAAGGATCATCTGTAAAAGGAGGTTCTAATTCAGGACCATGGAGAGGGATATTGAAGAAAAAGGCCATTGAGAGGAACAAATTAGGGACTTCAAAGGCTGAGCCGGAAAGATCAGCAGCATAGTTGCATAAGGACCACTGCAAAGGAGAGAAAGAAAATAGGACTAAGTTGTGGCAGAGAAGGAGAGATGGAGAAGGGCCGTCAGGTCTACAGTATTATTCTTTAATACAAACTCTTTAAAGCAGTGGGAGAAGAAACTATGTGTACCTGAAGGGTCATTGTATTGCCCTACACTTAAAATGAGCAAATTACTATAACGGGATCTTGTATTATCACAGCTGATATTCAGGATGAAGGTGTCCTTGGACAAGTCAATTCCACTTTCTCACCTCGATATATTTCTTTGTAAAATAAAGGGGTTCAATTAGACAGCTCTAAAGACCCTTCCACCTCAAAATCCTTTGAATCCTGGACATATGTTTCAGTCCTTTTATTCAAGGACCTAAGGTTTTAGCATCAGTATGCTTCAATATGCTCAAGAAAATGAAACAAAATTTACCCAAGCTCCAATTTCTCCCCTTTCCTTCCTAGGAATTGCATTGGGCAGCAGTTTGCCATGCTGGAACTGAAGGTGGGACTGGCCCTGACTCTTCTCCGTTTTGAGCTGTTGCCAGATCCAGAGAAGCCTCCAATCCCAATGCCCCACTTAGTTCTCAGGTCTAAGAATGGGATTCATCTGTACCTAAGACCATTCCACTAGTTCTACTGGTCCTAGGGATGGTTACTGTGACCCTGATGGAAAATCTCTTCACTTAACAGCCAATGATTCAAGTAAACACATGCAAACAATACAAAATTGATGATTTTATCTTTTTTCTGTTGCTTTGAAATGGATTCTGTGATTTGGGGACTGAGAAGGGATTAGGGGTAAGGAGAGATTTGCCTTCCTAAATTTTTTTTGGCTTGAACCATGATTAAAAACAAAATAGTAAACCTGAGTTCCTTATATGCATATTAGGGTAAGACTGGGCATGAGGTGTCCTGCAGTGCTGAGAAAAAACACTCAGAGAATGAGAATTTGACTTCAGATAATCCAGCAAGTAGATAACCAAAAGTGACTCTTGGCCATTTTATTTGGACCATGAACAAGGGCAAACATGACTTTTGACAAGGTGTCTTGGGCAGTGTTAATGAGCAGCTCATTTATATACTGCTAACACACACAGTAAATGTGAGTTAGAAAGGATAAGGATTGGTATTCCTATTCTACAGAGAAGGAAATGAAGATTTAGGGATGAGAATAACACCCAAGACCATACAGCTAGTACTTGGCACAGCCTGAGGTCAAATGAAATTTTCCTCCCTCCTGGGAATGTCTACATCCACTATACCGTGCTGAGATAGGACTACTGAGGTTCATCTCAATGTTGAATCAGTAATCATCATCAAGGGCACAGACTTAGAATGTAAGGCTGGGGACAAGGATCATTGAGGTCACAGGGATGAAGTACCCATGACCCCAGTGCTGCACAGTGCCTGCCACATAGTGGGCACTTAATACATGTTTATCAATTAATTGAGTGGTCAATTGCAGTGACAAAAGCCAGGAGGGAGGGAAGGAAAGAAAAGAAGAGATGAGAGGAGACAAGAGGGGGTGAAAGGAGAAGAGGAGGAGGAGGAAGAGGAGGAAAGAGACAGACAGAAGAGAAGGGGAAGGGGGGAAATAGGGGAAAAGGGAGAGACTTGTTCTGCCATTGGCTCCTCTGTATCCTTAGACAAGTCTCTACTCATCTATATAATGGGGATAAAAACACTCAGACTTCTACCTTTGAGAGTTTTTGAGAGGAAAACACTCTGCAAATCTTTATAGAAATATGAGTTATTATTTTTGTCATTATTATCACACCTGCAATGATACTCCCCAGGAATCAAGGTGATCATGATGACCCTGATCTTGTTGCATTGTATGTATGGTGTTGCCTAACCCTTACAAGCCCTGCTTTAATGAGATAAGCACAAAGATCCTTAGAACTCCTAGGGGAAAGTGTTGAAGTAGCCACTATCCCTAGGAAAGGCACACAGGCCTCCTTCCCTCCTGGGAATGTCTACATACAAGAACTGAGAGCAGAGACTCCTGTCCTCTGGGTTTTCACTCTCTAAATTGGCCCTTAGGCTGTGGTTGAAGGGCTCATTGCCTTGGCAAGAGGAAAAGCAAAAGTTAGGGCCTGGGGCTGAGCAGTGATATTCCAATGCATGGATGCTTCCTTGATAGTGTTTCTGTGTTTGGGTAATCATTAGAGATATCCCAAAGTCTCATAGCTCTCCTATGATAGAGTTGTCTGAGGTCTTGGGCACAGAGAGCACTGAAGTGCTAGGCCATGATGACACAGTCAGGGTCAGAGACCTCAGCTGCATCCTTAGCCACCCCTTCAGAGCTCTTCTCTATGAACTTGAGCAGGTCTGAGTTATAGGTAGGAAGAGACTAAATGTGGCTGATGAGAGCAGCTTCTTTATAGACTCTTAGGACTGGAAGTGAAGATATCAAAGTCTAATCTCATTTTACAAGAGGTAGAGGGGAATAGTGATTTTTTTCTCCATATACAGCTCCCATCTCCTTTGGCATTGATCCCCAAGACATTCACAGGCCTCCATCCTTCCCAAAGTTATTGTTTAGGATGACTAGGCACTTTGGGGATTGTTGGCCAAGATCACAGAGTCTCAGACTTGGGAGAGACCTCAGGTTAGCATCCAGTGTCCCTTTACCAAAACAAGAATCCCTTCTGCAACATCTGGGACAGGTAGGCATCCAGACTTGTTTGAAAACCTCCAATGAGGAGGGACTCCCTCCCAAGGCAGTCCCTTCTACTCTGGGACAGCTCCAAATGCAAGAAAGGGATCATACTCAAGTTACTTCTTTCAACTTACCCTCATTGCTCTTAAGTCTGCCCTGTGGGATCAAACAGAATAAGGCTGATGCCTCTTCCAGGTGATAACCCTTCAGATATTTGAGGCAGTGTTCATGTCTCTCCTTTGGGTTCTTCCATTTTCCCTTTCCAGATAACATCAACTTCAACTGATCCCATTGGGACCCAGTTTGGAATCCTCTCACCATGCTGGTCATCTGCTCTGACTGAACCCAGTATGGTTTGTCACTGTCTACTGTTACTACACTGTGTACTGTGGCACTCTGCGCTCTCTCTCTCTCTCTCTCTCTCTCTCTCTCTCTCTCTCTCTCTCTCTCTCTCTCTCTCTCCCTCTCTCTTCTTTCTTTCCCTCTTCCTCTCTTTTTATGTCTCTGTCTCTGATCTCTCTCTGTCTTTCTCTTTCTATCACTCTTTCTCTCCTTTTCCTCCTTCCTCTCCCTCTCTTTCTATGTCTCTGCCTCTGCTCTCTCTCTTTTCTCTCTCTCTGCCTCTTTCTCTTTTTCTATCACTTTATCTCTCTGTCTCCATCAATTTTGTTTATCCTTCAGGTATTTGTAAAGATTGGGAATTCCCAAACATGGCCACAAGGTGGCAAAATAACTCACAGAATTATAACATGATAGATTGTCAGAGCTGAAAGGGATTAAACAGAGCACGGAATGTCAAGGTCAGTAGGAATTTTAAAACAGGAAATGACAAAGCTAGGAAGATGTTAGGGCCTAGGATGGAGAATGTCAAGGTTGGCTTTGACCCGATAACCTAGAGCATCAGAGCTGGAAAGGACCTCAGAACATGGAATGTCAAAAACATAAGGGATCTAAGAACCTAGAACAAAGAATTCCAGAGCTGAGGAGGGCCTTAGAACCTAAAATAAAGAATTTGAAGATGAGGTTAGAGGTAGAACAAAGGGAACATGAATTTTTACGTGCCTATGTGCCAAGCACTTTACAAATATTATCTTAGGTGTTCAACCTTATGTAATCTAAGCTGCCAGAGCTGGGACAGATGTTAGAACAGAGAATGTCAGAGCTATGAGGGACTTTAGAACAAGAGGATCTAGGTATCTGGAAACACCAGAATCTAAAGACCAGGTTGGTGAGCTGAGATTCAGACTCTGTCTGAAACCCAATGACCTGGCACTATAAGCTTCTAATTTATTCATTTGAGTACTGCTTGGATAAATAATATATCTGTGAGGAAGCAATCCTCCCTGGGCCTCAGGAAGGATATCTTGTCAAGGGAGGCTCCACACACACACACACACACACACACACACACACACACACACACACACACACACACACACACACTCTTATAGTTATTTGCAAAGTACACAAAGGTTAATGGTTGGTATGCCCGGAGGGGATGGCCAGAGGCATCACGTAAATGGTAGCCCTTGAGCTAAATCTTAAAGGAGACTAGGGATTCTAACTAAGAGGCAGAGGTGAGAGAGGAGGGAGAGATTCCAGGCATGAGGGGAACAACCAGTGCATCGGCAAGGAGATGGAATGTGGAATACTATCTATGAGGAACAGCAAGAAGAGCAGTTTGGCTCATTGGTAGGGTGTGTGACAGGGAGGAATGTGTAAGCAGTCTGGAAAAGTAGGTTGGAACAATGAACAACCACAATTCCAAAGGACTCTTGATGAAACATGCTGCCCATCTTCAGACAGAAAGCTGATGGACTCACATGACAGCTTGAAGCTGTTCTTTCTTGTTTTTGACATAGAAAACAAGGGAATTGGCTTTACTTGACAATATATTTGTAATGGGTTCTGGTTTTCTTGCCTTCTCAGTGAATGGGAGTGAGTAGAGGGGAGGGAGAAAATTTAGAAATGAAAATAAAATTGAATTGAATTTTTAAAAACAAAAAGAAAGCTAGACTGAAGTCAACTTGTGAAGCATTTGAAATGTCAAATAGGGGAGTTTGTGTTTGATCCTGAAGCTCAGACGAAGCCACTGGAGTTTCTCATTTGAGTTACTCATACCCTTAGAGGTGGAGGCCAGGACGGTGCTGGGAGAAATTTCCTCCAATAAAACCAGGCATCCATCTCTCACCTGTAGGCAGAGTGAATTTATATGGTTCAATCCTTGACCGTCACCTAGTGGCTTAATACAATATAGCAATGCCCTGGACCAGTTACCTGCCTCAGATATTTACTCGCTGTGTAACTCTAGGCAGGTTACTTAACCACTCTGAGTCTCCATTTCCTTATCTAGAAAATGAGGGAGTTGAACTTAATGGCCTCTAGGAATTCCAGAAATTCTACAGGAATCTCTCCTCCTATCATTTGGATTCATTCACATATGCCCAATAAAAGATTAATGAGCCAGAGCAATTTAAGCCTAGAGTGTCCCCTGGTGGCCAGCCTAGATATAGCACACCAAATGACTAATCTCTTGCTGATGAAACACTATGTCAAAGAGAAGCTATTGTCTATTTCATAAGTATTATGGGAGACAACAATAGCTCCCATTTCTATGGCCCCTTGAGGTTGGCAAACCATTACAAATATATTGTCTCACACAGAAGACTCACTACAAGAAATATCCCCATTTTAGAGATGAGGACCTTGAGAGAGAAGGAAAGTGAGCTATCCATAGCCAGTACTTGAAGAGAACTCAGAGAAGTTGAGAGGATGGGAAGAATGTGAAAAACGTCAACGAGGCAGTATGAGCATGATTTGGGGGTGCTTGGATAGGAGAGGGAACAGGAATGATGAAAAGGCTCCCCACCCTCAAGAGTTTGCTAGCCCCACATCTCAGCATGGAAGAGCACTGTCTGTCTCACTCTTGATTGCTATTAGGAGCAGAGTGAGGAAATTACAGAATTCCAGTCTCAGATATGAGTCTTATCCAACTAATCTGAGGATCTTTCTTATTAGCAGCCACCACCTCCGGTATCCTGGTCCACTAGGACCAGACACTCCAGTCACTTCTGCCACCCACACACAGGAGTCCCTGTACTCCCAAGGACACTGGAGTATCTAAAATGATAACTAAAAGTTATATCATAATGAAAACATACATTCACCACCCCCACAACCCCCCAAGGGGAAATTGGAGCCACTGACCCTGAGGCAGAGTTCCTTCAACTTAAAGGCTCCTGAAAGGTAGAGGTTCTTTCATTTTTGTCTCTACATCCAGATCTAGCATATTGCCATGGGCATAATAGATGCTTAACAAATGCTTATTGAATTTAATTAAACTGAAAGACATAGTTTAGAGTCTTCTTGCTCTCCTGGTCACTTATCCATGTATTCATTGAATAGGGATTTTTTAAAGAGTCTAAGGTACCAAGCACTGTGCTAGGGATATAGAGGCAAAAATGAAATAGGCCTGCCTTCAAGGAACTTACATTCTAAAATAAGCTGAGGGAACTCTGCTCCTGAAGTTGCTTCCACCTATCTTTCAGTGTTGGAGTGAACAACAAATAAGATAAACAAATACATAGAGTAATTATCAATAAAGTAAGATAAATAAAGATAAGATAAAGTACAAAGAGTAAATACAAAAGAATTTCTGGAAGGAGGATGATAACAGATGGAGTAGGGGGCGGGGAATAAAAACTTGGTTGTAGTCATTGACTTGTCAGTCAAACTTTAAAGGAAACTGTAGAGACTAAGAGACTGCAAAGAGAGTGTCTGCTCCAGTCATGGGAGCATGGGAGATGGGAGATGGAATGTTGGCTATGAGGGACCATAAGGAAGCCGGAATGTTTGGCTCTATGTTCCCACCAAACTGGCCTTTTCAGTGTTCCCCCTCCCAAATAATAATTCACATATCTGTATCATCTAAGAATTTTTATTTTTTTCTTTCCATTAACAAAAATCTATTTCCTCTTTCTCCCACTTCCCCTCAAAAAAGAAAGAAAAACGAAACTTTTGTCATAAATATACATAATGAGGCAAAACTCATCAGTCATTTAAAAAAAAAGTCTCAATATGCACCTTGAGCTCACTGTACTGTTTCTTCAGACAAGAAACGTAGCCCTCTGCTCCCTACCTCTGTGATCTTGGAAAAGTCGCCTTAATCTCTGTGGGTTTTTGTTTTCTCATTTGTAAAATGAACTGATTGGACATAAAGGATTCTAGAATCCTTTCCAACTTTCAATCAGTGATCCTATCTTTTATGTGTGAATATACTACAAACCACCCAGACAGAAACAGAGAATGGATGAAAAGTTTAAGAGATATTTCAAAAGTCTAACACGGCAGTTGGGTAGATGGTACTGATTAATGCTCTCTACTATTTGGAAATCTGCTAAAGGTTTTTCTACTAAAATATGAAATTTTTTTAACTTTCCTCAATTTTCTTGATCAAAAAGTGAAGAAATTAAGGAGAGGAATCTGTGGCCTAGACCTGATTCCAAGGGAGGGAACATCATAGAATCCTTAACAGAGATCAATGATCTCTGTTTTTACAAGATCCTTTGCAAATTTCTAAAATACATTATTAGTGACTATCTAAAAAAGGAAATAATGATCACAAACATCAAAAGGGTTTTATCAAGAACAAATTATGCCTAACTAGAATTTCTTTCCTTTTCCTTCTTTTTTAAAATTCAATTTATTTATTTTTTAATTTATTTTTTAATTTTATTTATTTATTTATTTGCTTTTAGTTTACAACATTCAGTTCCACAATCCCTTGAGTTCCCAATTTTCTCTCCCTCCCTCTTTTTTCTTCCTTTTTTATGTTTAGTATTTAATTTCCCCCCAGTTACATATAAAAACAATTTTTAACATTCATTTTTTTTTAAACTTTGAGGTTCTAAGTCTCTCCTTTTTTCTTTCTTCCTTCCTTCCTTCCTTCCATCTTTCTTTTCTTCCTTCCTTCCTTCCTTCCTTCCTTCTTTTTTTTCTTTTTCTTTCTTTTTTTTATTTCTCTCTCTTTCTTTCTTTGCCAGTTACTGGACTGGTAGATTAGGGGAATGCTATATAGTTTACTAAAATTTGAGCAAAAAATTTAACAAATATTTCATGCTATTCTTATTTAACAAAAAAAGATGGGAAGATATGAACTATGTTCATATTCTCAAGTTATGTGTATTTGGAATTGGTTGAATCCAAAGATTAGTCATTAACAGTTCACCAGCTTGGAAGGAGATCTCCAGGGGAGTATCTCAGAGATGTGAGCTTGGCCCTGGGCTGTTTAACATTTTGATCAATGATGTGGATAAAAGCATTCGGCACATGCTTATCAAATCTATAGATATCACAAAGCTGGGAAAGAAAACTAATAGCATAAAAGATACAGTTTTTTCCTAGCTAAAATGTTGGTCTGAATCTAAGAAGATAAAATTTAATAGGGCTAAGCAAAAAACGTATGACACTTGCATTCAAAAAATAGACTTCAGAAGTACAAGATGGGAAAGGCATGGCTGGTTAATTGTGCCTCTAAAATATCTGGGGATTTTAGCAGGCTCCAAGTTCAATTGACAATATGATATGGAATTAAAAAGAGCTAATGAAATCTTAAGCTGCAGTGAGAGGAATATCATCCAAGACTGGGGAGGGGATAGTCCTGTTATCTACCCTGATCAGACCACATCTAGTGGATTTCTAGTTTTTGGTGCCTTATTTTAGGAAGCATATTGAAAAGCTGAGGAGAACTTAATGAGCAATCAGGATAATGAAGGAGCTTGAGTCCAAAAGTATTGGGAATCCCCTCAGCAAAGGTCTTCAGGAAAATTCTGGGTGACCCTTAGTTGATAACATTTTGTGGAGATTACATCATGTGTGCCAACATCCATACTCAAATATTAACACAAACAATAAATGGGAAAGCAGTGCCCTATGGAATTAGCACACTACTCATCAACCATGCAATATCAAAATAACAACATGAAATCAAATCAGGAAATAACACCAATGATTTTAAATGCATCAACATATAGCAACTAATTATGCACATAGCAGTTCAAGTTTGCTTATAAACATATTACACAACAATAAAGTTCAGCAAAAAGCAAAATACATAATAATATTTTAAATATACTATCAAATAGAGAATGAAGCCAAGATAGCCTCTTTACATCTTCAGAAAATAAATACTTATGAAATAAAAAAATGTTGAAAATAACATGGCTTCCCCAAAATATTCCCCAGGAAATGGCTTCAGGAGTCAGCATGTCAAACCGTATCTTTGACAAAAACTACCAAAATTTCAAAAAACTGAAAAGAAAATGGAAATTCAAATGCCTTCACCCAAGAAAAAAAAAATCTTTAAAGTTGTTTTAAAACCAGTTTGGCCAAAAAAACAAATAAACACTGTCTTCTGAAATCATTGCTCAAAAAAATTATCCTGGTACTCCAAAACCCGAAGCAACCATTCCAATTTAAAATGTGAGTTCAGCAGAGTTTTTTAATTTAAATTTTTTTGAATTTGAAGCCAGAAAAGTTTGATTTTTTTTTTAACTGAAGTACCAAAAATAATCAACCTCTGAAAATTGAAAACTTGTGGTGAGAGGCAACTAAAGGTTGACAGTCTGGTCCAGAGCTATTCACATTGAAATTGCTATTTCAGAAAATATAATGGGCAACACCTGAAGCAAAATACACAGTAATTTTTGAACCAGGGCTAAAATTCTGAAGTTTTTTTAAAAAATCATAAAAATAAGGAAAAGAAAAATATATGTAATAGGAGCAATCAGGAATCATTAATGCAAAAAAGTCCCTGTGGACAAGCTCTCATGTGTAGAATAGACATGTATAATATATATAACATATGAATATAATATTATATATAATTATGTAATATTATATAATGCATTATATAATATATAGTAATATAATAATATAACTAATATAATAATATCTAGCATTTATATACCACTTTGAGGTTTGCAAAGAATTGTATATATATTATATCATTTGATCCTCAGAACAACCCTATGAAATAGGTTCTATTATTATCCCCATTTGAAAGATAAGGAAATTAAAGCTGAGAAAAATTAAGTGACTTGTCCAGGGTCACACAGCTTGTATGAGTCTGATGCTTCGTTTGAACTCAGGTCTTCCTTATTGTAAGTACAATGCTCTTGCCCATTGACCTACCTAGCTGCTTAAAAGAAAGCATATCTAATATCTAACACAATTATAATAATGTGATGTGATATGATGCTATAAAATACAATTGTTTATACATAAGAGAATAGAATGATTCACATTGGACTTGGATAGACAGCCTTGGATAGACAAATCTGTGATTTGTCCCACCCTGTCTCCCTTGAAGACAGCAACTCCCACATTTGTGGAATGGGATAAGGGCAGGTAGGTGGCACAGTGGATAGAGCACCGATCCTGGAATCAAGAAAACCTGAGTTCAAATGCGATCTTAGATACCACCTAGCTATGGGACCCTAAGCAAGTCACTCAGCCCTGTTTGCCTCAGATTCCTCATCTGCAAAATGAGCTGGAGGAGGAAATGGCAAACCACTCCAGTATCTGCCAAGAAAACCCCAGATGGGCTCAGCTTGAAGAGCCAGACACAACTGAAAAATGACTGAATAATAACAGGAGGGTTCTGAGTGGATGTCTGCTTCTTCCCTGTCCCACCTCCAAAAGGGATATTGAGCTAGAAGTACATCTATCTATTTACACCTCAGATACTGGTAGTCTAGTATGACGCTTTGAAGTTCCCTGCTCACTCTCAAGGGAAGGGTAAGATTTAGCTCATAAACATCAGCTTAGTCCCCTCCCACCAAAAGCCTGTTACACAAATTACCACCTTGATTAACACAAAACAAAGGCACTTAATTGAAATTCTGTAATAAGACCGGTAGCAACAAAATAACTCTCCCTATAAACTCAAGCACACTCTTCCACAAAGGACAAGTGCATACACAGAATGATCCAAGGTGGAGAGAAGCACATGTAGAAAACACTTGTGACCAAGGCACTGGTGAGGAGGGGCAACTTTGATCAATCGATCATTCACTCAGTAAACATCTACTAAGTGCCTACTATGTGCAAGTCACTGTGCTAAGCCCTGGGGATACAAAGAAAGGCAAAAGACAGTCCCTGCCCTCAAGTAGCTTACAGTCTAATGCGAAAGACAACATACAAATGACTATTTACAAAGGAAGTTATATAGGGAAAAAATAGGAAATAAGTAACAGAGGGAACATGATAGAATTAAGTGGGAAAGGCTTCCAGTAAAAGAAGGAATTTTGTTTGTTACTTGAAGGAAGCCAGGGAGGTCAGCAATCCGAAAGGATTAAGGAAAGCACTCGAGGCAAGTAGGAAAGCCAGAGAAAATGCCTGAAATTGAGAGATAATCTTGTTCAACAAAGAATACCTGTTCGGGATACAAGAAGGTCTTCAGCATAGCCTGACTGCAAGGCCACCGAAGTCCTCATACTACACCCCCCCCCCAACCTTGGTCTCCGCCACCAAATCCTTCTCTAGGATGGATGTGGCTTCCCTGCCTCACTTTGAAGTTAGCTGGTGTCCTGGCTGCGGGTACTTCTATGCACTTTCAGAAAAAAAAGAAGGACCAAAGCCCTAGGAAGAGTGTTAGTCTTGGCGCTAGGTACTGCTATCTCTCAAGCAGGATCCCAGCTCTAGAAGCCAGATTCTTGCTTCTTGTTACCAGCTTGATTGGACTCCATGGTTGGATTCTGTTCCACTGGGCATTGCCAAGGGCTTCTACTACAAAATGCCATGGCCAATCCGGAGCTGGAAGGAGAAAAATCCTCCTCTCCACCCCTCCTCACTGCAGTTTCCAAGAGGCACAAGGTGAAAAGTGAAGGCTGAATTCTAAAGAGCTTAGTTTTTCCTTCCATAGCTGACTCTCTTCTTAACTCTTCAGAGCACGGCCAGCTTACTTTTTTCATGGAAAAGCATGCAATTGGGAAAGCAAAACTCTACTTCAATGACTCTCTTCTGACAAAATCTCTCTCGTTCATACATTAAAACTATTCAAGATTCCTTAAGAGTTCCTTATTAGTAATATGTTACAGCCTAGTCACAGCCACCATGTACCTTTCTGTGACCTTCTAGGTGATACTCCTTTTTAATTCCTCAGATAATGTAGTGTTCCAGGTCTCACAGCCATATAGCATCAGTGGTAGAATATTGGTATTAAAAAGATCGACCTTTATTTCTGGGAAAAGTTTGGGGTCGTTAAAGGGCCTTTGAAGTTTACTGAAGGCACTCCCACTCACTTTCCTGCTCCTACTTGATTCTATTTGTCCTGCTGTAACAGCAATCAATTTGGCAAATACTTAGCACTTGTTAACTTGGGGCAAAGTATGGAAGGTTTGAACTCTGTCCCACTCTTGAGAGGGTGTGAATTCCCCTGTTGACGTGGAAGAAGGGGATTGGCGGAGACAGGAGGCCAGTGTGTGCATATAAGCAAGAATTCAAGAGACAGAATTGGAATGTTGCTCCCAGTGAAGGAAGAATCTGCAGACTGAAGCCAGCAGAGAGAGAGAGAGAGAGAGAGAGAGA
>CM053584.1:26634595-26708953 GCA_028627135.1 Pseudochirops cupreus | reverse complement strand
CTCCTTCCATCCTGAGTCTTTTAGAGTTGTCTTAGAGTCCAGTTTATCAAAGTTGGTCGTCATACATATGATGTGTCTGTGATTGTGTACAAGTTTTTCCTGGTTCTGCTCTTCTCACTCAGCATCAGTTTACATAAGCCTCTCCAGGTAAATATGAAGTCCATCTGCTCCTCATTCCTTATAGCACAATAGTATTCCATTACATTCATATACTATAGCTTGTTCAGCCATTCCCCAATTGATGGGCATCCCCTTAATTTTCAATTCTTTGCCACCACAAAAAGAGCTACTATACATATTTTTGTACATATGGGCCTTCCTTCCACTTCTATGATCTCTTTGGAATACAACCTTAGAAGTGATATTGCTGGGTCAAAGGGTATGCACTTATTTATAGCCCTTTGGGCATAGTTCCTGATTGATCTCCAGAATGGTTGAATCAGCTCATAACTCCACCAACAATGCATTAGTGTTCCAATTTTTCCACATCTTCTACAGCGTTGTGACTTTCCTGTTTTGTCATCTTAGCCAATCTGATTGGTGAGATGTGGTACCTCAGAGTTGTTTTGATTTACATTTCTCTAATCCATAGTGATTTAGAGCATTTTTTCATATGCTTATTGATATCTTTAATTTCTTCCTCTGAAAACTGCCTGTTCATATCGTTTGACCATTTATCAGTTGGGGAATGGCTTGTATTCTTATAGATTTGACACAATTCTCTGTATATTTTAGAAATGAGGCTGTTACACTGGTTGTAAAAATTCTTTCCCAGTTTTCCATTTCCCTCTTTATCTTGGTTACATTGGCTTTGTCTGTACAGAAACTTTTCAATTTAATGTAATCAAGATTATCCACTTTGGCTTTCATGATGCTCTCTAATTCTTGTTTGGTCAGAAAGTCTTCCCTTCTCCATAAATCTGACAGGTAAACTATTCCTTGCTTTCCCAGATTACTTACAGTATCAGCCTTTATACCTAGATCATGCACCCATTTAGACTTGATTTTGTTATATGGTGTTAGATAATGGTCTATGCCCAGTTTCTGCTATACTATATTCCAATTTTCCCAACAGTTTTTGTCAAATAATGAGTTCTCATCCCAAAACAGTAGATTACTATAGTCATTGACTGCTTAGTCTTGTGTACCCAATCTATTCCATTGATCCACTCTCTTCCTCAGCCAGTACCAAGTAGTTTTGAAGACTGCTGCTTTATAATACAGATTAAAATCTGGTATGGCTAGGCCATCTTCCCTAGCATTTCTTTTCATTAATTGCCTTGATATTCTGGACCTTTTGTTCTTCCAAATGAATTTTGTTACTATTTTTTCTAGCTCTATAAAAGTAATTTTTTGGTAGATTGATTGGTATGGCACTAAATGTGTAATGTAATTTAGGTAAAATTGTCATTTTTATTATATTAGCTCGACCCAACCACAAGCAATTGATGCTTTTTCCAATTAGTTAGATCTGACTTTATTTGTGTGAAAAGTGTTTTGTAGTTGTGTTCATATAGTTCCTGGGTTTGTTTTGGCAGGTAGATTCCCAAATGTTTTATAACGTCTACAGTAACTTTAAATGGTATTTTTCTTTCTATCTCTTGCTGTTGGATTTCATTAGAAATATACAGGAATGCCAAGGTTTTATGAGGGTTTATTTTATATCCTGCAACTTTGCCAAATTTATTTATTGTCTTAAGTAGTTTTTTACTTGATTCTCTAGGATTCTCTAAGTATATTATCATATCATCTGCGAAGAGTGATAGCTTAGTGCAAAGCATTTTCTGTATGTTGTCTCATTTGATCCTCACAAAAACCCTGGAAGCTAGGTGCTATCCCCACTTTATAGATGAAGAAGCAGAGAAACTGAGTCTGAGAAAGGTAAAATGACAACCTCTCTTAAAGTTTGACAGGGAATCTTTGTAGGGATGTTACGAAGAGGCAGATTTTTGACTAAAGTTAAGGAAAACCTTCCTAGCAATTGGAGCTCTTCCAATTGGCCCTCGGTAGGTAGTGAACCCCCATTCCCCCACCCCATCCCCGGTCTTCCAGCAGAGACTGGAAAACTGCTTGTTCATGCTTGTGGAGAAAACCTTTGTTTGAATGAGAGTTAGATGAGATTCCCTCCGTGATTTCTAGGTAGTGTCCCTATTTTACAGAGGGGCAGACTGAGTCTCAGAGAGGCTAAATGGCTCGCCTCAGCTAACAGAGCTAAAAAGTGTTGGAGACAGTATTACAACATAGTTCTCTTCTGTACCCAGATCTAGAGCTCTTCCTGCTACCCTGCTTAGAAAATCAGCGCCACAGGCGTGCTCAAGAGGGAAAGATCAATGGGGGTTCCCAGGTAGTGGGGCCAGGCTTCATGGGGCTAGAGAAGGGGTTCTTAACCTAGGATCCATGAATTTTTTTTAATAGTTTGATAACTATTTCCATATGACTGGTTTCCTTTGTAGTGGTTGCAATATGTAAATATTCTGTTAACATGCTTAAAAACATGATTCTGGGGACAGCTAGGTAGCGAAATGAATAGAGCACCAGCCCTGGAGTCAGGAGGACCTGAGTTCAAATCTGACCTCACACACTCCGCATACTTACTGGCGGTGTGACCTTAGGCAAATCACTTAACCCCAGTTGCCTTGCCAACAAAAGAAAACAAAATGTGATTCTGAAAAGGGATGTATAATTTTACCAGCCTACCCAAGCAGGGCATAACACCAAAAAGGTCAAGAGCCCCAGGGTTAGAGCTTTCCAAAAGGATGTGGAAGACTATTCTGGAGGTCAAGAGCAGCATGGATGGAAAGGAGGGGCCAGAAGGTCTGGAAAAAGTGAAGCCTTTTAAAAAACTGACTAGAGTCCTATTTGTCCAGGATGTTCTATCTGGAGGCAGAAAGATGATCCTTGACACAGACCCCTTCCTAAACTGAGAGAATGGGACAAACATGTTCCTCCAGCATAGCAGCAAGGTTAAGGAGGATGACTACTAGGCCTATACCCCAAAGAGATCAGAGAAAGAGGAAAAAATCCCAAATGTACAAAAGTATTTATGGCACCTCTATCTGGAGTGCCAAAGAACTGGAAACTGAGGGGGGCCCATCAACTGGGAAATGACTGAACACATTATGGGATATGAGTGCAATGGAACACTAATATGCTGTAAGAAATGAAGAAAGAAATGGTTTCCAAGAAACCTGGAAAGACTCGTATGAACTGATACAAAGTGAAACGAGGAGAACCAGGAGAACAATTTATACAGTAACAATAACATTGTAAAGATAATCAACTCAGAAAGACTTAGTAACTTTGATCAACACAATGATCCACCATAATTCCAAAGGACTTATGATGAAACGTGTTATCCACCTCCAGATTTAGGGTTTACACTGAAGATTGCAGTATATTTTCTTCCCTTTCTTTTTCTTTTTTTTTCTTTTTGGACGTGGCTAATATGAGAACTTATTTTGCATGATTATACACATGTGCGATGGATTTTGCTTTTCATTGCCTTCTCAATTGGAGGGGAAGAATTTGGAAATGAAAACATATTTTAAATAAAATAAATATTTTCAGAACTGAAAACAAAATTTATTTCATAATTTTTTTAAATTGTAAAAGATGGTTTCAGAAAAACCTGGGAAGATTTGTGTGAAATAATGTAGAGTAAAGTGAGTGGAATCAAGTGAACAGTTTATACAAGAACAGGAGGGTAAAGACAAATGACTATGAAAGTCTCAAGAACTCTGCCCATCACAATGACCAACCATGCTTCCTGAGGACCAATGATGAGGTGTGCTTCCCACCAACTAACAAAAGGGAGATGAACTTGAAATAGAATTAAGACACACATTTTTGGCTACAGCTAACACATGAATTTGTTTTGTTTAACTATGCATCTTTGTTTATACAAATTTTGTTTTCTTTTTCTTTTTTAAGGGAAGAATGGGAAAGAACAAGAAAATAAAGGCTTGTTAATAAAAAAAATTTTTTTTTAACAAAGCAGAGGTGGTAAGGTTGCCCTGGCAGACATCCCTGATGGACTTCTCTATTCACTATGTTGATTGTTTCTCTTTGTTCTCAAAGATCAATGACATTATGACATTGGGGAGCTCATCTAACTATGGCTGATCAGACCAACATCAGCTCGGAAGACTCTACCACAGGTCAGACACAAATAGACCATATTCCCTAACTACACAGATAAGGTCTAGCTGGGGTCGATGTTTGGATGGATGGATGGATGGATGGATGGATGGATGGATGGGTGGGTGGATGGATGGATGGATGGGTGGATGGATGTTGAACTGTAATGATTTATTCATCCAATAAATATTTATTAATGTACTGATACATAGAGTACATATGAAGTAATTAGTGCATACTTGACCTTAGGCAATATCAGTACTAAGATAAAAAATAGTCTCACTTCCAGTACCCTCTTCTGCTTCTCTTTCCCTTAGAATAGTGGTTCTCAACCTTCCTAAAATGCCACAACCCTTTAATACAGTTCCTCATGTTGTGGTGACCCCCAACCATAAAATTATTTTCATTGCTACTTCCTAACTGTAATTTTGCTGCTGTTATGAATTGTAATGTAAATATCTGATATGCAGGGTGTGTTTTCATTGTTACAAACTGAACATAACCCACAGGTTGAGAACCGCTGCCTTAGAAGAAGAAGAGAAAGAACCAAACGTCCCCTAGTGCAGAAGCCTCCCAAATTCTCATCTATCAGTGGGCACAGGCACACATCTTCATGTCCCATTCAATTAGAGAAGACTCCCAGGCTTCAAGGGAAATGAAACAGAAAAATGAACACTTCATTCTCATTATCCACATCCTATAATGTATCATACAGCCTGGAAAGGACTTTAAAATCTAGAACTTAGAATCTCAGAGCCAGTAGGAACTTTAGAATAGAGAGCACAAGATGTCAGAGCTGGGAAGGGCCTTAGATCAGAAAATGTCAGACCTGGGGGGGAGAGAGAGAGAGAGAAAGAGAGACAGAGAGACAGAGAGACAGAGACAGAGAGAGACAGAAAGAGAGACAGAGAGACAGAGACAGAGACAGAGAGAGACAGAGAGACAGAGACAAAGAGAGGGAGACAGACACAGAGAGAGAGAGACACAGAGTGAGACAAAGAGAGAGAGAGACACACACACAGAGAGACAGAGAGAGTGCTGAGAACCACAGAGTGCCAAAGTGCAGAAAGACCTTAGAACATAAAACACGGAAAGTTAGACCTGATGGCGCCCCAAGTGTCATTTCATCCTATTTGTACCTGAACAAGAATTCCTTCCAGGACATCCCTAACAAATGGTCAGCCAATCCTCTGGGCACCACCAGTAGGGGGAGGTGACCACCATTCCTGACAACCTATTGCACTAATATGTAAGACAGGGATAGAGACTGCAGTGGTGATGTCACTCAGGGATGGAAGGGAATTCCCCAGTGAGGAAACACCTTTCACCAATGATGGAACCTTCTTGGCAACTTTCAGTCTTGCAGAATTACCTGAGAGAACTTGACAAGGGTCACATGGCCAACATGTGGAAACCTTGTTCTTCCTGACTGAAGACCACCTCTCTATGCACTCTACTATGCTGCCTACACACACACACACACACACACACACACACACACACACACACACACACACACACACACACAAACACACGTTTCCCATAGTACTTCACTCCTCTCTGATCCGTTATCCCAGAGTTTAAGGCCTTCCATACAGAAGGCTCTCAATAAATGTTGTGTTTTTTTTTTTATTATCACACACATGCCCCAAAGAATTCCACTTCTTCCCTTGGTATTTCTAGACTCCAACCAGTCCTGTGAGATTAGGGTTACATTTTGTAGGTAAGAAAACTGAGATGCATAGAATAGAGTGACCTAACTTGTAAATGTCTATGCCTTAAACATCTGATCTAAGAAAACCAAGGCTCCGACAGGAGAATGCTGAGTGTCCTACCCAATACACAAGTGGCAAGGAATTTAAACGCAGGCCTTCTTACACCCAGCACAGAGTTCCTTTTGCAAGATAAACCAGACTGCCTATAGCCTTTGTCTGTCTGGGTCTATCTGGCCATCTTTCTGTGTGTCTCTGTCTCTGCCTGTGTGTCTGTCTGTCTTTCTCTGTGTCTCTCTGTCTCTGTCTCTCTTCCATCTCTCAATCTATTTTACTGCCGTCCTCCTTCTCTCCTTCTCCCTTCCTCCCTTCTTCATTCCCCTCCCTCCTTCTTTCCCAATCTTATGCTCTCCTACTTTCACAAACATATTCATTGCTCACTGTCCAAGTCATAACGTGGATGGCCAGGACACCCAACACATCTGTAGGAGTCACCCTCCAACCTTTTCTTTTTTCCCAATTTTCCCAACCTTGCAAAGAGCCCTGTTGGCTCAATGTTTGTTGAAACTTGCTGAGTTTGCACTGGGAGTTTCCAGGAGTATAAAAAAGGTTCAAGGGCCTTGAGTGTAGGTTTTGGGCCAGGACCAGAAGAGTCTGGAATCCAATTCCTGCCAGAGACAAAAGCTAGCTACTTATCCCCCAGGTCCCCTCATAAAACAACCTTCAGTCCTGTTGACTTCCAGGGGGAATCATTAATGAAGAATCATTAGAGACTGGCCCAAGAGCTGGTCAGGGGGAACAAGACTAGTACACCAGGCACACCCTGAGTTTTATAGGTAACTGAACAGCTGAGGCCTCAGACTTTGGTGCTTCAGGGAAAATGCTGAGTGGATATAATGGTCCTGGAGTTAAGTGACTGGTCCCAGTGGACTCTGGCCCCTATGTCTTTTACAGGGGCTCAGGACATATTCTTTCCTCATTTTCCCAAAGAAGGGTTCCTTCTCCCATCCCTTTCTCTCTAGTTTATTCATAAAATGATAGAATCATAAAGGTAAAAAGGACCTTATAACACAGAATGGCAGTGCTTAAAATAAAGAACCAAAAAATGTTAACATGAGTGGGTAGAGAACCTAGAATATAGTCAGAGACAGCAAGGTCCTTGGAACAGAGAACAGAGAAGGTCAGAAATAGGAAGGGCCTTAGAACACAGAGCACAGTATCAGAGCTGGGAGGGTCCTTGGCATTTGGACACAGAATGCCACAGCAAAGAGGCTTTTTTAGGTTAATCTACTCTCAGACAGAAAAACTATAAACCAGAGATGAGAAGCCATTTTCACCAAGGTCACAGAGCCCAAACCAATTGATTTTCCCATCATACAACTCATGGAATATAGAGGGATAAAGAAATGAGCTCTAAATCTGGAGTCAGGAGACCTGGGTTCAGATCCTACCCCAGACACTTCCTGACTGAGTCATCAGTAGTAGAACTACCAGGTGCCAAGGGCAAAAAAGGCACTCTTCAGTCTGAAAACCTGCCTGCTCATATGAGGGTGGCTGGGCTTCCCAGACAACTCATTATCCTTCCAGCGTATGACTTTCCTTTTCAGTTCAGGGCAAGGAAAATGACTTCCCACATCACCCACTTGTCTAGGATGATACAAGTTCAAGTTTGTTAGTAGTATATTCTCAGTCTTGGCTCCTTCCCTCCTTTCTTTCAGGGCCCTCATTAAAATGCCTAAAAAGCTCTAATCTCATCATTAAACTTGTGGGCCCTATCCCCACCTGTCCCCCAAGCCCAGACTGTCCACACCAGGGTCCACACATTGAGTTTGCAATGCTTTAACAATAGAAATGTCTGTTACTTCCAGATCTCACATACTAAAAACAGCTAACATTGTTTGAGTGCCCTATGCTATCTCATTTGAGCTACATAATACTCAAGCAGGTTCAAAATCACTAGATGATGTATTTTGTGATAAGCAAATTATATATTAAAATTGAAAACAATAGGTTTTGAGGCAAACTCAAGTTTGTACAAGCCAGTGTTTTCACTGGTTAGCTGGGGGTAGGGGCAGGGAGTGGCTTTTTCTAAGAAGTGGCTTCCTTCTCCTTTTGGCCCCACCCCCAGCTCTCTTCCAAGGTCAGGGTCAAAGAAAGTATTTGGGAGTCTGGACAACTGCCTAGTCAGCAGGTCAGCTCCTTCTCCCAAATCTCAGCTCACTGCTCCTAGGGGATATGGACAAAGCCAAGCCAGGAGTCTAGAGGTCCTCATTTGGAAAATGGGTATATTAATGCTTGCCTCACAGTGGGGCCAGTAGGAGCTTCCTTTAATAATTATAAAGCAATTTTTAATTATAAATTAGGCTTCTCTTTAAATGTTATTAATTATTGTAGTCCACCTGTGAAGAGTGAGTCCTATTCATTCTCAAGAATGAATTTTGAAGATTTGAGCACAAATTTTGGAGGCCAGTGCAGATGTGAAGGGAACTCACCAGAGAGAGAGAGAGAGGGAGAGAGAGAGAGAGAGAGAGAGAGAGAGAGAGAGAGAGAGAGAGAGTGTGTGTGTGTGTGTGTGTGTGTGTGTGTGTGTGTGTTTTAAAATCCGTAGATTTGTTGATAGTTACAGTCTAATAGACAAAGAAAGCAAACACAACTCATGGAAAGAGAAGGAAAAATAGAACCGCTCCTCAGGCAAGAGTGGGGAAAAGGAAGCAAAGATTCAGGAACTAGTTGAATAACTAGATCCTCCAAAAGCAATCTTTATGATGTTTCCAAGAACAAGTCTCCAGTGGGGTGCCCCAAGGCTCTGTCTTTAACCCTGTGCTATTTCACGTTAAGTTATAGGATCATGGTTTTAGAACTGGAAGGAAGCTTGGAGATCCTTTTGGCACAATTCCCTCACTTCATAAAGGAGGAACCTGAGACCCAGAGAAAGGAAATTATTTGCCTGGGGTCCCACAGGTAGTAACTGTGTCTAACATGGAATTCCAATGCAGCCTTTAGGTCTCCAAAGCCACCCTCTTTCACTGAATAGAAGGAATGCTTGCCATAGTTCCAGGTAACACAAAACTTGAAGGAATAAAGAATGTGTTGGATGACAGTGAGTATCCCAAAATACCCTGAGAATACAGACCAGAACAGTGGGCCTAATGTAATCAGTTGAAATCTTATTAAAGTTTTATACTAAGAATTTTTTTTAATCAGCTTCATAAGCTCAAAATGGGAGAGGCCAGGCTAGAAAGGGCATTATCTGGACAAGAACAGGGAACTTTATGGACTCAACAATATGAGTCAGTAGTACAATGGGACACCCCATCCCCACCCCCATTCATGTTACCTTAGACTACATTTAAAGAGCCAAAATTCTAGAATGCCTCTGGTTGGGGATGGAGGGGGGTGGGGATAGGCAGGGAATGATTGCAGAATATCACTCAGTCATTGATGACAACAAGTACAAAATGTCTTTATTTCACAGAAATAAAAGCCATTTCAAAGGAAGGGCATTATTATTTGGGACCAAATTTGACCTCACCTGATCAAAGCTCAGCATTGTAGAGACCAAAGTCTTGGAAGGATCCCAGACCAGGACAGTTATGTGTGTACCAAGCTCCAGACTGTCCCCTCAGCCCAACCCCAACCTGAACCTTGACCATGGCCCCAAACTGAACCCTGACAAAGCAGATGGGGTGAGAGGGCATGAATGGCTTACAGAGCTAAGAGGTGAATCATGATTATAGATGAAGCACAAAAAGTATGTAATATTTGAGAAGGTAGCAAAGGCTGTCTCTTCAAGAAACACCCAGGGAATCTTCAGAGATGGTGAAGTTCACCCAGGAGGAGAGTCAGGAAGGGGTGGGGTGGTGGGGAGATGGGGTGGGAAGGTCACAGGGGGGTGCTACGGACTCCCGGGATATCTTCCATTACATTCTCATTCTCGTAGGCATTTTTGTGCTCACTGGACCTGAAAGGGCAAAGACCAAAAGGCTATTTATATCCACTCCTTCCCAGGGGATCACCAAGCCCTGTCACCAATCCTGCCCTAACCCTGGGCCTGCAGGAGTTAAGTGGCCCCAGGCAGAATCACAGTATGGTGGAGAGCAGGAAGTGACCTTGGAAAACGTCCTGCCCCACCTGCACCCCTCATTTGACAGAAGGAGAAATTGAGATCCGTAGAAGGGAAAAAAATTGCTCAAGATCACACAGTGCAAAGTCAATGGAAGAAGTCAGAGTTGGACTCAGATCCTTTGACTCTCAAGCCAGGCACATCCTTCCTTCCACCTCTACCTCCCCCCTGTCTAGCCCCCTCCCAGGTCAGGAAGATTACAAGCAAAGGCAGCATGATATTGTCAAATTGATTGAGTTTCTGAGGCTAAAACCCAGTCTGTTTGCTTGAGCATGTGCCCTGGGAATCGTCCTCTCACTAAGCTTCCCATCTCCTTACAAGACTCCCTCTCCAACACTGCACTTTCATCTCCTTCCTGAATCCCTTTACTAAAACACATTCCTCCCCATACTAAATGCTTATCTCCTCACTTAGTCCCCATTCCCTCAACTGAGCTGCTGTCCTCCTCAACATGCTCCTCATTGATTCAACTAGGTGGTATAGTAGATAAAAGACTAGACTTTGGAGTATGGGAGACCTGAGTTCTAATCCTGTCTCTGAAAACCAAACTAAATAGACTATCCCCACTCCTAAGACCGCAAAGTAGCTCCTATCCTTTGGCATGCTGGCTAAACCACCTGTAGGTCTCATCTGAGACAAGGTCTCTCTAAAAAGGAAATTGAATCTGCTGGGGTAGATAAGTCTTTATAAAGTCTTTCCTCCCTTGTCCATGGACAGAGAATATCTGTCCACTGATATTTTTCTTCCATGATCGTGTAGGATCCAAGTCACAATCTGGATCAGCATCAAGATCGGGGCCAGAGTCAGAACCACAGTTATGGTCAGGGTCAAGGCAAAGATCTGGTTCAGAGTGGGAGGCCTAGGGCAGGCTTACCTGAAGTTCGAAGCCATCGTGGAATACCTTCCATCCACCCCTGCCAAGTTCCCGTCTGATTTGCCTCCAACTGATATGACCATTGTTACAGGCTCCCTGTTAGAAGACACCCCCCCATCAAAGATCAGCAGATACCAGTTGATCTTACGCACCCCATAGTGGGACAAGGCCCAGAGGAGGAAGCTCAAGGAGATGGTGCCACTCCTGGGTCAGGGCAAAGATTCATGTCTCCTAGTCACCTTTTCAGCTTCTCTCCTGAGCATTCACTCACTAAGCTGGTTATAATGGGCCTATAAATCCTATCACAGCTTTCGGTAGACTGGCCCTGTATCTATGGGGGTCCCATTGTGGTAATCTCTTTGCAGGACAGTTGCTGAAAGAGTCCCTTCCTCCTCCCCATCTCTTCCTCCTTCCTGACCATAAGTTTGTATGAGCTTTGTGTAATTTCCTGAAGACCTGGCCTACTGGGTCAAGTGCTCAGAACAGTGTGTGTGTCTGTGTGTGTGTGTCTGTGTGTGTCTGTGTCTGTGTCTGTCTGTGTCTGTGTCAGTGTCTGTGGGTGGTAGAATTATATTGATTGAGAGTTTTCTGGGTAAAGGATGAGACCCTGGGGAACAAAAAGGAAAGTTAAAAGCTTGAAGGAACACTGGAAACCGCCTACTCCATCCTTCCCATTTTAAGGAAGAGGAAGCTGAGACCAGAGTTAGGCGACTTGCCTAAGGCAGTGAGTGGCAGAAAGGATTTGAACCCGGCTCCTGAATGCCAGATCCAGTGTTCTTACAATTGTAACCTACTTAATATGTCTCCTAACCAGATTCTCATTCTCAGTAATAGCATCAGGGAAGAATGAGACTCTTCAGGTTAAAAACTCAAAGGGCACGGAAAGCCCTTGGATTTTCTAAGACTTTGGATGATAGAATCAGGCTCCAAAGAATTCTCGAGAGACTGGAATATAGAGCTTACTCTCATTAGATGAAATTTAGTAGGGATGAATGGAAAGTCATTTCTAAACTAAAAAACAAAACAAACAAAAAAATTCACAACTACTCGGCAGCAACTATGAAAAAAGATCTAGGAGTCTTAATGCATGACAAAGGCAATGTGAGTCGAAACTATAACATGGCAGCCAAAATAACAATTTGACTTTGGTTCCACGAAAGGAAGCACGTGGTCTGAAAGGAGGAGGTGATAAGGCCCCTCTGTCCTCTGACCTGGTTTGACCTCATCTATCGTCTTGTGTTCCGTTCTGGGGGCTGCCTTTCAGAAGAAGCCAGCCAGAACGGTGAAGGACTTCAAGTTCGCGTTTGTGAGAGCCAGCTGAAGGAACTGGGGGTGTGAGAGCAGAAGGCTTGATGGGGAATTGATAGAGGTGTTCACCTGAATTCAACAAAGCATTATTAAATTTAAAGTAAATGGTACTCTGATAAGAGGCAGAGTTTCCTCGCCAAAAACTCCCTATCAGAGAATTTTGTCTCAATCGGGGGAGAAATGTGCAAAGCCCCATAAATGAGGGGGTTAGACTAGCTCAGAGGTGGGGAACTCATGGCCTTGCGGCCACACTTGGCCCCCTAGGTCCTCAAGTGCAGCTCTTTGACTGAATCCAAACTTAACAAAACGAATTCTTTTATTATTTTACTTTTATTATTATTACTTATATAAATCAATAAATCTTTTTCAGCAATTCTATACTAGAAACTGGGCAAGCCCAAAAGTACCTGAAGGGCTCTCATCTAGAAGAGAATTAGATTTGTCTGGCTCGGCTAAAGCACAGCCAGGACCAACTGGGGAAGTTACGGAAAGGTCCATTGAGGCTTGTGTCTGCAAAAGCTTCCTAACCATGAAAGCTGTCCCAGAGTGGAAGGAGCCGTCTCAAAAGGAAATGAGTTCCCTGTCACTGGAGGCATTCGAGCAGAAGCTAGACAGCCAAGTATTGGAGATGTTGTAAAGAGTCTTCTACAGGCATGGGCTGAACGAGGTGGCTACTAACATTCTGAAATTCTGTGGCATCAGGAAATGTGAATTTGAACGCCAAGTCAGCTACATACTGGTGCTGTGTGATCTGACTAGGTGAAGTCACTTCACCTCTCTGAATGCATTGCCCTCATCTTGTCTCTGAATGGAGCCCAAGAGCAATTAGGGGGTGTTTGCTCTGGGGTAGAGGGGTGACAGTATAAAGTCTTCTCTATCCTCAATCAATAAATTAATGATTTTCCAGGGGCAGTGCTAGAGACTGTAGATATCAAAAGCAAAAACAAACAAATCCTCCCCTTCTAAGAGCTTGAGTCCTATCAAGAAAGGCAACTTGAGCTTGTGTACAGAAGCAGCACAAAATGAATACAAAAGAGTTGGAGACCCGGGTGTAAGTAGGGCAATCAGAAAAGACTCCCCAGTGGAAGGGGATGTTCAAGCTGAGTCCTGAAGAACATGTCTGAGTCTATGAATGTAGAAGAAATGTGTTGCAGGTATGAAGGAAAATAGCCCATGTCAAGGCATAGAGATGAGATATGGAGTGACACGTGCAAAGAACAACAAGAAAGCAGGTCTGGCTGGATTGCAGATTGTGGAAAAGTAGCTTAGGAAGGGCTTTAAAAGCCACATGAAGGAGTTTATATTTTATGCTAAAGAGCCACTAGAGTTTATTGAGTAGGGGAGTGACATGGTCAGATCTGCACTTAAAGAAATCACCTTTACTGCTGTGTAGATGATGGATTGGAGTGGAAAAATCCCTGAGGCAGGGAGACCAATTAAGAAATTATTTCAATAGTCCAGGACAGAGGGAATGAGTTCCTGAAATAAGGTAGTCAGTGTTTGAGTGGAGAAAAGGGATCCAATTTCAGAAATGTGGATGTAGACATGGGTAAGATCTGACAACTGATTGAATGGGGGAGGAGAGAGTGAGGTGGTTTTGCCTTCCTGTCTTTCTGAGATCCTACCAAATGCTCCTCTAACTCAATTCTGTTCCCAGCCCAAGCTCTTCACCTGGGCCACAAGGGATGAGGTCATTGTAGGAGACCTTACACAAAATTAGCCCATTCCCAGAATTCTAGTCATGGAAGGAAATGGTTTCCCACTGTCTGAGAGAAGGATAAGAAAGCAAGAAGCAGGGGAATGGAGGAGGGGGTGGATGATGAAGCAGAGGAAGAAAGGAAAGGGAAGGTGGCAAGGGAAGAAAGAGGACCAGGAAAAGAAGGAGGAGAAAAGTAGGAGAGAAGCAAGGAAGTGAGAAGAAGGGCAAGAAAAGGCTGGGAGGGAGGAGAGAAAAGCAGACAAAGAAATATGGAGGAGGGAGGGCAAGAGAGAGGCAAGAGTGAGGAGGAAGAGCAAGAAGGGAGGGGAGGAGGCTGCAGAAAGTAGGATGGCAAAGGGAGGATAGTTCCTCCTTCCTTCAGAATCCCAAGCAGGTGGAGATGCTGGGACCTGGCCATCCAACCCTTTGCATTGCACAAGCTGGGGCCCAACTTTATTCCAACATCACTCTCCCACCCACCTCTGCTGTTTGACTGAATGTATTAGACAGGAGCAGAGCAAGAAAGACTGATTATTGCAGAGAGGAAGGCCCATCCCATAGAGAGACTGGCAACAACAGTGGTAGTTTCTCCCCATATAATAATAATATTGCACTCGATTCCCCAAGTACTTCTCGTCCATTCTTTACTGAAATCTTGACAAACCCTTGTGAGGCAACCAAGACAACTTTATCTCCTTTTTCCAAAGGAAACTGAGGCTCAGAGATAGAAGTGACCCAAGGTCATGAAGCAAACCAGTCCATACCTGGATAAGAATCTGGGTACTATGACACCCACCCCAAGGATCTCACTCCACTAGCCCACACTGCCTCCCTAAGATAGAAGAGGGGAACAAAAAATAAGGGACAAGAAGAGGTATGAATGATGAATGTCACTTACGGATCCTCCTGGCACCAGAAGTGATTAACAGCAAAAGCTATGGCCACAAGGGCCAGAAATACAGCCACAGCAATCAAGCCCTGCATCCATGGTTCCAGATTCCCCAGTCCTAGGGGAAAAGAGAGAAAGAGATACAGGACTTTATCTTACAGAGAAAAAAAAGCTAGGGTCTGAGGTCACCACAAGTTTCGGTGTCCCCAAAGATCTCAATAGACTGGAACAAAGGACAGAATCTAAAAATATAAGATGCAATTGTAATAATAAATGTAAAATCTTATAGTTGGGGTTCAAAACATAATTCTCACAAATAATTACAAGACAGGAGAGGCAAACCTAAAGAGCAGTTCTTCTGGGAAAGATCTGAGGGTCTTGGTGGACTGCAAGCTCAAGATGAGTTAACAGTATGACATGGCAGCCAGTCAATGATTAAACATCAATTAAGTACCTAGTATGTGCCAGCACATACAAAGCTTCTCAAGCAGCTGACAGTCTAATGGGGGAGACAATGTACAAACAACTTTGTGCAAACAAGTTCTACACAAGATAATTTGGAAGTAAACAAAAGTAAGTCAATGGAATTAAGACAAATTGGGAAAGATTTCTTGTAGAAGGTGGGATTTTAGTTGAGACTTGAAGGAAGGCAGAGAAGCTGGAAGATCAGAGAGCAGGAGGGAGAGAATTCCAATCCAGAGGGACAGTCAGTGAAAATGCCTGGAGCAGGAGATGGAGGGTTTTATTTTAAACACAGCAAGGATTCCGATGTCCCTGGATCAGAGAGTGGGATGGGGAGGAGGGGGGGATGCAAGATATAAGAAGGCTGGGGGAGGGGACATGTTGTGCAGGACTTTGAATACCAGAGGATTTCACATTCGATCCTAGAAAAAATAGGAGTTTATTGAGGAAGGAGGTGACATGGTCAGATCTGTGCCTTAGGAAGAACAATTTGACCCTAACCAAAAAAATCTAATGAGATCTGAGGCTGTGTTAAGAGAGATACAATATCCAGGATGAGGGAGGTGATAGTCCCATGGTTCTCTCCTGTTCTAGGGACATTTTTTTGGAAAGACATTGATACCCTGGAGAACATGAAGAGGAAAGTAGTCAGGATAATGAAGGATTTTGAGATCATGCCATATGAACATTAGCCAAAGCAATTATTGGGGTCTCTTGTGGAGGAGGAAGAGGAGCATAAAGGGGCCAAATGAGAGTTGTTTTCAGGTATCCAAGGGCTGTCAAAGGGATCAGCCTCATTCTGCTTAGCCCCAGTAGGCAGAATCAGAAACAAGTAGAAGTTACTGAGGAGCCAACTGAGGCTGGAGATCAGGAAGAATGTCCTAATGATCAGAGCTCTTAAGTGGAATGGGCTATTTTCTTTGGGGACTCATTTAGGACTTGGAGAAGACTCAGATTCAGTGGGGCTAGGGTCTAGATAGAGGAATGGAGAAGACAACATTCTTAGACTGGGACTCTTTCCTACCCCTGAGAATGAATTCTTAAAAGGAATTAATTACCAAGGAAGGGGACTCTGGTAGAATATGAGGGCTCAGGGATGGCTAGGTGACACAGTGAATAGAGCACCAGCCCTGGAGTTAGGAGAACCTGAGTTCAAATCCAGCCTCAGACACTTAACACTTACTAGCGGTGTGACTTTGGGCAAGTCACTTAACCCCAACTGCCCTACCTTCCTCCCCCCCCAAAGAAAAAAAAAGAATATGAGGGCTCAGAAGAAGAATGGTAGCTAAGGAAGAAGATGGGAAATCAGTGAGGAGAATGAAGATTTAGTGAGAAGAGTGAGCAGTTCAATGTTGTGATGGGAGTTCAGTGAGGAGAATATAGGCTCAATGGTCTGGGAGGGTTCAGTGAGGGTGATGGGAATCAGTGAATGGGATGGAAACCAGTGAGTGGGATGGGGATCAGTGAGTAGGATGGGGATCAGTGAGTGGGATGGGGATCAGTGAGTAGGATGGGGATCAGTGAATGTGATGGGGGCTTGGGACTCAGTGAGCTGATGGGAAATCATTGTAAGTGCTGAAGACTCAGTGAAGGGATTCAGGTTTATTAGAAAAGGACTCAATGAGACAGATTGGGGATCATCAAGGTAGATGAGAGTTCAAGGTCAGTGATTAGTATCTTTTTGCTGGGTAAGGAGCTGAATAAATGCCTAAGAATCTCTGCACGTCAGGCTCTTTTCAAGTGGGTCACAGCCTGAGCCACAGTTCCCCGCCCCGACTGGAAAGATCTCCTGCAGAGCTTCACTGTCCAGAGAGATCAAGGTCCAGCTTCTTGAGCCAAGAGGGTTCAGCTGGAAGCTGTGTCTGGCCCTGCCTCTTAGGTAACTGGCAAGGTGGGTCTAAGTTCTCTTATGTTAGCAACACTCTGTCTGGAAAATCCTGTTCCATAAGACAGAGTTTCTCCATAGAAAGTGAAAGACCTGATGAGTCTGTGCCCTGAAAGAGACTGAGGAAAGGCAAGGAGGAGTGGACAGTGCAGGGGTGTCCCCCAGACCTTTGGAATGACCTCCAAGTATGTGTGGAGGAAGCTTCTGAATATTTCCTTCTCCTGACAGCACCCCATCCCTACCAGTCTCCCACAAACCACTATCAAGCCCAGTCAGGTGAACTAACATTTATTAATCATATTCTGTGTGCAAGGCACCATACTAAACATTAGGGATACAAAGGGGTCTGCTCTCAGGGAGCTCCCAGTCTAAGGAGGGATACAACAGGCAAGCAACTGTGTATAAATACCATTCAGAATAAATTGAGAATAATCAACAGAGGGAAGGCACTAGGATTCCTGTAAAAACAGGGTTTTAGCTGGGAGAAAAAAAGAGAGAGAAATGAGGAGAAAGAGAATTCCAGGCATGGAGCACAGCTGGTGGAAATGCCTAGACTCTGGCTCTGGAGCATCTTGTGTGAGGAACAGCCAGGAGGCCAGTGTCACTGGGTCAAGAGAATGTGGAGGGGAGGGAGATAGATAAAGGAAGCCAGGTTATGAAGGACTTAAAAAAAAAATCTCCCCTCCCCCCAAAAAAGCCCCTTTTTATTTTTCCTTTGCCCATATTCTATTTTTTCATGTTTGTTATTTATTAGCAGATCTTTCAGGACAAGAAGGGCACAGGTTTGGGAAGGCACAAGGAAGAGGGAGGGAGGGAAGGAGGAAAGGAAGAAGTCCTCCAGAGATCAGTTCACCCATCCTCCTGCCTCTAGGCTATAATCTGAAGCCCTGTCCAGGCAGGTGGCTAGCCTCTCCAATACTTTGAGAAACCAAAGTTCATTTTTTTATTGTGAAGAGGGAAGGGAAAGATACCTCACTCCTACCTCACCCTCAGAAACATTTCCTGATATAATCTAAAGTCTTCCTGCAGTGATACAGCCTTTGCTTCCATTTTTCATGTTGTTTTGAGGCTTAAGGGAAAACCAGGGGAGTGAGGAAGTTCTGGTCCCTGAGCCAGGGGAGTCCCTCCCTTATCTCCCCTGATAGGACAAGGAGTACCATGCTGTTCTGGGATAATCATCCTCATTGAAGATCGCCAAGGCCAAAGTCACTGTGTTACAAAGGCATTGTTGGCCCAGAGCAACATTGTTTCAACAGCGATGTTTTCCTGCCAGAAGCCTGTGGGATGGAGTAGAGCTAGGAAACCTCCCTCCCTCTAGATTTGATGGGCACATCGATTTTGATGTCCTCTTTTTCCTGGGCTGATCAGAAGTCTCCTCTGTCTTTCTTTCTCTCCCACTAGAAATCTTCCTGGCCTGGCTCCGAACCTCACTGGCTGAGCCTCCTTTCTCCAAGCGCAGACAAGAAGGAAAGGCTGGGGAGGTGAACCCCAAAACAATGCATGAGATCATAGTCTAGAGGAAAGAATGAAGCTCGGGCTCTATGCTTCTCTCCTCTACAACTAGGGTAATAATATCTGTCCTCTCACAAACTGTCTTGAAGATCAAATGACCTGACAGGTGTAAATGGGCTTTGAAGAAAAATTTTAATGCGAGAGCTGAGCCAAAAGAAAGGAAAAAACTGAAGGAACATTCTGGAAGAGACCAAAGATCTGGGTTCTGATCTAACCTCTGATTTTGACTTGCTGTGTGACTTTGAGCAAGTCACCTCATCTCTTAAAATCAGTTTCCTTGTCTCTAAAATGGGAGAGTTGAACAAAATTATCTCAGAAGCCCCTTCCAGCCCTGACATATACTGTGCCACATTTTAAAAACCCTCTGAGTGATGACTTTTTATATTCCAGAGTCATAGGATCATAAAGGAGGAGCTGAGAAGGACTCCCAAAGGCCATGTGACCCATTTTACAGATGGAGGGACTGAGCCCAGGAAAATGAAGCAACTTCCAAGGATCATATCAGTGGTAAATGGGAGAGTTAGGATTTTAGCCCAGGTCCTCTAACCCCAGAGGGCATCAAAGCAGATAGAACACTGAGCCTAGAGCTAGGAAGATTCCTTCCAGATATTAAATCTGGCCTCAGACACTTGAAAGCTGTGTGACCCTGGAGAAGTCACATAACCCTATTTGCCTCAGTTTCTTCACCTGTAAAGTGAGCTGGAGAAGGAAATAGCAAACCACTCCAATACTCTCTGCTAAGAAAACCCCAAATGGGGTCATGAAGAGTTAGACATGGAAGAAAATTGACTGAACCACAACCGTTGACCCCAAAACCAGTGCTCCTTCCATGGTATCTGGATGCCTCCTCAAGGTCTTTCCCAGCTCTGACATTCTCTGTTCTATGTTCTCAGACCCTTCACTGCTCTGACATTCCATGGTCTCTCTCAGTCTCCACTTAAGCCCTCCTCTCCTACTCCTACCAGCATCTCTGGCACTTCCCCTGTATCCTCTAACATGTACCAAATATCCCACTGGCTCCATCTGCAACAGAAGAGCTACCCTCACCAGAGCCCTAGAAGACAGGTAGTCTAAATGCTGTTAGCCTCATTTTCCAGTTGAGAAAACAGAAACCTCAGAGCCATTTGTCCAAGGACATACAGCTAGCAAGTACTCAGGGCCTCTGAATGCTGAGACTAGTGCTAATTTCACAGAGGGCAATGGCTATAAGCCCCATTCCCTCCCTCATTTGGCTCAGAAGGGAACTGAGGCCCAGAGATGGAAAGAGCCCAATGTCACAGCAACAATCTGGGGTACACAGTGACTCAACATTCCAATTTTCAGTCCAGTTCTGTCTGCATAGACTCCAATCAACCCCAAAGTTAAACATAACAGTATTTGGAACCCTGAAGACAGGAGTCTAGACAGAAGAGAGACTGTGGGAGTTTCCTTTGGGTAATATGATAACCTCCTCACTATGCAACACACTTACTTCTCCTCAAGTTCTCCCCCAGATTGTCCTAGAATTGACCATTTCACCAAGTCCCCCTTCTATGAGCATCTAGTGTAATAACATGTCAGCCATCCGCCCCTGCCCCTAATCTGGTACCTTCTGAGGCAAATGTGGATTCTGATGCTTAATTAACACTGTTAGGTCCATTTCAGAGATGGGGAAACTGAGCCACCAAAAGAGCGGAGGCCAGCTGAGAGTGTGCCAGTAGAACAGTTAGAACTATCCAAAAGTGGAAGGAGCCTTCCACCTCCATTGGGCTTCTTTAAGCAAAGGGTAAAGGACTCCATGGTGGCTACATAGATGGGGAATTCCTATTCAGGTTTTGGTTGAACTAGATGCGTCTGAGATCCCATTCGGCTCTGAGGATGTGTGTGATCCAGGGGGTCCACTTCCCCCAGCCTGGAGGGGGAACACCCCTTGTTTGCATTGTTGATTTTGAAATGAATGATGGACCAGATAGGGATGAAAGTGGGAGGGAATGAACCCACATATCCAGAGTCAAAAGGAAAACCCATCACCCACAGAACTCGATATCAAAGCATGTCAATGCTGGGAGTGGGGGTGAAGGGGAGAAGGGGGCAAGGAGGGGATCTTTAAATCAGAGAAGATAGAATGTCAGCACTGGAAGGGCCCTTAGAGCCTAGAGTAGAGAATGTCAAAGCTGGGAGGACTCAGAGCATAAACCATGGTAGGTGAGGGCTGGGCAACATGATAGAACGTAGACTGCAAATTTAAGTGCCTCCTTTAGGCAGAGCACCCTGCTAGGTTGTGTAAGACCTGGGAGAGACCTCAAAAATCAGCTCATGTAACCCCATCATTTATATGTATGGAAAATGAGGCCCAGAAAGGGGAAGTGAGTGGCCCAGATTCTCAGAGAAAGCCAGCGCGACCAGACCAGCAGCACTGCCCAGGTCTCCTGACTCCCTGGCTAGTCTTTCCTAGGACAAAAATGTCTATTCCAGCACAGAACTGTTCACCTGGGAACCCAGTCCATCAACCAGAGCCTGGCACTGACCCCACACTGTGGGGGACTGATTTCTCAAGAAACCCTCCAGCCCCCAGGACCCCGAAGGCTACCTTGTTGACAGGTGACAGGTTCTGCAGCCACAAGCAGACATAGCAAGACCAGCTTAGGGGTGTCCATGCCTGGAGTCTGTCTCATCCCAGCAGGTAGAGTTCCTTGCTTACTCTTCCCTCTACTCCCCGTATCAGAAGCTACTCTCGGTCCTCTGAGGCAGAAACTCCAGCTGGGCAGGGCTCACAGGTGGGGGCCAGAGGACCTGCCCCTCCTGAGCTCTGGCTATGAGATGGTGGGTCAGCAACTCCTCCTGCCCCACCCCTCCTGACTCCAAGCCAGCCTCTTCCCAGTCAGCCCCTCCTACCACTGGCACAGAGCCTGGCCTGGCACTCAGGGTTCCCCCAAGGCCTGGTCTGGGAGCCCTTTGTCCATTCTTCAGACCTCTGAGAGAGGGGCAGGAAAAGCTCCTTCCAAGGCCCAGGAAAGGCCACTGACTCTATGGCCCCTTAGGGCCCTAGATCTCCCAGTGTCCTATGCTCCCTGCTGCCTCCCAGGGCTCCTGGAAGCTCTGGAGCTGCCCCACCCCCTGATGGCTCCCCAGGGAGGCCAGAGTTGGGCTGGCTGAGATCATAGATTGCAAAATGCGAGGCCTCTCCTGAAGAACTGGTTGTGTGTAATGACAGTGAGAAAAACAGGAGCTGGGCCCATGCCCATCCTGGCCTAGAAACAGACAAGGTGTGGAGGATTTATGAAGTCAGACAAAGAGCGGAGGAGGCTTCCTTCCTTCAGGCCTTCACAGACCCATATGGAGGACAGTGTCAGCTCTGAGAGCCACATCCAGGAAGTCCACTGAGCATGTGGAGGGTGTCCATAGAGGGAAGAGAAGGCTTTTACAGAGGGCCCAGGACGTGCCAAGCACCATGAAAAGCACTTTAGAAATATTCTCTGGGGCAGCTAGGTGTTGCAGGGAATAGAGCACTGGCCCTGGGGTCAGGAGGACCTGAGTTCAAATGTGGCCTCAGACACTTGACACTTACTAACTGTGTGATCTTGGGCAAGTCACTTAACCCAAATTGCCCTGCCTTCCCCCCCTCCAAATAGACAAAAACAAAAAGAAATATTCTCTCATTTGATCCTAACAACAACCCTGGGAGGTAGGTACTATTAATACCCCCATTCTCCAATTGAGGAAACTGAGGCAGAGTGACTTACCCAAGGTCACACTGATTGTCTGAGACGAGATTTGAACTTGGGTCTTCCTGACTCTGTGGATGTCAACAAGACTGGGGAGGGAGATAGAGATCATAACATTGGAGGACTAATTGAAGGACATGGGGGTGCTAGAGTCTGAGGCCTGCTTCTTCCTCTGGGGGTCTTTCGAGGGAGTCCTCCCTGACCTTAAATTACCCTCAGCTCCCCATTGAGTTAGAAGCATAAAGCTCACTCTTTTGTCCCCTAGGTCCTCACATTCAGATCACGTGCCTGTAGGTGTTCTCTGAATGTCTGTGAACATTGTCTGTGGCCATCTTCAAGGGGTCCACATAGTAGTAGTAAGTATTCAAGTGAAAGAAACCTCTTCCTCACAGCCATCTCTTTCCACACAGGGTGTGAGGAAAGGGATTCTTCTTCCCATTTCACAGATGCAGAAACAGATTCATAGGTCATATAACCACAGAACTTTGGGTGATGGAGGGACTTCAGATGCCAACTAGCCCAACCCAAGTGGGAACAAGAAGTCCCTTGAATAACATCTCCCAAATGGCCACCTAGCCCCAGCTCCCACGTAGCTCTCCTGCTTCTGTTTTCTGGAGGAATCTCGGGCCCCTGGGTGTTAGGTCTCCTAAACCAGATTGGGAACTCCCAAAAGGCAAGACCCAGGACTCCTTTTCATGCTTGGTCCATAGTGCCTAGCACAGAGCCAGATACACAAGAACAGGACAAAGCAGCTTTGAATCCTCTCTCCTCTCTCTATAGGCTCTTATTTGAGGACCCATCTGCTCCTATGATTTAAGTATGCTCTCCAGCACACATTCTTAAGCCTAGAAGGAAGCCAGGGATTCCAAGAGTGGACCTGGGAGGGAGAACATTCCAGATGTAGAACCTAAGCAAAAGCATAGACAGGAGATAGAATGGAATGTCTGGGGAATAATAGCAAGCAGCTGAGTATAGCAGAAAAGTTGTATGTATGAATGGGAATAAAATCATCTAAGTCTGCAAAGGTAGACAGGAATCAGACTATAAAGGCTTTAAATTCATCTTAGAGGTAATTCTTGAACAGGGGAATGACATGGTCAGTCTTGGGCTTTGAGGAGATTGTTTTAGCACATGGATACCTGGAAGTCAGTTTTCCAATTAGGTTATTACAATTGTCCAGGCAAGAGGTGTGTGGGTGGAGGAGAGAAGGGGAAAGAGAGGAGAGATATTGTGAAGACAGATCAATAAGACTTGGTGACCAATAGAATTCAGAGGGTGAAGAAGAATGAAGAGTAGAATGTGATGCTAAAGCAGGGAACCTGAGGGAGTGGCAGGATAGCGATGCCCTCAATGGATAGAGGAAGTTAGGAACAGGGTTGGGTTTCGGGGAGAGTAATGACTCTAATTTGAGACATGTTGAGTTTGAAATGCTTAGGGGATATCTATTTAGAGTTGCCCAATGATTGGTCAGTGATTCAGAAATGGAGCTTAGCCGAGAGACTAGGACTGGACACATAGGTCTGGAAGTCATCTGGATACAGATGACAGTAGGACCCAGGGACACTGATAAGGTCCCCAAGAGAGAATGGAGAGAATGAAGAAAAGAGGAAGCAGGACAAAGACTTGGTAAGCACCCAGATTAGGGAGTGATGATCCAGGAAAGGATTTACTTTCCAGCTATGTGACCCTGGGCAAGTCACTTAACCTCTGCCTGCCTCAGTTTCCCCAATTGAAAATGGGAATAAAAACAGAATCTGCCTCAAAGGGGGGCAAATCTCTCTCTCTCTCTCTCTCTCTCTCCTCTCTCTCTCCCTTCCCCCTCTCTCTCCCTCCCTCTCTCCTCTCTCTCTCCCTCCCCCCTCTCTCTCCCTCCCTCTCTCTGTCTCTCTCCTCTCTGCCTCTCTCTCCCCTCTCCACCCTCTCTCTCTCCCTCTCCCTCTTCCCCTCCCCCTCCCCCCCTCCTCTCCTCTCTCAATGATAAAGGTAATAATAACAAAAAACATTTCTATGAGCCTCACTGTGTGCCAGGTGCTGTGCTAAGTGCTTTACAAATATTATCTCATTTTATACTCACAACAATCCAGCAAGGCTGGTGCTGTTATTATCCCTGGTCTGCAGTCAAGGAAACTGAGGCAGACAGAGGTTAAGTGACTTGCCCAGGGTCACACAGCTAGGTAAGTGTCCAAGGTCAGATTTGAACTCAGATGGAGACTGAAGATGGCTGTAACCCTGAAAGCTTCCAAAGATCGCAAGAGAGCCACCAGGTGCTTGAGAGGCAGACTTTGTGCTGGATTTTGCAGCTGGCTGATCCAACCCTGAGGCCCTGATGAGAAAGGGACTTCTTCAGGACCAGTGGTAGCTAAGACTAGGACTCATCCAGCAGATAAGACTCCTTTGGAAATACACTTGCTAGGACCAGTGGTGTGTAGAAACCCTGTTAAGCCTGAGCCCACTCTTCCCAGGGCCAAGGTGGGCTAGGGCTGTCCCCCACGGGGGCTGTACTTCTTTTCTTGCTACATCTGCAATTTAAATGTCCCTTTGAAAAAAAATTAATGGATGCTAATTGGCTACATGGAACTCAGATTTACTCACCAGCACTTTGATAGTCTGAGAGAGGGGAATGCACCTGAATCAACCTGATCAATCTTTTCCCAAGGAACTCATACTTTTCCAAATAACTGGGGCAGGGGCAAGAGATGCTACCTCCCCAAGTTAAGCTGGTACTGTGTGCCCAAGGGGCCACACTCAGTGGTCCCCTCCCCACAAAGACTCTTCCCTTCCCAACCCCTCAACTTGGGAGGAAGGAGAGGGATGGAGAATGCCATGAAAGCTGGACTAGCTCCTCAAACACAATTGTCCCCACCTTAATTCAATCCTGACAGACGAGATTGTTTTCTCAGAGGTCCCACCTCAACTCTGAAAAGGAATGCTGCCCACATCCACCATTCTGGGGATGGCTGATCCCCTGGAATCCCCAGAAAGGAGGCCTAGTCCAAGTCTGCAGACAAGGGTGAGCTGGCGGATCAGAAGAGATCAATTGAACCAGTAGAGGCCTGGGTCCCAAAGATACTGATGATTCAAACAAGTCTGAACCAACAGAGTCTGGACTTAGGAGGAGGAGGGAAGAGAAAAAGGCTAGACTCTGGAGAATTGAGCTTGTAGTGACCAGAAATTGGGACGCAGAGAAAGGAAGTAATTTGCCCAAGGTTACACTAGTAAAGGACCAAGCTGAACTAAAACCAGCTCTTTTCTATAGGACCACATCAACTCTCTTGGGAGGATTTTCTTTTGACATCTTGAAGTCCTGTCTCTTCCTCTCACCCAGCTCCTCAGATAAGAGGGTCTCAAAGAACCAGAGGCTGTGGCTACCCCTCAGGCTGGGAGCTCCCTAAGACTAAAACCCCAGTACCTCCCTTTCCTTCTATGATAGTGGCCCCTGGGGAATGCTTGGTCCCTCCTCAACTATTCTGTCACTTTCCTCCATCATTGGCTGAACCACAGCCTGGTCTTCACTACGGTGTTCTCTACCCCTCAGTGTCTGATCTCTTAAAGGGGCATCTGTTAGACCCACAGTCCCATTCTGGCAGACACCCCCATCCATCCACACCCACCATAGCCCAAGGAAAGGTGAAGGTAAAAGGGGAACAGCTCTGGGAATGGGGGAGGGAGGGACCTGTGCAGCAGCCCATGAGCCATGGAAAGAGAGAGGGGTTCTAGAGGCAAAAGACAAAAGATATTGTGAAGAAGTCAGATGTCCCAGTTCCAGGTCCTCCTATCCCACCCCTACACTTAGGGGCTAGTAAAGAGTGGGGGAGAGCAATCTACACAATAATACAATTTATACAATACAATATGAAACTTATATAACAATTTGTACGATAACAATACCGTAAAGACTAAAAACCAAGAAAGACTTAAGAACTCTGATCAACACAATCACCAACCACCAATTCCAAGGGACTCCTGAAAAACAGACTGCCCCCTCCAGACAGAGAACTGGTGAGCTAGGAAGGCAAACAGAAGAGTCGTTTTCTTTCTTTTTAGGACATGCTAATACAAGAATTTGTTTTACTTGACTGTACATATCTGTAACAACTTTGTTTTTCTTGTGTTTTTTTTTAATGGATAGGAGAAGGGAAAGTGGGAGGGAGAAAATTCAGAACTGAAAATAAAATAAAATAGAATTTAAAAAACAAACAGCTGGAAAAAAAATAGTGAGAGAGAAGCCACAGTAGTTCCCTGAGACCTGCCCACACACACCTGCTTAGGTGGGAGTCCTATCCAAGGGAGATGGAATCTACCGCCTCCAGTGATATTCAACCTCTGGTCGTCCAGAGGACAGTGGGAGACTCTCCCACAGCTGAGTCATTTGGGAGCAGAGAGATGAGGAGCAAGGACATGGGACTGAATGTCCAGGCATCAAGCCACAGCAGCCCCCAGTCCAATAAAAACTGCAAGCAAGGAAAGGACCTCCCTCCCTCCTCTAATCCTGCCCAGCACACAGCTGTGGGCATGAGAGCATCACCTTCAGCCACAGGTGATAGTTAATAAGGTCCAGGGGAACCAGATTTCTTTCTTTTCCCTGGGCTTCCTGATTCAAGGGCTGTTTGCGTCTTTGACCTTGTAATTCTATGACTAGAAAGATAAGCTGGTTTCTTCTCAGGGTTAAAGAGTAGGACACAGCATCGTTGTTTCTTTTCAGTCTTGTCAGATTCTTTGTGACCTCATTTGGGATTTTCTTGGTAAAGAAACTAGAGTGGTTTGCCATATCCTTCTCCAGCTCATTTTATAGATGACGAAACTGAGGCAAGCAGGGTTAAGTGACTTGCCCAGAGTCACACAGCTGCAATACATAGACAGAGTAGGTAGAAGATAATCTCAAAGAGGAAGGTGCTAATAAAAGTATCTTCAGGAAGTGAGATTTGAGCTCAGCAGTGAAGGAAGTCAAGGACATAGGGAGGGAAAGCATTCCAAGCATGGAGTGCATTAAGAACATGGGGATCCAGACAAAAGCTTGAGGAACAACAGGTAGGCTGGTGTAGCTGGGTGGTCCAAGGCATGGAAGGGACTAAGGCATAAGAAGACAAAGAAGGTGGGAAGGAGTTAGTCTGTGAAAGGCTTTAAGCAGAGCACTTTATATTTAATCCTGGAGGTGCTAGGGTGCTGATGGAGATCACAAGTAGGGGGTAACATGGTAAAACCTATAATTTGGGAAAATCACTTTGGCAACTGAGCACAGGATAGATTAGAATGAGGAAGGGACATCAACCAGAAGGCTATTTCAATTGTGCAGGAAAGAGTTGATAAGGTCCTGAAATATGGTGGTGGCTGTGTGAGTGGAGTGTAGGGGATATAGATGAGAGATGTTAGAAAGGTAGAAATAATGAGACTTTTTAAATGACTAGATATATTGAATAAGTGAATAATGTACCTGTTCTGACTACAAATCTGTTACATGATTTCAACTGGGTCCTCACTGCTGCTAGGCACTCCTTTATCAATCCACTACCCCACTCTCCAAGGGAACTGTTCCAAATCTTTTCATTCCTCCTAAATCTCCCATGGCTTCCCCTCTCCCTGCTCTCTCAGGTGAGATCCTTGCTTCATCGTTTACAGGGAATATCTAGTCTATAAGCCATAACCTCCTCCTTCTCCCCTCTTCCTCATGTCCCATCACTCAGATGCCTTCTACCCTTCTCTCTTCCTTCACCCCTATCTCACATGAAGAGGTGACCTTATTCTTTACCGAGGCAAACTCCTCTACTTATTCAAGAAATCTCATTCCATCCCATCTCCTCCAACAGATTGCCCCCTCTATCATCCCTACTTTCATTTATTTACAATCTCCCCCTCTACTGGCTCATTCCCTACTACCTACAAACACACTATTTATCCTACATATAGCTTGCTTTGTACATAACTATTTGCATTATTGTCTCCCCCATTAGATCACAAACTCCTTGAGGGCAAGAACTGTCTTTCACCTATTTTGTATCCCCAGTTCTTAACACAATATCTGACACACAGTAGGGGCTTAATAAATGTTTATTGGCTAAATTATGAAGGATTTTTGTAAGGATTAAATGAGTTAATATTTGTAAAGGCGCTTTGTGGATCTTAAAGCTCCAAATAAATGTCATCATCATTAATATAGGGTTTTATGGAACCAGTGAAAAAAAGATGCACAAGCTAGTACACCCTAAAGTGCCATATAATTGGTAGTTATCACTGTTAGTGTTATTATGTTACTTGGTGATCTTGTGATGTCCCATAGACTCAATGATCATATCCATGCAGATAACTCCAGATCTGCCTAAATAGTCTCTCTCCCACTTCACCAACTACTCTTTGTACATTTCAAATTTGATGTCTTGTAGGCAACTCAAGCTCAATGTGTCCCAACAGAACTCACTATCATTCTCTCCAACTCTCCTCATCCCAACTTTCCTAATTCCATGGAGGTCATCACTATGACCATCATAGGGTGGGGGGAGAGAACATGGTCAGACCTGAGCTTTCGGAAGATCACTTGACAGCTAAGTAAAGGATGGACTGGAGTGGGGAGAGAGATTTGGCAGGGAGACCAGGCAGCAGCTATCAACAGTCCAGGTGTGAGATGATGAAGGTTGGCACCAGAAGGGCAGCAGAGGAGGGGAGGAAGCTCTCATTTCAAAGATGAAATTGATAGTTCTTGACCAAATATTAGATATGGGGGGGGGGGATATTGAGAAACAATAAGGAGTTGAGGATGATACCTAGGGTTCAAGCCTGGGGGACTAGAAGTGTGATGGCACTCCAACCATAATAAGGAAGCTTGGAAGGGGAGAAGCCTTGGGGAAAAACATAATGAGTTTGGTTTTGGATTTGTTGAGTTTAAGATATCTATTAGACATCCAGTTCAAGGCAATTGGAGACTGGATAAGTGGGAATGATTGGAACAGAGATGATCTTAGAACAGAAAATATAAGATCATACCTGGGAGAAGCCATCTAGGGTACACTCTTCATTTTTCAGAGGTGAAACCTGAGGCTGGGAAGAAAATGTTTGTCCCAAAGTCACACAGAAGGCTGATGGCACATATGCTTCCCATCTGAACCTCATGACAACCTAGTGAAGTACTGAGGAAGTAATGTGAAGCAAGTATTTGGCTCCCCATGGCCTAGCTCCCTTCATTGAGGTCCTCCCAGATGGATGCCTGGTCTCTAAGTTAGTGAACTCCGAGAGGTCTCAATGGACTGAAGAACCTTCAAATGCAGGTCCCCAGAGGTAAGACCATATGACTGTGCTCTAAGACTCAAGAAAGGCTCATCACCAAGGCTTACCCAACAAGAGATTTGACCAGTGCTGCTCAAGGCATCACCTACTTAGGTATAGGAGAGTCAGGTCACCTGCAGGAGTGTGGACCCCACATTGAAAAAAACCACAAGTCTTGTGAAGATTTTTCCCCCTTTGGAGGAAAGAGAGACCTATAGAAGGAAAACATCTTCCTAGAGTAACAAAGGTAGGATTCCAACCCAGGTCCTCTAGTCCAAAACCAGAGGTTCATAGCCCAAACCCCAGAAGCTCCAAGGACTGGAGTTTGGAAGCCAGAGTACAGGCTCATTATGCCTATAGCCACTCATCATTTTCTTGACAGTCCCTGAGGGCTTTGTCTCCCTTCACCACCTCTGCTAGCACCAAGGCAGATCCAAGGCTGGATGAGTGCTGACCTCCCCCCTGTGGCTACACTGAGTAACTGCAAAGGGGCCCCGACCAGGAGGCAGTTCTCCCTCCCCTTCCCCAGGATGAGAGAAGCCTTAGGGACTAGGGAATGAGTTCAGCTCCCTGGTTTTACAGATGGGGAAACTGAGGCTTCTAAAGGGGAAGAGATGTGCCCGATGTCACGTACACTGAGTTAGTGGCAGACCCTAAGGTCATCTAATGATAGCGGGCATTTCTATGTATTTTAATGTTTGCCCTTTTAACTCGACCTTCATAAACACCCTGAGTAGTTGGGGGTGTGGGGGGAGTGCTATTATCATCCTCCTTTTTCATACAAGAAAATGGAACCTCTGAGATGAAAAGACATCATAGCATAGTGATAACATACTGGAATCAGAATCAAGAAAACCCAAGTTCAAATACTGCCACTGATACTGGTCAGCCATGTGAACCTAGGCAAAGGCAGTTAAGACTCTCCATTCCCTCCTCTGAAAAAGTGGGTGGGGTAGTTAAACTAGAAGGGCTCAGGCCCCTTTCAGCACTAAGGCTCCTAGTTAATAAGTGTCTGAGGCAAAATTTGAACCCAAGACTCCCTAACTCCCAGTTATGACGAGCTACCATACTGGGTTCGGAGTCTACCAATGGCAGTCCAACCATGCCATTTTACAAAACTAAAGCTCAGAGAGAACTAAAGCTCACATAGTGAGCTAGTATCAAAACCCTGATGTAAGCCCAGGTCTCCTAATGAAGGAAGTAGGGAAGGGATTTCTTTCCAAAATCCCTTCTAAAGGCTGTTCCAGGCTCTGTCCCCAACTACTCCAGGCTTCCAGACTCCTCCATGTGTTAAGTGAGAACTCTCTCTGCCTCCATAATAACAGAATGGATTCCAATCAGGGTCAATTTGTCTTAAAGAGGGTTCAGTATAGCGGGTAGAGAGCTTCAGGAAGACCTGAGTTCACAGGCCTCCATGGCTGGCTAACCCTCGGCAAGTTCTTCCATCTCTCAGTATATGTTCCAGAGAAGGTGCGGTCAGCATCAGTGAAACGAGGGAGTTTCCAAACCGAGTGTCCCTATGCTGATGAACAACTAGATCTAAAACCCAGAATTCTGATTGTCAGAGAGAAGGATCTCTTCCTAATGCCCTGATCTTTGTGCAGTGTCTTATCCCACCTCTGCCCCCACCCCTACCTCCCAAAGCCTGGAAATTGCCTGAGGGGAGGAACAATTGTCTTGGGGTCATAGTTTGAGAACCTCAAGGGTCAGCTACTTCAGCCTCAGTATTTTACAGGTGAGGAAACTGAGGCCCACCTAGAGAGGTAAAGGCCCCACAGAGGCAGAGATCAAGGTAGAATGTATCCCCATGTCCTTTGGACTCCAAACCCAGTATTTTTCTCAATGGACTTCCAAAGTTTGTATCTCTCTTGGCAGGAAGCTTAGGCCTCTGCACACAGAAGGCACTTAATAAATATTAGTTGTACTCTTACATTGAATATTACAGTACTCATCTATCATTCCTGGTTCTAAAGCCCTTTCACTTCCATTCTCTGTTCAGATTCTCACAACAATTCTGTGATGGGCCAGGGCAACAGTGGAGAGGGGCTGTAACTGATCCAGGATGACACAGCTGCTATTGGCAGGACAAAGTTCAGGACCCAGCACTCTCATCACCTCAGCAAAGGCAATCCTTCCAGCAGAGGCATCTACAGGAGCCGTGCCACCTCCACCCCCAACCACCCACGCCCACGCCCCGTAACCCAAATTTATCTGGCTCTAGAAGGTTTACAAGATCTAAGGACTTTATGACCAGAGTCATAGACCTTTGTTTGGGGAAGATCAGGGCACTTTCTGGAGATGATTGGGTACTTCCCCCAGATTAAGTGGAGGGAGGGGAACCTAGGCACCTTCTGGGAAATAATTCATGCCTCCCTGTGAATGAGTATGATGGGGGGGAATGGTAAACAAGTAATCAATAAACATTTATTCACAAGCCTATTTATGAATAATAATGAGACAAACATGTTGGGTGCAGAGCTAGAAGTGAACAGGACCCGTCCTCATGGAAGAAGGGCTTCCGAGATGGGAAGGAGATTCGGGTTAGAAAGAGGCGATTCGGAGTTCTGGACATGGAAGTGAGTGTTTTGTGGAGATGATAAGAGCAAGGGTAGGACCTTTTCCCCGTGTCCTCAAGTATTTGAAGGGTTTTCTTGTGGAGGAGAGAAGAGAATGAGACAGACAGACTTAGACTGACAGGGAGATGATGAGAACACCAGCCAGCCACTGATTCACAAATCCAAGTGAGCAGCAAAGGAAGGCACAGCTTCATGCCCGACAACCCCTGGAGAAGCCAGGGAGCTCCGGATCACTGGAACTGAGGCTGGGTTCCCAGCCACACTCGTGGGTGCGTTGCAGAGGGGACTCTAGCCTATGTCTGAACTAGATGGCCAGTGAGGACCTGCCGGCCCTGACATTGTGGGGGATTGGGCAGGTCTTTCAGAGCCTAAGTCTCCATTGAAAGTGTGGAGGGAACACCCTCCCAGCCAGGTTCCCAGCCTCTCGGTCATCCTCTGGCTGCTAAGCTTCTTTCCTCAAGGGAGGCTCGATCATCAGGTTTAGCACCGCCCCTAGCCATCCGTCACTTTGACTGACACCTGAGTAGAGCCCTGGGAATTGAGCCTCCTTCTGGAAGCCCCAGAAGCTTTCCTGGGAAGAAGAGCTAACGCCCCTTCCTTGTAATCAAGCCAGCCACCCTTGCATTATGAGGTGACTCCCTCTGTGCAATGATTCTGGAAACCTCATCTTTCAAATGTTAATATCACTCCCAGGCATAGGATCACAAACCCTAAGAGCCAGGCGGGAACTTGGAAGCTATCTAGTACAGCTCCTTCTTTGACACAGAGAGAAACTGAGGTTCAGTCAGGTGAACAGGGGAATGGCTTGGACCTTATCCCAGCCGCAGCCAAAGGACAAGGCCCTAGCCCCATACACCTTGTAGATGGATGTCCTTGGTCCTGAAGGGGACCAGGTGAGAGAAGATGGCTCAACAGCCTTTTCCATTGCTGGAGATACAGCTTGGAACCCTCATCTTCCTCGATGGGAGGGCTCCAAGATGCCATGTTTTTAATAGCCTGCTCCCCAGCACTGGAAGCATCTCAGGACCCTGGCCAAAAAGCAGCATCTGCTCCCAGGCAACCAGCCTGAATAAAAACTCCCTGTCTTCATAGCACTTTCTGGCCTGTGGAGCACTTACCTCACAACAGTCTTGCATTATTATTTCCACTTAACTCTAGGGCAGAGATTAAATGGCCTGCCCACAGTCACACATCAAGTGTCAGAGCTGGGACTATGGATCTGACCAGGGCTCTTTCCAATCCACTGTCACATCTGAATTTTCTCCAAATCAGTTCTCTCCTTCCAACAAAATCTCCCCTTCACTGGGGATTTCCAAGCCCAAAGCTATGAGCCCCAGATTTCAGATGATACTCACCTAAAGCAAAATCTCTGTTTCAATCCAATAGTTATGATGTGGAGATCCCTTTGGAGGAGAAAGAAGAATAACACAGATTGGCAAGATGCAATGATTTTTCAGGACAAGAGAACCAACCTAGCTCAGGACACTATGGTATGAATCCCGGCTGACTCCTGCCAGCTGGGTGACCCGGGGCAATAATAAATAATCAGTCTTAACGAGTTATAGTCACTCCTAATATGACACCATCCTAATGAAGTAACAAATCACTCCTATAGACCCTTTTGAATCTGATTCCCTCTTTTGACAAGGGAGAAAACTGAGAATCCCAAGACAATGATTTTGCCCAGGTCTATGATAGAGGAAGCAGTCAGTGAATAAGCATTTATGAAGTGCTCACTGTATATCAAGCACCTTCCTGAGGGCCAGGAAGACACAGCAAAAAGCAAGGCAGTCCTTGCTGCCTACAAAGAGCTTATTCTACTGGTGAAAGACATATTCATAGATCAGCAAATACAAAATTTAGAAAGGTTAGTCTGGTAGTCTTGTGGAGGATGGATTGGAGCTAGGCCTAGAATCCAGGTCCCCAGAACTCCTTCTATTCATCTGTACCCTTAGAGAAGCCCAGTATGAGAATGACAAGGAAGCCTGGAAAATATGGGAAAATACTGGCTAGATGGCACCACTGTGCATAGAGAGCCAGGCCTGGAATCAGGAAGACTCATCTTCCTCAGTCCAAATCTGGTCACAAACACTTACTAGTTCTGTGACCCTGGGCAAGTCACTTAACCCTGTTTGCCTCAGTTTCCTCATTTGTAAAAATGAGCTGGAGAGGGAAATGGCAAAGCACTCCAGTATCTCTGCCAAGAAAACCCTAAATAGGGTCACAAAAAGTTGAACATGACTGAAAACAACAACCACAGGGAGTAAATAAAAGATTAAGATCAGGTAGCTTGGTGAGGTGTAATGTTAATGGGATATAAGATCTTCCCTGCTCATTAATAGGCCTCAGGTGGAGCCCATGAAGGGCAGCTTGCTTAGGGGAGGCTTGCTTGTAGGAAGGCTTTCACATCTTTTGCTAATTTCTAATTAGGCACTGAGTCAGGAGGGTAGTGACGCCTTCTGGCTCTGAGAAGTGTATATATACTCTGAGTTGGCATTTTGCTTTGGTGGCTTGCTTATGAGAAGGACCTTGTGATTCCCTGTGTGTTCAGAGCTCCTGGACCACTCAACTGTAAAAGTTCTCTTGATCCACGGGTATGTGAAGTAGATATTTGATTCAAGTAGTCAGAACCCTGTCTGCTGGCCTTTAATTCTCTCAAGTTCAGAGTGCTGACTTTTCCCCTGAACCAGTGAATGTAATTTTAAAAGATTGTTGACCCCTTAAACAGCTACATTTCCTAGTAAAACAGATCTAAGAACCTGTGCTAGCAGCCAACCTGGGTATGCCAGTGTGGTTGCCACTACAGGTGGGCAGGAGGGTGGGCATCAATAGCGATGGGACTCTTACTGAAGGTGGAGGTGAAGAGGAGGAGAAAGTGCAGACCAGGTAGGAAGCTCAGCCAGCAGAAAGCCAATGGGAGATGAAATGCTGGACTTATTCCCCTCAATAGTCAAGAAATGTTTGAGTGTCTGCTATGTGACAGTCACCGAGGTAAGAGACTTAGCAATGGAAGAGCCCTCATTTTACAGATGAAGAAACTAAGGGTCATTGAGATAAATGACTTATCCAAGGTCACCTTGATAGTAAGAGACTGGGCTTGGATTAAAACCCAAGAAGGCCAGAATCAGGGGGAAAGAATAAAAGCCCTTTATACGAAGATGTTTGGCACAGCAATGGATCAGAAATAAGACAATTGCCTGCTACTGGGCAATGGCTAAACAAATTCTAGTGCTGGAATAAAATGAGATGCTATTAGAAGAAATTTAAAGAAACATGGGAAGAGTTTATGAAGTGACGCAGAGGAAAGAAAGAAGAACCAGGACAGCTAGGAGAGCTAAAGAAATAATTACTACAGTAATGTTTAAAAAAAAACTACAAGGTAGCACAATCTGATTACTGGACCATGGTCCTGGAAAATTGAGATGTCTTATTTTTTTTAATGACTGACCATTTCTCATAGGGTACTGGTCATCTGTCGGTTTCGCTTAGATGTTTTTTTCTAGTCAATCAGCAAACATTTCTTATGTGATTCCATCATGTTGGTATTGCGCAGAAGATACAAGACACAGTCCCTGCCCTGTGCACAAATGAGTGTGTGCAGCATGTGTACAAGAACAATTCTAAATGGTTTGGGGGGAGGCACTAGCATCTGGGGGGATTGGGAAAGGTTTCACATAGGAAGTGATTAGGAAGCTGAGCTTTGAAGGAAATTAGGGATTGTGAGAGGTGGGGAGTGCAGAGGAAACGCCTCTACCTACCAAGGCTGTTCCAAGGTGGGGGTGCGTGTTATGTGCCAGGATCAACATAAGGGCCTTTGTGGATGTGTGATAGTGTTGCAAGGAGGGGGGTCAACTGAGGGGACAGGTGTCTAAAGAGAATAATGACTAGTGCCCCAAATGGAACCAACCCAACTAATCCAAACACAGTAAATGAGTCTCATGACTCTCTTTCCTGACTCCTTTGTCTGTACCCAGGTCTTCCTTCTCCACCTGGACGTGAGCATCCTGAGTCTGTGTGAGTGAAGCAAGGACAAGGGAGAGATTGGCTTCCCCTGAGCAAGCTTCCTGGAGTAAACTCACTCCCAAATAGGTTTGGTCTGGGAGATGCCAGATCTGAGACACTGTTTGGTGTAAGTGACCTGAGCAGCCAGCTCTGATGTGGACATGTGGGGTTCCTCCTGTCCTAGAGGAGTATTGGAGAAAGAGGTCCAGGGGGGCCTCCAGGGGACTTTCAGGCAGGCTGAGCAGCTATTCCCAGAGTCCCTTGGCAGTGGGAGCAGGAGAGAGAAAGGCAGTTGGACGCATTCAGGGAATGCATTTGCTGCTGGTGATGAGTCCTAGGAGACCCTGGTGGAGTCTGTAAGATTTATCACTGACCTCCTCAAAGAAACAGAATAAACTGCCTAGTGGTGCCCACCTCCTGGCCCTTACCCAACCTCCAAACACAGAGAGAAATATGGCCCATTGGCCCTGCTTCAGCCATAGCCACTGAAGGCGTCTGCCTTTCTGGACAGAAGCCCCAGGCTCAGGATCATCCCAGTAACCCCTGATAGGCTCTGGCTCATAACCAAGGGCCACCCTTCCCCCTCTAACCAAGGAAGGACCACCCCTCCCCCACCTACCCCAGGTACCAGGTGGTCTTGACCTGTTCCAGAAAGCTGTCCCTGATCCAACAGTATGATGTCAGGGAAAGGATAGTTTATTGGAATCCAAAGCTCAGTTGAAATCCTGATTGTGAGCTACCAAAATGACCTTGGGCTAACCAAGCACCTGCTCTAGACTCAGGTTCCACATCCATAAAATGTAAGGTTTGGATTTGATTATTTCTGTGGTTCTTTCCAGCTCTAGATCCCATAGCCCTCTGGTCTCCCCTGGTCTACCAAGGGACCCTGGTCCCCACCAAACAACACAACTCCTTCTGGGTTGCACCTTAAGCCCAAGGGTTTGACCAGGCCACCCTACTCCCAAGAAAATGGAGAGGACCTTGGGATGGCTCTGGCCCCAGGCAGGGGTTCCTGATAGGTGGGCCCCATCAAAGGCTGGCCTTGGCTCTTGAAACAACCCTCTGTATTCTGCTATAATTTCTAGGGTTCTTGGTATTTACACACACACGAATAAGAATAAATACTACTCCCAATTCTATGATGTTTTAAAGTTTCCAAAGAACTTTTGTCATAGCCACCCATGAGAGAACAGAAGAATTACCCCCATTTTACAGGTGAGGACACTGGGTTGCAGAAAAAAATGGTCATCACCCACATCAATGTGGAGTTTTACAAAATGTAAGAATTAGTTTTATAAATACCCCTTCCCAAATTTCAGTGCCAGAACGACCTCGGAGCTGGGCCACCTCCAGGCTCTGCTGGGATGAGAACCCAGGGACTAGAGACTTGTCCCACCAGAAGTCACACAGCCTCTGCCTGAAGACCTTCCCTGACGGGGGGGGGGGGGGGGGGGGGGGGGCTCCCTCCCTATCCCCCAAGAACAGCCCATTTCACTTGGAAGCAACTATTGTGATGAGGAAGAGTTTCCTTACCTCAAGGCAAAATGTGCTTTTCTGAATATTCCTCCCATTGGGGCACCCTCCCTCTAGACCCAAGAGAGGAGGCTATTAAGGGAATGGAACCAACACTCATCCAAAATAAGGAAAATCCTTGTCCCTGTGACAGCCCTTGAAATATTTAAACATATTTTTCATGACCCTCTCTCCTCATCCTGGGCAGGAGTGGGGGGAGGTTGGCCATGTCTGTCTGTCTGAATACATGGCCTCTTTTCTTTGTTGTGTTTCTAGTTCCTTCAAAATATGTTCTTATGTAGTAGTCTCAAGTCCTGGACCTGGAAGCAGAGCAGGGGGAGAGATGTCTTCCTTCTAGGCCTTGGAGAGGATGCTACTAAGGTCTCTTTCATTGTGAAATAAGGAAATGGACCCAACACTCTAACCTGAGACCCTCCAGGTGGGAGGCCTGCACAGAAGAAAGAGACAAGGCCAGGCCTGGTGGGAGCAGGAATTGGGAGAGCCCTGAGGATAAACATGAAGGAGGGATGAGCCTTGGGCTGCTGGATCTGAGGGTAGAACCAGGAGCCACAGAAAGAAGGTAGAGCAAGGCAGCTTCAGGCTCAGTATCAGGATAAGCTTGCTGCCAGTGAAAGCTGGGCTTGCAGGGGCTGAGCTACCCCATGCTCACCTCTCTGAGGGCTGAGGGGAAGGCAAGAGGCCTTGTTCAGGTGCTGGCTGTATTGGAACCCAGGAAAGTTCCCTCGACGTTCAGGACTCTCACTGCCAACGTGACAAGGACCTGACTGCTTCCACTCAGCCTCCCGCAGGCCCCTCTTGTCTCCCTTGGAGCGCCCTCCATGAAGACAAGGGCTAGACAAAGGCCTTGCTCCCCATCACCCCCGCCTCCTCTTCTTTCTCCACTCTAGCGCATCTGTCCTCATTACCATGACACAGATCCTCAGGAAGCCCGCCAAGCCAGGCAGAACCCAGCTAGCAGTCAGGAGCAGGGCTCCAGCCTTTCCCAAAGTCGAGGGAAAGGACCTGCCACAGACCAGGCCAGCTCAGCCCAGCCCAGTCCTCAAGGGCTTGGCCCAGGCCCAATAGAGCAGATGTGGCTCCTGGGGACCTCTTGTTCCAGGACCCCCACAAGCTCATTCTGACACTGACCCTCATCCATCTCTTCCTCACTTCATAGAGGAAAGGGAGAGGCCAGAGTGGCTAAGAGCTGCCCTGGGGGAGCGGGGAGGGTTAGGATTGAGGAGCTGGAGCTGACTGGGTGGTAATACGTCCCCCTCTATCCACTCCCCCCACCCACCCTGGACAGCAAGGCCGTCCCCCTCTATCCACTCCCCCCACCCACCCTGGACAGCAAGGCCGTGAGAGAGATGGGGACGCCTGATAGTCTATTGAGCTGGCGGCTCCCCTGGGAGGATGAGCCCTAGACCTGTGTGAGAACCAGCAACCAAGACAGAAGGCCTGGCTCGAAAAAGATAGGGCAGGGCCTGGGACCCAGGTTGGAAGGGCAGACTGGGAAAGCACTCTGGAAGGGTGCTCTCACGGGCCTCAGCTGGTCACACTAGCAGGCATCAGCACGTCTTGGCGCTGGGAAAGGCTGAGCAGGCCAGGCCCCACACCAGGTCCCCTTCAGAAATATCAGGCTCAAGGGACTGGAGGAGGGCCTGGCTAGTTAATTGCTGTTTCCTCTTCTTAGACTGCCCTCCCCCATACCCTGAACCTCACCTAAGTCCCCCACCCCCATCCATTCTCCAGGAAACCTTCCCTGAGCCAGCCAGCTGTCACAGAGAGAACCTTTCTTGGAAGTCAGAAGCCTAGGGTTTTACTCTTGACTGTGACATGTGTCAGCTTCCTCTCTCTGGGCCTCAATTTCCCCATCTGCCAAATGTGGACATTAGACATATCCTTTCTAATATCCTCCTGCTGCAAATTCTATTATCCTGTGGTCTGGGATCTAAGACACAGGTTTAATTCTTGACTTTGATCCTGAGCTTTGGGATCCTGGACAAGTCACCCCCCCATCTCTGTGCCTCAGTTTCCTTTTCTGCATACAGGGACAATAATCCCCACTCTTGCTCTCTACTCTCCAGGGGCTGTTCGAGAAGAAAGGACCGGGTAAGCCTTGAGGTGCTACTGAAATACAGGGTTTTCCTTATTTCTGAGAGGCCGCTGGCTTCATTAGAGGAGGTGGGATGGATGGAGAGCAGGGCTGTCGACATAGAGGACCTGGGTGCAGATCCTGACTCTGGTACTTACTCTCTTACTCAGACCTTTAGGAAATCACCGAAGCCTCAGTGTCCCCATCTATAAAATGAAAGCTTTAACTAAATAGTCTCTGTGAGTCCTTCTAGCTCTGTGATTCTAGAAAACCGAGGTTATCTGGGCCCATTTAGACCTTCAGTTAGATTTATTTTAAGACAAATCAAGTGAAAAAGCATTTATTATGTACTTAGTATGTGCCAGGCCCTAGGGAAATGAAGAAAGGTAAAAGATAGCTCCCTATCTCAAGGAGCTCACAGTCTAACAAGGGGAGCCGATGTGCAAATGATTAGGTAAAAATGGGTTAAAGACAGTATACATTGGAAATAACAACAGAGGGGAGGCACCAGCATGTGGGGGAGCAGGAAAGGCTTCCTCGTTGGGACTTGAAGGAAGGAGAGAGGCATGATGGGTAGCCAGGGGAAATGTCCAGAACCTGCAAACAAAGCAGCTTGTTCAAGAAACAGCCAGAAGGCCAATGTCGCTTAATTGCAGGTTATTGGGGCAGGTGGGGGATGAAGGAGATGTAAGAAGACTGGAGAGGTGGTAGGGGTCAGGTTAGGAAGGGTTTTAAAAGCATAGGATTTTATATTTGACTTCTGAGATAATAAAGAACCACTGGGGCTTTTTCAATGAAAGGGCAGACTTGTGCTTTAGGAAGACCACTATGACAGCTGATTGGAGGCTGGGCTGTCATGAAGAGACCCAGGGGCAGCCAGACCCCCCTGAAGCTAGTGAAATAGTCCAGGTATGAGGAGATGAGGGCTTTCCCAGGGCAGTGTCAGAGAAGAGAAGGGAATGTACTGGAGAGATTTCGAAGGTCAAATTGAGCAGCCTTGGTGATAGATTGGATGTGGAGGGTGAGAGAGGGTGAGAAGGTGAGGATTACACCTAGGTTTCAATTCTGGATAACTGAGGGGGTGGTGGTACCCTCAACTATAATAGGGAAGTTAGGAAGAGGGGAAGGTGTGGAAGAAAAGATAATCAGTTTCATTTTAGACATGTTGAGTTTGAGATGTCTAAGGAAGGTTCGGTTCGACATGTCTAATAAGCAACTGAAAATGTGAGACTGGAGGTTAGGAGAGAGTTTAGGGCTTGACAAAGGCCTGACAATCATGTATGTAGAGATGATCATTGAATTTATGGAAGCTAATGACAATCACCCAGGAAAATACTAGAGGGGAAGAAGAGAAGAGAGTCCAGGACAACACCTTGGTGAATAGCCAAGGTTGGGGCACGTGACCTATATAGAGACCCCACAAAGCAGCCTGAAGAACAGTCAGACAGGTAAAGCAGGAGGAGAACCAGTGCCACACAGCTACTAAGCATCTGAGGTAGGATTCAAATTCAGGTCTTTTTGATTCCAGGTCCAATGCCACATCCACTGTCTTAAAAACCTAAAATGTGAACTCCTTGAGGGCTGTTTCTTGCTCAGTTTCCAGGTTCTGGACATTCCCCCTGGCTATCCATCTTTCCTCTCTCCTTCTTCATCTACACCTCCTGGCTTCCTTCAAGTCCCAATGAGGAAGCCTTTACTGCTCCCCCATTTGCTGGTGTCTCCCCTCTGTCATTATTTCCAACTCCTGGTTTTGCCCTTTTTAAGCACTCAACACTTTAGCTCCATATCTGCCCATACTGGGCACTTGTGGTGAATTAGATGCTGCATTGGGCTTGCTATTACCGAAAAAGAAGAAGCCCAGGCCAAATCCAGGGGGAAGCTGAGTGAGTGTAGAGGAAGAAACAGTATCAAGATTTGGCCGGTGTCTGGATACACTGGATAAGGAAGAGTAAGGAGTCTGAGATGATGCCAAGGTTTTGAACCTGGGAGACTGGACAGATGATGGAACCTTGGACAGGAATAGGGAAGTCCAAAGGAGGAGTGTGAGTGGGGAGTGGGGAGTGGGGAATGGTGAGCTCTGTTTTGCACATGTTGAGTTTGAGTGTAAAGCAAATATAATTCAAAAAACCCAATAACTAATACGTCCATCAACATTCAGCTGCATGAAGGCGGACATCAAGAGCTAAATGTTAGTATTGCTTTCTGGCTCCGTGTGCAATCACTTCTCCAGTTTCTCCTACTTCAAAAATTAATCAGGTGGCAGGTAATCTATCTATCGACCAGCAAGCAATTTATTAAGTATCTACTGTATATATACTATGTGTAGATATTAAGTACCTACTATGCTAGGTGCAGAGGCTGCAAGGGAAAACAATTAAACATGTTGCAAAAGTGAAGAGACCAAAAAAGAGAAAAGGAAAAACCCAGGAAAAATAAAGTTTAAACAGAAAAAGAATGACACAATCAAGGAGGTGACATTCTAATTAAAGGGAGAAGTACATATCAAGATACATGCAGCAAATCTACGAAGCGAACAAGCTCAGATATCTACAAGGCGGTTCAACCACCCTGCAGTGGTCAAGCAGTTAGGGCTGGATATCAGGAAAGGCTTCATGCAGAACATGAAGCCTGAGCTGTATCTTCAAGGAAGGGAGAGACTCTGTGAGGTGGAGAGACTGAGGGGGTGCAATCCAGGCACTGGGGACGGCCAGTCCAAGGCTGGAGACAAGAGATGGAGTGACCTGTATGAGGAACAGAGAAGCCAGCTTGGCTGTGTTACAGAATATGAAAGGAGTAATACCCAGGGAGACTGGAAAGATAGGTTAGGGCCAAATTTTATAGGACTTTAAAAGTGAAACAGAGGAATTCCTATTTTAATTAGGTGGTGAAATATCATACCTGGAGTCAGGAAGATCTGAGTTCAAATCTAACCTCAGATACTTACTAGCTGTGCAACTCTGGGCAAGTCACTTAATATCTGTCTGCCTCTGTTTCCTTCTCTGTAAAATGATGATAAAAGCACTTATCTTCCAATATAAGTGCTGGCTATGAAAAGACCAGAGTTGAACAGAAATTTTGACTTTCGAATACAAGACTCAAGAGAAGCATAAAAAGGTAAAAAGGAAAGAGAAATAATGAGAGACTTAATATAGTTAAACTGCTTAAATTCCTAGATGGGAAGATGATACCTATAACTCAAGAACTTTCTGATTATTAGGGCAGTTAGGTGTACAGAGGGAACAGGTGTAAATTGAATTTGAAGGTATGATATCTAAAAAAATAAAATAAAGAGGTGAGAGAGGAATGCACTGGGAGAAAGGGAAAGGAAAAGGTAGAATGGGGCAAATTATCTCACATAAAAGAGGCAAGGAAGAGGAGGATGGTGGAGGTGATATGGAATGAGTGAACCTTACTTTCATCAGAATTGGCTCAGAGGGAATAACACAAACTCAATTGGGTACAGAAATCTGTCTTACCCTACAGGAAAGTAGATGGGGAAGGGGATAAGAAAATGGGGGCAGTGATAGAAAGGAGGACAAATTGGGGGAAAGGATAGTAAGAAGCAAAACATTTTTTAGGAGGAACATGGTGAAAGCAGAGAGAGAATAGAATAAACAGAGGGGGGAATAGGAAGGAGGGAAAATGCAGTTAGCAATAGTAACTGTGAAAAAAAATTTTCAAGCAAGTTTCTCTGACAAAAGCCTCTTTTCTCAAACATATAGAGAACTGAGCCAAATTTATGGAAATAAGAGCCATTCCCCAATTTATAATGATCAAAAGATGTGAACAGTTTTCAGATAAAGTAATTAAAGTTATCTATAGCCATATGGAAAAAAAAACTCTAAATCACTGTTGATTGGAGAAATGCAAGCTAAAATAATTCTGAAATCATAGCTCATACCTATTATTAGATTGGCTAATAGGACAGAAAAGGAAAATGACAAATGTTGGAGGGGATATGGGGAAAATGAGACATTAGTGCACAGTTGGTGGAGTTGTGAACTGATTCAACAGTTCTGCAGAGCAATTTGGAACTGTGCCCAAAGAGCTATAAAACCATGCATACCTTTTGTCCTAGCAATACCACTACTGGATCTATATCCAAAAAGGGATAAAAAACAAAAGGAAAAAGACCTCTATGTATAAAAATATTTAAAGCAGCTCTTTTCTTGGAGCAAAGAATTGGAAATTGAAGAATGCCCACCAATTAGGGAACGACTGAACAAACTGTGGTATGTTATTGTGATAGAATATTATTGCACTATAAGAAATGATAGGGAGGGATGCTCTTAGAAAAAAACCTGGAGTTACAGAAGCTGATGCAAAGTAACCTGTACTATGTACAAAGTAATAGCAATATTGTAAGATGATCAGCTGTGAATGACTTAGCTGTTCTCAGCAATACAATGATCCAAGACAACTCTGAAGGACTTATGATGACAAATGTTAACCATCCCCAGAGAAATAACTGATGCTGTCTGAATACAGATTGAAACTTTTTTTTACTTTCAAATAAAATGGGCTACTTCAGTGGGCCCTGGGCTCCTCGTCACTGGAGATTTCAAGCAGAAACAGGATGTGCCTATATTGAAGGGGAGTCTCTGCTCAGGACCAGGTGATCTCTGGGATCCCTTTCAGTGAGTAGATTGTGTAATTCTGCAACACTGTGACCAGCATGGTGGAGCCAGGGAACACATCCAGGAGTCCGGCCTCACTGCCTGTACTGGGAGCCTGTCCAATATGCCTCTCTTGCTGGGCCTCTGCTTCCTGGACTCTGCAGAGGACAAGGTCAGTCTGTCATCACATTGCTGAGAAGTCAAGGCTGGGAGGCAGTGGAGTCCTGTGGAAGGTGTGGTCATCAAGGATTTCATCATGGGAGCTCAGAACCTTCAGAGTCTGGTCTAAGTCCTGGAACTAGAGCTGGAAGTGGGGAGGGGGTTAGAAAGAGGTATGGAGTGAGAAATCCCTTCCTGCTGTGAGTATGGCCTGGGGTCCGGAGAGGGATGGATTGCAGAAGGAGGATGTTTGGGGAAATGGATGGGGGAAGGGGGAGAGAGAAAGAGAAAGAGAGAGAGCGGGCACGCTCACTTCTCAGTTCCAGAGGCTTCAGCTGTGGAGAGGGGGAGGGGAGTGTTGGCCAGAGATGTGCTATCTGCACCATCAACTCATTGAGTTTCCTTTCTGTGAACGAATCACATCCTGTTATTGTGTGGACACTAAAGAGGGGAGGATAGAAGCAACAAGTGAGGAAGGAGAACAGAGCACCTGGCAGAGAGCCAGGGAAAGAGACAGAAGAGAGGTGAGAGGAGAGAGACAGAAGCAGAAACAGAGACAAAGAGACCAAGATAAAGACAGAGATGAGAAACATTTGTTTCATGCATAACCTTGGGTGAGCCACTTCACCCTCTGAGCCTCAGTGTACTCATCTGTAAAATGGACATACACTGCCTACCTCAGAAGGCTATAATGTGGGAAGCCATAAAAATGTTGTTATACTTCTCTCAGCCTCAGTTTACTTCTCTGTAAAGAGGGAGAAATAATTTCCTACTCTGTGGTGTTGTTGTGAAGATCAATTAGAATAATGTCCTATAAAAGCTTTACAGGCAGCTGGTAAATATTAGCTGTTTTTATTTACTGTTATGACAAGGACGGGACGGTATCCTGGAGAGAGCGATGGATCTATAATTAGGAAACCTGGCTTGGAAACCAACTCTATCATGTGCTACTTGAATCACCTTCAACACGTCACTCAAACTTCTCTGGGCCTCAGTGTCCCCACCTGTAAAAATGAGAGGAGATGATCTCCCTGCTCTAATAGTCCATTGTTCTCAGACTGTCTATAAAGCACATACGTGACTATCTAGTCCAAAGTTGGGCAGGGTGGGTCCAAAACAAGAGGACAGTTTGCTGTTTTTCAAAGTAGTCAGGAGATAACAAGTGGGGGAGATGAGAGTGAGAGGAGTAGATAAGGGTTCTCAGATCTCCTATCTCCTTTCCCTTGGGGTGTGGCAGGATCAGCCCTCAGTCCTGGCAGACCTGAAGCCCTCCACAGGCAGATAACTCAGCCAACCCAATGCCCAGCCTTTCAAAATCACTTCTCTCCTCATGCTAGGGGTTGGGGTTGTCTCCACTCAAGCCAAGCCAAGGGCCAGCTCCTTCTGCCACACCTGAGTAAGGGAAATTAATCTTCCAGCCTGAGCCACACTTCAGAAGTGTGGCCAAAGTATGGGTCCAAGCTGGAGTGTGCAAAATAAATTTCTCTCTCTTTCTCTCTCTCTCTCTCTCTCTCTCTCTCTCTCTCTCTCTCTCTCTCTCTCTCTCTCTCCCTCCCTATCTCCCTCCCTCCCTCCTTCCTTCCCTCCCTCTCTCTTTTTCTCCTTCACTTCCTCTCTCTTCTCCCTCCCTCTTACTCTCTCTCATCCCACTTTCTCTCTTCCCTCTCTCTTCCTCTCTCTCTTATCCCTCTTCCCTCTCTCTCATCCCTCCCTATCTCCTCTCTGTATCTGTCTCCCCCATCCCCCCCCCCTTCCTTCTCTAAGGTGAGGAAACAGATCCTTGGCTACCAGTGCTACACAAGGAAGATCCCATCCTCTAACAAGGCAGAATCTAAACTTCCCTGAGAAAGGAAGAGTGAAAAGGAAGGGGATTGAGCTCAAAGGTGAGAGGCAGAACAGATAGGTCCTATAGTCAACTCTGGCACTGCCTACCATGAATTCTGTCAAGTCACTTCCTCTTTAGAGCCTCAATTGAAACTTCCAAAGGGCATTTGATCCGGCCTTTATTTGACTAAGCCCACCCCACTGTCAACAAGAAAACACAGTACATCAGCCTGAAGAGACAGATTGAACTTCATGTCAGTGCTGGGAGAAGTTTAGAATGTAGAAATGGTTCCACTACAAATTTGTGTTGCATTATCTTACCTGGGCCCCATTTATGCAACAGGCAATCTTTTTGGGCTTTTATAACTGACTTACCATCCCACTCACCACATCAATTCTTCCAAACTTTTTTATCCCTCCTCAAATCTTCCAAAGATCCCCTGCTCCCATCCTCTCAAATGAATACCTAGTTTCATATTTCACTGGGAAAAAAAATGAGGCCATTCACCCAGAATTCCCTCTTGTCCCATCATCCCCATCTCACATCAATAAAATACCTTCTGAAACTTTCTCCTCCTTCAACCTCATCTCAGGAAAAGAGATGGCCCCTCTCCTTTCCAAGGCAAACCTTTCTTCTTGGACAAGGGATCCCATTCCATCCCATCTTCTCCAGTAGATTGCTCTTTCTATCATTCCTACTTTTGTTTATCTTCAGTTTCTCCGTGTCTATTGTCTGCTTCCCTTCTGCCAACCAACCTGCCCGTGCTTCCCTCCATTGTTGCTTGACCCACCCCATCCCATACCTCTCCTGCCTTTTATGGCTAAACTCTTTGAGAAGGTTATTGACAATCAATGCCTCCATGTCCTGGATCTTCGTTCGGGTCATGCCCCCAACCTTGGCTGTCCACCAAGACTCTGTCCTGGGCCTTCTCTTCTACTTCTACACTATCTTTGCTTGGTGATCTCATCAGCTCTTATGGTTTCAATTACCATCTCTATGTGGATTTATTTCTCCAACCTTAACCTCCCATCTCCCACTTCCCTTTGGACATCTCTAACTAGATGTCCTATAGACATCTTGAAGTCAATATGTCCAAAACTGAATTCATTATCTTTCCACCTTAAGCCCTCCCCTCTTCCTAAATCTCCTTTTACTGTCCAGGGCACCACCATCATCCTAGTCTTCCAGGCTCTCAACCTACAAGTCATGCTCCGTTCCTCACTCTTCCCCCCCCCCCCCATATCCATTCAATCACCACATTCTGTCATTTCAACTTTTATATCATCTCTCTGCTGTGACACAGCCCCCACCCTGGTGCAGGCCTTCATCACCTCACCCCTAGGCTACTGCAATAGCTACTGGGGGTCAGCCTGCCTCCAGGCTCTCCCCATTGTGAAACTAATCTTCATGAAGCGCAATTCTGACACCATCAACGCTATGACACTCAATGAACTCCATTGGTTCCCCATCGCCTAAAGAATTAAATATAAAACCCTTCCTTCCTACTTTTCCAATCTTCTTATCCCCTCCCCAGGCCCACCAAATACCATGCAGTCTAGTAACATCGACTCCTTCCTAGGCCTAGCACAAGACCCTACATCTTCAAACTCCAAGCATTTTCCATGGCTGTGCCTCATACCAGGAACTCTCTCCCTCCTTGTCTCCACCTCCTACCTCCCCTGGCTTCTTTAAGTCATCCAGCCTTCTACCAGAAATCTTCCACAGCCTTCTTTCTGAGCCTACCCTCCCCCATTTATCTTGTATATATCTTATTTGTACACAGTTGTTTTCACACTGTCTCCCCCATTAGACTGGGAGATCCTTGAAGGCAGGGACTGTCTGTCTTTTCCCTTTCTTTGTACCCCTAGCACTTAGTACAGTGCCCAGCACATAGTAGGTGTTTGATAAATGAGAGTTGCTTGACTGAATGTAAGAGCTTGGGAAGACCCTTAGAACACAAAATGTCAGAGGTGAGAGAGAGCCTAGAGCATAACGCCGAGAAGGTTGGAGCCAGGAAGACCCTTAGGACATGGGATAATCTATTACTGGGATTTACAAAGGACTTAAAGGTTTTCAAAGTGCTCCCCTTTAACAGTCTTGTGAGTGGGCAGTCCTGATATTATTATCCCCATTTTACAGATAGAGCAGCTGAGGATCTGAGAGGCTGAGTCACCCATCCATAATCTCACTGCTAGTGAATGTCAAAGCTAGCTCTCCTAACTCTAGGCTTGACTCTGTCAGGAAGAGAAACATCCATCCCACAGAGAAGAGTTTTGCTCTACTTGCCTAGAAGAGGAATTGGAAAACCCACGGTACTAGAATCAGGGCTGTTTTTCATCCAAGGGTCCTCCCCTGTGAGATGCAGCAAGGGTTCTTGGGCCACAACAACCTTTACAAACAAGTCTCTTTAGTTCCTGCTTTCTTGTTGAACTCCAGGGACTGACCATCTATCACCTCCCTTCCTTGAGGGCTCCATCACAGAGAGGGAGGCCAGCTTTCCACCTCTATTCAAGCCAAGACCAGCCAGCGCTCAGCATTGAGTCCCCACTGTTAGGGTAGGGCAGAGAAGAGAGAGCGGGTCCCATGCAGAACTGGGGGGTGGGTGGGATGAATTATAATAAAATCATGAGGGCAAAATCCTCCTCTCTTCACCATCCCATCTACCACCAGCTATTGTCCTCTATCTCTCCGCCCCCTTCTCAGCCAAGCTCCTTAAAGCATAAAGCCATTTACAACTGTACCTCCCCATTCCTAACCCTACAATCTGGCCAGCTGACCTCATCCTCAACTGAAACTCTTTCTCCAAAGTTATCAATGATCTCCTGTCAGATCTGATGGTCTTCTCTCCATCCTCACAGTCCTTGGACTCTCTTCAGTATCTGACACAACTGACCAACCATTAGCTCTTCCTGGGCTCTCTCCTGATCCTCCTCCTCCCCCTTTCTGACCCACCCTCAGTCTCCTTTGCTGGTTCATTATCCATATCACTCCTACTAACTGTGGATGTCCCATAAGGCTTTGTCCTGGACCCCTTTTCATTATACTTTCTCTTGGTGTTCTCATCAGCTCTTGGTGATTCAGTTACCATCTCTTGCCTTCTTTCCCTTGTCTTTAGTCTATGGTGTAGCAGAAGGTTGTGAGAGGGGATTCCTCCCTGCTACACTCCCCTTCCCTCCTCCCCTCCACATATACTGACAGCAGTTCATACTTGCCTAGGTGGTCTGAGGTTCCTTCTGCCTTTAATTGTCCTTTCCTGAGCCCAGGCACCAAATGTAAGAGCTGAATATGAATTCCCCATGACTTGGGGCTTGTCTTACCTTGAGTAAACCCAAGGCCAAGATTCCCCAACTTCAAAAATTTCCAAGCGATGGAGAGCTTCTCAGGTGAACTAATCAGTCACCTGCCTCCTCAACCAGGTGCTTCTGGGAAAAGGCAGAGGCCTCCTCACAGAGGTGTACCCTGATACCAAAGGGAACAACACTCAGGGCAAGAGATCTGGACCTTGTCAACAAGGCTATAGCCTAGAGCAGTTAAAGCAGGGCAGCTCTAGGTTACAGGAGGGCACCTGCTTAGTAGCCCCAAAGTTTGTTTACCTTCAAAGCAATGGGCACCTTGAAGACTTATTTTTCCATACCTGTTCATGGGTTCCTGTGAATGCTTCCCATCTTATTCAGTCACCCTCAGGGTGAAATAAAGATTGTGCTGTACCTAACACCCATATTTAGTGCCCAAAGAGGGGACCCTGTTATGTACTTTTGGGGGAACCGAAACATGTTGTGGTGGTTTCCCCAGAATAAAAATTCAGTGGGGAGCAACAAGCTGGAGAGAGAAAATGACTCTCAGGATGAGGCCTGGTGAGTTCGGCATCCTTAGGAGACCCTGGGCCTTTGGTCATGGGGTGATACTGGGAATGTGCCAGCTAAACAGCTAGAGCTGTTGGAGACAACTAATTTCAGCCCTTTTTTTTACAGTTAAGGAAACTAAGTCCCAAAGGTCATGGATTTAAACAATCACTTCCTGTTTAACTTTGGCTAGGCCTTCATTTTCCCATCAGTAAAATGAGAGTGTTTGTCAAACACATTGAGGGTAGAGTTTGGAAGATAGGATGGGTTGGAATGCTTTTTTTTATATTCATAGCCAAGCAGAACAGAGGAGAGTGAAGATGGTGTCAGGGAGAGAGTCAAACATGGACTCCCTTGTCCTGACCATTGTACACGCTGGGGCATAGCCCAGAAGGGCAATGGGATATTCTTTCTGGTCAAAGACCCTGAGCCACTGGGGCCTGGGCTTATATGACAGCTTCTGAACAAGGGCCTGTTGTGGGAACTGTCATGGAGCTGCTAGGAGATAAAGTCAGGGAACATGGACCAGTGGTGAAGGAAGGGGGGAGTCTCTAAAAATGAGCCAGGAAGGCCTACCCCACAGAGGAGAAGTGGAATCCCAGAGCTGCATAATAGGCGATGGTCCTAGGGCCGTAGACTCCAACTATTTTAGGTTTCTTTCAATACTAAAATCTTATCACTCTAAGTGGATGACCCCAAGATAAATGAGCAGCATTTACAGGTCCTCTGACGTGGTTCAGATCCATGCTCTGATGCAAATTAGTCATGTGACTTTGGGCAAGTCATGTGCCTCAGCTTCCCCATAAGTGAAATCAGGATGACAGTTCTTGAACTGTTCCCCTTGCAGGGCTGTGGTGAGGAATGCAATCTGTAAACCTCACTGTGCTACAGAAATCATCCTTCCTACTGTTTCCATCCCTATTTCTGCCTAAGGGATTAGCAGTCCCACTCCAAACCCTCCAGGAATCCTCTCTACAACATCCCCATCTCTCCCTGGTGCTCTCCAAGGATGGGGAACCCACTGTTTGATAGCTCTGATGGCCACAGGTTTTCCTTATATGCTTCCATTGCTCCTGATTCTGCCCCTTGGACCAAGAAGGACAAAGCTAACCCTTCTAGTAACCTTCAAAGCAAACCAATAGGGCCACAGAATCTGAAAGTGGAAGGGACCTTGAAAAAATGTGGTCCAACCTGACCCTCAAGAGGAATAGCCTCTTTGACAGGGAGACAAGTGGTCTCCATCTTCCCCCCAATAACCTTTCCAACCATATGAAGCATTCCCTTCTTTCCATTCTCCCCAGCGCAAAGATACCACTGATCAGTCATAGCCACTCTGTAAAACTTTTATTTAGAAATCTTAGTCCCCAATATATTCCTCATACACATACGCTTGTGTGTGGACACACGTGCATACACACACACACACACACACACACACACACTCACTCACTCACTCACACACACACAAATGCAAGCACACTCGTCACCACCCAAAGTCCTTTTCTCTCCTGGAGTAGCACTCCCCAGTGCTTGCCTTGGTGGTCCTCCAAGGCAACAGTACCAAGGGTGATTACTCCTTCTCTGCAAGAGAATGCAGAGACCAGCCAAAATCATCCCTTACAGTACATGGACCCAAGGAGCTGCCCCCTGAAAAATATGGGGGAGCCATGTACGTACACAGACATAGGGCAGGTACCAGAAGGAATCTGGGCTCCCAGGGGACCAGGTACCATTGAAATCACAAGTACGACTAGACCCACTCCCAAAACTTGAAGCCAAATGTAACTGACGGGCTACAGCCACTGGGTTTTGTCTCATTTGGAGAAATTTACGAAGATTGTACCATCGTGTCGTTCAGCTACACACACACACACACACACACACACACACACACAGGGAGAATATGAGTGAAAAAATAGGCAATTTCCCCAAATTGTCACATTGGCCTTTGTTCTCAGAATGTTTCCTATCATGACATTCTTTTCCATTATCCTTAGAATGTTAGTTATGCTGACATTTTTTTGTATTCTCAGTGCTATTTTCCCCAGTAGAATTTAAGTTCCTTGAAAGCAGGCACTGGTGGGGTTTTTTTTGTCCATATCCTCAGCAGCTGACCCAGTGCCAGATATACAGTAGGTGCTTAATGAATGCTTGTTGAATGGAATTGAATCGTTCTTCTATTTGATTTAGTCTTATTCTTAGGATTTTCTCATGTCTTTCAGGGGAAAGGAAAAACCAAATGATTTCTGAGTCTCTGCTAAAGCCTTGGCCACCTTCCCACTCTGGATCAAGTCAGGTTGATCCTGTGATATGATCTATTCTCCTGCTCTCCTCCCAAACCTGATGCATTCTCTGAAAACCCCCTTTCCCTTCCCACTCCCTTCCCCACACACAGACACACACCTCAGCCTAAAAGAGCGAAGGTGTCTAAGTGTAACTGTTGGCCAACATCTAATGGCCTCGATTATCCAGAGAGTTCAGGCAGAAAGAGTTCGGGGACTAAATTATCTGGATAATGTACATGTGTGGAGAGCAAGAGAGAGTTCACTATTGCCCAGAGAGCTTGAGCTACAGCAAAAGTCCCTTCAGGAGGGATGCTCATGGTAACACCCACTCTTGCTTATCCCAGGCTTTAATTTTCCCCATAAGTTTTCACAATGAGTCAATGAGCTTCATGACTGCCCGGGATGGGGGTGGGGGGTGCGGGGAGAGAGACAAGATTCTGATTCTACCCCATTTGTCACTCAGAAGAATTGAGGCCCAGAAATGAGAAGCAACCTGCCAAAAGTCACACAGCAACTCAGAAAGGAAGTATGGACTAGAACCCAGGTCTACAGCCTCAATCTATATCCAGTTATCCACATGGTTCCAGTTTGCCAAGGACCAAGGTCTCTTGCTCTCACTGTGAAGCTTATGTGTCTCCCACTCCCATTTTTGCTGGCCAACCTGTCTTGTTGAAGCTGGACATCAAGTCCCAAGCTATTCTCTAGATCTCTCCCACTTTCCATAGCAACCTTGAGTTTGAAAATAGGAGCCTACCAGAAAGGAAAGCATAAGGTATGAAGTACAAGGCATAGAACATGGGAGGCCCAGGAGCAGCTGGGGCCATGTTCCCACCTTCCAACGGACATATGACCATAGATAAAAAATTTTACCTCAGTTTCTTCACCTGTAAAATGGAGACTATTTGATAGCAAAGGATCACCAAACCTTGAAGGTTGTAGAATGGAAATGATTGAGGTGAGTCGTTGGAAGTAGGTCCAGAGAGTTCAGAGCAGAGTAGGTTCAGAAACACTGAGAAACCCTCAGTGCCCACTACCAAGTCAGGCTATTGCTACCTGCCCCCCAAAAAGGAGCTGTCTCTCTTCAAGCACAGGCCAAAGCCCCCAAAAGTCAGCCACTGCTGGACCACGGACAAGCAATCTGCTCAGCTCTCTACACACAGCTGTACCTCGATGTCTACTGTCAGAGAGCAGGTAAAGTGTCATGATGTGGCCAGGGTTCAAGGACCCTGACTGGTTGGGCTGCAGAGGGATGGCCAGGCTTTCAGAGAGCACCAAGGAGTCAGTCACTATTTGATTGAAAAAGAAACCTCCACTGATAAAGACAGAAGAGGAACTGGAGTCTTCTTACAAATACTGGGGGGTCTCTTTCTCCAGCGTAGATATAGGCAGACCTCATTCTGTGCAACCTTGATGTCCAACACTTCAACCTTACACATGAGATGGATCAAGGAGTGATGATTCACTTTACAAAAAGAATTCTTCACTTTACAAAAGGGGTCACCCTAAGAGCCCTTTAAAACAGAATTTGATGTACAAAACTTCAATTTACATGTGACTTTCTCAGGAGCATGCCCTCCACATAAAGTGAGAAGCCAGAGGCTCAAAGGCTGTTTATAGGTATCTCAGCAATAAAAGAGCTTGGAGTCTTGCCTTCAAGCCAGGTCAAGTATCAGCTCATCCATTCCTAAGCCAATCTGTAATTATCTTTGTTCAGGAGCACCCATGGACTTGGTGTCTGAAAGGGCACTGAACACCAAGCTTAGACTCTTCAGGTTCGGCTCTCCATTATACATGACCAAGTTCCCCAGGTCTCATCACCAATCATCAAAGGAACCTGGGATTGGAGAAGAGCAGAACTGAAAGGACCTCTAGAAGCTACCAAAGCTAAGACCCCCATAAGAAATCTGCCCAGGGTCATAGGGCCTGTGAGCTGGGAGCAGATTCTGGGAAGATGAGAGCTTGAGAGACCAGTCAGTCCCATCTGATGAGGGGACTGAGGCCCAGAGAGGAGAAGGAACTCACCCAAGGCCACATAATAAGTCAGTAACAGTTAAGTGAAGAACCCAGGTCTCCTAACTCTAAGTCAAGGATCCTCAGCTCCCTGGATCACCCTTCTATCTGACTACTTGGATTCCTACAGTGGCTGGAATCAAAAAGCTAGCAATCAGGAATGGGATGAGACATCAGCTTCATTCCCAAACTAAACATATGATTTTTTTCTCTGGGGTCTTGGATTATCCATGTCCTCTACTGGGGAAGGCATTGGTGGCTATGCATTAATTGTGATTATGTCATCTGTGAGTGTTCTGATGACAACTGGTCGTCAAGGCTGCTCACAACTCTAGGAACAAAGGACTAGGGGTGATCACTTAGCAGCTGCACATTGTGGTGGTGGGAGGGCCAGGGCAGAGAGGGGCAGAGCGCTGGGTACCTTTCCTTCCATAGGAGGGTGCTGAAGCTCCCACTAGAAAGTGTTGACTTTCCACTCTTCCTACTATGCCTCCAGCCCTCAAGTGACCACCAATAGGCAGAGCCATAGAGGCCAGGAGTCTGGATGACTGGGGCTTAGGCCATCCCAAAGGTCAAAGTCTGAAACAGTACAATTCAGTGTCATGGGGAAGGGCAGACATAGGGGGAGTTCCTGGGGTCTGAGACCTAGTTCTGGGGATAAGGTAGGAGGTGGGGCTGGTAGGTATTTAGAGGTTCACAGAAGTACAGAAGAGTGGGGGAGAGCTGGGTCTTCTTCTTGTATGCTACCAACCATGTTGTGTCCAGAGATGCCAATTCCAGGGCCAGAGTGGGCAAAGTCCAAGGATCCAGGAGGGAGAGAGCCACCAAAGACATTATTTCAACCCCTGACCACACACACACACACAATTCTCACGACATGTGACCCACAAGGTTCAGCCACACGAGTTAAGCCCAAGAAAGGTCATCCCCTTTGCTTCCAAGTCAGTCTTTTTCTAGCCTCTGGACTGACCATTTCCCCCACTGCCAGTATCCTGCTCCATCCACTGTCCCTATGCTGCACCCCAAGTCTGCCCCAGCTCAGCCACTGGGCTGCCCTTTGGCACAGCCCATCACCGTGGGCCAGTGCCATCAGCAGGCAATAGGGCAGGGTGGAGGCTTCGAGCTGGGTGCTTGGGCTCTGAATCCTCAGTGTAGCTGTCAGGGCTGGCAGCGCCATCCAGGGAGCTGCCACAGCTGGAGTTGGGTGAGAGAGCGTCGTGAAGAAGGTCATCAGCAGCCGGCCCAGCCCCGGGTCCCGTCCCGGCTGCTCCGCCAGTCCCCGCGGGCTCCTTGGCCACGCGGCCCCGCTGGCTGCCTTCCTCCTCTTGGTCGTTGAGGAGCTTGGCTAAGAAGTTGATGTATTTCATTGCCAGACGAAGTATCTCATTTTTGCTGAGCTTTTTATCTGGTGGGTGGGTGGGAATAAGTTTTCGGAGCTCAGCGAATGCCCCATTAACGTTCTGCTGCCTCCACCGCTCCCGGCTATTGGTGAAGATGCGCCGGACGACTTTGGTGTGGGGGCCTATTAGGGAGCACAAGAGGGGAGGGAACATGGCCAGTCAGTCCTGCTTGCTCTGCCTCCCCGGGAGTTCTCCCACCCACACCATCCTCTACAGACTTGCGGAGCTGGAAGGGATGGAAAGTGCAATGATCTTCGGGTTTGGAAGATAAAACTGCAAATTGTTTTACACATCACCGTGTAACCTTGGGCAAGTCACTCAATAAGAATAGCTAGTATTTCTATAAGTATTATCTCAACCCTGTGAGGCAGATGCAGTTATTATTCCCATCTCAACGTTGGGAAAACTGAGATTGAGAAGTTAAGTGACTTTTGTTCAGAATCATACAGGAGCGGTTAGGTGGTGCCGTGTGACCTTGGGCAAGTCACTTAACCCCAATTGCCCTACTTTCCCCCCTCCAAAAAGCAAAATAAAATAAAATAAGGATCACACAGCTAGTAAGTGTTTGAGGCAAGATTTGAACCCCTTTCTTCCTGACTCCAAGGTCAGTGAGCTATGTACTGCACCACCTCACACTTAACCTTTCTGGGTTTAAATTTTTTTTTTTAATTAAAAAAAAAAATTTTCTTTTTTTTTTAAGTTCATTTTTAATTTTCAACATTCACTTCCATTAGTTTTAAATTTTCTCCCCCTCCCTCCCCCCATGATGGCATTTTCCATCATGAATCCCTTAGAATTGTTTTAGGTCCTTGCATTGCTGAGAAGAACTAAATCTATCAAAGTCAGTCATAGCACACTATGGCTATTACTGTGTGCAATGTTCTCCTGGTTCTGTTCACTTCACTCAGCATCAGTTCATATAAGTCTTTACAAGTTTGTCTGAAGTCTGCCTGTTCTTATAGCACAGTAGCATTCCATTACATTCATAGGCCACAACTTTTTCAGCCATTCCCCAATTGATGGGCATCCCCTCAATTTCCAGTTCTTGGCCACCACAAAAAGAGCTGCCATAAATATTTTTGTACATGTGGGTCACCCTCCCACTTGTAAGATCTCTTTGGGATACAGCCCTAGAAGTGAGATTGCTGGGTCAAAGGGTACACACAATTTTATAGCCCTTTGTGTGTTCCACTTTCTTGATACAGAAAATAAAATAAGTGGGAGAGACCAGAAGCTCTCTAACCTTCCCAGAGCAGGCTGATGTTGGTGCCTAAAGTCACACAAAGCCACCAAGCATCACAAAAAGGACCCACAGACTTTCCTTCTCTCCATTTTGTTTCTTTGTTTCTGTCTCTCTCTCAGTTCTTTCTGTATGTTACTCTGGCTCTAGGCTTTTGTATATTTAGCTCTCTCTACTTTTTCTCCTTGTCTGTTTCTATCTCTGTCTCTCTCTCAGTCTCTTTCTCTTTCCCCTTTCCATTTTTCTGTCTATCTGCCTATCTGCTTGTCTGTCTGTCTCCCCCCCTTTCTCTCTCTCTCTCTCTCTCTCTCTCTCTCTCTCTCTCTCTCTCTCTCTCTCCCTTCCTCTTCCTCCTCCTCCTCCTCCTCCTCCTCCTCCTCCTCCTCCTCCTTCTTCTTCTTCTTCTTCTTCTTCTTCTTCTTTGTCTTCTTCTTCTTCTTCTTCTTCTTCTTCTTCTTCTTCTTCTTCTCTCTCTCTCTCTCTCTCTCTCTCTCTCTCTCTCTCTCTCTCTCTCTCTTTCTCTCTCTCATAGTGAAAAGAACACTGATCTGGGAGACCAACCCCTGAGGTTAAAGTCCTGGCTCTGTCCCTTTGTATCAGTGATTTGCAAAAGAAGGATCCCTGAGAGGTCTCTCACTCTGATGTTCCCAGGTCCCTACCTGGTCTGACAATCATTGTTTTGTGTTCTAAAGTCCCTTCCAGATGGTTTGGTTTTTTTTAATCTAAGAAGCTTCAGAACTCTGTAATTCACTGTTATAAGGTCTCCAAGTTCTTGATCATTACATCATAGAGCATTCTATCCTGGAATTCCAAATCGAGAGTTAGAAGGGATCTTAAAGGTCATTCAGTCCAACCTCTTCATCTTATAGATAAGAAAACAAGCCCAGAGAAGCCATGACTTGCCTAAAGTCCCCTAGGTAGTAAGTAGCAGTGAAAGACTATTCCAAAGTCCCTCCAAGCTCTAACACCTTACATTCTAGGGTCTCTTCCAGCCATGACATTCTATGTTCTCCAGCCCCCTCTAGGTCTGACACTCTCATCCTAAAGTCCCTTCTAGATCCCTCTAGTCTCCTTCCTTCTCTCTGTGGGAAAACAGATTTACCTGTGAATGAAATACTGCCCCAGGGACAGTATACCAAGGCCCCTGAGGGACTCCTCCAATACCCTTCCTCCATGGGTCAAGCTGGGCTTCCTGCTCTTTGAGGCCCAGAGCAGAAAAACATAGCACACCTGCTGGGCTATCCCTAGCAGGAAATGGAAGTTGACCCCAGGGCATCAGACCCCTGGATAGGACAGTTCCACCTTGGCTGGGAAATGAGAACCAAAAACCAGCTGAGACAGCTATATTCTCCACCTGTCAGTTAACATTGATTTCTACACACACACACACACACACACACACACACCTCTTTCTATTCACTCCCGGGGTCCTCAGAGGAAAAAAAAAGAGAGGCTGGAGTCTTGATTGAAAACCCACATCTCTCCCAGAACTGCAAAATAGGGCACTGTGCACAGTAGGGGTTTCACAAATGTCTATTGTGTTGACCTGAATAGAATTGAAAAAGAACTCTCTCATTTTTTTACAGCAAGGAGCACTAAGATCCATGAAGGAGAATGATTGTCCACGGTCACACAGCTAGTTAAATTATAATGTCTTATCCTTTCACCCCATTCCCTCCTTTGCTTCTCTGTTCTTTCTCTCTCTCTGCTTTCCTATCCATCCTTTTTCCGTTCTTTCTCTCCAATGCCCCCACTCTTCCTTGCTTCTCTATTCCTATATCTCCTCTTCTCTGTTTCTTTTAGTCTCACTGAGGAGAGTGTAGGATTCACTGGAAGAGGTGGCACAAGTAGGGTGTTTGTTGAATTAAATGGGTGGCGTTTTTCCCCCTTCGAATTTTGTTCCTTTCAGGCCCACCAGTCAGCATGACTGGTTCCACAGCAACCTAGACTGCCTGTAAACACTTATGAAAGACCAACTTGGACTCATGGTTACCCTCCCCTCCTGAGCCATGACCCACCCATCAATGTCTAAAATCCTGAGTCTGGCATTCAAAGCCCTCCCTAACCTAGCCCCCACCTACCCCTGCAGTCTAATTACAAGCTACCAATGGCCTTTCTACGTCATTACCCTCTGGCCACACTGCCCTCCTCATAGGCTCCAAACATCCCTAAACTATTCCACCAGCCTTGGCCTGGACCATAGAGCCTTAGGTCTCAATCCCAGCCTTCCCCCAGGACTTTTTCCACTGGCCCAACTACTTTGTGCTTGGCATAACAAAGTCACTTTCAACTTCACAACAGCCCCAGGGGACACTGAAGTACAATCTCCCCCAACTAACAAAAAGACTGAAAATTAAAAATTAAACTTGAGAGAATCTCCCCTTCTTCATTCTGCTCCCCAGGCTATGAGGTAGGGCAGAGTGACCTGTCCCCAAGGGGATGGTGTCGGGGCCAGGTGGGAAGGAGCAAAAGGATGGACTTGATCACTCAAACCTGCTAAATTACAAACTAGTCTTGAAAGCAAAAATTTCCCACCCTTCCATTTGTCTCAGTTAAGCATTGTATCTATGCCAGACCCATACATAGGAGGTCTTGCATCTATGTCTGCTTAATTTTACTTAATTTGGCAATTTTCAGCAAGTATAGTTTAACTCCAAACTGTCTGCCCCTTTCCTACCAGCAGGGTCATGGGACCCACCTTCACTTTCACTATGCCACACATGCTCCTCAAAGGCAGAATAATTATCAGGAAAACTTCAAAAGGAAGGAGGTGGCTTAAAGGCTGAAATGCTGGGCTTGGACTCCACATGTGCCCTCGAGGCTACCAGCTGTCTGAGTCTGGGCAAGTTATTAAAGGTTATTCAGCCTCAGTTTCTTCATCTAATACCACCTACCTCAAAGTATTATTGTGAGAATCAAATGAGATAATGTAGGTGAGGTGCCAGGTAAAGCTTTAAAGTGCTTGCTATTTTAATGCTTGCTTTTTTTTTTTAACAATAAGATGGAGAAAAAAAGAATCATACTTCTCTAGCGTTTTGTTGACTTCCTCATAACTAGGGCAGTTATGAGGTAGAAAGTTTGAAGAATATTATCCTTTTTTTCAGAGGAAGAGTAGTCCAATGACTTGGCCAAAGTCACACAACCAGTAAAAATCAGGGTTACTAACAATAACAATAATAGAGGTTAGTATTTCTATAGTGTTTTAAGGAGTAAAGGAGAAGGGAGTTTGGAAGAGGAGAGAAAAAGGAGAGGAGAGCAGAGGAGGAGGGAAGGAGAGGAGAGAAGAAAAGGGAAGGAGAGAAGAGGGGAGTGGATAGACAGCAGATCTGGGATCAGGAAAAGCTAGGTTCGAGCTCCTGACACATAGTGGTTGTGTGACACTGGGGGATTTGCTTAATGTCCCAAACCATTGCCTGAGACTTTAGGCTGCAGAGTAGGGGCCAGTCTGCCTTGTTAGAGGGAGCGTCTGCACTCAGCATTCTCTACATCAATGCACCAATAAAATATGGGAGGGGGGGTATGTACGTGTGTATACATAGGTATTTGTGAATACATGTAATTCTATGTTTATGTCGATATACATACCTACTGAATACAGTGTATACATGTATGTATTGAAGTCAGAAAGTTCGAAGTTTAAATGCTCCCTCAAGCCTACCAACTGTCTGACTCTGGGCAAGTTATCAAACTCGTGTTAAGCAGTTATTGTATTAAACAGTTTACATATACATATATTCGATATACAGTATGTATGCATCTATACCTGAATATCTATGAATATGTATTATACGTGTGTGTACCAGGGGTAAAAATTATTTGGAGGGGGAGAGGGGGTCAGAGCTGGGATTCATCAGTTCAGGATTAACTATCCTCTTACAATTTAGGGCTTTAGAGAGTTGCCTGAGCGCTGAGAGATGAAGGGACTCCTCCCCTCCTCCACTCCCTCCACCCCCGACTGACTTGCAGCCAGTCTAGGTCTGAGGTGGTACTTGAACTCGCATTTTCCTGGCTCCTAGGCCAGTAGGACCTGCTCCCTAACGCTCTGACAATAAACCAAATAGTTCAATAACTGTCGCGCCGGGAGGTGGAGGCAGAAGGCGGGAAGGGGGCCAAGCCGGGCTAAAGGGCCAGGCGGGGAGGGGCAGGGCAGGAGGAAGTCCAAGGGAGGGCTGACTCACCATCATTGATCTCCACTTCGTAGGGCGAGGGTCTCCTCTTGACGCGGTTGTTGCTGGTAAACACCGGGAAGGGGTCTGGCTCCCCGAAAAACCCGCTGTACAGAGCAAAAAAAAAATGGCGAGAGAAGCGGAGTCACCAGCCTCCACCACCGTCACACACACCAGGCCGGGGGCCGAGGGTGTATTGGCCCAAATATCCCTTGCGTACCCCCCCCTCCTCTTCCTGTCCTTGACTCCTTCGTGACGAGTCGAGGGTCAGCAAAGGTCCCCAGGAAGTCCAGGGCCCTCTCCCAGCGAATCTGAGTCAGAAGAGGGTAAGGAAGAAGAGCCCCCACACACACTGGAGGGGTGGGCCTGGACGGGGGGAGGGGCTGGACGGGAGTGGGGGGGGGGGGCCTGTATTAACTAGATGCTCAAAAGGAAACAAGACCCAGGCTGAACAAGACCCAGGCTGATGCGGGAGGGAGATCAGGGCCCGGCAGGGTTCTGTCAAAGAGCTCTGGCTCCACATCTTGGCAGGGTAGAAGAGGAAGAGGAAGAAGGCCGATAGCATACACGCGCACAGCCTCCCTCTATCCCCAACATTTTCTATCCGACGCTCTTCCACCACAGTCAGATGGACCGACTCGGAGGGGCGAGGGAGACCTTTTAGAATGGCAGACAAGTATAGGAAATGAGACAGAGAGAGGAAAGGGCATTATGAAACGAACACACACAGAGGGCAAAGGCAAACAGAGGGAGCCCTAATAAGCACAGATCAGTTGGAGGATCAAGGAGAAAGATTCAGACACAGAAACTGAGACGTATACATTTAGACAGAGAGACAGTGAAAAAAAAGGAGGAGAAAGGGAGACAGACATAGAGAAAGAGGAGAAGAGGGAGGGAAAGAGAGACGGAGAAGAGTGTCCGAGGGTAGGGTCTGAGAACCGTCAGACACGAACTCAGTGTCCCGAAGCCAGGGCAAGGACAGGAAGACAAACCAATCCCCTTTGCTTGCTTTTCCGCGCGCGCACACACGCACACACACACACATACATATTCAAATCACACAGACATAATACATAGATCTGAACACACAAGCACAAAAAAAAAATGCGATACACTTGTTCCTAAAACAGTCGGGAACCTGATCTCCCACACGTAGGAGGCACACGTTGCCAAAGAGGCAACACACCTTCGTATAACCAACACAGGGTCAATTCCCGCAGAACTCTGCTGGGCTGGTTATCTCCTGGCTACTCCCTCCATTCCCCACACCCTCTCCCAACACAAACCCATTCTGCAGCAGCCCGATCCCTATCCTGGTCCTCCATCTGTCCTGGTCCTTCATCCCCATGTCCTAGTCCCCATTCTCCCACACGTTTCCCCGTCTCCGCATCTCGGTTTCCTTTCCCACATCTCAATCTACATCCCTCTCTCTACCCGGGTCCCAATCTCCACATGCTGGTCCCTCGCTCCTCCTCCCCTTTCCCGAGCCGCCAACACGAACCTGCTGAGCGAGGCGAGCGGCTGCCCGAGGCCGTAGAGCATGGCCCTGCCCGCAGCGGCAGCGGCCGCCTGTCCGGGGAGCGCGGTGGGGCTCAGCTGCACCATGCGGCCGTCGCTGGGGGGCTCTACTGGGGCAGGCGCCGTGGCCGGGGCGGGTGGCCGACACAGCTCCGTGGTGGGCACCCTCTGGCGCGCCTCTGAGTCGCGGCCCTTTAAGTCCCGGGCGCCGCCCCCCGGGCCGCGGCTGGGGGCCAACTCGATGACGGGGGGGTCGGGGGCCGGACGGCCGGTCTCCTTGGCAACGCCGTTGAGGAGGAGGAGGTGTGGGGGGGCCCGCGGTGGCTCCATGCGGGACTCGGACTCGGGCTCGGGCTCAGAGCCGCCTCCCCCTCCGCCGCCACCGCCGCTAGTCCCCGGGGCTGCATCCCGCGGGGGGTCACTGGGGGGCAGCTCAGCTGGCTGCCGCTCCATCATCCTGCAGGGACACAGACAGACAAGCAGAGACACAAGCGGATGGACAGACGGACGGACAGTCACACGGACGGACACGCAGCGCCCGCAGGCGGGGACAGGAAGCGTGGGGACCCGGGGAGGGGGCGGGGGCGGGGGACAGAGACGGGGAGGGGGAGACACACACGAGGAGGGGGGAAGAGACGACCAGAAGAAAGGTTTTATTTATTATTTACTTAATGGGAATGAAGGGAGAAGAACGAGAGAGAAAAAACGCAAAAAAATATTTCTCCCCAGAGGCGCAGAGTCCAGCCTGGGCTTCTGGAGGGGACAGGGTAGATGCAGTGGCGCAGAAAACGGGGTACACGGTCTCCTCTCCCTGCCTTCCTCTCCGTCCGCTCCTCTCGCCCCCTCCCTGCTCTCCTCTTCCTTCTCCCCTCCCCCAGTTCCCTAATCCCCCTTTCCCCTCTTTCTCCTTCTCCTCTCCCGGTCCCAGCTCTCCACTTCGTCCTGGGGCCTCGGGGACCTCGGGTGAACTGTGGAGAGCACAACTAGGAGGGAAAGAAAAATTCTCCCCTCCTTAATCCCTTAACTCAGTCCCCCTTTCCTCCTGCCCATACCCCCTTTCCCACCCTTCGCTTATACTCTAGGTGTCATCCGAAAACCCGGCCCCTGGAGGGGGCAAGCTGAGGTGTTGCTAAGGATTAGGGCTTCTCGGGATTCCAGGTACTAACAGATAACAGCGGCCGTGTCCATGCAGGCAAACGGGAGTGGGAAGAGATGATTCCCATTAATACTAGACTCCAACACACACCAGGAGAGAGAAAACTAAGGTGGCTGAGAGAAAGAGAGAGTAATTCTACTTAATGACGTATATAGCTTGTCTACACTGGTCCTTTTCAGCTGACAGGGGCATTGGTTCACAATTCGCTTCCTTATTGTCGCTACAGTTCTTCCTCCTCATCACGCAAGAACAATTTTAAGGGAGCTTTGGAGACCAGAGTGCGTTCCGTGACAGGGTCCCAGGTCTGTGAGCCCTTCTCTGTTCTCATTCTCCAACTGATACTCACTCCTGCCTACACACACACTCACATACACACACACCCTGCTGGGCTGCCGGGCCCAGTGGAGGACCGGGGTCCGGGGTTCGGACTGGGCAGGCACATTAGCCCGTCACTGCCCGAAACAGTGCGTTCGAAGAGTGATTCCGAAAGACGCGAACAATGACTAGGACCGGGTAGCGTGAATCACATCCACCTCGAAATGGTGGGTAGGAGCGGAAGCTCCTTGACAAGGATCCTCGGAGTTGCCCCAGGGGCACAGAATCCCAAGCCCCGCCTCCCCTGCCTGCAGAGCGGGAGTCGCGCGGGTTGAAAGGCAGGGGAGGAACCAGATACGGAATGGGGATTCGAACCAAGCGGGACGGAACTAGTACTGGGGACTGATAACGAAAGTCTAGGAACAGGCTCCTGATCAGGACTCGGAGGCGAATTCACCCTGCTCTGAGTCACTCAAGCCCTCTTCTTTCCTCTCCCGGTCATCCCCAGTACCTAGAGGGCGGGGAGGTAAAGTACACATATGTCCCTGGGAAAGAAATGCTAACTGCCCCAAAGTTGGAGGGTTGAGAGGAGGAGGAATCCCCCAAGCTCACGGCTGCCAGGCGCTTCCCAAGCCTATCTATGAGGATACGGAATGGCCAGGGAAGGCCAAAACCCGGCTGGCTCTCAGCTACTGGACTTGGTGGTGTCGAGAAAGCCCTGGGTTCGGATTCTAGCTCTGATCTTTGCCTTCGTAAGCCCTTGGACTCTGGAGGGGACCAAGCCGTTCACCTCACGTCGGAGCCTCATTCTGATCTTTAAGAAAATGGGGCTAAGGTTCTTCGCACTGCAGCCACACGGGGAAAGGATCGAGGAGGTGTGGGGAAAGTTTTGTCAACCTGAAGAGAAGGGGAGACAGAAATAGGAGAAGGGGCTCTCGCTAGGAATGGATTCATAGATTGGAAAATCCCTGGGAAAGAGGGCTGGGGGGAGAACGTGGTAACCTAAGGAAGGCCGATAGAGCCCTGACGTTGGGGGTGGCCCAAGACCGCTGGTTCTCGAAGGTTAGCGGCCCTAAGAGAGGCTACCCAACTTAGCTCCGATGTGGGTTGGCCCTGCCTAGCCCCGCGCTGCTCAGCCAATTCCAGTCCTGCCTTCCTCCGGCCCTGGGCCTGCCACACCAGCTGCAAGCTGAGCCTAGCTGCCCAGATCCTCTTGAGGGCCTGGGGGCCTCTGCAACATGGACTCTAGGGCCGCAACTCTTTCGAGGCTCGGACTTTGACAGCTCCAGGCCAAAAAGACCTCCTCAGTCTGCATTTGAATAGAAACTTTCATAAATAAATGTTCCCTAAATTGAATTTGTTTGATTTTATTTTGGTGAAAGTAAAACAAAAAGAAAAAACACACACACACATACGAAAAAATAAATCAAAACAAAACGAAAAATGGGTCATGTTCGCCAGAAACACTGGGAGTTGAAACACCGAAACACTCTGCATTAGATGCTCGTCTCGGAGGCTTTCGGAGACAATTGCCAGTGTGAGCTAGACAGCGATCATCCCCCGCGGGCAGGCGTAGGAGGAAGCGGCTGGGGCTAAGGACCCTCCCGGGCTAAGGGAGTCCAAATGCTTACTGGCCATGATCTGAGGTGGAGTGAGCTCAGCAGCCGCAAGCTCCCTAAGCCTATACAGGAGCCGAGGGGAGGGTGCTCTGGGCCCTCTCCCCTTCTAGGCTAGCGTGGGCAGAGGCCTTCCCTGGGCAGGGGTGGATGGCCTAGTGGATCTCACACCGCTTTGGCCGTATTAGCCGAACTCCAAGTCCATAACAGGGTTCTCTCGGAGAGACAGCCTCTTGGCCCCTCAGTTTCGCCAGCGTCTTCCTCCCTCTACCCTCCCTCTCCCTGGACAGTCTCCCCACCTCCTTAGCCTTCTAGGGCCCCAAATGCCGGATGGTGGTCTGGTCCAACTCTCTGGGCAGGCAAACGTGTGGTGAAGGAAAAGGGCTTCCTGGTTTTTATTTTAAAGGGGACAATGAGGGGCGGAGGAGAGACAGTGGAAGTAAAGCACCAAATACCACGAGGGCTGAGTACCCGGCGAGAAAAATTCCCCCAAACGATCATCTGAATGCTAATACAACGAATAAGAAGAAGAAGCCCTAAAGGGCTTTCCTCACAGCAATCCTTTGTGATAGGACGTTCACGGACATAAACCCCGTTTCACAGAAGAAACTGAAGCCGGGTGGGAGAAAGCGGTTTGATCAAATGGTGGAACAACTCGAAAACTGCTTTAGAGGCGAGCTTTAAGCCAAGGCTTCCAGGGCAGATCTAAGCTTCTTTCCATTCACACCCCCTCCTTTGTGCTCCTCCTTAACGACGTCCTATCCAAGAACTACCGAGGCCATTGTTTTCTATGGACATTAGTCTCTCCTGAACCGAGTTTAGCATCAGGGGACCTGGGATCAAATCCCAGCTCTGTCATATTGCCTTTGTGACCCCAACAGTTCAGTCTTTTCACCTCCTTCACCATCTCTCTAAATCAAGCTCTAAATCTCTCATCTTTTCTGTGCCTTGGAAGGTAAGGTTCTGCCATGGAACCCTTGGAACTGTCCTGGACACTCACCATTTACCCAGTAAACACTTGTTGAATGAATGGCTTACTCCATATGTGACCTTTGACAAGTGCTGTCCCTTGTCTGGATCTCAGTTTCCGTACCTATAAAAGGATGTGACTGGACATGATGATCTCTATGGTTGGGCTTGTAAATATTTGTGTCTTCTCTTTCTTTCCCACCCTCAATAGATAGTCGATTTCTTAAGGAAGGGGCTGAGTTTTGGGGATTTGTCTTCATTCAAAAAAAAGTTTTTGTTTTGTTTTAATGAATTGTGTAGTTTAGGCTCTAGAAAATGTCTTCCTGCTAGGAGAGGTAAAAAAATAATCCATTTCTATAGCCTTCACAACTGTCCCTTCAGGTAAATGGGAAGGTATATAATTCCCTATCTCCACCTTCCACCTGATGCCTGGACCTGCCCAAGGTCACACAGATAGGCAGCATCAGAGCCAGATCCCAAACTATCCTTGCTTGTGCACTGGGCTCTACAGCATTATCTAGTTCCTGACATAGACACTACCACCCTCTGTCCCCCTCCACAGTCCTGAGTAGCAGAGCACCCCTGAGCTGCCAGGAAGGGACAGGACCAACCAATGATAAAAGTTGCCTGGTATATTAACACCAAATACCCAGCAGGAAAAAGGGGGGGGGGGGGAATCCACTACATTAAAACCTCCAACCTTTGCCCAATGGTTGGGATACTGAAAACAGAGCAGTAGAACCCCAAGAAGAACTGCCTCCCACAAGACAAAGTCCCCTCTCGAACTAGACTCCAGGACTGGGTGTCCTAACACAGCCTTGACCAAGACATCTGCTCCGGTATCCTCAGGTTAATCTGAGTTTCAGAAATGATGGTAAGTCTACCAAAACTTTGGAGTCTACAGGGCTTGGGGAAGCTTTCTCTAGTCCAGCAGCAATTCCAATTAGGTGAGAGTGTTGCTGTCTCATCCCAACGCCACAGCCCTTTGCCTAGCCCTAGACCATTCCTTCAAATTTATCTCACTTCCCTTCCATCAGAATGATTTGTATGCTTGTCTTTCTCTCCCCTAAGGGTGTAAGTTCCTTGAGGACAGGGCTTCAGCTACATTTTTCTATAACTCCAGAGACAGCACAGGAACCTAAGTACCTGATAAATATTTCTTGCGTTAGATTGAATTTTTACAAAAGAGTAAACTCAGGGAGTCTAAAGGAGGAAATGACTCGTCCAAAGTCACACAGTGAATCAATACCAAAGACAGAAGCAAATCCTGACCATCATGACCCTCTTCCTTCATCACCACCAGCATCTTAATTCCCATACTTCTGCATGGTTGTTACCACTACCACCTCTATCCTCATCATACTCTTAGATTCCTTAGCTTCTGATAATATTTCCCTTAATTGCAACCTTCTAAGTCAAGAGAAGCCTTCTCTAATCTTCCCAGCTGACAAAGCTCTCATACTCAATTTACCTGCGATTTAATGTTTCATTGACGCATTCTATTTCCCAGTAGAAGGAAAGCTTTTTGAGAACAAGAGTCGTTTTGCATGCTTTTAATTTTGTTTCCCCATTGCCTAGATCAGTATCAGCTCTGAGAAAATGTCTGTTGAATTTATTTGAATCCCAGCTCGACTTCGCACTAAGCTAGACGCTTCCTGATAGCCAGGATAATACCATTTCCCCCCCCCCCCCCCGCCCTTGAAATTGTTCTGTATAAATATTGTATCATATCAAATTAAAACGTCTGGTCCTTCCTGAGTCGGGGGGCGGGGGGAAGAATTCATTCTCCCCTGCTTCCTTTCCAGGACGAGGAAGCCGAGCGGTCCTTAGCACTGCCATCCCCAATTATCAAGTACCGGCCACCTTGGGGCTACGGGTTTGCCCTCCGCTCCAAGAGCTTCTCCATCAACTTTTACCGGCTGCCCCTCCCAACACGCACAGAGATACACCGTCCCTTTATCCCCACTCCAGCTAAAAAGCAGTCACACTCACCTGGGGCATATTTAAAGGGGCAGGCTCCTAGCTGTTGGTTCTCCACCTTTCCCCACTATGGGGGGCGGGCCGGTTGGAGGACAGGACTAGCCGGGGTCCTTGGTCTCCACCTCCCTCTCTAGAAGGCAACCGCAGCGGCCTACTCCAGCGCGGCCTGCCAGGGGAGGAGAGCCGGGAGGTTCCAGGAAAGATCAGGAGAGGGAAAGGGGGGGGGGGGGGGGAGAGGGAGAGAGAGGGAGAGAGAGAGAGAGAGAGAGAGAGAGAGAGAGAGAGAGAGAGAGAGAGAGAGAGAGAGAGGTCAGTCTCTCTGCCGGTTATTCACGTGTCCCCCTCCAAGCCCCAGGGATCCGGTCGGATATAGAAAACACGCCCCTTTGAGCAAAGTCCCGCTTCCAGGGCCAGTGTATATGGGAGGGGGTCCTTTGGGGTTACTGGGCACACGGACCCCACAAAAGTTTCCAGCCCTCAGCAATCAGAAACAGAAGCACCTCCCACCCTAGTGACTCCCCAACCTGGACCTGCTGCAGGCTAAGAGTCCCAGTGCCCTCGGAGGCCCAGGTGGCCGCGGGCCTAGCTAGGTCTGGCCAGTGCCCTGTGCTGCCCTGGCCCAGCCCGCCTCCCGAGGGGCGGGTCCTTCTTTGTGTGTCCGGCTTCGAGAACTCTCTGCACAGTCCCAGGCTGTCCAGAGAGTACTCGTTAAGAGGAGGCCCAGGGAAACCCTGCGGTAGACCCTGAAGTCTGGAAGGTTGGGGCGGAATTTAGGGATCCCGGGCCAGATAGGAAAAACTAGATCTCCCACATCGGGAAGGGGGTGGGGTATCTTGCTAGAAGTCCATGGCAGAGCCGGCACTGGAGCAGAGGCTGGGTTCCTCTTTGCCAGCCTCGTAAGGAGGGTGTAAATGGATCCCCAGAGTAGTGCTCATTTAAAGAAACTAGGGGTGGGTTGGCATGGTTTTGGGGTGGGGGTGGGGGACGAGAAACAGTCAGCCCTCCGCCGATTCACTGAAGTCAGACCCGAGCCTAGCATCGGGGCTGGTCTTCGCCTGAAATCAAGCCAACCCGATTCGGGCTCCGGGAGACCCGAGGAAGGTTCCCTTGCCTAGTAGGGCAACGGCTGGGAGAGAGCGGGCCTGAAAATCATTATTTGACTTCATCTTGTCCGCAGTTCCCAGGTGATAGCTTAGGCAGGAATAATAACTCCCTTTTGTGGAGTGCCTTCAGATTTGCAAGGCGCTTTCCTCACAAAAATGAGGTCAATTTCCCGATACCTCCACTTCCCCAGTTACAAAAATTCCCAAACGAAAACGCAAAGAATCCCCCGAATCTCGCTGCGGAGAACCCCGCCTCGGAGGCAAGGGCGTCTTCTCCCACGGTGAGAAGGGGAGGGTTGGGCTGGTGGAAGCCATTGTCCGCATTATCTCGGGCAAAAAGGGCGGGGGGGGGGGGGAGGGGAGCCTAGCCTGCTGCGGAGAGACAAGAGGGTCTTTATTTTATTGGAGGCCTAAAGGTGGCATTTCTATGGATCAGAATCTCGGGGCAATAAAGAGGATCTCCTTCCCTACACCTGTGTAGGTACTGCCTTGCAGAAAATATCTGGATAATTCTTCCGGAGTTTTCCCAAGGAGTTTATTCTCTCTGACTCTGGATTCCCACGAAATATGGGGTAGACTGGGGAAGGAAGCTTTGCTTTCTCCTTCTGGCCCTCTGCCTCTGCCTCAGGCTCGCTCAGAATCTCCTCCAAGCTCCACCAGAGACCCCTTTCTCGACTTGGTGTTGGTCCCGGCTCCAGCCAGAGTCGGCGGCCCTAGAGGAAGCGGATCCTCCCTTCACTGCAGAAAAGGATTCCGGAGAACGATCTCGCCGCACAAAGCACTTTGTTCCTGTCCAGACAGGGGCCCAGGACCCACCTCCCTGCACGCCCCCCGAGAGGCTTGATAAAGGGGGGTGGAAACGAAGGCATTCCCAAGCTTTCGTTTTCTTCTAGAAATGAAAATCTTCGCCGAATTGCAGGCAACCTAGACGCCGCTATCTCCTGACTGCCCTTCGACACAGATGCGGATATTTCGATCGCGAGGCTCTGGCTACCCGGGACGCCAAGCTTGGGGCGGGATGGGGTGAGAGTGAGTGGGCAGGAGAGGAGAAAAACTCTCTGGCCGAGGGGGCTGGTGCACTACACTGGACCAGAGATATCCCAGGACGGAGCTCCAGCCCAGCAGGCAAAAACGACCTGAGATGGAAAAGCCCTGAAATTGACTAGCCAGAGTAGACAGGCCAGAGCCCAGCAGAGTGGAAGGGCAGACCAGGCCCCACCAGGTCAGGCCGGGAGGGGGTCCTGCTGGTCTAGAGAAGATTTGCTGTGAAGCTTCTGCCAGGCTCCGAGAATAGAAGGGACGGCAGGAGAGGGGAGGGAAGCAATCCTACCTGGCCCTGGTCCCCTTCTGTCAAATCTGCCCCGCCCCAGACCGAAGCTCAGGGCCCCCGACACCCCCTCCGGAAAAGGACGAATACCAAGGTACTGCCCATCCACTGGGTGTCCGACACTCCGAGCTGCCATCGGTCCCCCAGGAAACCATGGTCGGGAATAAACCAGAAGCCCCGTGAGGTGCCCTGGACCTCCCTGGCCTGGGCACACGAGCGCGCGCGCGCGCACACCACACACACACACACACACACACACACACACACACACACACTAGCACACTGACAGACTCGCAACCTAATTAGGAGAGAACGCCCCAGGTTCTAGCCTGGTCAAAACCCTGCACCCACGATCTCTTACAGTACCCCAGACCCGCGTCTGAGAACACACACGGCCCACGCTGCACAGCCACACACCGCCCCACAACCCGACGGTTCAGCTACCCTGGCCACAGTACAAGCCCAGGTGGTCACATGCACACACAACCCGGCCCTATGGCGGTCGTTACTAGAGGGCCCAGCCCGGCTGATAACCCGCACACACAATCCCCGCACAGACCCACACTGCCACAATCTGGACGCACGCACACAACTAAGAAGAAGAAATAAACACCAACCACCGCCTTGCGCATTTCTGTATATTGCGTAAGAAAAAAAAAGGGAAGGAAGGAAGAGGGTCTGGGAGGCGGGGGCCCGGTTGATGAGGGGCGGGGTGGGGGTGGGGGACGCGGCGGTTAAAACACGCACTCACACTATCAAAAGGAAGCTGGGAAATTAGCCCGGGTGCAGATTGAGAACAGAAGGGGGGGGCGGTCGGCGTGGGGGTGGGTGTCCGGGACTCCTCATAGGAATAAAGGCACGGGTGGGCTACTCACCGTTCTGCGCGGCGGAGCCATTTTCCGGCCTATTCGAGGGTGCGCCCCCCTCCCTTGCTCAGCCTCCTTCCCCTGCCGCCCCCCCCTTTCCCGCCCCCGCCCCCGCACGCCGCGGCGCTGGTGGCTTTGCCACATCCACATTCGCTCTAATCCCACCTCACGTCCCCTTCCTACTTAGCATGGCGGGCGGAGCGGGCGGGCGGCCCATGTGCGCGGCCGAGATAAGGCGCCGCCGCGGGCCCGCCGGCCCCTGATAAGCGCCGCGGCCCATTACGGGCCGAATGATTCATTAGACTTTGGCAATTTCATCCAAGGGGAGCGGAAAATGATTGCAGGGCGGTGTGCGGGGTGGAGAAAAGACTGGGGAGGGGGACCGGGCCTTTCCAGAGGCACCCGCGGCCGGCACTCACTGGACCCCACAGCCCAGGACTCTTAGTTCCCGACTCCCGCGGTGCTCTGCGTCCGGTGGTGTCCAGCGACCTGGGCCGCCACTAGCAACACCAATTCAGCTCCCGTAGCCACCCCCGTTCTGAGTAAACACAGACCCGTTAGCGCGTCCCTGGGCCCCAGTGAATCCCTGGGATGGGGGAAGGAGGAGCAGTAACTGGGTGGACAGCAGTCGGTGGATGAAAGGCTCCCAGAGCTGAGCCGTGCAGGCCCTGGACTCACTTCCCCTTCTCTGAATGTCAGACCCTGGGCAGGATGTGGCAGGCATCCTGGGGCTAAACCACAACCCAGGAGCCCCAGGGCTTGGGGTAGCCAGGAGGTGCCGAAGCCCGGGCAGCTCAGACACACACTGGACACCGCGACGGGGACAAGGGCGCCAGCACTCGTCTGCAAAGTGTGGGCAGTCAGGGAAAATGGCGATTCAAGAAGAGACAAGCCCTCGAAGTCCACTCGCCCAAAAAATTCTCTAGAGACTGCCCCATGTTTATGCCTGAAGAGGGACGGTTGGAGATGTAGGCCCCCCCCCAAGGAGGGGCAAGCCGAGCCCAGGGACAGAATCCTGGAACCAACAGGTAGAGTAGCTCAGCCTGACACGGCTCTACACAAGGCAGAGGGTCAGATTCGGCGCCAGTAGACTGAGGCGGTAGATTTTGGGGGAGCTATAGTCCTCAATGCTTCACGTTGTTGCCCCTGTTGATCTCAGCCATGGGAAGAGACACTGACTGGACCGATGAACGATTGTCAGATTGATGGGTAGGTGGATTGGTAGACTGGTGGACTGAAGTACTTGTCTACTGAGTCAAGGTGGGCCTGAAATCTGCACTGGTTCTGGGAGCGCTCACACAAACAAAAGTAGGGTTCCTCAAAGGCCTGAGACACTGAGTTAACTGTAAGCAATCCATCCGGCTGCATTTGCCCACAAATATAGTTACAGCTGCTGAGCAGAGCAGTCAGACTGTTCAGTCCAATCCAGTCCATTTCAAACTTCATGAAGCCCATTTGGGGTTTTCTTGGCAAATGATTCTCAGATCTATTGTCCTTCCTTGACGTCTCTTCTGACCTCCAATCTCACTCATATGAACTGCCTATTGGACATCTCAAATTCAACGTGCCCAAGGCAAAAGTCATTATTCTCCCCCCCCCAAAAAAATGTCCCCCTTTTTGAATTTCCCTATGGGTGGTACCACTGTCCTCCCAGCCATCCAACCTCTTGCCCCAAATATAATCTTTTGCTAAGTCTTATCATTTCTACCTTCACAACAGGTCTTGTACATGTCCCCTTCTCCCCACTCATATGGCTGCCATCCCAGTGCCATGCAGACCCTAAGCATATTTCACCTGGATCACTGCAATAGCCTACTGGCTGGTCTTCCCACCTCAAATCACCGAACTCTAGACCATCCTCCAATCAGCTGTCAAAGTGATCTTATTAAAGAGGTCTGACTATCCCTCTCCCACCCAGGAAACTCAAGTTTGAGAAAAGCTATTACCCAGAGGTCCAAATGTAAATTCCTCTGGCTTTCTTTTAAAGTCCTTCATGATAGCAGGGAGGGCAGATTGGGGAAGAGGGTAATTAGAAGCAAACACTTTTGAAAAGGGACAGGGTCAAAGGAGAAAACAGAATAGATGGGAGTCAGGATAGGATGGAGGGAAGTATAGTTAGTCTTTCTCAACATGACTGCTATGGAAATGTTTTGCATAACTACACATGTATAACCTATATTGAATTGTTTGTCTTCTCAATGGGGGAGGGGCAATGAGGAGA
>CM053584.1:26602878-26634495 GCA_028627135.1 Pseudochirops cupreus | reverse complement strand
TAATGGGGTATAGAAATCCATCTTGCCCTACAAGAAAGTAAGGGGAGAATTGGGGGGGATATAAGAGAGAGCAGATTGGGGGAAGGGGTATTCAGTATGCTTGCCATCTTGGGGGGTAGGGGAAAGACAGGAGAAAATTTGTAGCTCAAAATCTTGTGGAAATGAATGTTGAAAACTAAAATTAATTAACTAAACATTAAAAATAAATCAATAAAAGAGACACGTATCTTTTTTGTATCTTAAAAAAAAAGTCCTTCACAATTTCCCATTCCTACCTTTTCAGTCTTCTTACATTTCACTCTTCTTCATATACTCCATGTTCCAGCAACACTGGCTTTCTTGTTATTCCTCAAATAATAATTTATATATATATGTGTGTATATATACATATATACACACATATATACATATATATACACACACACATACATGCACACATAGTACAATATATACAGTATAATATATATTATGCTATAATGTATAGTATGTATATATATATATGCATATATAGTTTTTAAGGTTTGCAAAGCACTCTAAAATATAATCTCATTTAAGACTCAACAGTCGTGGGAGGTGGGTGCTATTATTATCTCCAATTTGTTGTGGAACACACTGAGACAAAATAAGGTTAAGTGACTTGCCCAGGATCACACAGCTAGAAAGTATCTGAGGCAGGATTTGTACTCGGGTCTTTCTGACTCCAGATCTATTGCTACTTTGATCCCAACTCCCAACTCCAATCCTCTGCATTTTCATTGGCAGTATTCCGTGGGCCAGATTGCAGGAACAGCATGCATTTAGCAGCTTCTGGGTCACAGATTCAGCATGCACTGAGAAAGAGACCTATGTCTAGGGGATAGGGACAGCTAGGGGGAAGGGGTATTCAGTATGATTGCCACCTTGAGGGGTAGGGGAGAGACAGGGATAGGGGTGGCAGAGAACAGCAGAAGCTAGTGGGCTCTAGCTATGTACTGAGCAAAGAATAAATTCGGAAGGAAACAGTCGTTGTGTGGCAGTGACCCCAGGAGCAGAGAAAAGACTCTAGGCCTCCAACCTAGACCAAGGCCTACAATGGAATAACTAAGGCAAGGATCCCAGGCCAAAAGGGAAGCTACAGTCTGAACCAGCCAAGCTTCCAGGTTAGCAGACAGTAGCTGAGCCCAGCAGTAGTCTCCTGGAACTTCCAACCAGGAGCAAGACCATAGTCATGTTGTTCAGACTCAAACATAAGTCAAGAAGTTGAAGTGTTTAGACTAGGAGAGCGACAAGAAGTCTTTGTCCTAGATCATATTACTTTGGGAGCTCTGAAAGCTTGCAAGTCTCCAGGCTGTGCTGTTTCTGAGATTCTGGAATAACACAATAGTCAACACTTCCAAGAAAGCAGCAGAATGAACTAAGAGGACAAAAACTTAGCTGAGAGAGAGAGAGAGAGAGAGAGAGAGAGAGAGAGAGAGAGAGAGCACAGATCCTGACCCCAAGAAAAAAGCCAAGGCCAAAAAATAGGTTGGAAGAATGAGCTAACAGAAAAAAAAAAAAAAGAATTCCACAAAAAAAAAAAAAAGAGTTATCATGGTCATAGTGAAGGCTCAAGACACAGACCCAGAAAAAGAGAATTACTCCTAGACATCTATAAACAGAACTCAAACAGGAGATGGAGAAGCAGTAAGACATCAAGCAAAGAAGAAGGGAAGAAAGAGTGATTATTGGAAACAAGTTTGAGGACTGGAAGAAGGAAAGTGAGGAATTCTTTTTTAAAAATAGTATTTCCTCCAATGATATGTAAAGACAATTTTTAGCATTCATTTTTTTACAAGATCTTGAATTCCACATCTTTCTCCCTCTCTCCCTCCCTCCCCTTGTCCTAAAATGGTAAGCAATTTGTTAAAGATTATATATGTGCTATCATATAAAATATATTTCCATATCATTCACAGTTGTAAAAGAAGAAACAGATCAAAAGGGAAAAAAAAAACCACCAAAAATAAAGTAAAAAAAGTATGCTTTGATCTGCATTCAGAGTCTGTCAGTTCTTCCTCTGTATGTAAATAACATTTTCCATCATGAGTCTTTTGTAATTGTCTTGGATCATTGTGTTGCTAAAAACTAAGTCATTCATAGTTGATCATTGCACAACGTTGCTGTTACTGTGTACAATGTTCTCCTGATTCTGCTCACTTCACTCAGCATCAGTTCATGTAAGTCTTTCCAGGTTTTTCTGAAATCTGCCTGCTCATCATTTTTCTATAGAACAATAGTATTCCATTACATTCATATACCACAACTTGTTCAGCCATTTGCAATTGATGGGCAGCCCCTCAGTTTCCAGTATTTTGCAATCATAAAAAGAACTGCTATAAATATTTTTGCACATGTTGGTCTTTCCCCTTTTATATGAACTCTTTGGGATACAGACCTAGTAGTGGTATTGCTGGATCGAAGAATATGCACAGTTTGGTTGCCCTTTGGGCATAGTTCCAAATTGCTCTTCAGAATGGTTTGATCAGTTCATAACTCCATCAACGGTGAATTAGTGTTCCAATTTTCCCACATCCTCTCTAACATTTATTTTACTTTTTTTGTGTGTGAGGTAGTACCTCAGAGTTGTTTTTATTTTCATTTCTCCAATGAAAAGTGATTTAGAGTACTTCTTCATATGGCTATAGATACACCTTTGATTTCTTCATCTGAAAACTGCCTATTCATATCATCTGACAATTTATCATTTGGGGAATGGCTTGTATTCTTATAAATTTGACTCAGTTTTCTATATATCTGAAAAATTAGGCCTTTATCAGAGACACTTGCTGCAAAGATTGTTTCCCAGGAAAATGAAGAATTCTTGATGGATGACCTAGAAAACAAGGAGCATTGTCACCTTTTTTAAGTGGGGGAGGGGAGAAATTTAGTGTAGGTTTGGAGTAGCCCCTGTGGGGAATGAGACAAATAATCATTAGACAGTATGTAATGAGTGAATTCCATATAAATGGAACAATCAGGACAGTTAAAATTCAGAGAATAAAGGCAACCTGCTGACTTAGTGTGGTCTGAAGAGACTTCCTAAAGGAAACATTTTGATCTGTGCCTTTTGGCACAGGAAAAAAAAAGTGGCACCTGTTATGGTGGCACACATCTGTAAAATGAGATTAAGGTCAATGGATTTCATGATCTTGTGAGTTCTGAGTTGCAGTGGGACATGACAGTTAGGTGTCTGAAAATTAGAATTAATCAAACAGAAGTCAATGATTCCAAGAGATATCAAGAAATGCCAAAACAAAATGAAAAGACTGAAGAAAAAAACACAAGAAAATGTGAGATATCTCACCACACACACAAAAAATAGCCGATCTGGAAAATAGATCCAGAAGTGAATATTTAAGGATCATTGGACTACCTGAAAGTCATGACCAAAAAGAGGATCTAGATATCATATTTCAAGAAACAACCAAAGAAAACTGTCTATATCACTTAGAACCAGAGGTCGAAATGGAAATAGAAAGAACCCATTGGTCACTTCTTGAAATAAACCCCCAAAACTAAAACTCTGGAGAATATGATAGCAAAAGTGCTGAGCTTCAAGGTCAAAGAAAAACTGCTACGAGCAAACTAAAAGAAAACATTTAAATATTGAGGGGCCACAATCAAGATCACACAAAATTTAGCAGCCACCACCAAAAAGAAATGGCCAGTTTGGAATACAATATTCTAAAAGGCAAAGGATATAGGCTAGGAACGAAGAATAACGTACCCAGGACAACTGAATATAAAAGTACAAGTGAAAAGTGACACTCTAATAAAATAGAGGACTTCTAAGCATTCCTGATTAAAAAAAAAAAGACCAAAGCTTCATAGAAATTTGGAAGCACAAACACAGGACTCAAGAGAAACATAAAAAGGTGAAGATAAGAACAATCATAAGGGACTAAACAAGGATAAATTGCTTACATTCTAAGGAGGAGAGATACACGTGTCTGCTCTGAGGATAGAGAGGGAATCTAATTAGGCAGAAGACCTGGAAATGGTTCCATTATGTCTTAATGATCTTAAAACAAAAATGGAAGGAGAGGGAGAAGGGGGAGGAATGTGAAAGAAAAATATCTCACATTTTCAGAATGTACAAATAGAAATCTAAACAAATAAGGATAAAGGGGAGTGGATGATACCTGAACCTCATTCTCATCTAAATCGGTTCAAAGGAGGGAAGAATACACACACAGAGTTGAGTACAAGAGAAGAGGGCATTAGAGGGAAAGTAGATTAAGGCAGGGATAACTCCCAAGCAAAACAAACCCCAGTTCAAGACTTACAAAAACATTTAGAGCTCTTTGGCATTGGCAAATAATTGGAAACTGAGGAAGTGCTTATCAGTTGGGGAACAGAGAACTACTACACAAGTTGTGGGATATAAACTTGATGGAATACTATGGTGTTCTAAGCAATGATGGAGAGCACTTCAGAGAAACCTTGGAAGACTTTTTAAAGTGATGAAGAATGAAGCGAGTCGAACCAGGAAAACAACTTAGACCAAGATGGCAACATCGTAAAGTAAAATGACTTGGAAAGACTTGGGAATCCTTTTCAGTGTAATGACCAGCCAGGATTCCAGAGGAATAATGATGAAACATGCTACCCACTGCCTGATAAAGATACACAGTACAGATATTTCAGTACAGAAAGAGATTTTTTTACATGATCAGTGTGAAAATTGGTTTTGCTTAAATAAATATATGTATATATATATATATACACACACATATATATGTATATGTATTTCTGCATATTCTGGGCATGTTTTTTCCTTCTCAAATGGTGAGGCATTGGAAGAGAAATGAGGCATGTTCTTTTAGAGTGAAAAAAAACTTTAAAAAAGTATGTCTAACCATAGTATTCTCTAGCTCAAGAACATTCATTCAGTGGTTCCCTATTATATAAATTTTCCTTCCTGAAAGTTAAGTCTGGCAGACTATTTGACATCCACTGATAATCATGGGGAAGAGGGAAGGACTCTGGTGGGAGCTGATGAGCTATCAATCACATTAGAAAGTCACCTCTCAAATTTATAAAAGGCGGGCAGGAAGGACTTATTTGAACAAAACTATTTATAGCAGCTCTTTTTGTGGTGGCTAAGAATTGGAAATTAAGGGGATGCCCATCAACTGGGGAATGGCTGAATAAGTTGTGGTATATGAATGTAATGAGATACTATTATTCTATAAAAAAAAATGATGAGGAGGCAGATTTCAGAAAAACCTGGAAAGACTTACATGAACTGATGCTGAGTGAAGTGAGCAGAATCAAGAGAACATTGTATACAGTAACAGCAACATTATGCTATGACCAACTATGAATGATTTAGTTTTTAGCAACACAATGATCCAAGACAATTACAGAAGACTCATGATGGAAAATGTTATTTACCTACAGAGAAAGAACTGATAGGCTTTGTCATGATCAGCTTTGATAGACTTAGCTCTTCTCAGCAGCACAATGATCCAAGACAATTCCAAAAGACTCATGATGGAAAATACTATCCACATCCAGAGAAAGAACTGTGGGGTCTGAATGTAGATCAAAGCAGACTATTTTCTCTCCTTTTTTTGTTTTTTCTTTCTCATGGCTTTTCCCTTTTGTTCTGATTCTTCTTTAACAACATGACTAATGTTTCCACATATGTTAAATATGATTGTACATGTATAGCCTATATCAGATTGCATGCCATCTTGGGGGGGAGAGGAGAATTTGGAACTCCTTACCTTATAAAAGTAAATGTTGAAAACTAAAAATAAATAAATATTTTAAAAAATAAAGTCTAGCTCCAATCTCTTCAGAGCTGTTGAACAAAAATTCCCTCACGTAATCTTTGGCCAAGGCAAACTTGCCTATTTATTCCTTTCTACTACCTACCTCTCTACCACCTACAAATGTGCCTATGTTCCTCTCTCATTAAAAAACCTTCACTTCATCCACCCTTCCCTAACAATAATTCTATATCTTTCCTTGTTTTCCATGGCCAAACTCCTTAAGAAGGCCTTTTATTTGCTTTTCTTTCACTCTCTTCTTAGCTCTCTGCATTTTTGCTTTGTTGCCCTTTAAAGTTATCAGTCATCTATTAATTGTCAAATATAGTGATCTTTTTTCAATCCTCATTCTTCTTGACCTCTCTGGAAACTGATTTCACCTCCTTCTTGTGACACTGCTTTTTCCTGGTTCTCTTCCTACCTGTCTGCCTGCTCTTTCTCAGTCTCCTTAATCGGATATTCATTCAGATCACACCTGCTAATTAAGGCTGTCTTTGGTCAGTTTCTCTTCTCCCTCTATATCTCCCTTGTTGGTATCATCAGCTTTTATGAATTCAATTAGCATCTCTTTGCAGATGATTCTCAGATCTAATTATCCAGCCCTAACTTCTCTCCTGAGTTCCAATTCCACATCTCCAACTGCCTATTGGACATCTTAAATTGGGTATCCCAAAGACATTTAAAATTCAACATGTCTGAAACCAAATTCATTGCCTTTTCCTCCAAATCCTTCCCTCCTTCCTAACCTCCCAAGTAGACTGTATCACTATCCTCTCAGTGACCAGGTTCACACCTTACATGTCATTCTCACCCCACCCCATATCCAATCTGTTTCCAAGTTCTGTCGTTTCTACCTTTGCAGTACCTTCTGCTTCTTTCCCTCAATACTGCTCCTACCTTCATGCCAGCCCTCATCACCTCATGCCTGGGCTATTACAACAACCTTCTGGCTGGTCATCTCTATTTCATTCTCTCCTCCACTTAGCTGTCAGATCATGTCATCTCCCTAGTGAGTAAAACTCTAGTGGCTCCCTATTACCTCCAGGATCAAATATAGATCTTTCTCTTTTCCTTATAAATCTCCTCCTAACCTGACTCCTTTCTATATTTCAAGTCTTCTTACACCTTGCTTTCCCCTCCCATGTTCTCTGATTAAGTGACACGAGCCTCCAAACCCTTCCTCACACAAGACACTCAGTCTCCCATCTCTGTACATTTTTAGAGGCTGTCCCTCAAGCCTGGAATTCTCTCCCTCCTTATCTCTGCTATCCTGGTTTCCCTGAAGTCTCAGCCAAAATTCTGCCTTTTGCATGAAGCTTTTCCCAACCCCTCCCTTACTATTGGGGCCTTTTCTCCATTGATTATTTCCAATTTATCCTGTCTATGGGGTTTTGTACATAGTTGTTTGCATGTTGTGCCTGCCGTTAAACTGTGAGCTCCTTAATATCTGGCATTGTTTTCAACTTCCTCTGCATCTCCAGCAGTTAGTTCAGTGTTTGGTTAATAGTAAGCACTTAAAGGCTCATTGACTTACTGGCTTGGCTGTTCCCCTCACACAACACTCTCCCATCTCCATACCTTAGCACAGTCTACTCCCCTTGCCTGACAAGCACTCCCTCCTTCCCTCCAATTCATTGAACCTCTAGTTGATTCTTCAAGGGTCAGTTGGTGTGTCACCTCCCACTTTCCATTATCCCCTTTAGTGACTAGTGACTAGTCTAGCGACTCAATCTATCACCATTACCCTTCTACATATTTATCTATTTCATTCTATATGCTCAGCCCCCAGAGGACAACAATATGCTCCTTGAAGGTAAGGACAGTTTTTCTTTTCATCCTTGTATTCCCAGAGCCTGCCTACCACAGTGCCTGGCACACAGTAACTTTTCCTTAGTAAATCTCTGCAGACTTATTTTAAGGTAGCCTCCTGCAGTCATCCCCTCTTTCTCCTGTATCTCCAACCTCTCCCTCTGGGCTAGATATCTCCTGTCTGTTTACAAACATTCCCTAGTTTCCCAATTCCTTAAAAACTGGTCCTTCCACCCTTATAGATTGACAGAATCTTCTCCCATCTCTCCTTACACTAAACTTCTTGGAAAGCTGCTAACTCTCAATGTCTCTGCTTCCTCACCACCAACCCCTTTGCAATCCAAATTCTGACCCCACCACTCCACTGAAATTCCTCTTTCAAAAGTCCCCAGTGACCTCTTGATAGCCTTTTAAAGCCTTTTCTCAAGTCCCAGCCTCCTTGACTCCTTTGCAGTAGCTGACAAGTGTTAACCATGCCTGCCCACCAGATATAATCAGTCAGGCAACAAACACTTGTTTTTGAAACATATTTTTAAATTTTTATTTTGTTAAATATTTCCCAATTGCATGTCAAATATTTTAACATTCATTTTTAAAAATCTTGAGCTCCAAATTCTCTCCCTTCCTCCTCTCTCCCATCCATTGAGAAGGCAAGCAATATGATATCAATTACATATGTGAGACTGAGCAAAACATTTCTGGATTAGCCACAAGCATTTATCATTCACCTCCTCTGTGCCAGGCACTGTGTTTAAAGCTGAGGATATGAAGAAAGAGGGGAAAAAATCACTTTCAAGGAACCTGCATATCTGATGGGGGAGATAACATGAAAACTAACAATTATACCCAAAAGATACAGAAAGAATAAACAGGAGGTGATCTCAGAGTGAAGACACTAAGATGAAAAAGAATTTGGCTTCTCTTGCTCAGATTCATTCGATGTTTCCTCATCTTCTTAATAAGGTGGACACTCTTTAAGGATCTGTTCTCATCTCTAGACTAGGCAGTATGCCTAATGAACTGAGTGCTGGATTAGGCATCATGAAGACCTGAGTTCAAAACCTACCTCAGAAACTTACTAGTAGATGACCCATTTAACACATTAATGTTGTGATCCTCAGTTTCCTCTTTTATAAAACAGACATAATAACATGCGTGCAAAGCATCATAATATAGTGGAAAGAGAGCTGCCCTCTTAGTCAGGTGATCCTGGGTTCAAGTCCTAACTCTGATACACACTGTGGGACCCACATAATGTGACACTTTAACTTTCAGGGCTCCCAGGAAATTCCTTAAGACTATAATTGGCAGAGCCAGTGCCCATCAGTATTGGTATGGAGGGAGGAGGGAAGAAGAGAGGGAGAGGGAGAGGGAGAAGAAGAGGGAGAGACAGAGACAGAGATGGGGGAGAGGAGATAGGGGTGAAAAGTGGAAGAGAGACAGAGAGAAACAGAGAGAGACAGAGATGGGGAAGGAGGAGAGAGATAGGGATGGGGAGAGAGAGGGAGAGAAGGGAAAGGGGGAGAGCAGGGAGAGAGGGAGAGGGAAAGAGACAGGGAGAAAAGAGTGGGGAGAAGGAGGAGGAGGAGAGAGAGAGAGAGTGACACAGAGAGAGGAGTGGGGAGGGATAGAGACAAGGAAAGATAGAGTAAATAAACACTTTGCAAACTATAAAGTGCTACATGAATGTCAGTAGTTTTTGTTGTTAATTATACTCCCTCCCATTAGCCGGCATCAAAGGACATGGATTTAAATCCTTTTTACAATTCTTTATAAACTGTGTGATCTTGAGCAAGACACTTGACTTCCCCAGGCTTGTTTCCACCTTTATAAAATGAGGTAATTGGCTCAGATGGATCTGATCTGATGTCATTCTCAGGTACAGATACATGAAATTCATATTCACCCTCTGCTTCAAGAAAGCCAAACTTTATGTAAATCACCATGTGCAGACCTAATGTCTCTTTTGAGCTCCAGGTGCCACTTTCCCCACATCTCTGCCTATCTCAGATGGCCTCTCTACCACCCATCAAACCACCCACCCTAACCTGAACTCTTGTCTTTCCCCAACATTCCACTTCTGACTCCTCTCTTGGTGTCCGTGACCCCATTCAGCTGGTCTCCAGTGTCCTGGACCTTGCTCTTATCTTTCCCTCTTCCTGTGCCCTCCCTTCTCATCTCCCCTCAGTTATATATAGGTTCCTATCCATTCCCTCTCATTGCTTTGGCATCTGCTGTCCCCTCTCTTAATTACTATCACCATCACCTATTACAAACCCTCATTGCTACCTCCCCAGACTCCTTCATTAGCTTCATAGCTGGTCATCCCTCCCACCTTCTCCACTACAATCCAGTCTTCACACACATACTCCCAGTAATCTTCTATATTTATAGTCGTTATGCCCCTACTTAGCTACAAACCTTTCTTCAGCTCCCTCCTTCATTCTGAATAAAGTTTAAGGTTATTAGCATAGCTTTTAAGGCCCTGGAAAACCTGACACCCTCCTATCTTCTTAGGTTTATTTCCCACCCCTGCCCTCCAGGTGCACTGTAGCTTGTTGGACCAGACAGGTCTCTGACTCCAGCAATGATCCTACATTCTCTTGCTCCATCCCCAGTCTGTTGAATTCCTACTGGCCCCTAACCGTTAAAATCTTTCCAGTGGTCACTCATCCTGGAATCTCCCCACAGTTGGTAACAATCTTTCCCCTCAGATCTTGATGAACACCACATTTGGCCCCCTCAGGGGTTCAAATCACTTACTATTGTGGATTAAAACTACTTGGGGCTTTGCCATTCCCTGCGGTGCTTTACAGGATACAGGATCTACATTGGGCTACCTCCTCCCTCTGCCTCTGCCTCTGCCCAAAGTCCTCTCAAGGCCCTACACACAGGAGATGCCAATGAATGTCTGTAACAATGGCTATTTTAATAACTAAGTCCTCTCTCTATGGTCTTTCCTCCTCACAGTGGTTAGAGGGGTGAAGTGTTGGCAAGAATGGGGGGAAAGGCAGAGCCATGCCCAGTCTAGGACTGCTGGGCTACTTTGTGGATTACAAAGTCCTTCCTCGCGAAAGATGCTCACTGGCACTTCCGAGCTTCTCGCCGCACCCCACCTCCCCTCTTCCCCCATCCGGTCCCGCCGGTGGTGCCACGGTCTGGACGATTAGGTTTCTGTCCATCTCTCTCCCTCCCCCCTCAGTCATTTCCGGGGCCCGTGACGACATCTAACTTTCCATAGCCAGTGGAAAAAAGGAAACACCGGCAGATCCCTTGCAGAGCAGCTAAAAATAACCTCCGGGAGGCTGGGAGCGGGCAGTGACGTGAGACCCAGGCACACACAAGGAAACGCGGCCCCCTCTCCCTTCTCCGCAGGACCATGGACAGAGGCGAGGGCTGGTGGGGGGAGGGGGGAGACAAAGGGTGATCGATCGCTCTTCTCCCATTCCCCCACCCCAACGTCTCGCAGCCACTGTAATGTCTGGGTCATGGGGCCCCGCCTACCACCACCCTTCAGCTCCTCCAGGCACCCAGAGACGGCTGTCACCAGCCCAGTCCCTCTCCCAGGTGAGCCACAGGAAGACAGACAGGACAGAAACAGACGAAGAGGATGGATGGACCGGTGGGCAGCTTGACCCCGGAGGTGACCCAGCTGACAGAAGCGAGTCCAAGGAGGGGGGAGGACCAGAGCCCTAATTCTCCCCTATCCTCCTCCCCCCTTCTCCCTTTTATCTTTCAGGCCAGCCGGAAGCCAGAGCTGTTTAGAGAGGGTCAGGGCCCCATCCTGTCAAACCTCCCACACCCAGTGCCCCTCCACATCTCTCCAGCAGCTGTTTTCTTTTCCTAGGAGCTGTTTCCCCAAGGCCAGGACACCCAGGATCTCTCCAGGACCACATCCACCCACTCACCCTCAGTGCAGGATGACCCCAGGCAAGGCAATTGACCTCTCAGGCCTCAGGCAAAGGCGCTGTGCACAGAGGGTCATCAAACACTTATCAAGATCCTGCTCTGTGCCAGACAACTGGTGTGTCTAGTGGGCACCTGGACATTCAGACCAAAACCAGGCAGGCAGTCCTAGCCTTCAACGTTTCTAACACTATTTCTAACATTTCTAACAATCTTTCTAACTTCTAACAAGTCTCCTTAGACTGGCCTCAGTCTCACGGGAGACCCTTTCGGTCTCTCTGTCTTAAGTTCCCCTCTCTCCAGCTGCAGCAATAGGAGGCAGCACACGTACCAGCACCAGCCCCTCACAAGAGGAATTTCCCCACAAACGATAACAATCTTTCCCCTCAGATCTTAGAATCACGGGATTTTACAATCATTGTGTCTCTTTAGAATCAACTGTCAGCAAGTCAAGGACTTGGGATTTCATCAGTGCCAGAACTTTCTTGGCAAAGATACTGGAGTGGCTTGCCATTTCCTTCTCCAGCATATTTGATAGATGAGGAAACTGAGGCCAACAGGGTTAAGTGACTTGTTCAGGGTCACACAGGAAGTGTCTGAGGTCAAATTTGAACTCGGGTCTTCCTGACTGCAGGCCTGGTACTCTATTCACTGCCTTTCTACATCAATGTAACATCCCCTAGTATTCCCCCTCTCCCTCCCTAAGAGCCATCTCATACAAGAAATAACATTTTTTAAGAACAGAAAAAGGGGAAAGAACAGGAAAAAAAAACAGTTAAACTGATCTATACGTTGAAAAAGTCTGAAGATATGTGCAACATGCAATACTTGCAGACCTCCCAGCTCTGCAAAGGAATAGTCCACCAACATCTCGTTAAGTTCCTGTTTTGTGCAGCGCTCTCTAGTGGCAGAAGCAGAAGATGCGAAAGTTTAGATATAACTGGCTCCCACCCTCCTTAATTCTTTGCCAATAGAAAACCAAAACACACAACAAACTGCGGGAGAAGTACACTAGAGCACAAATAAAAGGTCCCTGTGAGGTCTTTGGGGTAAGGGGATCAAGGCATCCTTCCTGGAGGAGGTGGCTTAAATGATTGAGTAGGAATGCCACAGGCAAAGAAAACAAAGAATGAGATCTCAGTCCTAGGACACAGTGTGAGAAGGGATAAGGAGGAAGGAAAGAAGCAGTTATTAAATATCTGACATGTGCCAGGCACTTTACAAATTTTTCTCGTTCGATTCTCACAACAGCCCGGGGGCGTGGGAGTGGCCGGGTAGGTGCTGTGTATTATTGGCATTTTATAGTTGAGGTAACTGAGGCAGGCAGAGGTTAAGTGACTCACCCAGAGTGACACAGCTGATAAAGGTCAGGCTGGATCTGAATTCAGGACTTCTTGATTCCAGGCTTAGCTCTATCCACTGGGCCACCTACCTGCTTTGGGAGGGCCCTTGGCACATTCAGGGCTCTAGTTTGGTTAGAGAATGTAATAAGCAGAAGGCAGTACCATGATCTGATCTGGACAAACAGGCTGATGACCTTCTGGGGAAGACTAGAATGCCAGATGAGGAAGTTTTCAGTTCTCTAGAGAGGCAATGGAAGGTATGAGCAGAGATGTGACATGACCAGATCCATAGGTATGAAAGACCCGGGTTGGGGGGAAGGAGAGAATAGAGGCAGGAAGAGCCTCAAGAAAGCCATTGTCATTGTCCAGGCAGATAGTTAGAAGGGTAGGGATGGAGGACAGAAGAGCTATCTGCCCAACAACAGCTCGATTCATCTCTATGGACATCCAGGTTATATTTGTATATATTCACCAAGCAGCCAGAGAAGGGCGGAAGGGAGCCTAAACCAGCCCAAACCAGCAAAGCCTTGTGCCACAGCTGTATAGATAGGCACATACCTCTATAGTGTCCTGTTCTGGGTGCCAGAAGAAGGAGGTAGATGATAAGGGTGGTGAGATGCTGGTTTGTCACTGCAAAGCAACAATGGATCTCACTTCCTCTTTCCATAAATTAAATTAAAGCTTTTCAGTAGAATTACTTGGAATACACTTTGACATATTTGGAAAAACATGGGATGTGCTATCAGAGGTCCTAGGTCCAAATCCTAACTTACCACCTGCTCTACTTTGGACAAGTCTCTTTTCATTTTTTCCTTTGTTAAATGACAGGTTGAAAAGGATGACCTTTTAAGTCCCTTCTAGCTGTATTCCTCTGAGTCTTCAAATGTCTCTTCATAAAGGGAAAGGACCTTTTTCTACAAAAATATTTAGAGCAGCTCTTTTTTTGTAAGACAAAGAATTGGAAATTGAGGCAATGCCCATCAGTTGGGGAATGGCTGAACAAGTTGTGGTATATGAACATAATGGAATATTATTACACTATAAGAAATGATGGGCAGACAGATTTCAGAAAAACCTGGCAAGACTTAACATGAACTAATGCAAAGTGAAATGAGCAGAACCAAGAGAACATTGTATATGCAGTAACAGCAGTATTGTATTATGATCAATTGTAAATGATTTAGCTATTCTCAGCAACATAATGATCCAAGACAATCCCAAGGGACTCATGATGAAGTGTGCTACCTATCTCCAGAGAAAGAACTGATGGAATCTGAATGTAGATCAAAGCAGACTCTTTTTTCTTTATTTTTTGTGGAGGATTTTTTTTTGTTTGTGTCTTCTTTCACAACATGATTAATATGGAAATATGTTTTGGCATGATTGAATATTTATAACCTATATCATTGCTTACTAACTCAGAGAGGGGGAAGTTAAGGAAGGTATAGAGAAAATTTGGAACACAAAAAATGTTAAATGAATGTTAAAAATAGTTTTTACGTGAAACTGGGGGAAAGTAAACTATTATTTAAAAAAATAAAATTAAAATTCACTAAGCTGTCTGCTCAGCTCCAAACAGGAGCTAATAGGGCTTGTTCCAACATCAATGGAATAAGAAGCCTGGAATGATATGGGTTACCTTAGACAAATCTTTTCTCCTAAATTCCTTCATCTGTAAAATAATGGAATTCAGTCTCTAAAGTCCCTCTCAGGTCTAATGGTCTCTGTCCTAAGTCCTAAGCCCCTCCCACCTTATACATGTTTTCTTTTCAAAGGCCCTTCCTAGCTCTCACATTGAATATTCTATAATTTTCTAAGTTAATTATGGGAGACTGATACTTAGAGAAGCCAAGAGACGGGAAAACACCTCAGTGAGAAAATTAAGGCAAAACATTGTTGTCATTTATCTGACTCTATCTCTTTGTGTCTTCCCTGCTTTTCCTGTTTCCATTTCCTGTCGCCAGTTTTTGTCTCCATTTCTTCTCTTTCTCTCTTTGCCAGGTTTCTAAATTTTTCTCAGCTCCTGTCTGTCTTCACCTCCCTCCACGGTTTCCTCTTTGTAGCCTTCAGTCTCTCCAGGACATATTTCTGCTTGTTACCTCTCTCTACTTTTCACCTCCAGCGTGTTTCTTTCCCTCCATCTCTCTGTGTATCCCTGTTTCCTATCTCCAGGTTCAGTCTCCAGAGTCATGTCTTCTCATCTCTCTGTCCTTCCTGTCTCTCTCTTTCCCTATCTCTTATCTCTTGTCTCTGACTCCATCTCGCTTACTTTCTCTCTCCTTGTCTGTCTCCATCTTTTTGATGTTACTTCCTCTCTCTCTCTGTCCCTCATCTGTTTCCTCGTTCTCTTTCTATCACAGTCCTGAGTCTTTCTTCGTGCTCTCCATTCCTCCAGCCAGTTTAGGAGAACTATGGGCACTTCATGAGTGCTGGCAATATTTGCCTTGAAATCATGGGAGGGCTTATTTATGTCATCCATGCACAGTCATGGGACATGGGAGGGGGAAAGAGGGGGCAGAGCACTGCACAGACTCCCTGTGACTATAAAGGGATGAAGCTGAGGCCACAGGCCACTTTATGGGTAAGCCTTATACACTCATAGACATTCACATGTATGTGATTGTCCCTTCTCCCCTGCACATTCATACAAAGACTGAATAAAAAAGAAATACACATTCAGACACAAAGAAAGGCAGAGAGAGACAGATACACATAGGGAAGGGGGAGGGAATAAGCATCTGTGTTGTGTCTCCCATGTATCAGGCATTGTGCAGAGCACTTTTTATAAATATTCCCTAATTTAACACAAAATGGGAAACAGAGATGCAGACAAAAAACTGAGAGAGAGTTGTAAAGATCAGTAGAAGGAGATAGGGATATGTGGCCTGAAGAAGGGAAAACTTGGAAGGCACATGAGGATGGTTTTTAAGCATTTGAAGGGCTGGGATGCAGAGGACAGATTAGCTTTGTTTTGTCCAGCTTCAGGGGGCAGAATCAAGAATGATGTGGAGGCATTGCAGAGAGGTCTGAAGTCAGGAGGAAAGGATACCTTACAGTGAGAGCTTTTCAAGAATGTAATGAACTACTTCTTCAAGGTGTGAAGTCTCCAGCATTAGTGGTCTTCAAGTAACAGCTGGATGCCTACATGCTGAGAGTGCTGAAGAGAGGCTCTAGGCTTAGCTACATGTTAGACTAAATTACCTCTGAGTCCCTTCCATCTCTCAGAATTAGTGACTCTGAAAGACACTGCAAGGCAGAGTGAAACAAAGAGGTATAGAAGACAGAGATAGAAATAAAGACAGAAATAGAAGGGGGAGGAGAGAGAGACAGAGAGGAAGAGAGAGACAGAGACAGAGAGAGAGACAGAGAGACAGAGAAAGAGAGAGGGAGAGAGAGAAAGGTAGAGAGAGAGGAGAGAGAAGCAGACAGAGACAGATGAGAGCAAGACAGACAGAGACAGAGACAAAGAGAGAGAGGCAAAAAAAAAAAGGAAAAGGAGAAGCAGAAAAAAGGAGACAGAGAAAGGATGGAGAAGGAGACAGAGAAGAAGAAAACCAGAAAAGATCATGCAATATGAGCTTAGAGAAGACCCCCACACCCCCTTCCCTCTAAGGCAGCTCTATATAGATTGTGGAGGGCTTTATTCGAGGCTTTGCTGAAGGGCCGATAAGGGTTTCTCACACAAGCTGATTACACAACCTTGGAGTCTCTGCAACTTCCTGGAAAGCCCAGACATTGTACTAGCCAGGTGCTAGGCCAGCCTCCCTCTGGGTTCATGTCCTGGAGTGGTTGGGGTAGAGAGGAAGGGAGAGAGAGAAGGGAGAGGGATCAGTGTTCCAGAAAGCAGTTGAAGCTCCAAGAGGTTTAGCCCTGAAGTGGGAGGCTGGAGTCAGTCAACAAACATGTATTAAGCATCTAGATGGGTTCAGATATGGTGCTGAGCACTGGGGGAGGGGGCCTTATATGAGCGCACTGCCCTCACTTTCTGCCTAAACCACAGCAATCCAAGGCTCCAATTTCCCCGCCTCCAGGGAGGCCTCCAGGGTAAGCCGATCTGGTGTCCCATTCCTCCACCATCACATGGGCTCTGACGTGCGCCATCTTGTGACAGTGGAGACTGTCTCCAAAGCTAGAACTGAGTGAGTGTGTGTGTGTGTGTGTGTGTGTGTGTGTGTGCTCAGAATTAGTGTGTTTGGATCTATGTGCATGTGCATGATAATCTGTGGGCACAGAGTATCTGTATATGTGTGAAAATGTGTGTTTGTAAGCCCCCAGGTCAGGGCTGTCCCTTCTCTTTAACTTCATCTCCAAGAACTGCCTGGTACAGATGAAAGTATCAATGAAAGAGATGTCAATGTGTACCCCATTAGGGACCAATACTGCAGGGGTGTAGTGAACTGGGACCACAGAGACCTGGGTTCTAATCTCACCTCCACTCCCCTCTCACTGGCTGCCTTTGAGCAAACCACTCAATTCGGAATCTGTTTTCCTCAGAAATTGAAGATGTTGGACAGGATCTCACAGGCTGTCCCGGATCTAATAGTCCATGTTCTGTGTTTGAACGGCTTTGCTGCTCTGCCATGACTCTGACCATAATCACAGTCAGCTCCTGCATCGACTTCAAGGTTTGCAAAGCAACTTACAAACATCATGTCATGTGATTCTCCCGACAACTCGGGGGGCAGATGCCATTATCACCCCCATTTTACAGGTGAGGAAACAGAGGTACAGAGAGAGTCAGTGACTTGATTAAGACCACATAGCTAAATATCCGAGGCAGAATTTGAATTCAGGTCTTCTTGACCCCAAGGCCAAAGGTCTAACAACCTCCCTCCACCCTCCCCAGTTTTGACTTTTCAGGTCCCTAGAATCATCATACCCTTTGTTTCTACAATCTCCTCCCTCCCCCACCTGCCAGGACTTCAGCCTCCTGACAAGCTGGGGGGCAGGGGGGTGGCATCTAAAACAAATTTCTCTTACTTCTAATCCTAACCTCATACTGCTCTGTTCTTGTCTTCATTTTGGCAGACTTTCCCCCTGGATAGGAAATGGGAAAACAGGATTTCCTCCTCCTCCTTTTACCCTCTTTTTCATTTCCCTTGGAGGTGGGGAGCTCCAGGCCCCTCTGGTGGAGACAGTGGGGGATGGGCAGGGATGCAGGAACACCACAGAGCCTAGGTGGCAAAGTGAATAGAGCACCCGCCTCCCAGGGTTCTTGGGAGGATCAAATGAGACCATATTTGCAAAGTGCTTCACAAACCTTAGAGTGCTATAGAAATTACTGATTGGTCATTTTCAGTCGTGTCCAACTCTCCATGATGTCATTGGGGGTTTTCTAGGCAGAGACCCTGGAGGGGTTTGTCATATCCTTCTCCAGCTCATTTTACAGATGAGGAAACTGAGGCTCACAGGGCTAAGTGACTTGCCCAGGGTCACACAGCTAGTCAGTGTCTGAGGTTAGATTTGAATTCAGGTCTTCCAGACTCCAGGACCAGCACTGTGCCACCTAGTTGCCCCAGTTATAGAAGTAGTAGCTCTTATGACCATTGCTACTGCTGCAACCAGCAGAGAAGATACACTCACTTAACACTTGAGACATTGCCAACAGTCTATACCAGGAGCCAAGAGACTTGGGTTCCAGTCACAACCCTGATACCTTCTAGTGCTTTGACAAGAGACAAATCCCTTCATCTCTCTTCATTTCCCTCACCTGTAAAACTGGAAAATAATGTTGAAACAATCTACTCGAATGAATGGTTAGGGATAGTTTTGTTAACTAGAAAGCACCACAGAAATGTGTGGCTATGACTATTTGTACAATTAACCTTCAGAACAAAACACTTAAATGTCCATTGCCTTTGACCCAGAGATCTTGCTGCCAGGTATATACCCCAAAGAGGTCAAAGAGAAAGACAAAACATCTGATTTTAAATGTCCAGTAGGCAACTGATGATGCCAGGCTAGACCTCAAAAAAGAGGCTAGGGCTGGGTATATGGACCTGACATTGAAGAGATGATCACTAAGTCCATGGAAACCAATGAAGTCAGTAAGAGTGTATAAAGGGAGAAAAAAAGAGGGTCCAGGCTAGAAACTTGGGACACCTCCACAGTTAGGAAGCAAGACATGATCCACTGAATTACAGAAGAAACTGAGGAGACATCAGAGCAATCAGTCAGAAATCAACAAGCATGAGTGAAGTGAGTGGAACCAGGAGAATATTGTACATAGTAACAGCAACATTGTGAGATGACCACCTTTGATAGACTTGGCTCTCCTCAGCATTGCAATGATTCAAGGTAATTCCAAAAGACTCCTAATAGAAAATGCCTGCCATCCACATCCAGGGGGAAACTATGAAGTCTGAATGCAGATTGAAGCATACCATTTTCTTTTTTTTGGGGGGGGGGGGTCTTTCTTTCTCATGGTTTTTCCCTTTTGTTCTGATTCTTCCATCACAACATGGCTAATGTGGAAATAGGTTTAAGATGATTGAACATGTATAACCCATATCAGATTGCATACTGTCTTGGGAAGGGAAGAAATTTTAGAACTCAAAATCCTATAAAAGTGAACGTTGAAAACTAAAAATAAATATTTTTAAAAAATCAACAAGCATTTATTAAGCTCTAACCATGGGTCAGCTAATATGAGAAGAACCCACCAAGCTGGCAAAGATGGCAAAAGAGATGAATCCTCATTATTGAAGAGACCCTCACTGTGGAAAGACAGGCACACTAAGCCACTGTTGCTGGAACTGTGAATTGGGGAATGACTAAACAAATTGTAGTCTATGAACGGAATGAAGTATTACTACCCTGTAAGAAACGATGAATGTGAAGAACATAGAGAAGTAGGGGAAGACTTATATGACCTGATACTGAGTGAAGTAAGCAGAACCAGGGAAAATATATACAATGTAAATTTTGACGCTGAATTCTGTAAAATTATAATGACCAGACTTGGCCCCAAAGATGTGAGACCCTACCTCCCTCCCTTCTTTGCAGAGGCAGTGAATATGAGTTTGGATCACCACACATAAGGTCAGACTTGGTCAGTTTTGCTGGACAATTTTTTTCTCTTTTCTATTCTTTGCTACAAGGGATGACTCTCTGGGAAAGAAGGGAGGGATATGTTGGGAACTGAAGGTGATCAAGACAAAAGATATCATAGGGCAATTTATCATTTTTTAAAGAGTTGGTTAAGGCACGAAGAGCTTAAGGGACTGGCTGGCATTCACACAGCTGGTACCTATCCAAGACAGGACTTGAACCAAGGCCTTCTAACTCCAAGGTTAGCCTTATATTCATCACACTATGGGTTTTCATAGGGACAAATATAAAAGTCTTACAGATGGGTTCTCAAAGTCACTATCACAAGTACAGTGTGGGAGAGGTACTCTAAGAAAGCAATTTGGCCACAAAAGATTTGAGTTTTAGTAAATGTCAAGCTTAATGTGAGTTGAGTCTGCAGCCAAAAAAGCCAGTTGTTCTTGTTATTCAATCATTTCAGTCATGTATGACTCTTTGTGACCCCACTTGGGGTTTTCTTTGCAGAGATACTGGGGTGGTTTGCTATTTCCTTCCCCAGTTTATTTTACAGAGGAGGAAACTGAGGCAAATAGGATGAAGTTACTTGCCCAGGGTTACACAGCTAGGAAGTATCTGAGGCCAGGTTTGAACTCAAGAAGATGAGTCTTCCTGACTCCAGGCCCAGAGTTCTGTTCACTATGGTGCCACCTAGCTTCCCCAACACGATCTTAGGTTGCATTAAGAGCTACAGTTTTTAGGAATAAGGTACTGTACTCTGCCCTGGCCAGGTCACATCTGAATGACTAGCTTCAAATTTGAGCACCACAGTTTAGGAGTATTTTCTCTTTTCATCCTGCATAGGCCCCAGACTAATCTTCCTAAAGCCCTCCTTCTGTACCACTCCAGATCAAGTCCAAAAGCTAATGTCCAAAGGAAGGTGACCAGTTTGGTAAAGGGCCTTGTGTTCATCTTATACAAGGATTAGTCGAAGGGACTAGAGATGTTCTATGTGGAGAAGAGAAGACTGTGGAGATGTGATGTCTGCCTTCAGCTATCAATTCTGCCTGACATAAAGAAAAACTGAAAAATCAGAGGTGCTCCAAAGTAGAACAGGCTTCTTCAGGAAGTGAGGGGAGGCATCACTGTAGGTCTTCAAGCAGAGGCTGCCTGGTCACTTGTGGGCTATGCTGCCAAAGAGATAGACTCAGAATCAGGAGGACCTGGGCTTGGAACCTGCTTTGGAGACTTATGAGCTGAATGACCCTGGCTCTATCCATTTGAGCTTTGTTTTCATCATCTGCAAAATGGATATAACACCCACCCACTGGGTTTGTTGGGAAACTCAGACAAGACGATTGCAAAGTATTTGGCAAACCTTGAAATGCCACAAACATGTGAGCTATTATTGTTATTCCAGGGGATTCTCACTCAGGTCCAAGCTGAACAAGGTGGCTGTGTTCCTTTCCAGCTCAGGTCATCTTCAGAAGTCCCACCTCTTTAGGAGGCATTCCCTATTTCCCCTGGTTCTTTGCTAGCTTCTTTTTTCCTTTTCATCTAATCATCTTGGGAAACAGACTTAATAGTGGTATTTCTGGGTCACAGGTAGTTCTATAACACTTTGGGCATAATTCCAGATTGCTCTCCAAAACGGTTGGATCAGTTCCACCAACAGTGACTTATCCAGGGACTTATTGCTAACATGCATCAGAAATAGGACTCAAACCCAGCTCTTCTCTCTGAGGCTGCCTCTCCTTAAGCAATTTTCTCATAAGAGTTTTGTCTATGAGTCACGCTGCCCTAGTAGACTAAGGACACCATTGGGACAGCTAGTTGGCAGGATGGAAAGAGTGCTAGACTAGAATTTGTGTCCTGCTTGGAACACTTCCTAGTTGTATGACTGTAGGCAAGTCACTCAAACTCTTTAAGGTTTCTCATCTGCAAATTGGGTTTAATAATATACATTATAGACAATATAGTGATATCACCTATCTCCCACCAGGATTGTTGTAAGGATCCAATGAGTTAACATAAGCCAGTGCTTTGCAAACCTTAAAGTATTCTAAGTTCAGGAAATGCTAGGCATCTGAACTCCCCTTCTCCTGCAGTCTTCTGTACCCAGTGGGTTCTTAATGTTGGTTAGAATGCTGAATAGGAAAGAGGGGGGCCCCTGGCCTCATGGAGTTCAGAATCTTTGGGGAGAGACGACTGGCATCCCTGGAAGCAAGTACATGGTCTGAACAAGTTAGAAAGGAGTACAAACAGAAGAGAATGATGTGCTAAATGATGGTCAAGTACCCAAAAGCATGGTACAGAGAGGTCACTAAGTGGAAAGCTAGCGGAGTGTGGGCTGAGGTGGTCAGCCAAGACTTCCTGAACTTGAGGTAAGGATTTGGATAGGGGAAGATTAGGTGGAAGGGAATTCCAACGAATATTGAAAAGTGGGAATGAGTATGAGAGAAAGAGAGAGACGGACAGACAGTGTTTGTGTGTGTGTGTGTGTGTGTGTGTGTGTGTGTGTGTGTGAGTGTGTGTGTGTGTTGGTGGGAAACAAGCAAGGAGGAAATCAGCCTAGGTAAAGGATCTCTATGTAGGAGAGCAATGAGATAAGATTTGATAAACCAAAACTGTAAAGGACTTTGAAAGTCAGAGTGAGGCATTTGGACTTGATCTGGAGTGATACAGCAGGGGCTCTAGGAAGATTAGTCTGGGGCCTGTGCAGGATGAAAAGGAGGAAAAAAGGAGGCTGGGAGACTTGCTAGAGTATCATTATAATCCAGGCACCAGGTGATAGGTTATGGGAACGGAAAGAGGCAAGACATCAGTAGAACTGGGAGACAATGTATATGTCAGCGAGGTGGCAAAGTGCATTGAGTGCTGCTCTTCCACGTAGGAAGAATAGAATTCAAATCCCATCTCAACCAATGGCTGTGTGGCCCTGAGTAAGATATCACATATCAGCCTCAGTTTCCTCATCTGTAAAATGGGGATAATGACTTCCTGACCCCTCCCAGGGTTGTTGTGAGACTCAAATGAGACATTTGCAAAGTACTTTTCCAACAAGAAAATGCTACATAAATGGTAGTTATTTTGTTACAGATGAAGTTAGGGAGGTTTAGAAGATAACCGCAAGCTTTCAAGTCTCGGGGAATAAACCTGGTGGTGCCACCAAAAGAGATAGGGAAAGCAGAAAGGCAGGGATACCCAGGAAGGAAGAGGAGTTTGATTTTAGAGACATTGTGTTTGAACTGATAATGGGATATGCAAGTGGAGACATTCTGTAAGTAGTTAGAGATGGAAGTATTAGATGAGGAAGGCCCACTACTTAAAGGAAAATTGTAGTGGACCCTTTGATAAAAGTGAGAAATTGACTACGATGAAATGTTCAAGGATAAATGTAAAGTCTTACACTTAGGTTAAAAAAGTCAATTTCCCAAGTATTCCAAATAGGTATGCTAGACAGCAGTTCATTTGGAAAAAAAAAAAGATGGGGGGGGGGAGTTGGGGAAAAGACTAGCAAATGGAAAGACCAATGTTTCAATATTGTGATACATGGTAGCAAAAATAAATAAACCACAATCTAATGCCATTTTAGCCATTGGGGTCTAGTGAACTTCAAGGCCTATGAGTTAATAGTGGAATACAGCAGTGCCCTCTCCCCCCCCCAAAAAAAATAATGTAATTTTAGCCATTAAAAATATATAGTACCCAGAAATGGAGGGTGATAATCTTGCTGCCCTAGTTGGACCTCGTTTTATGTTTCATTTTGGGCGCCACATTTTAGGAAGGACAGTGATACATTGAAGAACATGTGATACATATGAAGATACATAATCTAGAGTGAATAGGTTAGTGATCGTGAGAATCAGTCGAAAGAGCTGGGGCTGTTTGACCTGGAAAAGGCTTGGGAGACATGAAAAACGACTACAAGTATTGGACGAAACATGAGATTTGCTCTTTCTGTCCGTAGGCAGAGCTAAGAAATGTAGCACACCAATGAAAAGAAACAGGTTTGGTTTGATACAAGGAAATACTTTCTAACAATTAGCTGCCCCAAAGTGATGTGTGCTATTTGGGGAGAGAATGGGTTCCCCTTTACAGAGGGTCTCTTAGCAAAAGCTCAGTGACCATTAGGCGGGCAGTCAGTCAATAGACAATTATTAAGCACCCAGCCAAGCACTGTGCTGAGTACTGGGTATACTGAAGAGTCTACTTCAGGTGCAGATTGGACTAGATGGCCACCAGGTCTTTTCCAGTTCAGATTCTATGAATCATTCATTTACCTGTGTGTAATGTTTGAGCATTGGATTTTCTTAAATAGCGCCTTCATGGGTTTGCATGACTCTCACGCAGGCTACTTAAATGAAGAGCTGTAGAACATGGTGGTGCTCCTCAGCCATGGATGTCTGTGCACAACATCATGATGCATCATTTCATCTTAGGAACCCTCCTCAATTCAATGGAGTGATGATGGGGTTAGCAAAGAGCTAAGGAGGAAGGGAGCACATCACAATGTTGGACCTGGAGTCAGGAAGATCTTGCCTCTGACTCTGCTATGAGAATGTGGACAAATCACTTATGGTCTCTGAGGCTGTTTTCTCATCTATAAAATGGCAATCACCCCTGGAATATCTACCATGTAGGTTTGTTGTAGGGCTCTAGTGAGGTCAAATGTAAAGTGCCTGGCAAATCCGAAGTGCTGCATAGACAGATGTCAGTTATTATTAAGAAAGCAATGAAGGAGACAGGTTTTTTTTTTCCTGACTACTATTTATAAGTATTTGCTAAGGCAGTGGTTCTCAACCTGTGGGTCGCAGCCCCTTTGGGGGTCGAACAACCGTTTCACAGGGGTCGCCTAAGACCATTGGTAAACACATATTTCCGATGGTCTTAGGAACTGAGACACCGCTCCTCTATCCTTCTCCAGGTGGGTCCGCCCACATGCAGATATGCGCACATATGAGTATTAAAGGGTTGCAGCATTAGGAAGGTTGAGAACCACTGTGCTAAGGTGTCGGGGGGGTTGATTTGCATTATGAAGAAAGTGCCCACAGTGATGAAACCACATTGAAACACAAGCAGAGGTGGTGTTCAATTCAATTTAAGAAAGAATTTCATGCTGAGTTGTCCAAAAATAGAATGGGATGCCTTGGAAGTGAGTTCCCCCATCAATGAGTGTAGCCAAGCAGGTAGAATGATCCCCTGTGGGGGAGGGATATAGAGAAGTAATCCCTGTTTGGATTAGCAGAAAAGCATTTGGTATTTCCCTAGAATGCTTAGCGTCTCCTCTCTCCAGCCCATTCTCTGCAGTTAACTTCTCTACTCAAGAATCTTCTGTAGCTCACTAGTGCTTCTAGAATAAAAGACAAAGTCTTTGGGCTACGGCCGTGATATCACACTAATCTCCAATACTCCAGGTTCTAGTTGCACTTCCTCTCCTATTGTCCTGCTTGGAATGGATTCCCCCTCCTCATCTCTGCTTCCTAGAATCCTTCAGTGCCACCTCCCTGGGAAGACTGTCAGTCTGGGGTGTTGGCTCCACCCTCAAGATCCTCTAATATTTATCTGTGTAAATGTTAGTCTGCAAGCAGGTATTAAGCATTCATAATTAAGCACTAGGAATAAAAAGCAAGGCAAAAAGTAGTAATTCCTCCCTTCAGGGAGCTCATAGTCTAATGGGTGAGACAATATATGATTACATACAAGTTGTATGCAGAGGAAAGGGAAGGTGAGACCAGAGGGAAGGCTCTAGCAGTGGGCAAAGACTTGGGAAGGACTCCAGAGGAAGGACAGGGGGATGAGGGGCTTGTAACTTCCTGAGTGCCTTTTTCTTGTGTCCTTGTACACACAAGGCACTTAATAAGTGCTTATTTTTTTTCATTGACAAGGGCTAGCTAAATATTTAGGGACAATTTAAACCCTGGGAAAGTTCCACAACTGACAATGCACCTAACATCCTGCTACCTCTTCCATGAAGCCTTCCCTGATGTTTCCAGTTGAAAGCAACCTCTCTGTTTGCTGCCAAAACCTGGCATGCATAGGAGAGGTCAGGGAGGTGGCACCTGGGCTGCCCTGGAAGTAAGGCAAGGACACATTAGTGGGGAAGTTGAAACACATTTGCTATTTGTGTCAGGTTAGCCCAGTCAAGAAAAAGGCCCGTTCCTCTGTGTGACCATTCCATCTGGCCAGGGCAGCTGCCAGACACAGCTGCTCCCCAGAGGTGGTGGTGGTGCCTCAGAGGCAGCATTTTAACCTCACCCTTTGCCAGTTCCAAAGTGTTCTACCAGAATTACTCTGAAGGTGCTGAGAGGGAATGGTCGGGGGTGACCCATCACAAACTGACTTAATGAGCCATTTCCTACAGCAGAAACATTCTTTGATCCAAGACAACATACACATCCTACCTTCTTGCATGATCCCCAGGGGACATGCTGATATTTAGTACAACGTTTTGGAAGAGGACCTAAGACCCCAAATCTCTTGGAACTGACAGTCACAGGCCAGTGGATGGAGCCAGCCTTGGAACGTCTTCAGTTCTGTTTTCACTGGTCAAGCTCAGCACAAAAGGGCTTTTGTTCTACGGACAGGACTGTCGGGTTGTGTTTTTTTACCCAACTTTTCTATGGCCTTTTCCAATCCTGCATAGCACACATGGAGCCCACACTCATGAAACAGGAAACAGGTTTGTTTCAGCACTGAGATTAAGCAGAACATACTCCAAGCGCAGGGGCAGCTCCATTCCATTACAGTATAGAGGGGGATTCCCAGCAAACCTCATGAAGATTTCTAAGTGAACTCAGACAAAAGCACTGACAGGGACACTCAGCTTTAATCGGCCCATGGCTATATCTACCTGGACCAAGAGAACACATGTTCCTTGGAAAGGAGTCTTTACCACGGACTTAATCAACTGAAGTCCTACATTGTCAGATGGTTGCCAAAACACAGGGTGCAAACGGGAAGCTTATAGGGACCATCAGTTAGGTTGTTTTCATTTGTTTGTTAATTTATTCATTTTAATGGGGGAGGAGGTGAGAACTATTCCCTTCAAGACACACTGGTAACCAAACTTCAGGAAGACAGCGACGTTTTCTTTTTAACTCAAGGGCAGAAAACGTCCTCATGAGAAAGCGGGTTTTTTCTACAAACCAACTCAAAAATGCACCAATCTGAAGGATGTTGTTTCCCAACAAAGAGATTTATAAGGTTGTTCTAGCAGGTGATCAAGGCAGACAGCCTGCACATTTTTATTACATTCAAACACTTGAAAAACTTACTCCCAAGTTTCCAAAGCACACGCACCATAAATGAATTGCTCTGGAATATCAGAGCAACACACTGAAGTGACAATGTCACACAAGCCTCAACCACACACAATCCCAATAGTTTAATCATCTCAAGATTTTAACAAATAAGCATCTTAATTAAGAGGAAAGACAGAAGATAGTGCCTTAAATAAAATGTATTTTCAGAAGAAAAAAGAAAAGGTGGAGTTACTTGTATTTCATGATGCTTTCAAAGTAACTCAGGGCATATGCAGAGATGGGAGGCAGCTGAGACTGAATCAACTTTAACACAAGTTGACAGTAAACAACCTTTACCAAGATACTGGATAAAATTATTTTCTATGATAAAAGAAGAAGTCAGGCTGAGTGGGGCTGAGTTGGGTGCCGAGCTGCCCAGACTCCAGCTGTAAAGATGCATCATTCTGCTGACTGCAGAGGGGTCCTCCTTGAGAGCCTGTGCTCTGTCCCTTGCAGCTGGCCATTTCTTGGGCAGTGAGGCCACTGGCTCAGCCCTTGGCCACTGCAGAGATGTGTCTGAGAAGATTCTGGAATGACCTCAGCTACCTGACTCAGTGGCCCACCTCACTCTCTTCAAGGGCCAAGTCTTTGCTCAGCCCTCCACCCCAGTCCGGGAAAAGTTTAGCAGTTACTTAAATACCTAAAATAATTTGGGCAGCTGCCTGAGACGCCTAACATCTAAGAAGGTACCCACTGAATTCATGCTATTCATCCCTTGGAGAGTGTCAGAAGGCTGCAAATTCTCAGGAAACACCTGAATGTCCCTTTGATTCTCCTCGTCAGGATGCTGAGTAAACTGCGCCCGGCCGGTCAGTAACTTGACCGCAGGGTTTTTCTTCAAGTCTTTCAGGATAAAGGCCGCCGACTCATCCTCAGGTGACGATGAGGCTCCCGACGGGGCTGCTTCATCCGTGATGTCTCTTAACAAGGGCACCCTCGGCTTTGGCAGCCAGTGTGCGCCCCCCGGCTCCGGGCTGTAGCGTTTCAAATCTAAAATTTCACAGCCTCTTCCAGGGCCATCCTTCTGACAGCTAAACTGCTCAGGGCCAGAAGCCACGGTCTGACCCAGGGAATGTTCGCTCTCAGCGCCTTCTGTTGTATTCAGAATCTCTTCCTCATCCTCACTGCTGTCGCTGCTTCGCATCAGCCCATACCTCTTCATATATTTTCTGGTTGCAAAAGACATGTTTGGTGACATCAAACTAAGCCCTACCATGTTTTTGTCTGTGTTGATATGGAGAAGGCTGAAGGACGAATCAGAAAGATTTTGATTGGCTCGACTGAAGGAAAGCTGCGACAGCTGATTTTCATTTAAATACTTGAGAGCGATGGCATTGGCCTCCATGCTCAGATCCACACCGTTGGGGCTGAAGCCACTCATGCCAACATTAGTAAAGGACATATAGTTTAATCCGGAGATGACGGCTTCGGGACTGATGCACGCCAATACGCTGAAAGACACAAGAAGAAACCATTAGTCTGTGCCTCACGCCCAACAGAATATTTGGGAAGCGCTTCACACCCTCACTCAGGGCAGTGAAATGTCCAGATCTTCAATATCTCCTAGACAGACAGGGTAGAGACACAGCTCACTTTCTCAGAGCTGAGGTCAAATCTCCATTCTAGGGTACAGTGGGAAACCACAGGGTTGGGAATGGAACAATCACTGGCTTCAGGCAAACTCTCCCCCACCTGCCAATAGACATCAGCCCAAAGATAGCAGGATGGTGGCCAGCCTTATTCTGTCAACAGCAGCCGTCTTCTCTCTTCCTTAAAGCCCCGAGGTAAAGTTGCTTCCACCAGGGGAGGGGTGACAGGCTTTCAAAGCAGCCTCACCTGTACCTCCCAGTGAGCTCTGGCCTGGGTCTGCACCCCACAACACCCCATTCTTCCTCTTCTATTTACAGTCACTTAGATTATTCAGTGAGGGTGGGAAACAAATTTTATGTTAACTGTGTGTGAATTACACGATTCAGTAATCCATGATTTCAGCAGGACAGGGACAGCTTCTATGTGACAGGAAGCTAACAGACCAGATCTGTGGGCTGGGGGAGGGGGATTCAGGGTCAAGGATGATACACAGGCCACAAACTGAGTGACTGGATGGTGATGCCCTCAACAGAATAGAGTGGTTAGAAGGAGGGGAAGCCTTGGGACTAAGAAAGGGAGGAGAGCAAGAGGATGGTGATGAGAGGGGGTGCCCAGGCAGCACCTTGGTCCTGCATACGAACTAGTCACCTGGCCTGGAATCTGATCTCTGGTGCAGGGGTGATTTGTAAAAATTATTTTTTTTAATAAAATAACTGTATTTTAAAAATTAGATTTTTATAACTAAGCAATTATTCTACAGGGCCGCCAGCTGGCACAACGGATAGAGTGCTGGGCTTGGAATCAAGAAGACTCCTCTTCCTAAGTTCAAATCTGGCCTAATAACACTTAGAGCTGTGTGATCCCGCTTGCCTCAGTTTCCTCATCTGTCAAATGAGCTGCAGTAGGAAACCCCTCTAGTATCTTTGCCTAGAAAATGCCAAATGGGGTCAAGAAGAGTCAGATATGACTAGAAATGGCTGAGCAGCAACTATGCCTTTCTCTGTGTCTGATTAGGGAGCCTTTTCTCTTTCTAAATTTTTGGTGATACCTTTATTCCTTCATTTCAGTTACCAACATGGCCCGCTCCCCACCTGATCCAGGAGTGGTGTTTTTAAAAACTGATTTTTTTCCACCCACAATGAAATTCTCTTTCCTTTCCCCCCTGCCAACTTGATGCAAAACCGCTACCCCCTGAGGGACAGAACTGATGGGCTCGATATGGAAGAATGGCGAAGGTGATGGTTTTTGAACCTAAGCGCAGAACCTTGTATTCACTCTGATTAAACTTAATTACCACATTACTTAGGAGGCCCAGAGTGCAGGAAAGGGGGGGAATGCTGCTGTTCAGTCATTTTTTCAGTCCGTGACCCCATTTGGGGTTTTCTTGGCAGATACTGGAGGGGGTTGCCATTTCCTTCTCCAGGTCATTGTACAGATGAGGAAACTGAGGCAAACGGTGAAGGGATTTGCCCAGGGCCATACAGGTAGGAAGTGTCATATGCCAGATTTGAACTTGGGTCTCCGACCACCTTGCTGGCCCGACAGGAGGCATAAGGTACTCCTTTTAGGATAATCTCAGACTCTCACTATTTCTTAACACCATAAAAAGCTGCCACAAGAATGAAATAAAAAGATCTCCACCCATGCCATGTGAGGACGAGTGAAAAGAACTGGGGAAAGAAACTGAAGGGGCCTGGAGGAGGCTGAAGGGAGTTCCAAGGACCAAGGGCTGTCCTATCTGAGGGACTGAGTGTGGCTGGAGGTCATGACCTGGCTGCTCCCCCTCACTGAAAGGCTTCCAAAAAGGCTGCTTAAGGACTTGGGGGCCACAGGAGCTTGGATCAAGCAGCCTCTTCTGAGGTTCCCAAGTTCAGAACTCTGCCCCATCATACCACACTATCTCTCTGGCAGAGCCTGGATACTGCAAAAGAGATTGCCAAGAGGGCCGGCATAAAGCAGACTAGTGCATGGAGTGGAGGGCGGTGACTGCTAGGGACCCTTCCTCCTCTAATATTCTAAGAGAGCTGAGTACATAGAGTAGGTTCCCTCAGCCAATGCATCTACCCTTTCATACATCACCATGAATGTGTGTGTGAATAACATCTATAAAAGAGGCCTAGACCTCTCTAGCTCTGGTCTCTATCACACCATCTTGGCCCTTCGTGTCAATCTTCTGGGATTTTTGGTTCCCAAGTGAAAAAAATATTGGCCTATTTTAATATGATACAATGGAGATGTTCAATGTTTTAAGTATTTCCTTTTGGGGGCAGGTCTCCGTAGTAAGAAGTTTTGGAGATTTATCACCCTTTTCTGTTCTTAAGAGTGGATAAAGTACTGCAAAAAAACCACACACCAAGTCAGCAAATTATCTTGACTATTTCTGCAGATACAGCCATGTTGTCTGTCTCATAGGGATGTTCATTTTTAAACACATTTCATCTATTTCCTGGCTGACAGTCATGCATACAATCAAAACTTCTAACTCAAAATGTTCCAGGAAGAAAACTGAGATGTGGATATTCTAATTGCTTCCTGTGTTATGGAATCGTTAAGGGGATCCTACATTAAATTCCAGATCTCCATAAAGCTATGAAAGAGTCAATATCCCTTTGGAACATTCAGCGAGCTTCACTGTAAACACAGAAAGAGTTGTTTTCTGTTGAGGGGGTGGGATGGGGGTCATTACTCAGAAAGCCAAACAAATCAATCCCACTCCACACCAAAGCCCGAAAAGGCCAGGACAATTTCAGTGTAAAGAAAGACAGGAGACCCTCTTCTCTCCCTGGAAGCCATGTGCAGATGAATGTGCCAGAGTGTGTGAGAGAGTGTGTGTGTGTGTGCGCG
>CM053584.1:26530426-26602378 GCA_028627135.1 Pseudochirops cupreus | reverse complement strand
TCTACGATCCCCTCATTCACATACTTAATTTTCCCATAATTCTGTCCTGTGATGTAAATTTCCAACTTGGACCCATAAGCGTCAAGGAACATGAAGAAGTTATAAGCCAGGCAGAGACCACAGCAAGAGAGAAGGGACCCAAATTTATACAGTAATCAGAAGCAGCACAATTCTGACCAGACAATCAAAATGCAAGATCAAATAACCTAGATATCAAAGGGGAAGGATGGCACGAGGATCGCTGAAGGCAGTTGTAGGGATACTCCCTGAATACACGTTGTCTTTCAATCAGTTCTAGCCTGACTAGGAGGAGCCTGGGGATCAGACACCAGAGCTAAGGACCAGTGACTGTCACTCTGGCCTCTGCCATGGACTTACTCCACTCCCCACCCCCCCAGCCCCAAGCTCTGTTTTCAGGACAGCAAATAACTGAAGTGAGCTGAATGAAGAGAGTGGCAGAAAGGAGCAACCTTGTTGTGCCGAGCAGACAGTGCAGCTCCAGCTAGGAGTGATTTTGGCTGAACAAGTGAGACTCCCTGAGGTCTTCAAGTTGGGTGGAGAAGGAGGCAACATTGACAAAATCTGAACCCTCAAGCAGGCCTGGACACGAGTCCCACCCGAGGACCCGCAGACCCGAGGGGCTTTAATCAGGCACAGGGCAACCAATGCCTCCAAACAGCATAGTAAGGAAACTGCGCCTAGGACCAATAAACCAAATCATTGAACACAGGCTGTGCAGGAGAGCAGGGGGTGGGGATGGGGAAGCTAAGGTTCCACAGCAATCAGTAACAATGGGGTGTCAGGAGGGGGATTTCTGGCTTGTCACCCATAGCATAGACAAGGACAAGGAGCACTTTGACATCGGGTACAGATGGTCCAATGGCTTTTCAGAGTGTGGGAACAGAATGCCCTCGGGACATATAAAATGCACATTTTGATGCATGCCTTGGCAAACAAAGGCTAGAGTTTGACAAGATCGGAGAAAAGAGTCAGAAAATGAAAATATTTGAAGCCTCAAGAGAACTTAAGATAAAAGAATTCCAAAGGTGATTCCAACTATGGCAAATATTAGTACGTTTGTCAGAGCAAGGCTTCTAGTGGAAAATGAGAAAGAAAGTCTCTACATAGCAGGCCCGCCGCTCCACTGGGACCAGGCGATCGATAGCCAATCAAGTTTGGAGGCATTCGGCTGCAGGAATTTCTGCTACAGAGTCTGCTTTCACCTCAGGAAGGCAGAGACAGCACAGGGAGCCAAGGGAGGGTCACTGGCATCGATGTACACACAGCAGGAAAAGCAGCAAGCATGAATAATACCGCAGCCCTGGGCCTGAGGACCCCCAAACAAATGCAGGCAACACTGGGCACACGAGGACCCCAGCGGTGCCCTGTGCCTGGGGAAGATGAGATTTGTATCAAGTGCGCTGCCAGAAATCAATACAGATGATTAATTGCTACTAAGAAGTAATTAAGTGTCTTCTATTAATGGGGCTACAGAGCAGATTTCCAAAGTCACAAAACACATATGCACATAATCCAAATTGAAGAGAGGAAAAGGTCTACAGCTTATAGGACCAAATTAGGTAAGATAAATAAGGCCAACGTGAACTCTTTCCTGTCCCTCCACCCATACATTATGCCAAGTAAGGAGATCCCAGGATCTGCCTGAAATTGCCCCTGCCTCTTGGCAGAGGTCTGTGACATGATTAAGCTGCATTCCCCAGTTACCCAGCGTGATATGTACATCTAATTGCTACAAGCAAGTTTACTTATCTGCAGGGAGTCTATGACAGGGTCATGTGAAAAGAACAAAAGCCCCCAAGCCCCGTCTCTCAGCCCTGCTCCTGGGTCCTGGAGGGTGGTGGGGGGAAGCAGGGCAGAGGCCCAGGGTTCTGGTCCTAGAGGCTCTGTTAGTGGCTACCACTGGGTCTCAGTTTCACCATCTGTAAAATGAGAGGGCTGGCCTCTACGGCCTCAGACTAAGGCAGACCAGCAGAGTTCCTGTCCCTCAGCCAGGCACTGGTTTGAAGGAAGACATGTAAATCTTTTCTTCACACCCAATTATCCCATACGAAGACTAACCCTTGAAGTAAGAGACAGGTGCCAGCGTTTTTGACCTGCTGTCAGAGGGAACTAATTGAGCCTCAGTAGGTTTCCCCTCCCTTCAGAGAACCTCCTTTCACCTCACCTCATCCTCACTGAGTGATCAGAATTAATATGTATAGAGTGTTTAATTTAAAAAACCATCTTGTTTCTTTTCATACAAACACAAACTCCTCTACTAACACTCCCCAAGGCTGTGCCATCAAAACATAAGCCATGGCACATTCTCCTCAATAAAAAAGGCTACAGGTTTCTCTGGGGGGCCTGAGGACCGATGGGAAAAGGCCCAACAAGAACCTCACCAGGCAAGCAAGTTGTGCTGGAGGCCAAGGCCTCTGTAGGGAGAGGGGGCAAAGGTCTTCCAGCATGGGAGCTCCTCTTTCCATGAAGCCTTCAGACCCACACCAAATGAAGGCTTCCTCCCCCATGCACAGCAGTGCAGTGGCCAGAGCACTGGGCTCCGAGTCACAAGGTCCTGGACTGAAATCCTGACCCCAGAATGTACCAACCACGTGGCCACGGACAACCCACCAAACCTCGTGAGTCCGTTCCTTCATCTACAAAATGGGGATAACACCTACGGGAGTGGCTGGATCACATGAGATGACGTACAGACAGAGCTCTGCCAACTGTAAAATGCCATCTACATATTAGATATTGTTTTCATGGCCATTCCCACACATCTCGTATCCATCCAACCTCCCCAAGGGCCAAGGATGGTTTTGTTTCTCATTTGTTTTAACAATTCACATTTGGGTGAAGTTATGAGTTCCCTCACAACAGTGCTGAGGCTGTCTTACAGATGGGGAAACTGAGGCCCTCAAAGCAAAGTAAGTAACTCAGTCATGGCCACACGGTGAGCACCCACGCAGGCTCTTTCTGTTCCCTCCCCAGACCGCTACCCTGAGGGCCCTCAGGACGGCGCTGACTAGAGAAGTGTCCTCTCAGAAATGGAGGGGCCAAGCAGTAAGGCAAAGGGCCGTTCTTCCCCAAGGCCTCACCTGCAGAAAGCTGAGGAGGGGCTTGCTTCTCCTCCCACAGCATGGCTGCTCTCCTCAAAACTCGGAATATCGACTGCTTTCAATGATGACGCCATGCTCATGGGATCCGTCACTTCATCATTGACGTCCACCGACAGATGGATGTCTCCACTCGAAAGCCTGGAGTTGTCCTGTCTTAGCGAAGCCGAAGGCTCTTGGTTCTCACCTGACGAGTCCCAGAACAAGCTGGCCCCTGGGATGAGGAGACACAATGGTGCTGAGAACCTTCCCTTGGCCATCACCTTTATGATGCAATTACACCGAGTCCATAGAAAGTTTGCCAGGACATAATGAGACCTTCAACAATCCAACTGTGGTTGTGAGAGAAAACTAAAGCTTGCAAACAGCTGATGTATTTTAATTTTCTGAGCTCATCTACTACTTTGTATTTGTTTTTAACAAATTCTGAACAACTTTCAGACAAATGAAAAGTAACAATAACTAGTCACAGACCTGGGAGGGAGGTGGGTGCTATGATTATCCCTCTTTTACAGTTGGGGAAACTGAGGCAGGCAGCCTTGCCCAGTGTCACACAATCAGTCAGCGTCTGAGGCTGGATTTGAACTCAGGTCTTCCTGTGCTAAGCCCAGGGAGGCTCTGTCCACTATGGTGCCTCTAGCAGCCTGTAGCTTATCCTTCCTAAAGGTACCATTATGGAGGGACGATATTCATGTGCTACCCCCAAGGCCCATTACCAACAGCCCATTTGGGTCAGGACTACATGCCCCCTGGCAGGACAGCCAGGGCCCTTGGAACTCTGACCAGATCCAGGAAGGAAAGGTGGGAAGGAGCCCTGTGAGACCCCCTGCTACTGCCCCCCTCCCCCCAAGCCACCTTCACTTACCACATCCCCAAGCCAGCTGCTCAGACCAAGTTTCGGCCAGGACCAGAAAAACCTGCCACAGACTGAGCCTGAGCCCTAAGGCCCTAAACCTGCTCTGTTCATGGTGGAGCCAGACCCTCCTAAGCTGACCAGGAACCAGGAACATAGTTTCCATGGCCCCTGGAGCACACCTGCGCATGTGCACAAGGTTAGGAGGCGGGGCCATCATGGAGTCCTGCTGCCTGGACGGATCAGCAGACACTGAAACAGGCCTTGCCCGAACTCAGCTCCTGGGTGTCTGCTGAAAAGACACCAACAGTTTCCCCTTCCATCCATAATTTCCACTGCCCATTAACACTAAAACCTGCCCAGGGATTCCCTGCTCCCCTCCTCTCTGTGATTCCTCTACTACTGCCTGGGAGCAGAGGGTAGCGTAGCTTGTCTGAAGCACAGAAGAGGTAGGCGATGAAGCTGGGCAGATGAGAACATGGTCATCTTGTGTAGCCACCTCCTTTTATAATGCCTGAAGAATGGAACTTGCCCAAGGTCACATGTGCAGGAAACGGCAGATCAGGAAATACAGTTTGGAATCTGAAGATATCATTCTCTCCACTGCCCCTTGGCTTCAGTCTGGCAGCCCCACATAGCAGAAGGCTAGGGATGCCAGGCAGGAGCCGGACCTCTTATTTGGGAGGCAGAAAGCATGCCCCTGACCAAGTAGTGTGGCCAGCTCCAGAGGACACTAAAAACCACCTCGGGGATGACAGATGGAGTACAGGAAAGAAGCCCTGCTGAGGAGACCCCCGCCTCTCCCAAGCCTCCCAGCTCCTAGTGCCCTCTCCCTGCAAAGTCCTCTCAGTTGATTTGTTCTGTTTCCTGGCAACTCGACCACACTGTCTCCCTGTTAGAAGGTGAGCTCCTGGAGAACGGGAGTTGTTTTGGGGGTCATTTTTGTCTCTGACTTAAAGGAGGTACTTGAGGGGGGTCAGCTACCCAGGCTTGTCTAGGGCAGGGGCACAGAGAGCAGTCTCAGGTGAGAACAGAGAAGGAGAGAGAAGTGAGGGATGTTGTGAAGGATTCACCAAGCCCCCACGACTGCCCGAGTATGAGAGGGAAGGGAGAGGGGAGATCCAAGCTGAGCCCGAGGTCCTGAGCTCCAAAGAGAAATAAGGAAAAATAGTAGGAAGGAAAGCCACCGTCCCTAAAGCATGGCCTTGGATCTAGGGAGTGTGAGGCACCCTCAACTAAGCCAAGGGAAGTGGAGGCTGCACAGAAGCAGCAACCACAGCCAGGGCAGAGAAAGAAAGCATTGGAGGAGGGGGAGTGGGATGGAGAGGACCAGGGACAGGCCCTTGGATAATATGCCCATGATGGGGCCAAGAAGAGAACAGAGAAAGAAGCAGCAGCCAGAGGGTGGAGGCAAGAGAAGAGGAGGGATGAGCCAAGCAAGAGGGATGAGAGGTGAGTGCTGTCAAACACACAGACCGTCTCCTCCTCCTGTCCAGCGGCCTAAGACACATCCAGGTAAGGACTGACTGTCACCCCTCACTGAAGACTTCTCCCTACTCCTCCCCTCTCTTCTCCTTTTCTGCCTTTCACTTTATCCTGTCTCCCATTTTCTTGGGACAAAACACCAGGCCTGGAGTCAGGAAGACTTGAGTTCAAATATGGCCCCAGACACCTCCTAGCTGCCTGACCCTGGACAAATCACTTAACCCTGGTGGCCTCAGTTTCCTCATCCACAAAAACGAGCTAGAGAAGGAAATGGCAAACCATGCCAGTATCTTTGCCAAGAGGACTCCCGACGGGGTCATGAGGAGTCAGGCAGAACTGAAATGACTGAACGACAACAACATCCTGCTTCTCCACAGCTGGCTGCGCTCTGTCTCCCCCATTAGACTGGGAGCTCCACGAGGGCAGGAACTGTCTTTTCCTCTGTTTCCTCAGCACTTAGCACAGGGTCTGCACACTGTGGATGCTTAACAAATGTTTAACGACTGAGTGACTTGCTGGGGATGTTGGAAGAGGGGATTCTCAAAGAGGTATAAATCAGACTTCTAACACTGAAATTCTACAATTCCGAGTGACCAGAGAGGAAGGCATTATCACCAGCCCCTGGGAATTTGGCAGTGGGGATAACCTGGGCCGGATTCAAGCAAACCTGGAGTGCTCAAAAGGTTTGCTCAGACGAAACCACCGGATGAATCAGTAGCCCTGGATACAAATCCTGACCCTGGTTCTTTCTGATCCTGTTTTCACTCCATACCTGGAAATCTCAGCATGATACGTTGTGCAAACAACTCAGAATGATTCTTCCAAGCCACAAAATGAGGAGTTACCTGTGCTCACAGCGATGCTCACACTTTTCCTCAGGTGCAGGCCAGAAGGTGCCTGGGCCTCCACGGAAACAAATTCTACCTGCTGCTGGGCCTGCATGGTGCCATCAGCACCGGATGCCTTGGGGTCGGGGTGAGGAGACGTCGCTTCTAACAAACGCTGAATCTGTACCAAGCGAAAAGCAGACCAATTAACTGGGGTGCAACCAATTAACTAAGAAGGTGACCTGAGTCTGAGGACTGAAAAAAAGCTGAAGCTCTAAGCTTTCTTCTCTCATTTTTTCCCTCTGGACTTCCACCAAAACCTACCCCACGAGGAAAATATTGTGTGTTTGCTGTAGCAGAATCAAGGAAGCACAGACTCTCCAGTTTGGGGGAGACTTCAGAGGCCATGGAGGCCACCACACCCCTCTCCAAGCAGACTGCCAAGGGGGCACCCAGGAGCTTCTTGTCAGAAGGACACAAGCACTCCATGGCAGAGGGGTCCAGGAGCATTCCACTTTCAAGAAGCAATCATCGTAAGCAAGATTTTCAGGACGTCAGACCGACATCTACCACTGTCACCTCCCACTGAAAGAGGCATTCGTAAATTACTTAGCATAGCCCCTGGCACATAGTAGGCCCTTAATAAATGCTCATCCCTTCCTTTCCATCCATTGCTCTTGGCTGTGTCCCCAGGGGCCAGCAGACCTAATCTAATTCCTCTTCCACATGGCAGCCCTGCAAATATTAGCCAGGAAAAAATCCTTGACATGTACCTTTGCCAGTGCCTGACTCCCTACCAGGGTGACCTAGGCCTGGACCTCCAGAAATCCGGCCTGCCCACCCCAGGAACCTCAATGCACTCACCAATAGGACTTGCCATGGTGCAGAGCTGCCCAACATGGAGACACCTGAGTGAACTCTGCCCTCTCTCTAGGCAGTCCTAAACCAGGCTCCAATCCATCCAGCTATCCCCCACAAGGGCAGGACTTGTCCAGCTTGGGCAAAAAGCTTGAGCCAAAGTGCCTTGAATGACCACCATCCCTCAAGGTGCTTTGTTACCTTAAGGAAATGTAAGCCCCTGTAGGGCAGGTACTTTGGCATTTATAGCCCCAGCACCTAGTATGGAGGCATTTTAAAAAGGCTGAAATAATTAAAGACAAGTATCATGTCTCCAGGGCTATCACCTTCTCTTCTTCCCCTGGGAAACATTCCCAATTCTTTCAACCCATCCCCATAAAACATGAGCTCAAGAACCTTGACCACCTCAGCTGCCCTCCGTGGAATACTCTGTTAACACATGGTATCCAGAACAGGGAGGATATATGTTTAGCCAGAATATTCAAAATTTGAAACAAATTTTAAACATTTTTCCTTCAAGTTCCCCAATTCTTTCAAGTGAAGCCAAAGATACTGGAGTCCCTTAAAAACAAAAACATAAGGACCAAAGGACAATGTACATTCATTTTCTAGAGAAGTTGATTATAAAATAACACCAAACCAACCTGAGCCTGAACTAACTTCAATTGTCGCTCTTGTTCTTTAAGGAACCGGTAGGCATCTGGAGATAATCCCATCATTCCATCATCAGCTTGCATCTTGGGTGTGGACATGCATGTTGGGCAAGGCTGTGGATTGCTAGAGTAGGAGGCAAGTCTCCCCACAGGTGATAAGTCTAAAGTGTTACAATTCCCCATGCTCCCTTGCTGTCTCTGGATCATATGGCTGCCTGAAGAATTTACTGGATTATGGCACACAGCTGGACAGGCACTCGGATGAAATGGATAGGCACCATCCTGAAAAGCATTAGCCTGGCTTTCTTGAAAGGGCCCGCGTTTATGTATCCCTGACCAAAAGCTCATTCCACTACACTGCAGACGTCTGTGATGTTGACAGCAGCTGCAAACATTACTGGGGCAGTAAGATGGTGCTGGGGGGGCAGGCCCCTGAAGTTCCGTGGGCCTGCCAAGATTCTGGGGTGAAAGAGCAAAACCGTGGGGGAGCCACTGTGGTGAAGGAGAGGCCTGCCTAGAATGCAGCATGGAGCATGGTACAGGAAGGGCCCCTTGCCATGGGTCTCCATCTGAGTGAGTGTTACGGTTTTCAGAAGACTGTTTCAGTTTCTGCACTGATGTCTCAGGAGACCACGGTTTGGGGAGCCCTGAGGGAGAGGGTGGAGATGAGCAAAGTGGCCCTGAAGGACTCCTGGTCGGGGGGCCAGCTGGGCCTTGGGGAGGCGACTGCTTCTCTCTGGGTGGTTTCGAAGAAGGGGCTCCCGGGCCTGACTGACTTGGGAGCCGACCCAAATGAGGCTCCTCAGCTTCATGAATGGGGCTCTGTTTCTCATCACAATGCTGAGGAAATGAGCTCATCTGTCCTGGATACTTCAACAAGGAAGGGCTGGTTTTGCAATCAGCCCTTTTCTTATCACTGGGTGGCGGGCTTGAGTCCACAAAACTACCATCCAAAACCAGAGAGAGCTCAGGGACTGAGGGATGGATGGTAGATACCTGGAAATAAAAATGGGCAAGGGGTTGGGTGGAGACAGAATTGATCATTCTTTTAAGGACCTCTCACCTTACTCAGACAGTTAGCCACTAAGCACAAAAATCCCAGCTAGCACACCTTCAAAGGGCGAGAGTCTGGCATGGTCTAAATGAATGGCCCTGCACTGCCTGCCCTCCCTCAGGACAGGGTCACCAGACAGCAGGCCTGCCTTCATCAAGGCCAACAAGTGGCCAGAGTGATGTTGGTGAGAAGGCGAAACAAAACCAGTCTCTCACTGGGGTCATTTAGTCTAAAGCTCATGCCAGTGTTAATGCCCACACCCATCACCTTCTCCAGAGAAAATCTATCCTCCCTTTCTGCCATCTCTCTTCCCCAGTTTCCACATTTGTAGTTCTTTTAAGGGTTTTCCTCAAGGAACCACATGACACTGATAGTGCCAGGATTACCATTCCCACTTTAAAAGTGAGGAAACTGAGGACCCCAGAGGCTAAATGACCATCCAAGGTCACACAAACCAGAAGCCCTGCTTCCATGGGGAATGGTCGCAATGATGAGATAAGGAGGTGGAAGGCACACACGGGGCTTAAAGCTTTTGCCCTTACAAAGACCTGGATCTTCTTTAATGCCCTCTGGGCACTAACTTTCCAGCCCCACATCCTGGCTAGAATACCTTCTGACTCACGGGGTGAGGATTAGGAACTGGTCTTGGGGACAAATCTTCGTCCTCCACGCCAGAGTCGTGGTCGCTTACAGAGAGCTGCTGCCCCGGGGACTTCTGGGAAGCCCTGATGGTGGAAGGAGATAAAAACAGCGATGAGCCACACACGGGCATGTTCTGGCCTCCAGAGGTAAGACCAGCAAGCAAGCAGCAAGGAATCCTCTCCCATGACCATTCACTGTAAATGGAAGGATTAGTACTAAGAGGCCTAAGGACCAGGTGTCGGTTACAACCAAGGAACCAGTAAAGAGGCCCTGCTAGACCTGGAACCTGCTCAAGAGGCAAGTCAGCGAGCACTTATTAAGCGCCTACCCTGCTATCTGCCAAGGACTGCCAGGGATGTACAAAGGCAAAAGGCAGACCCATGACTTCCTAGTCAAACTCAAAGAGTATATTTAATACAAAAAATGTAGTGGAAAGAACCTGGGACTTGAATTGAGACTGAGATGAACCTGGGTTCAAATCCCAGCACTAACTCATATTGACTGCATGACCCTGGGCAAGTCATTTAACCTGTCTGTCTGCCCCTCATTTTTCCTCTCTGTAAAACAGAGGCATGAATTAATGCACCCAAGTCTGTGGTGAGGAAAGTGCTTTGTGAACTTGTATGAGGACGCTAAAAAGATTCAAGTCAAGGAATATCCATTCATGCCTATTCTGATCAGCAAGGCACATTCCAAAGCAGTTTTCTCAGTTGACCCATGAATCCATTACTGAGCATTTGCTAAGTCTCTGTGGGCCAGGGGGTCAAGGACCAGATACAAAGACACAGGTGCCTGCCCTCTGGGAGCTTACATTCTGTCAAGAGAAATCTCCATACCGACAAAGGTATAGAGATGAAATAGTCATAGAACAGCTACAAGGGGAGAATTTTCACCAGACATATTTACAGGAAAGATGGGGAATTTGAGGTGTTAATTTTTCAATATGAAATCTTAATTACATGGTAACTAAAAAGGCATCCTTTACCTCTTCATTGCATGATTCCTGGAGACTTGGCTAAAGAATGTTGCTTCTACAGTTGGGTTTTCTGAGCTCAGTTCAAACTGGAGAGAGCTCTTCTGGGAAGGCTCAACATTCTGAAATGGCCAAGTCAGAGGTGTTAGGGGAACAGAAATGCCATCAGGTCTACATTTCCTTAAATTATTGGCTTTCTGGCTGGCACACAATGGAGTGCTCCCTCCCACAAAAAGGACACAAGGAGACAAGCATTCCTGTTTCACCGCCACCCTTGATCTGGCTCTGAGAAATCAGAGCAGTCACATACCTACCTGCCACCCAGAAATAAGAGAAGAGAGAGACAGAGCCAAAGAGCCAGAGAGCCAGACAGAGAGAGAGAAAGCAGGAGACAGAGAGAGAGAGAGAGAGAGAGAGAGAGAGAGAGACGGAAAGACACAGACACAGAGAGAGAAAAACAGAGAGACAGAGGAGAGCAGGAGACACAGAGACACAGAGAGGGAGAAAGAAAGGAGACAGAGACAGAGAGAGGAGACAGAGCAAAGGAGGAAAGAGAGGAAGGGGAAGGAATTGACGCAACTTGAGTAAACACAATCTTTTTTTCTTGATCCATTTGTTCCAAGAGGGAAACCGCCCCCCATATATAATACAATGCATTAAAATGATAATTGATCTGCATAATTCTAAAGCTACATGTCAGCAAGCATGGGGTTAAGCAAAATACATGGAAATTACAAACAGCTTGAAAGTAGAAATAAGCCACTAATGTGAATGCCAACTGGCCTATGACTCATGACTTGAAATCATCCCCCTTAACTTGACCAACGAAGAGCTTCCAAATTTCTTCCTAAGGTCTATGAGGTGACCCCAGAGATCCCTAGAGAAGTCTCCTTATAGAGATCTCCAGGTACTGTGTCAGGCACTAGAGATTCCAGATAAAAAGAGACCCCCGTGCTCTTGGGAAGACAACTATGTAAACAAGTCCATAAACAGTCATTTCTGGGGGGAGGCTCCGCCAGCTTTGGGGCACATGGGGCACTTCCATAGAGAGGGCGGTGCCTGAGATAAGCTCTGCCAGAGACTAGGGATGACTTGTAGGAGGTAAAGAGTGAACACATTCCAGGCATGGGGGAGGCCAGCCTAGGCAAAGGGCAGGAGAGGGGATGGGAGGGGGCCACTGTGGCAAGACCACAAGATGCATGCAGTGTTGGGCCAGGAGTAACATAGACAAGGCTGGAAGGGTGAGTGGCAAGGAACCAGGTTGCAAAGGGTTTTAAATGCTTGGTGAAAAGTTTGCATCTGATCCTAGAGGTAACAGGAGGTCACTGAGGTTTACTGAGCAAGGCAGTGACATCGTTTGACCTGTGCTTTGGCAAATGAAGGAAAGACTGGAGATAAGAAGACTAATTGGGAGATAGATACAAAAGGGCAGGCAAGAATACAAGGATCTGAACTTGGGTGGAAGCTATCAATATGGTGTGTGTATGGGGGTGTGTGTGAGTGTGCGTGTGTGTGTGTGCGTGGGGGTGTGTGTGCGTGCGTGCGTGCGTGCGTGCGTGTGTGTGTGTGTGTGTGGAGAAGGGGACAGCTATGAGAGGCTGGGGCAAATGTACTTTCAATAATATTGGGCACCAAGTGGACACAGCAGGTAAGGGAGAGTGAGTGAGAAATCTAGGCTGGAGGGAGGTTCTGAGCCTCAAACACAGCAGCAGCCTTGAGAGAAATAGGCAGTTCAGCTGAGGAGTGGGTTTTGGAGAACAGATGAGTTTTGTTTTGGACCAGCTAAGTTTCAGGTAGCTGTGAAATATTCAGCTTGAAAGCTCTATCAGACAGGTGCTGACACAGGCCTGGACCTCACAAGAGAGAAGAGAGATGGATACAGGCCCTAGAAGTCGTGGGAATGGAGAGAATAATGAGACCCATGGGAGCAAATGAGGTCACCAAGACAGCCTAGAGAGAGGGAAGGCCCAGGACAGAATCCTGGGCTAAGCAGTGGGAGAAAGGTGGTGAGCCAGCAAAGAAGCCTGGAAAAGCTTGGTCAGACAGAGATCTCTGTCCCACAAACTCAGAGAGGAGATTGCCTCCAAAGAGAGGGTGGTCAACAGCACTGCTGGCTGCAGAAAGGTCAAGGGAAAGGCCTTGGGATCTGGAAATTAAGAGACCATTGGTAACTCTGGAGATGGCAGTTTCAGTCAAGTGATGAATGAGGTTAGAAGTGAGATGACAAAGGGTTAGAATGTGTGTGTGTGTACGTGTGCATGCAAGCACATATGTATGTGTGTATACTGTGCGCACTGAGTATGCACGTGTATTGTGTGTCTATGTGTGCACATATATGTGGAGGACATGTGAATACATGAGCATGTGTTTGCATACATGCATGTTTGCACATTTTCTATCTTCACTCTGTCTTCTGGTTCTGAGATCTAGACAACTTTAACATGTGAATTCTTGAAATACACTGTCCAGGCTTTTTTAAAACCACAGATTTCAGGAAGCTCAATGATTTGAAAGCCTTCTCTCCTTGATATACTTTCCAGGTCATGGTCTTTGCTAACATATAGCTGACACTGGCTTCGACTTTTGTGATCTTTTGATTTTGTTGGAATAGAGGTTGCTGTGTCATAGACCTCTAGGGAGATCTGGTCTAGTTTTCCAGGAGCCCATAACGTGGGTAGAATTCACTACTTTTTCTGCTAAGCAGCTATAATGCTTACCTTAGGAGTTCCTATTTCATATATTTCTCTTGCTCCATCTCATCTAGGGATCTGTGTGGTTCTTGGGAAAAATCCACATCTTCCTTCAAGTCTCTATAGGCAGTTTTTAGGGAGTTATCCTCTCCTGTTTTGAGGATGCCCAGATTTTCAATAATTCTTTATGCTTAACAATGTTTGCTTGTATCCATTCCTCTTGTCAGCTCCAGTTCTTGACCTAGAGCTTTGTGTCGTGGCCAGACTCTACTTCTGCTACACTTTTGGGTAGGATATTAATCCTCCCTGGTCTCACCTTGGGTGTCTTGGGCTCCTGGGCAGACTTTCACCTTCTTGGGTTAGGCCCCACTGTATCTCTGAGGTCCTCCCTGGCTTTTTAGGGCCCTCTAAAACCTCTTAGGACAGAGTGTCAGTCCCTCCCCATTCTTGCAATGGTAGCTGCAACTGCCCAGTAGTTCTGTTACTCTGAGGCTCTCTAAGGAGAGCCTGCACTCCAGCTGCTTCTGGACCACAGAGCTCTGGACCTGCCCATGGGCTTGCTGGCCCACGCTGGCATTGGATTTGCTAGTTATCCCCTTTCCTCTTTCCCATGGATTGCTTACTGACTTTCTGCGCAATGTTGGGGCCAAGAAGTCACTTGCTACAGCTTCTCGTTGGTCAGGGGGCCAATTTCGAGTTCTCGCTAAAGGAGGGATGTGGAAGCTGGGCAGTTTTCCCCTAGGCTGGCAGCCGCTGCCACCTTGTCCATCACTCCGAGCTCTTCTTCCATGCATACTCTAACTAGACATTGCTTTGGTCTGTGTGGGTTTAAATTACACACGGACCTAAGTGAAGAAAATTTCAATTCCTTCAATTTAAAAGAAAATATTCCAGCACTGTCAAAGGAATAGAAGGGTAGGGCAATAAAGACTTGTCCACAGAACAGAGGCTGCCACAGACATCTGTGTGTCATTGGCCCATTTTCAGATGAGCCAAGGGTCTATGGAGAGCGGCCTCAACGATGCCCTTTGTTCTGGCCTCAGCCATGTACCTGAAGGGCTATTAAAGCTATTATATAAATGGGCAGACTTAGCAACAATGCAATGAGTCCCGAACAGCCAAGAACACTGATTTAATACCAAAGAGATTTCTAAAAGGTCAAAACATCAGGTTTATGTTGCTAAACTACCATAAATACCAAGTGACATAGTGACCCTGGGTAAGCAGGCCTCAGTTTCCTCACATATAAGATGAGCTAGAGAAGGAAATGGCAAACCACTCCAGTATCTCTGCCAAGAAAACCCCACATGGGGTCAGGAACAGTTGGGCATGACTGAAACCACTGGCCAACAACCATGCTGAGTAACCAAAGCACTTACTTTGAAAAGATGTAAGGTTTCCTTGTTGGTTAGTAACTGAAAGCGGAGGTCACTTCCCTGGCCACTGTGGAGAACACACTCATAAAATTCAGGCTCCTTGTGTGTCAGGGAATAGAGAACGATGACGAAGCTCCCAGATTCAGAAAAAACCCTACCAATAACATGCCACGTGATGAGAATTAATTTAGTATGCTGAAAACATACTTTCAAAACTTCCAAAGAAGTTACCCAATTAAATAAACTGATTAAATACTGTCACTAATTAAAGCTCAAGGTGGATTTTTGCATACTTATCATGCTCTTCATGATTAATTTATTCAACCAACATTATTCAATAGGTCTTTTAAAATATGCTAAATAACAGCAACTTAAAAATAAAATATAGGGGCGGCTAGGTGGCGCAGTGAACAGAGCACCAGCCCTGGAGTCAGGAGAACCCGAGTTCAAATCCAGCCTCAGACATTTAACACAAAACTAGCTGTGTGACCTTGGGCAAGTCACTTAACCCCAACTGCCCTACTTTGCCCTCTCCAAAAAGCAAAAAAAAAAAAAGAAGAAAATATATATCTCTATATATATGTGTGTGTACATATAAAATAGAAACAATACATAAACCAATGTGCAAAGAGCAGCAACTTAAAAGTGCAGTAAAGGCCCAGTCCGCAGCTCGCCTTCTTAGGCCTGTCACGCATTTTTTTGAATCTCCTTATTTCAGTAAAAAAAGTGATTAAAAGAACATAAAAATGACTTTTAAAGCCTTTAGGACCCTCAGCTCCTCCATCTGTAAAACGAGAGGGACTAAGTTATTTCTAAGGCCGTTCACAGCTCCCAGATCTCATGAAGTGGACAAACCAAAGGTCCTTCAGGCACATTTTGGGCTAAGCGGGTTAGGGAGCTTTGGCTTACACTGACCCAACTGTGCCCAGCGGCCCAGTGGTCCCAGTCCAATCTCCCTTCCCCAGACAATGAAGACAGTTTTATTCCATCCTGACCTAGTCTTTGCCACTCTAGGCTCAACGTCCTTTGTTGCTCCATCGGATCTTTGGTACAACTAATGGTACGCACTTCTCTCACGGCCTTCTCCTAGCCTATTGAAACGTGGGGCCTGGCCTTGCACACCCCACTCAGTTGGGGCCAGACCAGGGCAGAGGATGAAGGGACTGGCACCCCCTTGCTCTGAGAACTCTGGCCCTCTTTAACCGACCTAAGACCACGTGAACTTTGGTCGTTGTCTTGGTGGATCAAATACTTACAATCAATCTCTTAGCCCACTAAATTCCCCAAGTTTTTTTCGCACAGTTATGGGTAAAGGAAACATTTTAACTTCAGGACACTTAGCTATGTCCCCTGTGCTAAGGTTACACGAGGATAAGAGGATACACGAGGCAAATTCAAATAGGTAAAGTAAATCAATGCATGGTCCTGGCAATAGCCCAAAGGCATTTCAAAGACCATCCTGGCCAAGCCCAGAGAGGCACCATCACTAAAGCCTGGCCTCTTGCTGAGGAATCCTTTGGCCACAGCAAACGGTGGCCTGCTCTAGCTCAGGGAGGGAAGGGGAAAGACAGTTTGGAATTTAAAATGTAACAAAAAAAATTAATTAAAAAAAAGAAATTAATTCAAGGTGTTGGACATGGCAAACACTAATATCTCACACACAGAAAAACCCAAAACTGATATATTAACAGATAAGGAAACAACTTCTTCCTTATGTGGGATTCATTTCTGACTGTTAACTGGTTAGAGCAAAGATAAAAACTGATAGAAAATTAGAATAAAAACAAGAAAAAGATTTTGTGTACAACGAAAATAGCTCTTATCTGGAACAATTTAAATAAGCTTATTGGGGCCAAAATTAGAAAATGAATGGAAAAAGGACACGGACGTTGAGAATGATAATTTCACATGGAAGTTTAATCAGTGAAAATCAATGGTCCAGAGCAAGGAGACTAAGCATCTAAAGTGTGACCAGCCAGTAAACACGGCCTCTCTGCCAAGTGTGCATCAAAGGCAAGCTTGATGAAGGTCTGGGAAGGGAACTGGCAGGCCTCTGCAGCAGGCCACGTCTTCACCATCCCACAGCTGCAAAAGAACCACCAAGCACCTGGCTCCAATACAGAAGCCAAAGCTCCAGTTCTAAGTAGACCAATTAACTTCTCTCCTAACTTTCTTTAACATGTTAGATTGAAGAACTCAAAGTGTGTCTTCTCCAGATTCTTGGGCACCCATTCTGTACAAAGGGAGTGACCTGGGCCCTGTTCAGGTACAGGGTGGATCAGACCATTTGAGGTCACTTCCAACATAAATTCTGTCTATAAACATTTGGCAACTAATGACAGATCACAAGAAAAATCTCACTTACCTTTCCTGAACTGCGGCACTGAACACATAGCGCAGGCAATAGGCCCACACCCGGGGGCTACAGATGTGAGTGACACCAGAGAGCCAGCTGCAAAAGCGGAAAGGGCAAGAAAGAATCCATTAAGACAAAACAAAGATCACTGTGCGCAAAAGATGTGCAAAGCACTGTGCTAGGCACCCAGGGACATATATCAGCTACAGTCTGCAGTCTGTAGGGGGAGACACCAAGGATATCTCACACACACACACACACACACACACACACCCCAATGTAATACATAACAATGATGGGAAGCACACTACTCTGGCTTCATCACTCTGGCCACCTAGGGATGAATTATGCAGTCACAGCCATTCTCAAACCCCCCACATACAGACGGAATACCCCAAGCCACAACACCCCAGACCCTGAAGGAGGGTCCAGGTCCTCAGCACCAGGAAATACTGGAAGCCCATTCTGATGATAAAAGAGAGAGGGAGGGACAGAGGGAGGATTGCAGGGGGCCTATGGATGGAGCCCTTAATGGCCACTCCTGCCAGTAGGAAAGAGATCAAGGATCAGAGGAGGAAGAAACTGCTGAACTAGAGAAATGGGACTTGACCAGGCCAGATTTGAGTCTGACATTGTGAATGAGTTTTCATTTACACCAGATGAAGGCAGGCATCAATAACCTGAAGCTCTCAGAGGGGCCACCAGAGGGCGCAGGTGTACACAGTCCCCAGCCCAAACCTCTTCCCAGGCCCACCTCAGTCACTCTGCTCATCTCTTTGTGGGCCACCCACCCCCCCAACATCTGCTGACTCAACCACCCAAATCCTTCAGGCCAAAGATCAAGGTCAAGCTGCTTTATGACATCCCCCAGTACCTGCTCCTTTGGGCTAGGACAGAGTTGGTGCTTCATTACAGGTGGCATGGTATAGTCATTCCTGTCTCTATAGTGCACTAAGGCACACAAAGGGCACATCTCAGCACAGCTCCAGCAGGGCTGTGGTGCCAGGGTTATCCCCACTTGGCTGTGGGAAGACAGGCCTGGGGGCACTGGTAGCGCAGTGACTCTGGAAGGCCCTTGGGAACTGCCCTCCAAGTGTCGAAGCTTTGCATCCCCGCTGGGCCTCTCCCCCAACGAGATCATCTCAGCTCTGCTTGTTATAAACAAGGGCAGCCCATCCACTCGAGGAAGGCTGAACAAGTTATGGTCTATGAAGAAGATGGAATGTTATTGTGCTCCAGAAATGATGACGGGATGGTTTCAGAGAAACAAGGGAATTCCTGTATGAACTGACACAGAGTAAAGCGAGCAGGAGAACAATTTATACACTGACTACAACACTGAAGGAAAACAGTTCTGAAAGACCTACGAGTGCTGATCGATTCAATGACCCATTAAAGTCCCCAAGTGTGACAGTGACAAACCAGGCCACCTCCTGGCTGGGAGGTGCAGAAGGACAGATATACCATCAGACAAGGCCAACATGGGAACCTGTTTCACCTGATGATACTTATTTGTTATACAGGGGGACTTTTTTGGGAGGAGGAGACTTATGGAGAGAAAAAAAGCAATAGTGATAGTCCTCCAAAAAAAAGAAGAAAAGGGGGAAAAAAGCATTGGAATTTCTTAAATTACAGAGAAGGGAACAGAGAGATGTTCAGAAGGGGACACTGACATGCTGGGTAGTGTCAGAACTGCCACGTGAAATTCAATATATACTTTCAAAAAACCCAGCATGTCCATAATAGAGATTTACAATTTCATATACGATCTTCTTTTTCTGTTCTTCCTTGTCTGAAAATGCTTATGTTTGTCTAATAATAATTTTAAAAGAACAGTTTAAAGGAGGGGTATTAGAGACTGCATCTTTGAGAGATAAAGTCTGTGGCTGGGCCAGCATCTGAATCCACATCTCTGGACTCCAAGCCCTGCCCTCTCCTTCCAATGACATCATGGTTGTCCACTCTATTTCTCTTCCCATTTTCTTCTTGGACTAGATGATAAATCGACTTAAGAGCAAAAACCGTGTCTTGCTCACTACTCTGTGTCCCTCACAAGAGCTGACAACACACCCTGCAACATGAGTGCCCAATAAATCTTTCCTGAATGAACATGTTCCTGTGAGAATTGCCCCAACCCCAGCCTGCAGCACAAAGCCCAGGATGATGAAAGTGACCTCTGATAGAATTCCTTCTCTGGGTTTGCAGGTGACCCAAATGTTAGCTAACTAAAACCTTCTGATAAACTGGTGCCGTTTGTTTCCTTTTAAATCAGTCCAGAACACTTCGTAAGCTACTATTTACAGCAAGTACATCTGCTTTTTATATGCGTTTTGTCAAAAATGTTCTCCATAAATAATGCGACACTTACACTCCAACTAATGGTAAAGAGTAAACCTTGGGGTCCGATTCAAGCAACAGCAGCAGCTTCCGTGTTTCATCCATTGTAAGATACCTGAAAAAGGAGAACAGCTATTTCGCGTTTAAATAGGGGCTGTGAAGGGCACGCTTCATCCGACTAGAGAAGCAAACCCTAGACAAGAAAGGACAGCACAAAACCGCCACCCTCGGCTCGGTAAGGAGCCAGGCGCGCCGGCCGGAGCCTGGACGCTCCCATTCCAAGGTCTCTGACCCCTTAACGTGGTAGTCTGCCAACTTTACGGATACAGCCAGTGTGAAGGCGGACTCCAGAGAGGCTTTAACTTGCATTTCTCTAACTTCCAGGGATTTGGAGAGGTGCTTCATATGGCTACTGAAAGCCTGGATTTCTTCCATAGAAATTTGCCTGCTATCTCTTAGACCATTGAAAACTAGGCAATGGCTCTTATTCCCATACATTTGAATCAATTCCTTATATAGCATGGAAATGAGACCTTATTCTATTTTTCCCCAGTTACTCTCCTCTATTTGGTTTCCTGAAAAATCAGATTCACATAGTTTAGAAATCCAGGTATGATGGATGAGCCACATTGATGGGAAATAGTAGAAAGAGCTCCAGGCTGGTAGCCAAAGGACTTGGGTCTGAATCTAACACTGTGTGGGCCCGTCCTTTTCTCTATGTTGGGGGAAGCTTCTCCCTCTGTCAAGAGTGGAGAGGTTCAGGAAGGAAGAAGAAGGAACAAGATGATCTCCTCCCAATTCTAGTTCTGGATCTCAAGGAACAGCAACACAGACCCAGTGTTTATTCATGGCATCTAAATCACCTATGATTCACTTACTTACATAAAAAGATAAAAGCAGACGGTGTTCTCCTCACCACTATACTTGGGTGGCTCTCTAGTTCAGCAAGGTAAAGCCCCAACATTGAAGTCAGTTTGGCCATTAAGATGGGTGGCCTAAGCAGATTAGGGCCTGGGCTGGTTTTATTCAGAGGCAGCCAAAGAGCCCAGAAACCTTTACAAATGTGCTATTCATTTCTGAATTCAACAACCAAGAGCAAGTCAGATAGGATAAGCAGCAGCAGAACTCCCTGGATGCTAAGGGCTACACTAACAAACTTGGGGGTCCTTCTAGCTCTTTAGTCTATCATCTGACTCCCACCCTCTGGGAGAGAATACTCCAGCATCCACTTCCGAACTTTCTTTTACCATCAAATCCTGAGTCTACGATTTCTAGAATATGAGTGGTATCTACTTGAAACCAAATTTAATAGACTTTTATCACTTCCTGACTATTCTTGGAGGAAAAATTGAATATATAGCTGTTAAAAAGCACCAAACTCAGTACAAACTAAGACAATTTTCCTTCACTTCCATTCACAGTTGCCTGAACTACAGGAAAACTGTCTGTTATCTGGGTGGCCTGTCACAACACAAACATTTCAGCTGAATAGACTTATTACTCACCCCCACTTACAGGTCCCCTGAATTTGCGCAATATTCAAGTGACTGTTCAAGTTTCTTGCCAAAGCTGTTGGAATAATGGGGAGAGGCTTCACAGGTGTACATCGAAAAGAATTGGCTGGAGTCACTGCTGCCCAGTGGAAATCAAACTGTAGATTGTCCAGGTGCTCCCTGGAGGTGACTCTTGCTCTTAAGGGGAGCAGCTTGCAGAAGTCCAAAGAGTCTTTGCTGCATAAATGGTGCTGCAGAGCCTAGGAGAAAGCATACCCCTGTCAAAGCCCACACAAGGGCTCGGCACACTTAGGAGCTGCTCTCCCCTTTGGCTACCAGCACAATCAGGAAACACCAAAGGATCTGGGCCTGCCATTCAATTCTCTGTCATTTCTTCCTCGTAAACAGGAGAGGACAGACAAAAAAATGCTGCAGTCAATAACACTACCATCTCTTGTGCTTCCAGCCACCAGTGGGACATCTCCCCCTAGATATTCCATCGTCACCTAGAAACCAACCTGTCTACACAGCTTCGTTCAGCAGAGAACGATCCCACTGTGTGTCCTCCGGGCTAGGCGGCCACACCTGGAGAATCCAGTTTAGCCATGGACACCACGTTTTAACTAAGACCAACATATAGGGAAACATCCAGAAAGAGGGCCACCACGACAGGGAAGAGTCTAGGGATATTCTACCTGGAGCATTTTTCAAGTAGCTGAGGGCACTCAAGTGATAAATAAGTAAGACTTGTTCTGTGTAGTTCCCAAAGGCAGAAAGCAGGACCAATGGCTATAAGTTACAGGAAAGCCAATTCTGGGTCAATCTAATAAATAACTTACTACCTAGTGAGGTAGTAGGATCCCCATTAAAGGAAATGTTCAAGCAGGGATATTGCTGGGAAGAATCCTTCCTAACACAGTATTGAAGATTGCATTATTCACCACTTCCCAAATGTGCCTCCTACTCTTTGGGTTTTATGTCGGACTGGAATGTCCTCCTCCTTGACAAAAGACATCCTATCCCCTCAGAGAATTAGCTCAATTCCACTCATTAACTGAATGTGTTTATCAAGCTGAGACACAGAGACAAAAACAAAGCAGTCCCTGCCCTCAAGGAGCTTACACTCTTTGGGGGAAGGAGGAATAACAAACCCAAATAGAACCAGTAAGCTCATACAAAGTAATTTCCAGGAAGAAGGGAGGAGCTTATCCTTACTAAGTTACGCATTTTAAAAAGCAAATTCTTCACTCCACTTGAATTCTCTTGAGATGCCATACAAGGACAAATGCTACCAAGTCATCAAGGCTCTAGGGATGGGTCAGAGACACTTTTTGTTGTCCCAGGGGCCACCTCCCTAAGGGCAGAGGATCATCACCAAGACTGCAGCAAAACCACAGATGTCCTCAGTCACAGTAACACACAAAGACCACATACTAAGTGGGAGAAGGGCTGCCATCTGCACCAGGGAAAGAGAAGCAACACTAGTGAAATCCTAGGTCCCATCTTGAGTTGAAGATGAAGGTTCCCACGAGGAAGGACAAGGTCAAGCTACAAAAAGAGCAGCTCTGTGTGCTAGAGAGGGCACATGCCCAACTGTAAATGTCTCAGAAACCTCCCTGGCCTCCAGGGCGGGCATGGTGAAGATGGGGACAAGGAAAGCCCTGGTTCTTGTCGGAAATGGGATGCCAGACACCCTGTTATCAATAACTCCAGTTCTTACTTCAAAGGGCTAAGCTCCCAAGTTATTGTTCAGGGGTCAGATGACCACACTAAGTACTAGACTTCCTCACCCTTAGTCCCAAGGGACGGTTTCCCAGGGAAAATAGATAAATCATTTGCTAGAAAATTACTTAAGAAACCAAATTCAACCTCATTTTCAGTTGACTGAGAGAAGAGTCTGGCAGAGAGCTTGTTTCCGGGCCAGTGTCTGTTTTGGTCCTTTCTCTCTCTTAATTGAAATCAATCTCGTTATGAAGGGCAGCTCACCTTGAAGACTGAGGTAAAGTCTTCAGTGTCAGGCAAGATCATGTCTGTGGGGCCAAGTCCCTCAGTGTTAACTGTACATGGAATCACAAAGTCTCCAGGCAGAGGAGCAGTCGGTACTTTTCTGAGGCATCCGGGTACTTCTCGACCAGGATCAAAGCGGTCTATTTTCAGCTTTACACCTTCCTCCCCTAAAGAATCCAAACATAAACATGCAGAACAGTTGTTTACAATGCATCAACAAGCATTTAATAAGCCCCTACTATGTACCAGGCACTGTGCTATGTGCTGAGGATACAAAGACAGGCCAAAGACAGGCTCTGCCCCCAAGGAGCTCCCAGTCCAATTTGGGAGACACCATGAGGCCAATTACATACAAACAAGACAGAGCAGGTCTGTGGAAGGCAATGTGGGGGGCAGGGACCTGTAGCTGGGGGAAGGCAGAGCGGGGGCCTCTATCAGAAAGTGGGATCTCAGCTAAAACGGGAAGGAAACCCCAAGACAGAAATGAGAGAGAACATTTCAGGTATGGGGACCAGCCAAGGGCCAGGAGACATGGAGCTGGGAGATGCAATGTGTTCAAGGGATAGCAAAATGGCCAGTGTTGGTGGGCTACAGAATACTGGGGGGAGGGTGGAAGGTGGAAGAATTCTGGAAAAGCAGAGGGTTGTTATGGAGTCACATCACATGTCATGTTGTGTCATGTTTTAAAATCCAGACAGAGGATTTTCCATTTGATCCTAAAGGTAACAGGGAGTCCCTGGAGTTAAAGCGCCATGCTTTAGGAAGATCATGTTGGAATGAAAGACCAACTGGAGTGTGGCGAGACTTGAGGCGGGGGAGCCAGCAGCAGGCTGCTGCCACAGCCCAGGCAGGAAGCACATATGAAATACTGGGAAGGCAGAAATGAAGGCCCTGGTGACAGGCTGGAGATGTGGTATGAGTGGGTGTGAGGTTAAGGCTTAGGACACTGAGACTGAGGGCCTGGTGATTGAGAGGATGGACTCCCTAAACAGTAAAAGGAAAGTCTGGGGGAAAGATAAGGAATTCTATTTTGGACAGGTTGTGTTGGAGATGTCTATGGGTCATCCAGTGGGAAATGCCCAATAGACTAGAGCTGATTCGATAACAGAATTCAGGAGAGAGGTTGGGCCTAGATAAATCAATCTGAGCCTCAACAGCACTAGGATCATTGAATCCAAGAGAGCTGATAAGATCCCCAATAAAGACACTCTAAAAAGAGAAGACTCAGGAAAGACTCTTGGGGGTTTGTGAGGATGGGTTGGGCAAATGCCCAATAAAGGAGATTGAGAAGAAGGGGTAGGCTGAGAGGAGAACCTGCAGAGAGAAGCATCACAAAAGCCCTGATGGAAGAAAATATAGAGAAAATAAGCAACAGTTTTAAAGCCTGCAGAGAGGTCAGTAAAGAGAGATTGAGAAAGGGCTTATAGATTTGGAAATTAAGGAATTACCGGTAACTGTGGAAAGAGAGGTTTCATTTGAAATATGTCAGAAGCTAGACTGCAGAGGGTTTTAGGAGAGGACGAGGAGAGGGGAAGTAGAGTCACCTAGTGTAGACGGCCTTCTCCAGGAAGGAGAGATATGGGACAATAGCTAGGGGGGGCTGATGGAGCAAGCAAGGGCTTTTTGAGGACCAGGGAGACAAGGGCATGTTTGGAGGCAGCAGGAAAACAATCCATAGGCAGGGAAAGACCGAAACTAAGCGAGAGTGCAGATGAGAAAAAGGGCAGTCTGCTGGAGAAATCAGGATGAAACAGGTCCTGAGTATCTGCCGAGGAGTTTGCTTTGGCAAGGAGAAGGTCACCTCTTCGAGTAAGACAGCGATGAAGACAACAGCAGGAAAGGTGTGTGAGTGCTGGGGAGAGAAGGAGAAACAAGGGAGCTCACAGCAAAAAGCATCATCTTTTCAGTGAGATAAGAGACAACTAAGAGGCTGGGAGGGAAAGCCCTGGGAGGGGAGTCAATGAGGGACGTATAAAAGGATTCCTCACCACAGTAAGAGCCTGGTGAGATTATGTAACAAAAATAGTGCTGGACCAATCTGCCAGTTTCATGATTTTTTCCATCTCAGCAGATGGCAAAAGTAATCCACATTTGGGACTCTGGAGCAGAGGACAGCAGGGCTGGACTGTTTCATCTCATAGTCAAGATGGGGAAGGAAGGAGAGTATACCCAGAGCAGAGGAGATGACCTGGGAAAGGCCTGAGGAGTGGAAGGCATGCAGCTCCCAGGGAGGATGAGGACAGGGTTGGAGGTCACAGGGCAGAGGGGAAACTAGAATGATAAAAGATGAGGATCAGAGAGCTCAATCTCAGACTTCATGAACATGGAAACGGAGCACTTGTCCACAATGGCAAATTCAAGGGCACGATCATCTCTGTGGGAGCCAAGGTGGGTGGAAAGTGGGTCATGAGGGATGAGAGAGTGGAAAAGCTGAGAAGTTATTGCGCTTGAGGGAGTATCAGTGAGAAAGACTGTGAGTCAGCTGGTGATGAGCTCAAGCAGCTCGTCAAACCAAAGCTCATCAAAGACACCAGGCATAGCCCAAAATGCTGGATCGTTTTTAAGTGTGTTACCTTTTTCTATCAAGAGAGTCCCCAGCAAAAAGCAGGACAGATTTGGGTCATTCTGCTTAGCATGACGATAAGCAAGCCGCAGGGCCTTCTCAGTCACCACGAGCTTCGGCTTCCTGCAAAATATTGAAATGCATTTGCCATCTTGATCTTTAGGTTTTGAACGAGATCTGCTATGTTAACTTCACAATCAGAAATGTATTTTCAGGCATTATTAAGCCCAGATCTCCCCATGGTGGAAGAACCTTCACTTGACCTGGCTGCTCCCTCTAGCTCGTCTCTGTTCCCACCATTATTGAGTCTTCTCTTGAAGACCAAAGATGGCCCTGTGGCCAAATCCAACCGCTATCTCCATCCCTGTTGACCTTCCTGCTACATCTCATGCAACAACCTGCAGCACAACACACATGACCATGAGTTTTCTCCTCCTGCTCTTTCTCACGTGGCTTTCACTGTCCTTTCTCCGCTGATGACTTTCTAGCCTCTATTTCCTGTCCCAAATCTCAAACAGCCTAGTAAATCCCTCCACTTGGAAAGGTCACCTCAGGTGCAAGGTATCAAACAGAACATTAAAGAATAAGACCGAAGAAAAGGCAGGGAAGCCGGGGGAGGGAAGCAGGTGTAGCTAAGTGGCACAATGGATAGAGTACTGGCCATGGAGTCAGGAGGACCAGAGTTCAAATCCAGTCTCAGACACTTGACATTTACTAGCTTGGGCAAGTCACTTAACCCCAACTGCCTCACCAAAAAATAATAATAAAACCCCTCCCCCCCTTACTCTGCTCTGGACCACTCAGGCTCAAAATCTCAGTGTCGTCTCAAAACATCTCTTGGCTTCATTCCCCTCTGACACCACTTTTTCGTTTCCTTCTTTGCCACTCCACATCATCTCAACTCATGCCTCAGTGACTCCAACCAGTTTCCTGCCATCCCCCAGTTCCTCCCATCTACCAATTCCAGACCAGACTAACCTTCCTAACATTGCTCACTGATCACATCCCTGCTCAAATCTCCCAATGTCTCTGCATTTCATAAACTCATTCCCCAAATCTAAGCTCCTCAGCCTAGCACAACCCTCCAGATCTTAAGGGGGTTTCCACCAGACCCAACCAAACACACTCCCCCTCCTTTCCAGTTAGGTTGGTCTCTTCACTGCCCAATGCTCAGCATGCTTATATTGTTCCACTTGCCAGAAATGTCCTCCCCTTCTTCTTTGCCTATGCCCTGAAGACTTCATTAAAATCCTGTTCCCTCTAAATCTCTCCTTTGAGGTCCTCTCAGATGCTCCCCTTTTCAGAAAGCCCAGTCTGTACAACCACGCTGAATCCATGACTATGAGCTGTCACCTCCTGGCCAGCCTTCACTTTCTCTTCTTCCCTAGCCTAAGTTCCTTGAGGGCAGGGAGCATGTCTTGTGTTCTGAGAGCCTCCACAATGGCTAACACAGTGCTAAGAATCTAGCAGGGGCCTGAGAGACATGAGCCAAGCAGTAGAGCCAACAGAAATGCTTAAAGGTTTCTTAGAGGGGAAGGAGAGGGAATTTGTGGAAAGTGAGCTGAGAATTTTGGAAACCGAGAAGGGGACGAACATAAAAGACGTGGCTGGAGCTTGCACCAGTTTTAGAATGCCTCTTTATCCTGATTTGCTCCCAATCACATTAAAGAGAACCAAAGGATAATATTTCATACCTGTAGTAACTGAGATGCAAATACTTGACATCTCCCATTGGGGTTGGATCCCAAAGGATGCTCTTTGATGGAGGAAAGCTGAAAGGTACCATTTTGCTTGAAGTAATCCTTTTAATCAAAGGACAAATAAATGTAGATTTGGTTAAGACATGCTTATCTTTTTTAAATGCCCCTTTAATCTAAAGCAAAGAAAAAAATGAATAGAAGAAATGTACTGGAATTCTTGATCTATAAGCAAAGACTAATTTTCAGACCACTAAGATAATAGATGATTAAACTACTTATGTCCCCCAAAGTACAGCAGATTTGTAGTAAGCAGCTGGGTAGTACAGTAGATAAAACACTAGGCTGGGATTTATGAGTTCAAATCTAACCCTGGACATTTAAAAGCTCCATAGCCCCGGGCAAATCATATAACCTCTGTCTGCCTCGGTTTCCTCAACTGTAAAAGGCAATAGTAGCAGCACCATTCTCTCAGGGTTGTTGTGAGGCCTTAATGAGGTAATATTTATAGGTATTTGGTACATAGTGGGCTCCTGATAAATGCTTATTCCTTTCCTGCCCCATGTTTCTCTTCCTTAATAAGTATTTTTAGACAATGACAGTCCTGAATCCCCTGAGAAACTCCTTCTCCCAGCAGTCTCCCAGGAAGTGCAGAGGAGAAGGCCCACAAGAGCCAATCCCATGATGGGAAGCCCAAGAAGTGCTCTTCCAACAGGACTTCAGATATTATTAAAAATTATTTAAAAAGGCAAAAACCCCAAGGACAGAAACAAAGAAGGGGATTGCTCTGGACCAAGCCAAGTCCACATTTCAGGTTTAATACTTTTGGGTAAAAGTGTCCTTTGCTAGCCCCTATACGTGCACTAATGAGCCTCAGTCTTAAGGCCATGTTCCTATATAACTCCTAAAAAAAGCCTCTTAACAAAAACCATGCTACTCAAAGTTCAGGTGAGATGAAATGTTAGCTGGTTGGTTGGCCTCACAAGAAAATAAGAGGTCAATGAGTGAAAACATGGAAAACCATAAGCAAGCTCTTCTATCTCCATTTTCAACACTGGGATATCAATATATCAATAGAATGTTCTAGGTTTCCTAATTCTTCTGCATCTCTGGTTGTCTTGCAGGGAGGCTTCCATAGGATTCCTAGCTGGAATCAAGGAACACAGCCATGGCAGGACCATCAGAATCCATCCAGTTAAGCCCAAAACCGAATAGGACTCGCTGCTCTAACACACCTGGGAGACCATCCTCTATCTGGTCTGTGCTAGACCCCTCAAGGGACAGCATATCATCTGGCCCAACTCTCAGTTCTACAGATTAGCCACTTGTATTGAGCATAAATTGGGCTGCACAAAGATGCCCTTCCAAGAACATCTAATTAGGGCTTTAATGAGGAAGATGGAGGTTGAGGAAACAGAGGAAAACTGATCAGCCTTCTGGAGTCTTGTTTCAGCAACCTTATACCAAGAACATCTGGCACAAAGAGAATCCGAAGACAGAAACCAGATGATCACTCTGGTCCCTAACTATTCCCACATACTGAGAAATCAAGAGACAGGTGGTATGCTCCTCCCTCCTTTCCCATCCCATTGAAGGCTAACGGCAGAGCCCAGAAGGCCAGGGACACCTGAGGGGTCCAGGGAGCCAAAGCTGGACTCAGGTCAAGAAATTCTCACAAAGAGGAGAGGAAGAAAAATTTCCTATTCCTGTATGGAAATAACTATCTTTTATGAACTAGAGGTTGAACTATGTATTACATGACATGATTCAGATTTTTTGAAGTGACAAGAACAATTTGTCTGTATTTCCTTGACTTTCTCTTGGTTTAAATGGATAGATATAGAGGTCACTCCAACCCAAGAAACAAACTCCTACAGAAAAAGAAAGACTGAGTCAATCTCATCCTCATAACCAGAGTGAAAGATCTACTTTTCCATGAGACAAAGAAAAAAACTCATCCCAGGATAGACACAGGGAAAGTTTTCAAAAAGAAACCTCCCTAGACAAAGATAACCTCTTTCTTCTAGCACTGACCTAAAGATACGCAGAAACAGGGGACTCACTTTGGAAAGAGTTGTGTGATTTGGCCAGACAAGACTCCGGGCAGCCGTTGAGCTCCACCGGCTTTGAAAACCCAGATGCTGATGCTTCCCTCTCTGGTAACTAACTAGGTATGGATGTAATGGTCAGACGGTTGGAAGCCTGTCTGCTGATCTGTTTCTTTGTCTGCTTGTAACTTCTGCTTGTAACTTGTGTTTGTATTCTGTTTGTACTCTGAAGTTCAGGATACTGACTTCCCCCCCCTCCCCCCAAAAAAGGAATTTCTTTCCTTAAGGAAACCAGTTAGGGATGATTCCCACAATACTTCTTCCTCTCCTCTCCTCCTAATCTTCAGTCTCTTCCTTCCTCTTGACTCATTCCTTGCTATCTACAGAGATGCCCAGGCCTTCCTCACCTTAACAAAATCCTCACTTGACTCCACCATTCCTTTGAGCCATCATTCCATACTTCCCTTTCTGAAACAAATTCCTAGAAAAACTGTCCTCACATTGCCTCCAATTCCATTCCTCTCACTCATAGCCCAACCCCATGAATCTGGCTTTCAACTTCATTAATCAAGTAAAACTGCCCTCACTGAAGTCACCATTGTCCTCTTAAATGGTAAATCCAATATGGCCTTTTCTAAACTTCCAGCCTTCTCCATCTTTCTGCAGCATGCGACACTCCTGACCACCCAGTCTGCCAGAAACTCTCATCTCAGGTTTTTATGACATAGATCTCCCTTGGTTTTCCTATCCATTGAACCACTCCTTCTTGGCCTCCTTCCCTAGAGTGCCCCTAACTGTGGGTGTATGGTGTGTTCAGGGAGAAGAGCCCCTCTGGTATGAGGGCTGCCAAGCCCTTTTCAGGGCTGCTCATCTACCTTTGGTGTCCACTTTTACCCAACTCTCACCTATGGCTCCAAAAAGCCGTAGCTCAGACAGTGGCCACATCCAGTAAAACCATCTTGGCAGATGGGCTAAACCCATGGGTGAGTTAGGGGGGTGTCTACTCTAAGCATGGGAAGACTTTCTCTGGCAGAATGAGTAAATGAGAACAATTTGTTCCAACGGCCATGAAGGTGGTTAAAGCAGGTATCATGGAGAGTTTAGAGCTTGGTCAGACATTGAAGACACCAAGGTCATCCACTGCATCCCAGGCCATGGACAGCTGCCCTGATTTTTATCTGGCCATTGGACTTCTATGACTCTGGCAGAGAGAGTGAGGCTGAAGAGTGTGCAGCTCTGCCTCATTTAAATCCAATTCATGATCAAGTAAAGACATCATGTCACTGGTCCTCTTATAAACAAAGGACAAACAACAATTGTGGACATAATGCCAGGCTCCATCCTGGGCCTTCTTCTCTATGTATACTCTCATCAGTTCCCATGGCTTTCATATTCAGACGACTTCCAGATCTACAGATCTTGCCTTGTCTCTCTTTTGAACTTCTGTCCCACAAGCTGGTCAACATCCCAAGAAGGGCAACCAAGACAGTAACTCCCCAACCAACTTGACACACCCAATGCAGTGGGCACAAGGATATTCACAGACTGAATTCAGGGGCAGGCTCTAGGGATGCCCCAAGGTATGAGTCAGCTCAAACCCCAGTTTTGACTCCGAAAACACAGGAAACTTTCCCAACCTAAGCATAAGGCAAAGTCATCACCTTTACCTATGGTTACTAGACCTGGTACTAAAAATGCCAGTGACAGTAATAAGACAAGAGGAAAAAAATGAAAGGCATAAAGATGGGCAGGAAAAGAGGAAACCAAATGACCCTTATTGGAAGAAGGCTCCATGATTCACTCCTGAAACCCCAGAAAAGGTGCAAGCGAATTAACTGACACACTTGATAGTGTTTGTAAAGCAGCAAGATATAAGACAAATCCAAAAATCAACAGTTCTTATACACAGTAATAACTAAATTCAGGAGAATAGAAATGAAAGCATCACTCAAGATAATGACCAAATGATCCCAATATCTGGGAGCAACACATACAGGGAGCACCTCTATGTCACATCAACATACCTGGGATTCATCTGGTGCCCTGGAAGGGCATACACAGCCTCCATGACAGGTCTGACCACTAAGAAAAAACAAAAATGAGGAAATGGGAGGAGCTATTTTAAATCAATTTTCATTGATGCATCTTAACATATATTCATCCCTCATCTATGAAACTATTATTTTGTTAAATAGAAAAAAAATTTTTTAAAGAAAAAATTAGTAGAATCAACCAATGAATCTCCCGAAGTCACTAACACACAGTGTTCCACACCCATGGAATAAACCTCTCTATGAAGGAGGGGGGAAGGTCCTTCTCAGATGGGAGACACTATTTAAACCCTAACTGCCATTAACTCAAGAGAATTAGGAATCGAGATGTCTGTGTGTGATTATAATGGCACACTTATGAAGTCTCATTTTATACATTATAAATATATAGATATGTATACTTCATAGAATCAGCTCAGAAACAGGAGCTTCCATATGCTTTACATAGGACTGTAAGACTTACAAAGCACTTTCCTCACAACAAATCAGTGAGGTGGAGAGTGCATGTGTTGACCCCATTTTATAAGGTGAATCCACAAGACAAGAAGACAGAATCCCCACATTCTAAAAAGGTCATGAACTAACACCAAGTTAAATACTTGAATACTAATTAACATGACCCCCAACCAACTCCACATGTCCAGTGCAGTGAGCACAAGGACATTCCCAAGCTGAACTCAGAAGCAGGCTCTAGAGACACACCACAGCATGAGTCAGCCCAAACCCCTGTCTCTCAGGATAAACTCTTTTTCATGTTCTTAACAGGCATCAAATGCTTATTACTGATTGACAGTAGAAGGGCAAAAAGTATCTGAGCCATTGCTCTGACCAGAGTGTCAGGCAAATCACTTGCTGTCTTTAGTTAAAATGGAGATAAGTAATGATTCTGGAAGGCGGACTTCGATGTAGGTGCTGCTGTTACTACTAGTACCGAGCCCTCTCAAGTGCTCAGGTTGTGAGCTTACAAAGGGCAATGAGGGCGGCTCTAGATGATCTGCATTAAATCTTGGTCCAGCAGGAGAAGGTGATAAACAAGTAGCTGTTCCCAATCCCATTCCCAAGGAGGAAGACTACATGGCCAAAGTCAACATGCCCTGTTGGAGGAAGTCGTCTCCTCAATGTTTCTTATACCGAGGAAATCACAGATTTGGTCCCTGAAACTTCTTGAGTAGAGCTGTGTCACCTAGTCAGATGAGAGCTTTAGGAATGTCACTGTGTCAGCTCAGGGGAAGATGGACTGGGGAGAGAGGTGATGAGGGTCTGAACCAGGGTGGCAGCTGAGAGAGTGAAGAGATAGAGAGAAATATTGTTGAAGTAGAATTAATATGACTTGATAACTGTCTAGATAAGTGGGATGAGGAAGAAGAGTCAAGGATGGCTCTGAGGTTGAGAGTGTGGGTCGACTGGTGGTGCCATGGCCAGCATCCCAGGAGAGCTCAGAAGAGGAGTGTGTTTGGGGAGAAAGAGAATGAACTGTTTGGGACAGGATGAATCTGAGATGGATAAAGGAAATCCAGAGGGAAATGTCCACCAGGCACTTGGTGATGTAGGAGAGAAGAGAGAAAAGGGCTGGGACAGAAAGGTGCACAGATTACAAGTGAACTCTAAGGAACTGAGAAAGGTTGTGGGGAGAAAAGAGGACAGAGCCTTGGTGGGGTAGGGAAGTGAAGACCAACCACAAGAGAGGATACAGGTGGAGTAAGCTAATCCCTAGGCTAAAGAACAATCAATCAATCACTGGTCTGCATTGGTGGAAGGAAGCTGCTCAGAGGGAGTTCCCTAACCAAGGCATCAACACATATTTCTCTATCCCTTAAAGGCTTATAAAGGCTTTCCCCACAATCCAGGGGAGGATGTGGAGAGGATCGTCATTTTCCTTCCTCCCCACCCCACCCCACCCCCATTTCTCCACAGGCCTTCTATGCCTTGCTCAGACTCACAGATCATCCCCCCCCCCAACAGTGGGCAGACCCTAGGACTCTTCTCTCCCCCGTGACCTCATCAGCTGTCAGAGCAAGCTCCCACCACAATAACCAGCGTGTTGTTCCTCCAAGTCCTTCCCCACTCCAGCCCATCCTCCACTCATAGGTCAAGGCTCACGTCTGACCACTGGGTCCCCCCTACTCAATAAATGCCAGAGACTCCCTATCGGTTCCCGGATCAGATAAAGACGAAATCCTCTATTTCAAACCTGCCCTCCGCCCCAACCTTTCCGGTCCTCTTACACCCCATTCCTCTGTGCTGGGGCACTTGGCTCAATCTTCCAGCTCCGAGCCCTTGCCCCGGCCGTGCCCCATGCCAAATGCTCTCCCTCTCCTCCGCCTGGAGCTTCCCTGGATCTCCTCCGAGATGATCGCCCACCCAGCCGTACAGACCTGCGGCCTGCTTACTGTCTCCGCCTCGCCCTGCCCCCCACTTAGACGGGGAGCCCCTGGGGGACAGGAGCCCTAGATCTGCCTTTCCCGGTATCCCCAGCACCGAACCCAAGGCCCGGTGGTGACCCACGCGAGCCCCTCCTTTCCCCGGGGCGTCCCCGCCTACCTCCGAGCCGGGCGCCTCCGGCCAGCCACCGGGGGCTCCGCGCCGTGCCTCAGTTTCCCCCTCAGAATGCAGGGCTCCTCTTCCCTGTGCCCGGCGCCCCCGGCCCGCCCGGCAGCCGCTGGGTCAGCAGGCGGCGGTGGGGGCTCGGCTTCCACCCGTTGACTCGGCGGGAACCGAAGCGGCAAAGCAAGGCCAAGCCGGGCGGGAGCGGACACAGCCGGGAGCCCTCCTGACAGTGACACGACGTCGGCGTCGGAGGGCGGGGTCCCTAGCGGGCCGACCAATCAGCGCTATAGACCGTCCCGCCCCCGGCCAATCGAGAGCCCTCGCGGGGACCGCTCGCTCCGCGCTCCCAGCCGAGGCCCTTCTCTTCCCCTCTAGCCCCGCCCCCTTGGCTGTCTCTCCGGCGAGATCCCTCCCCCGCGCGCAGAGGCATTTTAAACTCTCAGCTTTTGCCAACGGTCGGGGCCTCCTTGCGCGTGCGCAGAAGCGGGTTGAGGGGAGGAAAATCAAAGGAAGCCGGAAGTTCAAGCCAGCTTGGGTGTTGCCTGGGAAACGGCGTCTGCGTTCAGAACCGAACTAACTTTCCAAAGGGGGAGGGCACTCTTCGGCGCAGGCGCAGGCTATTTCCAAGGGCGGGAAGTCCGTATTCTCAGATTTCCTTACAATGAATGAGCCCAGTACTTGATATTATGTATCGTATCACGGAAAGACTAACCAAACCCTTTAAATACTTTGTCTTTTTTGGTCCTCTCTCCACCCCCGCTTTTAAAGAAAAGTTTAGTGTGATGAGCTATGGAAGACTGGAAGGAGGAGCTGGTGGAAATGGACAAATACATTATTCATGCGTTCATTCATCCAACAAACAGGGTTTAAGCTCTACTACGAGCAAAATAGGGAGCGAGGTGGCGCAGGGAATGGAGCCCTGGGCTTAGACACGGAGAAGACTCATTTGAGTTCATATCCAGCCTCAGATGCTTCCTAACTGTGGGACCCTGAGCAAGAAAACCCTAAATGGGATCAGGAGGGTCACTTGGGCTTGGGCAAGTCACTTTACCTCTGTGTTATCTGTAAAATGGTCATAAATTAGACTACTACCTCCGAGGATAAAATGAAATAACATTTGTTGTTCAAGTCCAACCTTTCGGAGCTTCTTCTGGGACTTTCTTGGCAAAGACACTGGAGGGGGTTGCCCTTTCCTTCTCCAGCTCATTTGACAGATGAGGAAAGCCAGAGAGAAGAATGATAGAATCAAGGACAGTCACCGGTCCTAGAGGCATGTGATCTTTCCTCAACTTCCTGTCCCAGTCAATGCCTTTCTATCCACAGACACTATAATATAATCTACTGTAGCCTAAATGTTTCCAGTAAACTCAACCTTACCTCGGCCACCAAAAGTCCAGTGTTTAATGAAAGATAGACATGAAGTGTGGCTAGGCAGAGAGCCCAACCTCTCCCTAAGGTTGGGGGGGTGATCATGAGTTCTTGTCTGGAACAGAGGTCAGCAAACTACTTCCCTGGTCAAATCCAATCTGCTACTTGCTCTTATATGGGCCAAGAATTAATTTTACATTTTTAATAAAACTTTATTTTATAAAGGAAAAACCTTTCCTAGCTCTTGGGCGGCACAAAAGTAGGCAGATGGTAGTTTGTCTACCCCTGATCGAATAAAAACTCCCTAAATTAACTGAAGAATAGGGAACCAGGTAAATCTTAGGGCCATTATATTTCCCCCAATCTTAAAACAAACTAATCGTAATAACAGGTTGTTACAAATTGAGGGCTTGTCTGCAATAAATGTTTCTTTACCTCTATTTTGTAGTTTAAATGTTGTGCTAAAAAATTTTAAATGACTGTACTTAACTGTAACCAGAAGGTGCTGCTATTCGGCAAGGTTCAGAGGTTAACAGTGAAAATTGAAAGTCAGAAGTTCTTAGTCATCTGAACAACCCTCCTTTGGCATTTCGTGATGTCAAACTCCACTCCCAGTGCAACTTGAGCCAGATTAAAATGTAACAAGAAAATATGTGACAAAATAAATAAAAATACAATAAAAACATAGACAATGTTACACTTTAAAGGTAAGTTAACATGTGACTAATAACTTATAGAACCCTCACGGATGGTTCCCCATTTCTGTTTGACTTTGATATCACTGATCTAGTAGACATTATTTCTGGACCACACATTTAACAATGCCTGGTGATTGATTGATGATTCTGACTGCCCTCCTCTGGACAACCAGATTATCAATGACCTACCAGAAATGAATACATTATTCCAGATGAGGTCCCACAAGGGTAGAGGGAAATGGGTCTATCCCTTTCCTATTACTGGAAGTCTTTTTTCTCAGTCACTACTTTGGATTTCAAATTCTCCACACTGGCTACATATTGATCCTCTGAAAAGACTTGATTGGAATAGCAGGTAGAGTTCTATTTTATACTCATCAGTTTGGCAACAATGAAAAATGCAGCATGGCTTCTAACCAACATAGAGGAAGGAGGGATAGCCCTGGGCTGTGCTACATATGCAGATGAAGATGTGACTCCTAATGGATAGAGAGAATGCTGAGCACAATGCTGTAGACTTGTCTTGTAGAACTTACTTAAACTGGTTCCATTTAAACTATTTAGGGGAGACACATGGAGAAAGGAATTTCAGGAAAGCTGTGGGGAGAAAAGGGAAGACTTAGGAATGGTAGACATGCTTATGAACCTGACCCCATCATATCCTTAAACTTGCTTGAAATTCTAGAGACTGCTCAAAATGCAACTCTCTAAATGAGATCAAGCCCTCTCCTTGGTTAAGCTAAGATTTTTCTCACTTTCAGATAAGAGCTCATTTACTCTGATGTATTTTTTTTTTAGTATATTCTAACATACATAAATTCTCCAATTTCTATTTGCTGTTTTGCTTGAATAAATGACTTTACATATAGTTCATTATTTGAGATGGTCTTTTGTGTAAACAACGTTTGATAGGAAGGGACTAAACTTGAAAGTGTAAGCTAAGGTCTACCTTCATCCTTATGAGTGACCAAGGAAGTGCCTTTTTATTGGGTTTTTTTTTTTCAGTTTTCAAAATTCATTCTTTCCCTTTCCATTTCCCTCTATCTACTGGGAAGAAAGAAGGAAGGAAGGAGTGAGGGAGGGAAGAAGGAAGGAAGGAGGAAGGAAGAAGGAAAGGAAGGAAAAAAGGAAAACAGAACTCTGGTGTCACATGAGTATAGTCAAGCAAAACATATTCCCAGATTGGTCACATCCAAAAGTACTGTTCTTTTTCTTCACATTAGCCCATCATTTCTCTGGCAGCAGCATTCTTCTTTAGCTCTCTAAAAATCATGACTGATCACTCAGTGCTTGAGTCTTTCAAAATTGTTCATATATACTATGTTAGTGTTATAGGATAAATTATTCTTCTTGTTCTGCTTACTTTACTCAGTACAAGTTCATTCAAGTCTTTCCATGTATCTTTCCTCATTTCCTACAGCACAGTAGTATTCCATCATATTCACAGACCACAACTTATTCAGTCATTCCCCAATTGACAGGCATCCTTTTCATTTCCAGGGTTGTTTTTTTTTTCTCTCACCACAAAAAGAACTGCTATAAATCTTTATATGCATGATCTTTTCCTCTTTAATTTCTTTGGAGTATAGCCCTAATGTGGTAAAGCTGAGTCAAAGGGCATTCACTATTGAGTAATTTTCTGTGTGTGATTCCAGATTGCTTTCCAGAGTGGTTGGACTCATTCACAGTTCCAAAAATAGTGGATAATATTCATGTTTTCCCACAGCCCCTCCAACACTTAGTTATTTCCTTTCCTCCCTCCCTCCTTCCTGTCTTCTTCCCTCCCTCTCTTTCTTTCTATCTTTCTTTCTTTTTTGCCATCTTTGCCAATCTGATGGATGTGAAGTAGAACTTTACAAATGCTTTAATTTACATTTCTCTAATTATTAGTCTCTGTATTTTTTTCATATAGTTTTAGATTGCTTTTATTTCTTCCCTTCAGAATTATCTGGTATATTCTTAAGCCATTTATCTACTGGGGAATGATTCTTATTCTTATAAATTTGAGTAGGTTCTTTATCTTAGGAATGAGACCTTTATCAGAAAAACCTACTGCAAAAAAAATTTTTTTTCCTAGTCATTCCCTTTCTAATCTTAGCTCAATTGAATTTGCTTGTGCAAAAATTTTTAAATTTTATATAACCAAAATTATCCATTTTTATCTTATTTGATCCTATTTGATTCTATTTCTCACTTGATCATTAACTCTTTCCCTATCCATAAATCTGGTAGGTAATTTCTTTCTTGTTTCTCTAATTTGTTTACGGTTTAACGTTTTTGATTTAGGTCATTCATTCCTTTGGAAGTTATCTCAGTACAGTTGAGGTGTTGGTCTAAATCTAAATCCCCTCAGTTTTTGTCAAATTGTGAGTTCTTAACATAGTATCTGGAGTCTTTGTGTTTATCAAATACTAGACTAATTCCACTGGCCAATCTTTCCTTTTTTTTTTTAAACTAGAAACAAATTATTTTGAGAATTGCTGCTTTATAGTATAATTTGAGATATGATACTGCTTGGCCCCCTTCATTCCTATTTTTTTCATTATTTCTCTTAAGATTCTTGATCTTTTGGGTCTCTAAAGGAATTTTGTCACTTATTTTTGTAGTTCTATAAAGTAATCCTTGGTAGTTTAATTGGTGTGGTACAGAATTAGTCAATTAGTTTAGGTATTGCTGCATTTTTATTATATTGAGCAATTACTCTTTCTCCAATTATTGAGGTCTGTCTTTGTACTAAATATATTGTACTTTATATGGAAGGGAGTGACAAACAGATGTAATTCCAGCCCACTCCTCCTCTTGACTATAGGAGAGATTGTTTAGCTTGTGGCTGTCCTGAAACTCGGCTTCTCCTTCCTCCACTCAGCATGCTGGCAGTGTAGGAATGGTCTTTGGCTCTCCTACTCTCCAAAGAGATGGGCAGTCATTAGATAATATCTATCTATGCCACCCTTGGGCAACATCTGTTCATTGAGACAATGCACACTTCTACGTGAGGACACATATCTTATACAAAAACAGAGAATGATTGTTGTTGTAGATAGAAGCTTCAGTAACACATACATTAATGCAGCATTGATGGAGCTACTTCTGTGAGTTGGGAATTTGTTTTCTTTGACTATAAATATTTGTTACAAAGATTGGGGTTTGTTTTCTTTTCTCATTTTGGGTTAAGGAGGGAGGGGTGGGCTTGGGATATGATCAGGACCTCCAAAACAGAGAGGGGAATGACAAATGAGCATACCATGTTCTAAAGTTACATGTTGAATTTATTGTGCATTTTTTTAAAGCAGGCTTATACAAACACAAATTTACCATTTCATGTACAATTCTCTTCTTCTGTTCCACAATGTATATAGAAATGTTCGTTTCATTTGGTACTTAATTCAGAATTAAAATTAAATTTAATTAATTAAATTAAAAAGTAAATTAAGTGAAATTTAGCATTTTTTTTAAAGAAAGAAAAATGAGAAGCAATTTGGGACTATGTATACCCATATCACTAAAGTGCGTATCCTTTAACCCAGGTAACTCTCCATTTTCATCAACAGCTCTGCTGGGTTTAGACTCCATGAAACCTTAGATCTCCTTCAGGATAAGCTGATCATCTGAAATTTCATCACTATGCCATTTAACTCTTTTTTTTTTGGACACTCCACACCCTCAGTTGCCTCTCCCCTGATTGGAGGACTGGAGGGTGGAGGGAGCAATAAACTTCACCCAAAGCCTTCCTTTATTGAGGGTTCAGAACTTTCCAAGTAGCTCTCCATTTTCAATCAGCAACTCTGCTTACTTTTGACTCAGAGAAACATCACCCAGCCCCACCCCACCTCACCCCTTAATATGAATTGTATGACTTACATGAATTAATGTAAAGTGAGGAGAACCAGGCTTAACAATGTGTACGATAACATTAAAGTTTTTTTATTATGAACTTTAACACCATATATGTGTCTTCTATGGATGTGATAATTCTGTATGCATAGAACGTAAAACAGTGAATCTATATTATGTTTTTCTTCTAAAATATATAATGAATTCACCATGCAAATTTCAAGGCTGTTCTGCTTCTCTGATTTTTTCTGAACTTTATGCATTTTTAAAATACTTCAATGATGACCCTATTTCCTTTTTGCCTTTTCTTTTCATTGGCTATCCCTATCTCTAATTCTTCCCTCCCTCCTATCCCACCCCAGTTGTAAAAAAAAGAAAAGGAATCCTTTGAACAAATATGGTCTAGCAAGACAAATTTCCACTTTGGTCATGTAGAATATGGCATATTTTTGGATACAGCCAATATGAGAATCTGTTTTACTTGACTCTGCATTTGGGGTGTTGTTTTTTTTTTTTGGTGAGTTTTTTTTTTCCATTTGGGGAGGGGAGAGATCAGATGGAAAGGTGGACTTAGGATAGAGGCCCCACCCTTGCCAAAAAAAAATAGAGAGAAGAGAAAAATGGACAGAAGGAGTAATGGAAAAGCAGATCAACTCAAAGTTAAATGTTGAATTTATTATATACCTTTAAAGAAAATTGAAATCTAATCTGTAATTTAATATATAATTCCTTCCTGTTTTACAATGTACATGAAAATGCTCATTTCATTTAACATTTGTTAAGTTCAAAATAAAAAATATTAAATTAAAATTTCAAAAAGAAGGAAAAGAAAGAGGATGGGGGATACTTTCCGGTTCCCAATAGGAATAACTAACAAGAAGGTTTGAGTCAAAGCACTGAAACTGTGTTCCCTGACCTTCTGGGTTTGGGTTAGGACTACAGACTGGTATTGGGGCTGCCTAGGTCAGGCAAGAGCCCAGGCACCGGGCCCATACCACTGACTAGTGAATAGGGGCACAGGTCATAAAAGACACACTGACTAAACCATGAGATTAATGAACCAAGCCACAAGAGAGACAAATTAGGAGACAGAACTATAGAGAGCATGTGGGGGCACGTTACCCAAGTTCACCCTGGTATTGGGGCAAGCCCTGTCCCTTATCAATAGAATCAGAGCAATAATGTCTCCCAGGCATTAAAGAAGTATAAGATTTTTCCATTTAGCACTAATCCCTTTCATCTTAGCCACAGCCTGAGGTTTGAGACTTTCCCAGCTCAGCATCAGCTACAAATCTGATAGAGATGCCATTTATGCCTTTTCCAAATCATGGATAAATTACGATCAGCAGAGGAGGGCATGGGACCCTCTAATAAGGCGAGCCTGCAGAGAATTCCCTGTCTGGTTCTGGTGGGAAACATAACTTTTCTGGGGTCTCAGCTTTAGTGATGCCATCCCAGATGGAGGCTCATTTACTCACCTAGGTCACTTCCCTTTTCCCCCCTCTTCCTACTTTGTCAATTTCTAATCACAAAGATTGCTTAGGGACCAGGGTCTCTATTGTTCTTCAGCTCCTCAAGGGTCCTTGTCACCAGTTCCAGGCCCAGGTACAATGACTACAAGTCTTGATGTCTTTTTTCCCCTCTTTCAGCTGGAAAGTGATTTGCACTGTACTTTCTCTGAGCTCAGGAGGGTGTGACCATCACCAAGTCACTTAGTGCCTGCCTCTGAGTCTCAACTTCCTCTTATATGAAAAGGAGATCAGGATGTTCATATCACCTCCTCCTGATTTGGCAAACCTTCCACTGCCATAGAAATGTGACCTCTTATTAACTGTGACTATTAAAGGACTTGGCATCATTTTTAAAAGTCAGCGTGAAAGGGTGTGTGTGTGTGTGTGTGTGCGCGCGAGCTCGAGATTGTGCCAGTAGGGAGAGGTGTGCATATCTCTGAGATAAAAGGAATGCCATTGTGGAGGGTGTGACCATCCCTCTCCTTCCTCACAAATTTAGGAATTAAATCTGGTCTTGTTTTGACTTCTAAATAAGGCGCTATCTGGGGTAGTGGGCATTGCAGCCGAAGTCCAACCAGACAAGAAAAATAAGGAGCCCAGGGCACAAAACCCCGAGTGTCCCCAAAGCCTGGGCTTGTGCTTGTTCTGAAGGGAGTGGGTGGGACAAGACGCAAACACAAGGAACTGTATCCAAACAAAATCCAGTTTGGCTGCCTTTTGACACACACGACAATGTCCACATTTGTGATGCAGCAAATACTGCATCAGAGGATCTAGAAACATGTCCCTTCAGTGTATTTGTGCCCAGAGTGACCTTAAATAATTTTCTTTCTCAGTTTCCTCATTTAGACTGGGAAGTGGAGGAGACTAAAAAAAAAAAAGTTAGACAGAGCCTTGGCCTCAGGCATCTGTCATTCTGTCAGGGGATATCAAATAGGAACATCATAGCCCTACCATAGAAAAGGGAGCATAGTGGGTGTATGAGGGCAGCACTGGGCCACCAAGGCAGCTCAGTTCACTTGTGACAGCTCTGTACGGACATTTCCCTATCAAGTTGGCCCCAAGTACAAACAAGGGGCTATTCAGGTTTCAAGGAGGAAAAGACTTGAAAAGCATCCGGGTTCAAGCCACGTCAGCTGGCTGAGGCACCAGGTCCCTGACTTGGAAAGAGTCCAAGGGCCCTTTGCCTTCAGTGCCAGGGCTATCTTCTTGACTAAGTTCTAACCCTGCCCTGACAGCTGAGTCTGGATCTATTCCTAGGCTCAGCACAGTACTAGATTCTTGAAATTTTCCCTTTCTCCAGGTGCTAGGTCCATGAATGGCTGGCCCTAGTTCATCATCTTCTTCCCAGTCTTTACATGCCCTCTAGACCACCTGAGTGTATTTCTAGGGCATACTCACAAGAGGAAAGAGGTCATACAAATTACAAGTTAGGCTATGAGAAAAGGTGCTTAAAAGGGTGAGTAGAAGAAATTCACCTAGTGCTGAGTGAGAGGAGATGGTCTTTAAAACTTCTTTAAGAGTTCCATACTATGTACTACCGATACTAGTAATATTTTCGCCTATATCTGGAACATTTTGAGGCTTATGGAACTCTTTTCTCTCAGCCTTCAGAGGTACTAGCATAAGAATTGCTATAGTCATTTTATAGATGAAGAAACTCAGTTTCTGAAGAGTTGAGGGACTTAGCCATAGCGGGCACCTAATAAATGTATTAAATTGAAATGAATGGCCCAGCTTACATAGCTAGTAAATGTTTGAGTTGAGACTGCAACTCAAGTTTCCTGGCTCTGAGTTCAAAGTGGTTTTCGGGCTATATTGCCTCTCCAGGTTTATCTCTCTCCAGTTGCCCCCTCCCCTCCAGGTCTACCTGACTCATCACAATATAGTCTACTGCTCCCTCGAGCCTCCCTAATGAGAACTGAGCCTCCAAACCTCTGAACCATGTAGATTAAGGTCATTTACCTGCTCTGAAAATCCCTGGCTGCTTCCAAGACAACCTGAAGACCTGAGTTAAATGGCTTTCTCCCCTTTCTCCCAATGTGACTCCTCTACTGTTGTCTCAGCTGGGCTGGATCCAAAAGGTTGTTCCTTGCTCCTTGGGACACCAATGTTTGGCTGACTGCAAAACTCATCATGTTGGAAATCAAGGGGATGCCCATCAATTGGGGAATGACTAAACAAGTTGTGGTATATGAATGTAATGGAATACTACTGTGCTGTAAGAAATGAGGAGCAGATGGACTTCATAATAACCTGGAAAGACTTATATAAACTGATGCTGAGTGAGGACAGCAGAACCAGGAGAACACTGTACACAATTATAGACACATCATATGTGTGAAGACTAACTTGGAGAGACTGGGCTTCTCTCAGCAATGCAATGTTAGAAGACAACTCCAAAAGACTCAGGATGAAAAGCGATATTCACATCCAGAGAAAGAACTACAGAACCTGAATGCAAATGGAAGCAAACTTCTTGCTCTTTCTTTTGTCTTTTGTTTTGTTTTGTTCCTTTTCTCTCATTGTTCATTCCATTGGTTATAATTCTTCTTTACAACTTGACTAATGTTTAATGAGAAGGTATTTGTAGAATCTGATTGCAAGCTGCCATGGAGGGGAGGAGGGGGAGGAAAAAAGGGAGGGGAATAAAATATGGAACTCAAGCAAGGCACTGTGGAACTCAATGTTGTAAACTAAAAATAAATAAATAAATTCATTTTTTTAAAACCCCATCATGGACCCAACTCTCAGACTGTAGGACATTAGGTGGCTAACTCCTTTGACCTTTTAAAACTCCAAAGGTCTTGGTTTCAATTTCATGAAATAAAAAAACAAATGCTAAGGGGAAAGAATTGAGTCCCATATTCACAGGGCACAGGCCAACCTCCTCTTATCATAGTGTCTTTTATCGGATGTTGAGAGCTAGGGAGGAACCAATAAAGAGAGGGGGCCACACCTCCAGTTCCAGCCAAGCAGCCACAGCTAATCAAAGAGACTGTTATTTGCCAGAAGTTTGACAGACTGGAACTGATTCCAGGAGGTTTGGGCAGGATCCAAATCTCTTTTAGGTGCTTTTACTCCATGTCACTATGATGTGTCTCCCAGAAGCAGTCTTCCAAGCCTCTTCCCATGGGGAACTGCATCAGCAACCCTCTTTGCCTGCTTCCAAGGACTGGGCTCAAGTGGCCAGTCCCCTGTTATATCAGGTCTTGTTCTTCAATTCTTTTCTATTACTAGGAACTTCCTTAACTTTATCTATCAATCCAGAGCAGAACAATTTATAATGAAAAACATAAGTAAATACATAGATAGCAGCAACAACTTATCATTGGCTCCCTCTTAATCGCTTTCTGGTGATTCCATTTGTATATTCCCATATATGACAAAGGAAACATGATGCAGGAGAAACTGGGTTCAATTCCTGACTGCCATTTACTAGCAATGCAATTTTGGACAAGTCTCATAGTCTCTGTAAGCCTCAGTGTCCTCATTTGAAAAATGGGGACTCTAACCCTTAGGGGACCCATTTCACTGAGCTGTTGTGAGGTTCAAATGAGATAATGTCCATAGCTCTATAAACTTTAAGGAGCTTTAGAAATGTCCACGATCACTATAGACTTGTAGTCAGCATGTATACCACTCATCTAGAGCAATCTTTTTTTAAACTTGGCATTATTTTGTGTGTGGGGGTGGGCTTGGGGTGTCTTTCTATACTTAAATTGGGATCTTGGGGTCCTAGGTCTAGAATTGGAAGGGACCTCAACCCCTGTATTTTACAGCTAAGGAAACCGAGGCCCAGGGAGGTTAAGTGACTTAGGATCTGATAGGATCATAGGGCTATAGATGGAAAGGACCTCAAAGCCTGTCTAGTCAAATCCCTCCCCAGTCCCACTTTACAGATGAGGAACTGGGGCCCAGGGAGGTTAAGTTGCCTAAAGTCATAGTGTTAAACTTAGGTCCTCTGTCTCCAGGGCAAGTGGTCTTTGTACTATTTATGTTGCTCACTACCATTATCTTTAATTAGAGTACATAACAATACCATTCATTTCAAAACCTCCAGGAACCAGACTTTTCTTGGTTTTTCAGTGGGCACACCCCTCATTAGCACAAAGCACTACATCTCCTTGCCTTTGTAATGTCTATGATAGCAAAAATTCAGCACCTGGTGGCTGGTGCCCAGTACAGTTTACAGCTCAGAGACATTAAAAGACTTACCCAAGGTCAAACAGCTAAAATGGGAAGCTCCAGGCCTGGGACTCAGTTCTTCTAACTCCAAATGTAATACTCTTTGCAGAGTTCCAATGGGCACTTAGTTTTGTTTTGTTTTGCATTTTTTCACTATTACATGTTTTTGCTATAAACAGTTGCCAGGTTGTTCTTTTTTTTTTTTTAATTACAACTCAGCTACAATGGACAGGAACTAAAATCAGAAAAAGGAAGCCACCAAACAAAAGGAAGCTGATGCCTTGCAAAAGTTGGACAAATCAAAGCTGTTTCATGAGGATTGACTGAAATGATTCATGGGATTGTTTTTTTGCCTCTGTGGGGAGATTCCTGTATGAGTCTCCTGTGATTTCCTGGCTCCCTAAAAGCTGCTTTGAGGCTTTTGGATAGAGAGCTGTATGACATACCTAACAAGGGACCTCCAGTATATGTAACAAAACTCCACAATCAACATCAAACTCGATTTGAATGTGAAATATTCCAGGCAGGTCAGCATGGTTGATGGCAGGGTGGCTCACAACAGTGAGATCACAGATCCACCAAAGCCAATATACTAATACATAGTAGCCAATATACTGGCTAGACTAGAGTCATCTCTAAGCAGGAAATGCAGGGAACTGCTGCCTTTCCCCTCCCACTACTCCCACTACCATAGAGAGAGGCACAGAGTAAGTGCTTACTGAGTTGAGAAAGAGGAACAGTAATTATATACTTTATTGGTAATTATACAGTTGATCAATTATACAGTTTGTTCAGACTAGAATAGACCATCTACCATTCAACCCCATTTTGTAGAGTTCTTGTTAGTAAAAGAACTTACAAAGCCACTTAAGTATTCTCACAAAGGTTAAGAGACGCTTCCCTGAAGTTGAGGATGGATAGAGATGTAGCTCCCAGCATTAATGAGTTGACAATGCTGGAAATGAAGCTAATGAAATTTATGAGAACTTATTAGGGAAGGTAGAGAGAATTTTCAGCTTCATGGAATCAGAGTTGCCTGACAAATATTTACGGACACATAGCAGGGCAGGACAGACTTGAGGAGAAAGGATCTCATTACCAACCCAAAGCAAACAGGGACTCCCATCAAACCACAGGATGTTAACATCCTGTGTGTGCACAGTGTCACCAAACGGCGGTACAGTGATTATTTCAGGGATCCTCTGAAAGGCCATGATTATTGTTCACCACAGGTAAGACTGTGTGCCAAGTATCTATCTTCCTTTCAAAGCCCCAGATAATGCTCAGTTTTCTCCTAGTAGATGGTATAGTACGTTAAGCAAATCCTTAATAACTTTGGTTGTTCTTACCAATAGGGTGACATTGGGGATGAAAGACATGGTGTTTATCACCATGAAAAGAGAAGTTGGAATTCGTTTCTGTAACCTCTATGCCTAATTCTGCGACTCATTTTTTATATGCTTTAGCATCTTGCTACTTAATTTCCTGTAGTTGTTTATACCCATTCCTCTATCCGAGTTAGGCTCAATCAGAAAGTTCTGAACTCAAATAAGTACCACTTACTGGCCATATGACTTAGTAGCCCTCCCTTTTTATAGTCCCACATCTGTTCAAGGAAATTAAGGTCATAGTAGCTCTCTTGGCTTCCACGTCATACTTTTGAATGCTCAAATTATTTTTGTTGTTGAGTCATTTTCAGTCATGTCCAACTATTTGTGACCCCATTTGGGGTTTTCTAGGCAGATAATGGAGTGGCTTGTCATTTCCTTTTCCAGCTCACTTTACAGATGAGGAAACTGAGGCAAACAGGGTGAAGTGACTTGCCCACAATCACACAGTTAGTCAGTGTCTGAGGCCAGATTTGAAATCAGAAAGATGAGTCTTCCTGACTCTAGGCCAGGTGGTCTGTGCACTCTGGAGCCATCTAGCCGCTTCAAGTTATAGTTCACTAGAAACTTAGATCTTTTCCATACCAGCAGCTTCCTAGACACATTTGTCATAGAACTGTTATTTTGTGCTAAAAAGTTGTCTGAAGTTACTTGCCTAGCCATATTAAAATCTTAGCCTAATTTTATAGGACCAGAAAATGGCCCAAGGAAGTGAGTCAGTGGCCGATTTTTCATAATAATCAATCAATCAACAAGCATATATAAAAAGTCTACTATCTGCAATGATGCCTCAATTTCCCTGAGTGTTGTTTCCCCTTCTCCTAGAGAACCATCCTCTAAAATAAAGAATTTTCTCAAAAACTAAAAAGAGGAAGAGAAAAAAAATTCAGCAAAACTGACAGATGCGCTAACAAGATCCAATGTCATGTGCGATGCCTCAAACCCACGGACCCTAACTTCTGCAAAGGAGTGGGGAGAGGTGTCCTTTTCTATCTGTTCCTTGTGGTCAGGCTTGTTTTCTATAATTTTACAATATTTGGCTTGAATTATTTTGTGATTGTTCTTCTTTCCATTTGTTGTAGTCATTGTGTACACCATTCTCTTAATTCTGCTTACTTCTATTGCATCAATTCATGTCTTTCCACACTTTTCCATATTCATCGTATTTTTCATTTCTTACAGAGCAGTAATATTCCATCACATTCTTGCGCCACAACCTGGTTGGACATCCCCACACGATGGACATATACCTAGTTTCTAGTTCTTTGCTACCACAAAGAGCACTTCTAAAAATATTTTGGTAAATATGGAACTTTTCTATCAACTCTCTTCTATTATTTCCTTCATTATGGTATGAGTGTTTTTTGTCCTGTCATGTTTTTCTAGGAGACCTATGATCCTTAGACTGTCTCTATGCATTCTTTCTTTGTGATTAGTATGTTTTGCTTGGAGCATATTTCCTTTTATCGTTACTGCTTTTGCCTCTCTGCTAGGTTGTTCTTTACTTCTGTTTATTTACATTCCCAGTCTATTGTCCTCTCTTTTGTTTCTTTGGTGAAGCTTTCCGTTACAGATTCTAGTTTTTCTATTCTACCCATCATTTTTGCTGTGAAGGTCATAAATTCTGTTCTCATAAGTTTTATTTCTCTTTTGAACCATTCAGAAATAGTGTCTTGTGGTTCCATGTTCTCTTCATATTCCACATGGTCTTCTGTCTTATCAAATATTGGATCATTTTCCTTTGTTCTGCAGTATTTGTTCACAGATGTCTCCACTCACTTACTGGACCTGGGGGGTCCATATTTCCTTCTGTTGTTACTGTTTTTTTCCTGTTGACATGCTTGTGTTAAAGGTTGTTGAGTTTTCTTTTTCCTGAAATCTTTGGTAACTTCAGTCTTTCCCCTCCCTTATTTATCCCTATATGACTCACTTTATGATTCCCTCCTGATTCTGGTTTCCATAGGGGTTGGGTCTTAAAGCATCTCAGCCTCTTCCCATATTAGGCAATGCAAAGTCCGCTGGCCTAGATCTCTGCCTCAAGTGACTTTTGGTCAAAATTGACCCCACTTGGGCTGTCCACCAGGCAGTATTGGCAGTTCAGAGCTTTGCAGCACTGATGCTATAGGGTTGTAGCCCCTGGCTCATGTCCTTAGGTCTGCTAGTGCAGCCTCACTGCTAGTAGCTTGGGAGGTGGAGAAGTAACAAGTGAGCTCAAGGTGAATAAGTATCAATTTGTGGATTTGACTTTTGTTTCTTAACTTATTTTGGATTCCAGGTGTCCTACACCATGTTGACAGCTGACATTGCTTTATCTTTGATACATTATTTGTTTTGGAGAGGTTTGAGAGGTTGTGGGGATCAGAGACAATGTCTACTCCTCCATCTTGCTGCTCATGGGAATTTCCATTAACTCTCAGTAAGAAACATTTACAAAACAAAAGCCAATGCATGAAGTATATTAGCATACCGTTTGACCAGTAAACTAGGGAAACATTTTCCCATCTGTGTATACTGGAGAAAAGTGAGTACAAACTTACAGAACTATAGCAGGGAAGTCCAAGGAGGAGGAACACAAATGCCCAGCACAACTGAGAAATCCAGATGACTGAGGTGATATACTTTTCTCCCCTTAGGAATGGCCTGAACAACAATTTACTGATGGGCTCCTCCCCTGAGTGAGAGTGCTGGTCATCTCCTCTGCTGGCTTCTCCACTGGGGTTACTCTACAGCTACATCCTTTCAGAAAAAAGCATAAGATCAAAGCCTGGGAATCTTCAGAGCTTTCCTAGGTCTCTTCTCTTGGCTGGGCCCTCCCTGTGGGAGTAGGTAGCAGTATCAATCAGTTTTTCCAGGGGCAAAATCTTTTCTTTCCTCTACTCAGTTCGTGCAAGCAGTCAGTGAAAGACAAAACTTTTTATACTCCAGCCTATTCTTCCAAGCAGATGGCAGTGCAAGTTCTAAGTAGGATCTCTTCCCTGATCCAACTGGAGATTTCTCCTGGGATCAGCATTGCTTCTGAATGAGCTCTTCTCTGAGTTGCCCTATTAGTCCAAAGCAAGGTCCCCTCAATGAAACGACTCACTTCTATTTTATGGTTATAAACCCAAATTCAAATTTCTACCAACTAAGCCATAACTTGGCAACATACATCTGTCTTGTAGTCACCTAGGGATCAGAATTTCCCAGCTATTAACTCAAAGTCCTCATAACAAGAATTTGTAAATTATGTGCTTAGAAAGAGGACACTTGGGATATTTTTACCTGAACTAAGTGTATTTTCTGCATGGTTTTTTTTTAAAAAGCATTTCTCTCACAACTGTCTTTGTTTTCCCCTTTAAATGAAAATAAAATAAAAAAACGAAAACTACCCACCTCCGAAAGGGACAGTCCCTTACATCAAAATATCCAAAAAATCACAAGGCAATAGTGGGTGAGATACTAGTAGCTGAGGGAGTCCGGAAGTCTTCATGCGGAAGGCGGTGTCTGAGGGGAACTTTGAAGGCAGCTTCCAAAAATTGGAAGTGAGGAAGAAGTGCCTTCCAAGCACAGGCACGACCAGTTAGAGATGGGAAATGGAGTGATAAGTATGAAATTCAGCAAGGCTAATCTGCCTGAAGTGGAGTAACCCCTACCAACACTGGAAAGGCAGGTCGGAACCACACTGTTATAGCATTCAACTGCTAAACAGAAAAGTTCGTATTTGATTCCAGTGGTAATAATGGCCAGCGGAGTCTTTGTTGGGAAGTGACACGGTCAGACCTGCGTTTTAGGAAGATTAGATTAGCAGCTGTGCAGAATACGGATTGCAGTGGGGAAAGACCAGAGGCAGGGACTTCCATCAGAAAGTTACCGCCCTACTGCAAGCAAGTGATGATAAGGTCTAAGCCAGGGAGGCGGCTGTGAGTGGAAAGGAGGGGACAGATGAGATGATATTAATGTCAGAGAGAATAATCAAGGTCCCTGGCCCACTCTGTGGCCTCCTTTACCCTGGCTGTTCTGGGGCCAACGTCTGCCAGTTACTTCGGCACCATCAGCTTTTCAGGATGTCTGTGCCTGTGATTCCTTTAATTGATCGTATCTGAACCCTTAACAAAGGTTCTTCTTCGGGATGGTAACTTTCATGAAAGCTCTTATGAAAAGGCCTTTATTCTAAACGGTACATTAAGAACAGATGGGTGATAACATGGGCTGGGCATCCATCCAGCGTCAAGAAACTGCCACAGACATGGACCAGCCTCCCGGCAGGGGAGAAAGTTGGACTCAGAGCTAGGAAGCCCTGGGCTCCCCCTGGCCCCTACCGGCTGTGTGACCCTGGGCAAGTCACTTAACCTCTGAATGTTTCAGACAACTCTACAACTCAAAAGGTAGCTGGGAATGAGTAGCTGGGCTTCCCTCATTTAGGAATTATCTACATCAATTCAACGCATTAAAAAAAAAATTAAGCGCCTACTATGTGCCAGATGCTGGGGACACAAAAAGATGCCAAAGACATTGCCTGCCCTCAAAGGGCTTACAATCTAATGGAATCAGACCGCCTCGGATTCACTTGATCAGGGAAGTCACAGGCCCAGGCCTTCTCCAGTGCTGCCCAATGAGATGAGGGGAGAGGAAGGCCGGCCCGTTCTCTGACTGTGACTGGCGGGGATGGGAGAGGCGGGGCGGGGCGGGGCGGCCCCGGTGACTCAACCCTTCCCCGCTCCCAGCTCCTCAGTCGGCCTCTCATCCTCGCCCCGACCCCTCCAGCCGCACGCCCTCCCTCGAGGCCCCGCCCGCGGCCGCCCGCCCTCGCGTCCCTCCCCATACTCCTCCTCTTCCCCAGCTGCCAGACTGAGTGCCCGGGAGTCGAGCTTTGGCGCATGCTGAGCTGCTGCCTCCGCCTCCGCCTCCGCCTCGGCGTCTCCGCGCCCGGCCTCGCGCTCCCGCTGCCCTTCCTGCTGCAGCCGCCCCAGGCCCCGGGTCCGAGCGTCCGCCGCCTGCTCCCCCCGACCTCCGACTTCGGCTTCCGCCAGCCTGGTCTCATGAAGCCGTTCGTCGTGTTCGTGCTGGGCGGGCCCGGCGCCGGCAAGGGCACCCAGTGCTCCCGCATTGTGCAGGTGAGAGCCGGGCCTGCGGCCTCGGGGACCCCCGGACTACGGCTCCCGGTGTGCCCCGCGGGGCCGCCCCGCCGCCCGAGCGCGGGGTCCTCGCGGGGCATGCCGGGACTTGTGGTCCTTCGAGAGCGGGCGACAGAGGCTGGGACCCCTGGAGCTCCAGCGGCCGCGGGGCATACTGGGACTTGTGGCTCCGGGGCCGGTCCCGACCTCCGCTGGAGGGAGGTGCCCGGGAGCGGCCAAAGGTCGCGCCACGTAGCGAGCGCCAGGCTGGCCAGCGGGGCCCTCCCCCTCTCTGGGCCTCAGTTTCCCCTTCAGCCCTCGCAGCCCGTGCTCCGAGCCCCGCCCATCCCCGGCCCCCTCAGGGGCCGCCTCTCTGGGCCTCAGTTTCCGGGTTAGGCTGCAGGGTCTCCAGGCTTCCTCCTGCGCAACAGCCCCAGGAACCGGCTGGTCGCCTGCTCTCGGTCTCAGCCAGAGTCTTTAGACGGGAACACCCACGTAAAGGCCTCACCAGAAATTCTCCCCCCCCCAGCAGCAGCGGGGGGCTGGGTCATACGGGCCTCTCCGGGGGGGCGCCTCTGGGGTGGGGAGCCTCTCCGGGGGGGCGGCCCGGGGTCCCTTTCCTGGTGTGGGGCTCCCCTGGGTTCTCCAGGGCCGGGCTGCTCCCCTCTGGTTCTGGAGTTTGAAAGCTGCTGTGACGAAGTCTGCATCAGGGTCAGTCATTAAGTAATTAAGTACTTCATTATACTCTTCTGTGTTTTTGTTTCTGTGAACTGTTTTTCCCAGTTACATTTTAATCTGGTTTAATCACGCCTTGAGTTTGGCCCTGCCATCCAGCCCAACTCTTTCATTTACTGCATAAGGATCTGAGACCCAGAGCAGTGACCCGTCTAAGGTTAGAATTAGGCGTATCCTAACTCCCCATCTAGTACTCCTTTAGTGGCAGTAAGTAAAGGGCCTGATGAGCCCAGGGTCACAGAGCTGGACCTCAGAGGGCAGCCAGGCCTCCCCCAACCTGCCCCAGGATGCCAGTGAGACATCCCAAACCAGAACTCGCCCTGTGCCTGCCTGCCCTCTCTGAAGGAATCCAGGGTGGGCAGGAAACTCTCTCTAGCCGGCGGCTGCCCAGCATTACACTTTGGGGACAGCTTCTTCTTACGTTGAGCCCAAATCTACCTTGGCCACTGAGGAGAAATGAATGAATGGGATCCAGTTTGCTTGTGGGTATACATGGGCTGAGTCCCTAAAATGCTGGTCTCCAGAGGAGGGAGAGGTCTCAGTGATTATGGGGAAAGAGCGGATCTGAAGGGGAGACTGTGACCCCAGCAGCCCTTGATGGGAGAGTTGGGGCTGCTGTCTCCAAGATCCTTTCCTCCTTGGCCTCTCTGCTCCAAGGCCTTCACTGAATTGGGATTTGGGCTTTTGCTAATTTGTCGTTGCTGTTGTTCTGAATTTCCTCCCGGGTTCTCTTCTGGGCCATCCTAACAAAGTTGCTTTGTCCCAGCTCTGAGATGTCAGTGTGTATGGTGCATGGGTGTGCTCACTGGGTTCAGGATCAGAGGTGGTGAGCATCCCAGCAGGGTTTTGTAACTGCAGCCTCTTTTTTTTTAATTTAAAGAAAGAAAAAACCCAATATGTTGACAAAGGAAATAATATATAAATTCTGTTTTTTCTTAGTCTTTAAATTATTTTTGCCTCTTTTTTTCTTCCACCTTTTAGAAGGCAGAAAAAAAACAGTGTGACTGTCGTCAAAGAATTTTAAATGAATAATAGATCACAAACATAGATTCTACATGATTCAAGGCTAGAAGCAGTATTTTCTAGAAGAACGAGCATTGGATTGATGTCAGATGAACTGGGTTTCAGTTCCTAGTCTTTTACTTGAGCCCTTTGTCAAGTACTGTGTATCTGAATTTCAGTTTCTTTGGAAACAAAGGAGAGGGTTGGATTAGATTAGGGATTCTTAGCCTGGGGCCCACATACTACCCCCAGTGGGGGTAGTGAACTTGGATGAGGAAAAAAAATGCCACCTTTATTTTCGGTAACTAACCTCTAACTGAAATCAAGCATTTCCTTTCATTATCAATTAAAAACTAAACCTAAAGCATGATTGTGACCAGGGGCCCCTTCTCAGGCAGCCTCAGCTGTTGGGCCAGAGGTGTCTGGCAGGAGCTGAAAGGTGAAGAACCCTTGACTTTGAAGATCCCAAGGAGCCTTTTAATTGATCAGAATCCTTCGACTTCATCAGTCGGTTTAAAGCCCTATCGTTCCCTTTACAGAATAGGAAAGAGAGGCTCAGAGAGGTGAAGTCCTTGTCCAGAGTCTCTAGGTAATGTCAGAGCTGCTACTTATCTTTCGATCTCTCTCTCTCTCTCCCTCCCCCTGTCTTGGCCTTTTACTAAACCCAGACCCCTCACCTGCCCACTCCAGGCATCTAGTTGGTTTTTATTTTAGTGACAAGTTTTGTTTTAACAAAGCCAACCAGATGTGCTCCCAGAAACCTTTTAAGTAAAAAGGAAAAAAACCTTCCAAATCTAGCAGCCAACCTGGTTTGTGCCTAATAATCCCATATATAACCGACCGTGCCCTTATTTTGAAAGAGAAGAGATGACTGTGTCCTTTGACAAAGGTTATTGAGATAGGGCAGACACCATTCTGTGGTCTTTGACCTGAATTTTGTGGCCATGCTTCTTCCCTCAGCTGCTTTCACCAAGTAGGTTTTTCCTGTTCCCTCTCTCACACCTCAGTTGTTTTTCGGGCTGGGATTGGACTTGTCCAGGGCAGGAGTGTTAGCTATAGTAAAATCCCTTTTCAGGGACAGGTTTGAGCAGTCTTAGATGAGGCCCTGTGGGTCAGTCCAAGTGACCCTTGGTGATTTAGATGATGAGGTCTGAGATTCTGAGTCTGGAGTCACATGGTTAGACCGCCACCTCCCAAGGGGCCTACCACTCCCCTGCTTTACTGAATTCTGATTGACCTCCAGGGTCTGGAGTTGAGCTTTTCTCATTTCCAGTAATGTCATATCAGTGGCTGCTAACGCCATCTTGGAAGCCTTGGACTGTCCATTGATTATAACCTTGAGTTCCTGAGACCCAGGGCTTTTAGAGCAGAGTATCATTTTGTTCCTCAGAGGTCATCGGGCCTTGTAGACCTAGGTGGGATGTAGCCTCACAGGGATTCAAAGCCTCTGCTCCCAAGTGAGCGTCTTGAGCTCTATCAGTCCATCTGCCTGCCTTGAATCCTCTGTCCTGTCCTTTTTACTTCCAAGCCTCTGCAGTTTGTCTAGACCAGGATAGCCCAGGATACTCCTGATTTTCCAGAGTGCTGCCTGAACAAGATTAAAATGTCATTGGGAAATTCTTAACAGAATCAATAAAAATAGAGTAAAATATAGATAATGCTAATATGTGGTTTTCTAAGTCAGTATCCAGTCATCTCAGTTTTTACCTGAGATGATTTAGATCCTAGGCTCCTCCCTCCCAGTGTCCGTCTGTCAGTCATCTTCTAGGGTCCTTCCCATCTCCCTCAGTGACTGTAGCACCAGCAGTGTCCACCCCCTCTCCCCTACCCCTTCTCCATGCAGTCCCCATTTATCGTCCTTAGACCCACACTGCTATCTCATTGTGTCAGAAGCATTTGTTAGCTCTCAAGCACCATGGAAATGCAAATGATTATCATCATATAATGCACAGGAGAGTGGTTAAGAGTCATTTTATAAAAACCTCTCCATCTTTAAATTGTAGAATTGTTTTTGATGTTAGCCAGTCACACCAGACCCAAACTCTGCTCCCTCAAGAGTATAGCTATAGGATATATATATATATATATATATATATATATATATATATATATATATATATGTATATGTGTGTGTATATATGTATGTGTATATATATGTATAGGATATATCTAAATCTATATATAGGATATACATATTATATATATATATATATATTTATATGTATATATGCACCACACTCTTATTGCCGGATGCTTCTTAAAATACCAGGAAAGCCTTTCTCCTAGAGTCAATCACAAAAACTCAAGAATCAGGCCCTTAAGCCAGCCTGTTTTCTCCTGGAGAGCCTCCTTGTAAGTGTTTTCCAGCTTGTAAATTCCTTTGAGGACTGGGCCCTGAGTTGAATCATTTTTACTTTGCCACCTGACCCAGGCTTGAGCTAGACTTCCCAAACATGTAGTCACACTGGCTCCCAGGGGATGCCCAGGCTTTGGTTAAGGTCAGTTGCCTCAAATAGCTATGGAGTTGTAGAAGGGAAACCTGTGGGAACCTTAAAGGGTCCTCAGAGAATGGGGCTGGGGTTGAGGTGAGGGGGGAGGCAGTAGGAAAAAGGGAAAGGTGGCATTGGGGCTGGAGATGAGGGAGCAGCGGATGGCCTGCCTGAGTGGGGGAAGTGCAGGGTGAAATGATGGGGTTTGGCAGTGGATTCCTCGAGGTCAGTGGAGGAGAGGGAAGACTCCCAGAGGGCTTGGGGAATCAAAATAATGCTTCATCCTGAAGAAACAGGGGCGTTTGGAGGAGGGGTGGGTTTAGAGAGGGAAATAACAATAATAATGACTAGTATTTCTGTAGCAGTTTAAAGTTTGTGAAGCACTTGCTTTATATGCAGTATCCCATTTCATCCACACTACAACTTTGTGTGCTAGGTACCATTCTTCTCCAATTTACAGATGATAAAATTGGGAGAAACAAAGGTGAAGTGACTTGTCCAGAGTCTCATGGCTCATATCCAAGGCAGAATTTGAACTCGGGTCTGAGTCCCAAGTCCAACTGCTACCTGGCTGCCCCATAAATTAAAAAAAAAAAAAGATATTCCTTGACCTGGAGGAGTCTTTCTTCTCACTGGGGGCACCTCCAGATAGAGGAGTAGTGCCTGGATTGGGACGCTTTGATTTCATAGTTACAGGGGTGGGGGCTGTAGGGGAGAAGGTTTGACATATCCTCTCCAGAAATAATAACAGCGTTGATTTGATCGTGGTTACAGAACAGGAGTGTGGGGTTGACGGAAGGGCGGCAGAGGGGAAGACAGTGGGCAGTTTGAGGGTTGCCTGTGTACGTTGTCAGGGAGGAGTTGACCAGAAAGCAGGGAGGGTGTCCAGGTGTGGTGGTCCAGGGAGGGAGGCTGTAATGCTGAAATCTGGGCTCCCTGGTGTGCCCTGTGTTTGGAGAAGAGTGAGGAGCCTGGAGCCCCAGGAGTGCAGCACCCCTCAGTTTTCCTGCAGTGCAGAGACAGCATTCTGCCCCCTGCACTCCCAGGGATCTCCATCTGTCTTGGTACCGACGTGGCATGCATGGTGGAGGGGAAGCTTCCTCCCCAGGAGAGGTGGCCATGTAGGGGCTTAGAATGTCAGTGGGAGATGCAGCAGGTGATGCACGTTTATGTTCATTGTATCATTACTGTCTGAGGTGTTTTTAAGCCACATCATAAGCAGAAATGAGGTGGACGTTAAAATTAAAGAACATCACTTCGTTCCCTCATCTGTTTTGTTACCAGGAAAAGGGGTGCCTGGTGAAGGCTGTCTCCCCAGATCACTGCTGTGGGAGCGCCCCCTCGTGGTCAAGACCGGCGGGACAAGCCAAGGCATGGGTCTGGTGTGGGGGCCCTTATCCCACTGCAGGGCTGGGCCAAGCATGCTCCCCAGGCCCCGGTCAAAGGGTGGAAAGTAAGGAAACCTCCGTGTCAGTTGTGGGCTTTGGACAAGCACTTCCTTCACTCCTTCCCAGAGCAGAAGCCCCAGCCTTTGGGATTTCCTCTTCCTGTCTCTAGTCCAGAGCAGCTGGAGGTTTCTGCGCCTCCCACAGTGCTGGGAGGTGCTTAATTAGAGCTTGGTGATTGGTGGCATGTATGCAGGTAAGTCTCATGTACATGATAATTTCCATGAAATGACAGCAGAGTGCTCTGGTGAGGGAACGCTCACTTTGTGGGAGAAATGGGGAAGGCTTCCTTTGGGAGGGGGGCAGCTTCAGGGGCGTGGTGATGGCAGACCATGGTGAATGGAGAGCTGGTGGTGTTCGACAGGCCTTTGTCCATTCAAACTCTGTATCCTCAGTTGGAGGCACAGAGGGGCCAAGGTGGGGGCTTGGGCCGAAGGCCCTTGGCATGTCCAGTCATACATGGAGAGGGAGCTGGGGCCTGCTGGAGACAGCAGGGCCTTGGAGGGCCCCTCACCTGAGTCGTTGGAGGCACAGCCCTCGGGCCACCTGGCCAGGAGGCTGGACCCCAACCTAGAGCAGCAGTGTTTCCCCAGGCCCAGAGCACTTGGCCTCTCCACCTCCCTTTGTATTACTTGCTGATGTCTGTGTGCTGCATCTCCCAAGTGGAATATAAGGTCCTGGAGGGTAGTGGTTTTTTTCTTTTTTGTCTTTTTATTCCTAGTACGGAGCCTGGCATGTGATTCACTTATTAAATATCTGTTGAATCTAATTGTGCCAGGAACAGGTAATTAGGGCCTGGGGTGGGGTAGTAGTGGAAATACTAAGAACAATACAGAGCTAAAACTTGCTTAGATCAAAGGAGATAGAGGGGCCCTTCTCAAATATAGGATGGCTCTCTTTCTCTTCAGGCCTCTCTCCTGAACTGTGACTAGCTAATCTGATAAACCAAGCCTAGCTAATGAGCAAATAAGAGAGATCCCAGGCCCCCTTGGTCACATATGGGTATGTAAGGGTTGGCCACCCAAAGAGAATTCTTGGCTGGGGGGGGGGGCAGGGAGGGAAGAAGCAGTGCAGATTTCAGCCCAGGTGGTGGTAGAAATGATGGGGGGTTGGGGAGAGGAAGGAGGGGTAACCCAGGGGTGAGGGATGAAGGAGGAGCTTTGGCCGGCTCCTTATACCTCACCTGATACAGGGATAACCCTCATCATACCAATTCTGGACTACTAGGTGGGGGCTGCTTAATGGTGCTATAAGCTGTTACTTTCAGTGTAATTACCCTGTGAAAACATATTTGCCCTAACATTCCAGCAGCCTTAACCTGACAAATTTGGAACATTTCCCCAGACTAAACATTTGATAAGAGCATTCAGAACTTAATGGGGAACAGGTGTGATTGACATCGTCTTAGCCAGACTGTCTTAGGCTGCCTGGTGATCAGATTTGAGTTAGTACAGCTTCACTGAAGGAAAAGCATCAGTTCCAACCAGTCTGAGAGCCTCCCCTCTGGGCTGGGATGGTGCTAGCTGCCTCTGCTTTCCAGACCCTTCATCTGAGCAGCAGCTGCAGCCCTGAGAGAGATGGGGATGCACTGGACACAGTTGAGGGGTTCTGGCCTTGCCTCCCCCTTACACCCTCTGTGCAGCCTCTCCTCTCCTCTCTGAGCCTCAGCCTACTCAGAAGGGAAAGAACAATACTTGGGTGGGCATTTCTTTTTTTTTTTTAATCATCTCTTGATATTGTCTGTTTTTATATCACCTGCATTTACCAAGGTTCCTTTTTCCTTCCCTCTTTCAGAGTCAACCCTTATAACAAAGCATAAAAAAGGAGAAAACCCCCACCCATATCACTGATCATACTGGGTTGTTGTGATACTTCAATGAAGTAATGACTGTTTCTTAATTCAGAATGTGCTATAAGCAATGTCCCCTTCCCTCCTTCCCCCTTTTGCTGAGCCCGTGGGGTGGGGGGGGCGGGAAGCAGTTTGGTGAAAAATACCACTGTCTCCCCTCCAAGTGACTGTGATGCCCAGGAACATATAAGAAGTACATTAAAAAGTTCAAAATAGTGCTTTGTGACGCCCAACCAAGACATCCTGGAGTTGGTGACATGAGGGTTGGACTTTAGGTGGAGAGGAGGAGCCATAGCTAAGAAAATCAAGGAATAACTCCTACTTCTGTGGCTTTGAGATGTTCCCTGTGAAGGGGGATTCTAGGGATGGAGCCAAGGGGTGCTGGCAGGATCCCAGGCCATTCACCTTTAGCCTAGCATTCGTCCAAGCAAATTACAAAGTAGGCACCTCTGAATCACACCCTGTCAGGCAGGCAGTGATGGATCCAATCTCCTTTGCTTCTTCCTCTTTCCATGCCTTTATCCAGTGGTGGTCATGCCTGTCTCCCACTGAAAACCTAGGCCCCTTTCCCTCCCCCAAAACCATGGTACTGGATCTGTGTCTCCGGCCTTGTGGCCCCTTAACCAAACTGGGGCCCTGGCTGTTCCCTGAGCTGGTCCTGGGTTCTCCTGCCCTCAGGATATGCCAGTTCCCAGAGATCTTCTCAGCCATTTCTCCAGCTGAAATCTATCATGAGTCATTTTGTGAAAAGTAAATGTTTATGGTCTTTTTATGTCACCTACATTTCCCCATGGATCCCTCTTTTCTCCCCACTTCCAGGGTCATCCCTCATAACAGAGTGGAAAAAAACCCACAACAATTTCAGGAAAACTGCCATTGCGTGTGCCGTGTTCATAGCCCTGGCCCCCACCTCTGCAGAGAGGGCAGGGGCGCCGTCTTAAACTTTCCCTTCAGGCCAGTGCTGCCCGTGACAACGTTCTTTTCATTTCCATCCACATCGCGGTGCCTGGGTGGTTCTACTTGGCTCGCGTCCCGTCAGTTCACCTTCACCTGACCTCGGGTTGATGGTCATTGTGTTTGTCATTCCTGAGAGCTCAGTCATGTCCCCTTGATTGCATTTCAGCACCACAGCTTGCTTTGCCACACCCTGGTTGCTGGCTGTCTACTTTGGTTCCATCAGAAGTATTGAATCTTCTTCAAAGCCTCATTCAGATAGTGTCTCCATGAAGTGTTAGGCTTCAAATGAAACATTGTTGCTTTTTTTGATGTTGTTAACCATTTCCCAGTTTAATCTGGTTCTGGCCACACTCTGGAGTGTTGGGGGCCACATGGGGGTTTGTGTCTGACACCTCTGGATTAGGTGATCCCTGATGTCCATGGAGCTAGTAATCACTCTGGTGATTGTTTTTCCTGTGTTAAGTGTGGCCACAGCTTCAAGTGGCGACTCTTCCATTTTCCTATATTGTGAATTCATCTTTTTCACTGTTATTCTGGTAGCTACAGGCCCTAGTCCCCACTGACCAGGTGGCCAAAGGCAAGGCTGGCTCTGTGATTCAGGGGGTTAAAAAATGAATTTTTCTGTCTATATCTTAAGGGTGATGGAGGAACTGTTAAGCCTGTCTGTTTGCCTAGTCATCGGAGCATTCATTGGTCTCTTTCGCCTTAATACCCATTAGAGTCCATTTCTAGACCCATAAGCTTGTTAGGACAGCAAATCCATTTTTTTTCCTTCACTTATAGGATTTTACTTTTCTACTTGAACCTCCCATACTTCCCATTCTGGGGTAATCTATTGCATTTTAAAACCTCTGGGATAAAATTCCAAGGCAGAGTTAGTGGTTATTTTTTCCCCCAGACTAAATAACAGCCTCTATGGGCTGACCTGGTTAAGCACTCTCTGGGCTCGGTATTAAATGGTGTGGATAGTGAGTGTTTCTCCATGTTCACTTTTTATCCAGTCTGGCTTTTAAACTCTTTTCCTTGCCCATGGCATCTTTCCCAAACAGTAAGAGAGATGGCCCAGATTGCCTGACCAACCCTTACATAAGAAAAGAAAGCCCGAGGCTGCCTGGATGTCTTGTTCTTTACAAGGTGAGTCCTTTTGGGGCCTTGTTTCCAGGAAAGGAAAGCATTGCCCAGAAACCAACTCCAGGAAATGATCAGGTCAGTTCCATTCTATTTCCAGATGTAGGCAGGAGGAAAAGCAAACGTGAATTTCCTAGTTGGGGCAGATGGAAGCACTCCTCTTCCACTTAAATTGGGCAATTTGTCCCCCCTCTTTCCCTCACCCTCTCCTGTGACTCTGTTGGTTTATAGCCATGCCCCTCCCCATAGTTAAACAGGATTGTTTCTGATTCCTGACTCTGAAGACTGAGATGCCAATTTGCATCAGCCTGAAATAATTCAGTCCCATAATCCCCTGTTTTAAGCACCTACTGTGAGCAAAGCGCTGGGAAGTAGGGATGGAAGATTAAAAAAAAAAGTCATAATCTCTGCCTCCGAGAAACTTTCAATCTGTTTGGGGATAAGCACACGGGTGATAAGATTTAAAATGTGCCAAGGAGAGCTGGGTTTTTCGGGTTCCTTAAAAAGACTTATATTTTCCCGATGGCATGATTCTCTGGAACCAATATGAAATTGAAGAAATTCTGAGGGTTCCCATCTTTACAAGACTTCTACAGCCTTCTGTCCTTCAGAGCTTTCTCCAGTAGACCAGGGACCTCTACTTCCTAACCCGGCTCCCAGATATGCATCTGTACCTGCTTGTTGTGAGGTGGGTGTATTGGGACCTCATAGGACACATTGCCACCTGCAATGTGGAAGGGAGGACCTCGAAGTTTACTCATGTTCTTTTCTCAGCAGACATGTCTCCATCACAGATTCTCTGCCCTGACTTGCCTCTCCGTGGTTAGCATGATCTCATCCCTTTATACTCATCCCATCTCTGATTCTGAATCTTCAGTTATTGCTATGTGGATCTCATTTTCCATTGCCAGCTGACCAGCCTTTTATTCCTATTTATCCCAACTTTACCCCCAGAATGTCCCACTCCACATCTGACCAGCGCTTTGACTGTGGCCTCTAAAAAGCTTGTTATATAATGAATAAAATCTTTTCATCTTAAACCTGTATTCCTTCTCATCCCTTCCAAATTGCAGCAGTCACTGAGATATGGCTCTTTCCTGATAATGTGGCTTCCCAGGTGACACTTTCTCTCACTTTGTTCCACCCGCTGGTTGCAGTGGAAGGAGTGGGAACACTCCTTGCTTCTTGTTGATACTTCCAGACTTCCCTTCTATCACCGTTATGCAACAACCTGTCTTCCTTTGAGTTCAGTTTATCCATATTTATCAGCCAGTCTTCACCTTAGTGGTGGTCCTGTATCAGCCCCCAGGATACTCTTCTTCCTTCCTCGGTGAAGTCGGTGCCTGGCTCATGGTTTTTCTCTCCTCCTCACTTTGACATCCATATTGTTGCTCCCTTAAATACCTTAACTTCTTAGTTCCTCAGTCTACTTAGTTCCCATGACCTCCCCTTCACTCCATCCTGGCCACACAAAGATGGTCATACCCTTGGTCTTGCCATCTTCCGCACATGTTCCATTTTTGTGTTCATGAACTCTGAAATTCTGTGATACAATAGTAATGTTTTATCATTCCATTTTCCCCCGTGACTTGCAACTCCTAACCCTGCCCTTTGTTTTCACTGTGATCTCCATCATCCCTGCACCAGCCAAAGGCTCTTCCCATAATAATAATAGTGATATCTAGCATTTCTATAACACTATATATTAACTTCCTTTCCTACCTCAATCCGACTCAACTGTACATACAGATCTTTTGCTTATCACAACTTGCCAAACTCCAACTCTGAATTACTCTCACCATCCATGATCACAGACCCACGACAACTTTATATTACATAATCTTGAGTTCTTACTACATCAAGGCATTCCTTCTACCTCCCTCATTGAGAAACTATTCACTTTCCATTTTCTGAACCTTTCATCCATCAAACACCCCATGGTTCCTTCTCTCCCCACCCTCTCAGCTGAGAATCTTGCCTCATATTTCATTGAAAAAATTGAGGCCATTTTCTGAGAGCTTCCTTTTCTTCTCTTCTCATTTCATATCACTCAGATGACTACTTCTCCTTCCTCCTCTTTCATCCCTATCTCACTTGAAGATAGATCCTTCTGGCCAAGGCAGACCTTCTGCATTCACAAATCATCACTTTCTGTCCTGGCTTCTTCAGCACATTGCCCCTTCTCTCACTTGTATCCTGCCTCTCTCTGTCTTTTGGCTCCTTCCCTCTTGTCTACAAACACACTGAGGTTCTTCTGTCATTAAAAACCTTTGCTCGATCCATCCTCACTGCTGGCTTCCATCCAGGATCTTTTCTCCCTTTTGTGGCTAAGTTCCTTAAGAAAGCCATTTATGCTTCCTCTACATCCTCCCTTCTGAGCCCTCTGCAGTCTGACTTTGAATTCATCTTTCAACTGAAGCAGCTCTCTCCAAAGTTACCAGTGATCTCTAAGCTGTCAGTGGCCTTTCTCCAGCCTTAGCAGCCCTTGGCACTAGTGATCTCCTCCTGTCTAGACGATGTGACGTGTTCTTCCTGGTTGTCCTCCCCTCTGTCCCACAACGCTTCAGTCTTCTGTGATGGCTCCTTATCGAGGTCATTCCTGCCGGCTGTGGCCCCAACTCCCCATAGGTGTCAGACTAGACTCTCGTTTCTGTTTGATCTTTTTGGTTCACTCTGACTTGGTTTTAAATATTAGTATTATGTGTGTGCTTTCCAGATTGCATTTGTCTTTCTCCTGAGCAAGCCATGGATCTTCAGCGGCCTTCTGGCCATCTCAGAGGTATCTCAGATTCAATATTCTCTCAACTTACTCTCTCCAGCAAACCCACCCGTCTTACTAGTTCCCCCTAGTCACAGTCTCGGTGTCACCCTGGGCTCTTCACTTGCATACCCCCGCCATATCCAGTCTTGCCAAATCTGGTCACTTCTTGCTGTTGCTGCATCTGCCACATATGTCCCCTTCTCTCCACTCACATCGCTACGGCCCTCACCCAGGGCCTCCTTCACTGGCCTTGAGTCCATCCTCCACTCCCTGCCAGGGTGCTTCTTTCTCAAATCTCCATTACTCAGTGTCTCCCTGTTAGCTCCCAGATCCCTTAGGCAGCCCCTCCTTGCTCTCTCCTCCATGCTTTGATTCAGCCGAGCTGTACTGCTTGTTGATCCTCCAGCTAGTGTCCGAGTGGACACAGTGGAGAGAGGACTGGCCCTCCAGCCTCAGACACTCACTGTGTGGCCCTAGCAAGCCACTTTGCCCCTGCCTCAGTTTCCTCTTCTGTAAGATGGAGATCATGGCAGCAGCTAGCTCCCAGGTTATTGTGAGGGCCAGATGAGATGCTAGCTGTAAAGTGCTTAGCATGGTGCCATGCACAGAGTAGGCACCATGTAAATGTTACCTATCATCAGTGTCAGCCTTCATTTCCCATCTTCCGTGTTTCCGTATGGGCTGTCTCCTAGGCATTCAGTGCTCTGCCCCTTTACCTCCATCTCAGAAATCCCACCCTCTGCAGGAGATCTTTCCTGCTTTCCCCAGCATTGCTGGCACCTTCCCTGTGAGATCACTTCCATCTTCCCTGGCTACATTGGCCCTGGTTATTTCTGTCTCGCCTCCCTGATCAGAGTGTCAGCTTTTTTGGAGGGAAGGGACTGTTTCTGCCCTTTTTTTCATCTCCCCAGTATTTAGCACAGTCTTCACGCCTGAATCTGCCTGCACTGGGATTAGAATTTGTGAATATGAACCCTCTTGGTGCTCTCTTTCTTTCTTCAGCTCATAGGCAGATGCAGGAAGTATCCATGGTACTTCTGTTTGTTATTGGTTTGTGGTTAGGCTTGGGACCTGATACCTGCGAGGTGTGTGGATTATTTGAGAATGCTTTTGTGTCTTTCATTTCTGACCTAGCTGTCTGTGTACGTGTTTGCATGGACTGACTTGAGTAGAATAACTTTTCACCTTCCAGATTACCAGCTGCTTGTGTCTCAGTCTCGGTGGGCATCAGGGGTAGCTCTGCTGGAGCCATGTGTTGGTAGCTCCCGGGCCTCCAAAATGCAGGGGGTCCCTGGGTAGCTGTGGTTGGCACACACTTTCTTGTTGTGTGTGGTCTGATATTAGTGACACACCACAGAGGGTGTGGGCACATCTGAGTGCTTTCCTATGTTACATCAGCCAGTCTGCTTCCAGAATGGCGCATGACTGCATTTCCCAGATGAATTTGGCCACAGAGCTCTGTTTTTGGCTGGAAATATATTGATGGAACCAATCAGGGTGTCTGGGTGTGTAGGATATCTCGGGATGAAACAGAGTTTAGTATATTTGGGAGCAAAAGAGAAAAAGAATTAGGCCTATTTTCCTATTGAAAAGTTGCCTTATGGAACATTTTTGATTCATACGTAAATTCGTATTTAATATTTTAGAATAAAAGTATTGTTGGCATTGGAATTTTCTCATGAATCAACAGTTATGTCAGATGGCCCTCAAGGATCCTATAAAATAACAGACTTTGGAAAACACTGGTTTATGCCCATACCTCTGTGTGACCCTCTGAAAAAGGCTGGTTTTATAGGGATCCAGAAACAGGTACCAAGGGGAGACTCTGGCTCTGTGTGAGCTCAAGAAGCATCTGTATGTCTCTATTACCTCTGCCATAAAATCTACTCTCTAGGCCTCAGGATTCTTCTTAGCTTTCTGGATTGATTGCGTGCTCCCTCCTACCTGCCCCTTCCCCTGCCAGGGCACATTTCAGCCATCCTGGGTTGTGCACAGCATCCCAACCCTAGCTCTGTATCTTGTACAGTTTCCTTGCCAGTCCTCTCCAGGCTGAGCTCCAAGACCACTTCCTCCTGAGGCCCTTCCCGATCTGCCCCAGTTGCCAGCAGTCCCTCTACCCCCACCCAAACTGCTTTTGTTTGTTTATCCGCTTAGGGGCTGGTGTCGTTCAGACTTTTGTCTTTGCATCCCTGTTAATGAATGTCTGTTGCTGACTTGACCCTCTGGCAGATTTGCTGTCGAGGGGATGCTGTGATATAAGCTATTGCTCTTCCAAAGCTTGGATTCCAGGATTCGAGGCAGGTAGACGTCTCAAGCAGCACAGTTTCATGGGAAATACACTGGGTCCTAGCTCTGTGCCCAAAGACCAGTGTAGGCTTGATGCCAGCAAAGCTTTCCTCAAGTTTGAGCAGCTGTAAGTGGCCTGGGCTGCCTGGAAAGGAGCTGGGAGATGTGAGGCTGGGGGGCTGCTTGGCTGGTACACCACGGCAGGGCATTCCTCGTGTGTACGGCTGGATTGATTCTGGGATTGTGGGTATACCACTTCTCCACTGGGTGATGGTGTCCTTTCCAGCGCTGACAGTCAGTGGTGTCCCCTGGATCTCCCTCATGGGGTCTGCTTGTGAAGAAGTGGCCTCCTCATCCTTTTCCTGTAGGCTGACTCTTTAAAGCTTTAATCAAAAAATGCTCTATAAATGCAGTGCCTTAATGTTCTCATTAGCGGGGCTCAGCTCAGCTGATCTACCCCAGGGCCGGCTGTGGGCTTGTAATGCTTTGTAAATTTCACCTTTTCTCAAAGACATTTTTTCCTTGCTCTTCAGAAACTCAAAGTTTCATTTATCTTTTAAGGAAATTTTTAAGGATCGCCTGAGTTCAACAGTTTTTTTTGCATGAAGAGCAAAAAACATTGCAGGGAAATTTAGTGGAACTGTAATCCCTTGAAACTGGAAGAAGGGGGTAATTTCCTATACCCCCCCTCTCCTTTTGTAGGATGTGAGTTTTAAAAATCCTGTATCATCCTTTAATTAGAGTGGAAGCTCCATGTTGGTTTAGAGATGTCTTGTGCCAGCTTGTTTATAAAAAGGACCAGTGGCTTTACAACTTCTAAAGTTGATAGCTAATAATGTAGATTTCCAGTTAAACAGGCCTGTCCCCACAGTATTTGTATTCCCTGGGCAGGAAGGGTGGTGACCTAACAGAGCTGGCTTCAAGAATCTCTGAACAACTGAAGGCAAGTCTTTTTTTTTTAATTAAAAAATTTTAAAAAAAAATTTTTTGCTTTCTGGAGGGGGAAGGTAGAGCAATTAGGGTTAAGTGACTTGCCCAAGGTCACACAGCTAGTTTTGTGTTAAGTGTCTGAGGCTGGATTTGAACTCAGGTTCTTCTGACTCCAGGGCCGGTGCTATATTCACTGTGCCACCTAGCTGCCTCCTGAAGGCAAATCTTGACCCTCTACTTCTCCCGCTGAAGGCTGCCTATTTTGTAATAATAACTTTCCTTAAATGGTTGGTATGGGGTGGGGGGTTGACTTTTTCCGACTTTCCATGGATGGAATTAGAAAGAAACCTGCAAGGTTGGCCAGTTTGAAACATCTGGGAACTATGGAGCAATCATACTAAGCCTCAAAGAAAAGTTCTCTGATGTTGTTGTGTGGTCATTTTCAGTTGTGTCCAACTCTTGGGGACACCATTTCGGGTTTTCTTGGCAAAGATGTTGGAGTGGTTTGCCATTTTTTTCCCAGTTCATTTTACAGATGAGCAAACTGAGGCAAACAGGGTGAAGTGACTTGTCCAGGGTCACACAGCTAGTAAGTGTCTGAGGCCACATTTGAACTCAGATCTTCCTGTCTTCTGGCCTGGGCTCTATTCACTGTGCCGCCTGGCAGCCTCTCTGATGTTGGGGGAAAGGAAGGTCATTATCGGCCATTTCAACCAATTCATCTTGGGAAAAGTTCTTCTGGAGAAATGAAGGGAGGGTGAGCTGGACAGATGGGCTTGTCATAGGGAGTGCTGGCCCTCATGGGCTCAGGGCATCCTCAGTCCTCAGACAAGAAAGACAACCCTCCTTGGTGGTATCCAGTGGATGTGCATCTTGGAATGGTGTTCAGGAGCAGATTTTAAGGATAAAAGAGATACTGAGTATGTATACCCCGAATGTCTCTGTACAATCTCTGAGCTGTGAGCTGAACACCCAAGGAGCTGGCCGGTGTTTTTGAGGTGTATGTACATCTGACAACATCTGTGCCCTTCCTGCTGCCTGCCCATGCTGTAGGGATGCTGTGGGGCAGGGAACATTAGTTTTTCATAGCATGGGAGTGGAAGGCTGAAGGGGCCACCTGCCCACCCCCGGAGCTCTACAGGGCAGTGGTAGAAGAGCCCAGGGACATGTCCAAGAACAAGAAACAGATCGAGACTATCTGGGACAACTGGTATCCTGGAATTGTCAACAGGAGACCTGCTTCTAACAATAATCACGAAGTAAAGAGTCTTGTGCTTTTTTTAACCTCAGATTATGGGAGTGCTTTATAAAACAATTATTAGGTTGTGTTGTAATTTAATAACAAGGGGTTGGAAACTGAAGATTGGGGCAGTGGCCGACAGCATATTTAAGTTGATTCCTTTCCCACTGGAGGCTGAAGAGAAAAGTTGGAATTTTCATTCCTCTATTTTATGGTATTTTATAACCTGTTGTGGTTTTGTGTCCCGATGGTCAGGCTGCACTTAGGCCTCGTTTTCAACTGCTAGGAGCTTTTGGGGAATGGGAAAATGTTTGGGTTTTAAGCCTCCATAATTTCCGTCCTTGCTTTTCTCAGAATTTGCTTTGGCCGTTACTTGATTTTGATGGAATGCTTTTGAAAGTATTAAGTACTGTTCAAATTTTGCTTGTCATAAGTACCGTAATCATTACTGTAGCAGTGATTGATTAAAAAACAACCCACAACTTTGGGGTGGTGGGACAGCAAAGCCTTCAGTCCCTAGAGAGGTAAAACACAAGACAGATAAATTGTAAAATATAATTGCTAGTGGGTAACTCAAATAAAGTAGCTTTAGAAATGGAATACAGAAAGAAATTTTCAGTGGGTAGAAAGATCATTGTGTGGGCTTGACCCTTGTACAATAAATATTTCAGGTCATCCTCACAGTGAGTTAAATTGTGGGGCTTGTCAAAGAAGCTTATTTTTGCTTCCTAAATGATGCAGCTTCTATTTTTAGGACCGTTCTGTACCTCTATAACTTGCTGCTCTTTTTCTCCCTAAAGAAAATCCCAACCAAATGAGAATATAATTGCTAAAACCCACTTTAATGCAGGCCCCAGTTTGGCAGTCTCAGATCTCCAATGTCAGGAAGCACGCCGCAGATGCACTAATTTCTAAATTACTAGCTGGGCTTCATAATGTATGTGTTGCATGCACGGCAGAACATTATGGAGCAAGCCTTCTTGGGTGGGGGCGAGGTTAGAGCATGCACTCCGAGGGCTGCTTGCTAATGTTTGTGTCTTCATTTGGGCGATATTTACCCTAGCCTGGGGTCGCTAGGCCCAGCAGCAGGCCAGCGGGGACCCTGCCAAGACAGCGCCAAAACAAACAAGGGGAAACAGTGGAGCTGCTGGAAAATTGTGTGGACAGGAGCTGCTCGTGGTTGTAAAATGCTTTCAAAGGGAAGGAAATTGTGTACCCTGAGAGGGAACGCAGCTGAGCCCCAAACATTGTGTAGGCATCTGGCTTGGAGAAGCTTCCAGGGGATCTGGGACCCGTGTGGGCATTTTGGAAGAGACCAGAAAGCCTCCTCCAGAGGCCTGGAGGGGAGTGCTGTAAGGAGGCTGCCGGTGCTCACTGGCCCCTCCTGCACTGAAAGCAGGAAGGAACCGTAGAGTGCAGGCCCTCAGAAAAGGAGGAGGCCTTCCTGTGTGCCTGTTGTCTCCCCAGGGCCTGGCACTGAGGAGACGCCTAATCGGCGCTTGTTGACTGACTGTTAAGGTTTGCAAAGCTCTTCATAGAGCTCACTGCTTTTCATCCTCATAACAACCCCATTAGGTAAATATTCTAGGTGTTACCACACCCATTTTACAGATGAGGAAACCAAGACCAAGGTAGGTTGGAATAGAACATAGAATGTTAGAGTCCAGAGGTCACATAGAACGTGGAGGGTCAGAGCTGGGAAGGTCATCAGTTGCCAGGCCTAGGCCAACCCCCCCCCCCATCCATTTTGTAGAAGGGGAAACTATCACCCAGAGAGCCCCAGAGCCTGGCCAAGGCCACACAACCTCTGTTCCACCAAAGTCTGTCTGTCATTTCCCCCTCTCCAGCATTTGTAGAAGCTGGTAGGCATTGAAGTGAGTCATTGAAGGGACCTTAGAAACCCTCCAAGTCAGCCACACTCTTCCCTTTGCAGACCAGAGTGTTGGACTTGGAATTTGTGGAGGCCTGGGAGTGAATTCTGGTGCAGGGACTTCCCTGCTGGAAGACCCTGAGCAAGTCGTTTCCTCTTGCTGAGCCTGTCTCCAGCTTTGTAGACTTCAGGTATTCCACACTCCTCAGTGTCACCTGAGGCCCAGAACCACCCCATACTGCTCTCTTTGTGGATATTTCACATTCCCAGCTTTTCTGCTACGTTCCAGCCCAGCCGGCTGACTTCACAACTGGCCCTTTCCCACCTTTCCAGGCTTCTTACTCCTGGCTCTCTGACCCGGCGGTGCTGGCTCCCTTTGTCTTTGCACACAGTGCTCCATCTCTTAAACCTGGAGGGAGGAGGGAGTGATCAGCTGTGTGAGAATGGGGATGGAGGAAAGGCTCCTTGGTCACTTTGGAGAGGGCGGCTTCAGTGGAAGGAGCAGGGCCTGCCTTAGCCTTCTGCCCCAGCTGCTCATTAAATAAATACTTATTGAATTGGATTACTACATTCAGGTGAAGTGGTGACACCTGAATGGTATGGGTGAGGACCCTCATTGTGTTAGGGCAGGACCTGTTTCTGTTTGCAAAAGCTGTTGCCTTGTTCTGCTCGGTGTGGGGGGAAGGGATGACAGGCATGTGTTCCTGGGGTGAGATGTCATGGGCGGTCTTCATTGGGGGATTGGAGGAAGAAAATGTTTGTGGGCTGCTGGCTGAGGTTGTTCCCCTCTTCCTTCTATTATGGATTTATCTATTTATTAAGAATCTCCAAGTCCCTGTTGGAAAGCTTTACACTGAGTGTGCTGGTGACACAGGGTACAGGGCAGGGTCCCTGCCCTAGGGAGCTCGTGGTTGAATTAGGAAGATGGACTCCCCCATGTAAACCCTTTTACACTGAGTAGTACACGGAATGAGAGCCCAGCAGGGGCATGTTAAGGTTAGAAAATGGAAGTTAGAGCCGAGTCTCAAGAAGGAAGGAATCGCCCTTGGCAGAGGAGGAGCTTCAGGAAGGAAGCAGCACCTCATCCCCTGAGAGACACTCAGGATTCCAGGAAGAACACTGGCTGCTGTGAGTGCGAGATGGAGAGGGGGAGCTTCAGGAAGGAAGCAGCACCTCATCCCCTGAGAGACACTCAGGATTCCAGGAAGAACACTGGCTGCTGTGAGTGCGAGATGGAGAGGGCGAGGGCGCTAAGGCTCCTACTCTAGGCCAGCCAGCCTCTTCATTGTACAGCCTGGGAAGCAGCCCCAAAGATGTTAGAGCAGGAGTAAGTGCAGTGCTCAAGGTTCAAAGCCCAGCCTCGAATTCCAAATCCACTGTTGTTTCCACTGTGCTCCATGGGCCTCTCCCCACCCACCACCCACCCCCTTCTCCCTCTTCCTGTCTCCTTCTCTTTCTCCCTTCTTCTCCCCCCCTTCCTCTCCCGATATATATGTCTGTGTTATTAAATTTAGCTCTGTAGGAATGTGAATTATTAATTGTAATATTTTT
>CM053584.1:26506247-26530326 GCA_028627135.1 Pseudochirops cupreus | reverse complement strand
TGTGCCAGTTGAGATAACCATCAGCTTGCTAAAAAGGGTAAGGGGTATGAATGATGACTAATTCATTCCAACAAACAGCCAAGAAATTAAACCCATCTTTCACTTGAACAAACTAGAAGAAAACATCAGGGTATTGTGTTTCCATCTTATGGGCAGTGACCACATTGTGGAGAGCTTGTGGCATTGGAAAATGAAAGAGAAAGGAATGTTCTATTAAATTAGGGATTGTCTGCGTTAGGTCCATCCATGGGACCAGCCTACTCTTTGTGTGTATGTGGGTAACACGTGTGTGTGTGTGTGTGTGTGTATGTGTACATGTACGTATATGGGTAAAAAGGGAAAAATTAAGAGGAATCAAAGGAACAGAACTGAGGAAAGAGTACAGGGAGGAAGAGAGAAAAGTGGAATGTATGATGGACAATGGTAAGAGATCTACAGCCGTCCCAGCTGCCCCTCAGCAACAGGCCACTTATTTACAGAAAGAAGTTGGACCCCTTGGTTACTGTCTGATGACAGCTGTCCCTTACAGGTCTGAGTGGCCGTTGTCACACCCATTCAGAGTGTAACATTTCACATGTGAAATGTAGCCCGGTAACGTACGTATGTGTATAATGACATGTTGTATGTGGTATAGATGGATGTGATAAGTAGTGTGAGCGTGACCGCTCATCTGTCCATGAATCTCCCCAGGGGAGGCAGTTTTATTTAGTTTTAAAATATAATATTATCTGTGTTTTATTATATTTTTATTTATTTTGTTAACTGTTTTCCAGTTAGATTTTTATCTCATTTTGTCCACACGCGGGAGTGTCGTGGCCAAGCGTTTGATGTCTCTCAGCCGAAGCTTTGGGCAGAATCTGATAAGATGAAATTCAGCAGCAGTCATTGTAAAGTCTTGCACTTGGATCCAAAAACTCAATTGCCAGTTCAGGATGGGAGAGGACGTAGTTTAGGCAGCAGAGCTCCTACAGAGGGGGCCTGCAAGTAGTCAGCAGTGCGCTGTGACAGTCAGAAAAGCTAATGGATTAAGAGAGTCAGAGCTTCTAGAAGTAAGGAGGCAGTTATCCTTCTGTGCTCTGCTTGGGTGAGACCGCATCTGTAGTATTGTGTTCTAACTGGGAGCCGCTATTTAAGAAGAACCTTGCTAAGACAATTCCAAAGGTCCCAAGATGACAAATGCTGTCCGTCTCCAGAGAGAGAACTGAGGAATTCTGAGTGCAGATTGAAGCAGACTTTTTTACTTTATTTTTTTTTGGTGTGTGTTTTCTTTTGCAACATGACTAATATGGAAATATGTTTTGGATGACTTCACATGTATAATCAATATCAAATTGCTTGCCTTCTCAAGGAGAGGGGGAAAAGTGGGAGGGAGGGAGAGAATTGTAACTCACAATTTAAAAAGAGATTGCTAAAATTTCTTTTACATGTAGTTGGGAAATATTTAATGAAATGAATAAAAATGCATTTAAAAAGAAGAACCTTGATAAACCCAGAGGGCATCTGGAGGACAACCAGACTGACCCTTGTGCCCAAGTCAGCACAGGTCAATTCAGACCACCTGAAGACAAGAAGGAAAGACTTTGGGAGCTGGGCAGAGAGGAGCTGAGATCAGTCTTCAAGAAGACTTGAAGAGCTGTGATGTGGAGGAGGGGTCATGGCAGCAATGGAGGGAAGGAACATGGAGGCCAGTGGAGGCTGGATGGCAGAAGAACCCTCTAGGCATGAGGACTGGGCCATACTGAGAGGGGCTGCCTTGAGAGCTTACAAACTCCTCTTCTGACATCTCCAAGCAGAGGCTGGGTGACTATTTTCATGGACGCCCTAATGGGCAGTCCTTTGGGGCATAGGATGAACTGAAGGGCTTTTTCTGAAAATATTTTATTTTTTTCCATATTACATGTTAAAACAACTCTTAACATTTGTTTTTTTTTTTAAGTTTTGAGTTCCAAATTCTGTCTCTCCCTCCCTCCCCCCAATATGGGTTATCCATGTAACAATCATGTAGAGCATTTCCATATTAGGCGTTTTGTACAAGACTCAAACACACACACACACAAAATAGTAAAAGGAAGAAAGAAGGAAAGTGAAAAACAAAGCTTTGGTCTGTATTCAGACAATGTGACTCTTTCTCTGGAGGCAGACAGCATTTTCCATCATGAGCCCTTTGGGATTATCATGTTGCTGAGAGTGAGCTAAGTCTATGGTCCTTGCACAGTATGGCTGTTACTGTGTACAGCGTTCTCCTGGTCCTGCTCGCTTCTCTCTGCATCGGTTCATGTGAGTCTGTCCAGGTCTTTCTGAACTCATCCTACTCCCAATTTCTTATAGCACAGTAGTATTCCATTGCATTCACATACCACAGCATGTTCAGCCTATCCGTGATAGATGGGCATCTCCTCCATTTCTAGTTCTTAGCCACCACAAGAAAGAGCTGCTATAAGTATTTTTGTACAAGTAGGGCCTTTTCCCTCTTTTTTTTTTAATCTCTGTGGGAAGCAGACCTGGAAGTGGCACTGCTGGGGCAAAGGGGCATGCAGTTTTCTAGTCCTTTGGGCCGGGTTCCAGATTACTCTCCAGATTGGTTGGATCACCTCACAACTCCACCAGCAGTGCCTTATGGCCTAGAGCTCTTTAAGGTCTCTCCCAACTCTCACATCCTGTGATTCTGGGTCCACAGTAGATCTCAGCTGTGTCTTGGGAACCTATCAAGGGAACAGGCAGATTGGCCAGAGAAGAAAGAACCAGAGCTGAGCTGGAGAACCTGGCTATGAAAATGATGCCCAAGAGGCCTGTCTTAGGTCCCTGCGGAATCCCTCCTGGAGCCCCCTCATCCCCAGAGATGGAAGCAGCCTGGATCATGCTGTAGTGAAAAGCTCCTAGACAGCCTCTTAGAGAGAGGAAGGATCTTTTGGCCTGTAATGGCTCTCAGGACTCCAGGCTACTCTCTCAAAGCTATAAATAGCAGAGCTAGAGTCAGTTGACATCAGGGAAGGAATTTTCCTCATCAGGAGTCCCCTCTACCAATGAAGTGCTAGGTCTGGCCCAAAAAAGACAGTGAGATTGACAGACAAAGATTTCATGGACTATACCAAGTTCTTAAAACCATACTTCTGTAGGGACGAGGAAGAGTTCCATATGAGTTTATCAGTTAGGCCTCGGAGAGAAGAGGTACAAACTCACGGCTCATTTAGTTGGAGACACAGCAAGGGACAGTCACAAAGTTGAGGAACAACTTGGACTATTTTTCTCCAATGCTACTGGGAGCTATTTGGACTGTACAGGTCCAGTAAAAGAATCCTAAACTCCCTTACAAGCACTCAGGTTAACAGTATCCATCAGATACAGGACGGTCTATATTTCTCCCTTCAGAAAAGATTAAAAAGAAAAAAAAGCATACCCACAAAGGACTCAATTCAAAGGATTCAGCATAATCATTCAGAACACCTCTCTTTCCCTCTCCCATGAGCCATCCATCCACCCATTTGCTCCCTCTTCCGGACCTAGGTAGTCCTCCAGACTGATAGTGCCACCTTGTGGTTGAGACTCCTGGAAGAAAAACACACTTGGGGCCAGGGGGAGAGTCAGTGCCCTTCTCACTGGAATTTTCCTCATCAGGAGTCTCATCTACCTATGAAGTCCTTCGGCAGTCAGGCCGTAGGCTTCTCTGAGCTTCACGAATCTGGTCTTTATGCAACAGACGGGCCTGGTGGGACCTGACAGAGCTGGGACATTGCTAGCACCGAGGAGTGAACAGTCCCCACGGAATCTGGCCTCCAGAACGAGCGTCAGGAGGGGGCTTTAATGGAAGGTTAAGGACTCGGCTGATGTGTTAGCGTACTTGTAATCCTTTACATTTGTTTTGTGCTTTTTAGGAAAGCTCCAGGGACCCTAACAGTCCCTAACAATTCCTTTGTTTTTATAGCTGAAGGACCTTGAACCCCAAAGGGTCCCAAAGGGGAAATGATGTGGCCATGAGCAGGCTTGTTCTAAGCAGCAGAGTTATGCTTGGAACCTGAGTTTTCTGACTCCGAATTCCAAGCTCTTCCCACTCGGCTTCCCACCCTGCTCCCTACTTTCTGAGGGGTTTTGTGTACATTATAGATCACAATATTGCCTGATCCCCTCTGTGGGAATTTATCCCAAGGTGACAGAAAAAGAAAGCATGAATGTTAATTTGGCAAAAGTGAGTAACAGACCTTGGAGTGATGATGGCCTTGGAATGTGTCTCAAGTAGAGGAGAGGAAGGGAGGGGGTTCCCATTGGCTTCAGGGACCTCTTCCCAAACAGCTCTTCTTTTGTCTTCTTCCGTGTCGTAACTTTCCATTAATGATTCTTGGAACACACAGATCTCTTTTTGCCTCCTAGGAAATGGATCAAACGATGGAGGCCAATGCTCAGAAGAATAAATTCTTGATTGATGGGTTTCCACGAAATCAGGACAACCTTCAAGGCTGGAACAAGACCATGGATGGGAAAGCAGATGTAGCTTTCATTCTGTTTTTTGACTGTGATAATGAGGTAATGAGCAGCATCTTAACCGTCTCATGCTTAACTAGTTGGGGGTCTGTAAGACATGGGCCATCACCAGCAGAAGCCCACAAAATGGTGTTCACCTGGGCCCTCTGCATTTGCAGGGTATATGCCAAGAGCAATGAATTTAGCCCAGAAGGACGCGTGTCTTGCTGCATGAATATGAAAACGCTTTGGCAGGGGCAGTGGGGCTGTTGGCCCAGGAGAACCAGAATTACCCTTCTTTTCACAGTACTCGGGCCCTGGGTGTTTGTATGGGAATTGACACAAATGGCCAGGTTGAGTCATCAGGCTGGACTACCCTGGTCTTAGCGAACGCTGGGATCAGAGCCACTGTTTCACTTTGTGTGGGGGAGGGGAAGAAAGGGATATTCCTGGGACAGCAAAGGGACTTTCCTGAAGAACCATCGAATTTAGGATGGTCTGATGCTCTTCTCCAAAGATATGAGACAGGTAGGGTTTTTTTCTTCTCAAAGTGACTTAGAATGTCTTTAAATGGGTGTGTATCTCTATATTTTTTAAATTTGGAATTTAAATGCCTGGATTTCCAAGAATTATTTAATCACCATACTTAGTTCTGTTTGACAATTACTCTAATCTGAAATTTGTTAAGCTCATGTCAATAGCTGGACAAGCGGAGGATTGGAAATGGTCCCTCGAAGGCTCCGTGGGATGGGTGCCTGGATACAAGGACAAGTGTGCCCTTGTTTGTGGTAATGGAGGATCACTGGAGACTCTGTGTTATTGGAAAATGTACCCCCTCTTCTCCTAACCCCAAACCGATCTGTTTTCACTTATTCTTCAAAGTCAGCACTAGAATGTTACCGCAGCTTCGTAAGGAAGGAATGTTTATTTGTTATTAGCAAGAAAAGCTTTATTTAAGTGCCGATATGTTGGTGATTAAGTATTGGGGTATTTATGGTGTTACTGACAAGTAAGCCAACATGGGACCCAAACGGAGGCATGTAATTCATACCTAATAGGTTAATGACACATCCTGGAGGAGCCACATTCATATAGATCTTCTTCTTATTGCGGTTTGTAAAAGAATACCCAGGAAAAATTGAGTCATGAATGGATTCTTAGGGTGCTCTGGACTTGTTTAACCTCGTTTAGATAAATTGAACCACATGCTTCAACGTCAGAGGCTTGGCTTGTTGATTAATGAATCAGACACTTGGAGCTCCATGCAGCGAATCTTGTGTTTTTTGGGTTTTTCTTTTTTCTCCTCTGCTTCCTTTAAGCTGTTCAGGTTAAGAGAATGGCAGGTTTGGGATCAGCGTCTCTGTCTAGTAATTGTTCCCACATTCCTTTTGACTAGATCTGCATTGAGCGCTGTCTCGAGAGGGGGAAGAGCAGCGGGAGGAGTGACGACAACCGTGAAAGTCTAGCAAAGAGGTACCATTGTTTGTGTAACCCCTGTCTGTCCCTGAGGTGGGCCGCCCAGCTGTTAAGGAGGGGCACTCTCGGCTGTCACCCTCATCCAGGGAATGGATGCTCTCAGCTGGGCTGGGGCAGCCAGGGCTAACAAATTTTGTGCTCCTTTTGTTCAGAGGCCCAGGGAGAGGAAGAGCCTGGCCTAGAAAGGTCGGTTGCCTTGCCTGAGAATCCCCCAGTCCAGTGGCAGGGTCATGATTAGAATTCGGTGGTGCCCACAAGAATTAGCCCACTGAGCCTCACTTGAACATGGCAGTGAAAGGGGAGATAACTTTTTAGCGTCTAGAGTGGTCATGTTTTCTCTGTTACAGAATTCAGACCTATCTTCAGTGCACTAAGCCTATTATTGACCTCTATGAGGAAATGGGGAAAGTCAGGAAGGTGGACGCCTCTAAACCCGTTGATGAGGTAAGTATCCAATACTGCTCCTGCTCCCCTTTGAAAAGGGGAAATTATGTCAGCCACAGTGTGGTCTAAGTCTTGTAGGGTGGGCAGGAGAGGAAGGAGTACTTGAAGAATTAGTATGTTTCAAATCATTGGTAGCTGGGTAAAAATAGACCTCTCTGTCTGGTGTGGGTTTTATAACTTCAGGCTTGCTCTTTATGAGAAGTATGTGATTTATTATGAACTTTAACCCGTTTTTCGTATTCTTAGGAAGGTGGAGATTTTAGAAACTGAGGCTGCAGGGGTTAAGGAAAAGGCTTCTGTACCTTGGGTGGGTCAGCCATATAGTTCAGAAGCCCCCAGCTGGTCCTCTGTCTTCCCTGGCCCCACTTAGTGAAGGACACAGCCCCAGGGGTGTGTCTTCACTTTCCTCCTTTTCTCATCCTCTTCATAAATCAGTGATCTCCAGACTGTGGTCTGGAGGCCACCAGAGCCCCACAAGGGCTTCTGGCAGTGCTCACTGCCCACTCCACTCTCCTAGTCATCTTCCTTGGGGCTGCTGCTTGTCCTGGAGAGAGGCCAGGTCAGTGAGACACGGCCTGTGGGGAGGAGCAGAGATCAGAATCGAGAAAAGACGATAACCCAACTGGAAAGTGCTAGAGATTCTTGTCCCTCATCTTTATAGAGAGACAAAAATGGAATACAGTGCAGCTCTGTGTAAATCACAGGCAGATCTGTTTGTAGCTCCCCTAATTCACAGCATAAACCTCCAGTAAATGGGCACAGCAAATGGAACTGCAAAGCCCGACTGCCCATGTTTCTTCTGGCGGGGAAGGTTGAACTGCTTCCCTAATACCTGTACAAGCCATGCCCAGAAGGTGACATTTTTTGAAAGAATAGTGAAGAAAACAACTAACCAGGGGGACTGAGGGCTGTTGATGTACCTCTAAAATAATAGAACTGCTGATTTTTGTGGCATTTAGAGGTTTGTAAAGTGCTTTATGTCCACAGTTTCATGTGATCCACACAGCAACCCTGTAAGGCGAGTAATGTATGTGTTAGCATCCCCGATACACAAAGAAGTGACTAGCCCAAGGCCACACAGCTAATGAATGACAGATTCGGAATTGGAATGGTGACACCTCCCCCCAACCCTTTGCTCTCCCCAGTGCACAGAGCAGTGGTGGTGCACTTGTCCTTCTGCACAGGGTTTGCTTTTCAGTTATTTGGAGGTGGGGCAGCACAGGAAGACGGTTGCACCTAGTGGTTTGTGTTTCAGCTCAAGCCGCTGGCTTAACTGTGTGGCCCTAGAAAGTGACTTCCTGTCTTTAGCTTCTCATCTGTAGAATAGGGATAATAATAATTGACTTTCAGTCTGAGGGGTACATCAGTGTCTGCTGGACAGTGCCCAGGTAAGGGCTCTGCAGAGTGCTAGGAGCACGTCCAGGGTTATTGTCATCCTGCCTGCAGTTCTGAGCCAACCTGGGTATCTGGGTATTATTGCAGGTCCTAGTTTATAAATGAGGACGATGGGTTTATTTAATGTATTGTTCACAGTACTGTACTCCTTCTCCTGTGATACCCTGGTTTTTACTGCCCTCATCATACACCAAGGACAGGCCTGAGATGAAGCCATGGTGCCCCCTGGGGATGGCCATCTGTTGCTGGCTCGGCCTGCCAGGCATCACCTTCCTCTTGTAAAATACATAAAGAAATATTTAAAATACACATAGAAATGTTTGTCTAAGATGTGTTTAGTTGTCTTCACACCATGCTTCTGGTCCAGTAGAAGGGACTGATAAAGTCCTCTAAGACACCAGAGCAGAATTGAGTCCCTGGAGTCTGAAGAGGTTCCAGGATTGTGGATTCTGAGGGCCGGGCCGGAACCCCAGAGAGCATCCAGCCAAAGAATCCTCTGCCAGGCCTTTGACAGGGTGCTGGGGCCCTCACCCCTCTGCAACAGCTGTGATGGTGAGGTTTGCCTTTGCCCAGATTCCAGATCCGTGTGTACAGCTTCCACCCGCTGCTCTTGCCCTGCCTTCAGGGCCAAGAAGGATGTGCCTCATTGCTCTCACTCTTGCTCTTAAAAAATGACAGGTCCTGTTAGAACCACAAGTTGGGAAGGCCCTCCCATTCTGAATCCTTCAGTGACTTGGGCTGTATTTCTCTTTCAGGTGTTTGAAGATGTCTTGAAGATCTTTGACAAAGAAGGCTAATTCCACTACCTAAATCGTGCTTGACCCTTGCTTCCATAGCTGCTACTTCAGTCTGCCCTTTGTTTAAAGAAGTTTTTTTAATCTTTTTGTCATTATGTCTCCATGGACGACTGGAAAATAGATGGTGATTAAGTGAAAAATTTTTTTTTACCGTGGTCATTTCACATGACTCTAGTAGACAGTAACTTCAGAAAACCCAGTAAGCCAGCAAAGAAGGCCCTCCCCTCCTCTCCTGCTCGTGCCTTCAGGAGCCAAGCTTGCTCTGCGTGTCCAAGACCCACTCTGTAGCAACAGGAAGGTCCCTAATTGCTTTTCCAAACTAGTTAAAAAGCAGTTGCCACCTGCTGTGTGGATCCGTGGACCAAATGTCAGGAATCTTTTCATGAAGTCACTGTTTGCTCAATTTCTTTTTATTTAAATGAAGTGAGAAAACAAGGACCTGGGGTTGTTTTTATGTTTGTTATTTAAGTGACCATAAGAAATCTGGACCTGATTTGAACCTGCTTGGCTCTTGGCAGTGAATAGTGGGAGGGAGGGGCATGCTCGGGGTTCCAGGATGTCAGGCCGTCTGTGTTCGGTCATGACCTAAGGCCATGAAGGCAGGTGGAGGCTCGAGGGACCAGGTCTCTTCAGACCGACTTGACCCACGTCCTCCTGCTTCAGAGGAACCTGCGCAGCATTCCTTGCCAGTGACAGACTTGAAAACATGAGCTGGGGTGACGGGAAGAGGAGATCTTCAGCAGTTTGATTTTTGGAACATTTAAGAGATTTGGGTTCTTCAGGATCATAAGAAGGTCTGGTTTTGACCAGAGGGGGAAATTTCTCTTCCAGGTTGAATTTGAAATTTGTTGGGGTTTCTTGGTGGATTCATTTTTTCACTGTTATTTGTTTAAAAGGATTTTTCCAAAAATAATTGCACTTTGGTTTGTTCAAGAAAACAATAAACAAACACATCTCCTAAGTGTCTGACTCTGTCTTCAGATGTTTTTGTTCAGTCCGTTCTGCTGATGGACGGCTTCGTGTGGACTTGGGGAGACACACTTGGTCAGTCCTGTCACCGGGAAGAGAAGAATGTGTCCTGCCCCCCCCCCCCAGCCCATCTCATTTACAAGGAGCCACACCTTCCTTCAGCCATTTTGCCAAAACCTCCCAGAGTCATTCTTCCCTCCTCCCCTTTTAGCTGCTGTTGTACACAGCAGACTTGACTCAAAAAACTTAAATTTTCTTAAAACTGCCTTTTTTTTCATTCCCTACCCCTGTATCTAGATATTGCCCAGCACTCTGCCCCAGCTGCCTTGGGAAGAGACATTTTGACTGGGAACAGTTGAGGAATTATTATGAATCTGTTGTGTGAAGATAGAAACATTCTTGGGCATGGTAGGGAAGTTGCTTCTTTCAAATTAATTTTCCAGCTGATAGAAGACCTAGTCCATACCCCTAACTGCCAATGCTGTGAAGTATTTCACTCCACCAAAGCTGGGAGGAGAATTAATTATCTTGGCTTCTTAGGAGTGAGAAGGTCACAGAAGCCCTTCTTTGCCGAATTAGTCCAGCTAATGTGGAAGGGTCTTCCTAGGGTCGTAGTTTGAATGTCCGCTCCACTGAAGATGGGAGGAAGCTTGTAGAGACTTCTACCCACTCACCCCCAGCTCCCAAGCTGGAGAGAAAGACAGATTTGTCCTCCAGGGTTCCACCCAGGCTGCTGAAAAGAGGTGCCTTGGTTCTTTTCATCAGATATCTCTCAGCAGCTTCTCAAACTAAAACCCAGAAACGGCTAAGTTGGGTGACTGTTCTTTGTTTGTAAGTAGAAAAACATGTTGGCCTCGATGGAGCCACATCTGACTTTGCTAGTCTGGTCATTCCTTTTGTTAAAGACACAGTCACCGTGAAGTTCACGGAGTTTGACAATTTTCTCATTTGGAATCTTTTTTGTTTGTTTTTTTAACATCTCAGCACACAGCCTGGCCTCGAGTAGGTGTTTAATCAATGTTTATTGGCCAATTAGATTATGATATTTCTGTCTGGTGATGTTAAAGAGTAAATTATTTAAGCAATGATATCAGTAAATGTGTGTTATTGCCTTTGCTGACTCTCGTTTTAAGACTGAAGCTCAAAGATCCAAGTTGAGCCTTGGGCTCTTATGGAGGCAGGATTAGGAGACAAGGGAGCCGGGTTCTAGTCTCAGCCCTTACTAATTAGCAGCCCTGGGGTCTTGGGCCATCACTGCTTCTCGGTTTCCCCGTCTTTAAAATGAGGAGTATAGACAGACCAGATTATTTCTGAGGCCTTTCTGTTCTAACCTTCTGTGACTGTGATTCTGGTTAACCACTGCCTCCATGAACACCAAAGGGAGGAGCCCACGAGACTTCTGCCACAGTGCCCTGGGAAAAAAGTCAGGGCCACTGCACAGAGAGCCTCCTCGGGTACCTGCCCAGCATCCTTGGCTTGTCTCCCCAGGGGAAACTGGCAATAGGTGGTGGGCTTAGGGGATGAGGTATTTTTTTTCGTTGAGTTGTTTATTTACTTTCAGTTTACAAGATTCAGTTCCACAATCCCTTGAGTTTCAGATTTTCTCCCCTCCCTCCCCCCCCCACCCCACCATGGCAGTGTGCAATCAAGTTTAGGATCTGCGAATACTTTCACATGGTACAAGAGTCTGGTTGTATAGAAGGGTTGTAACCAATGAGTGAACAATGGGGAAGAAGAAAGAAAACCAAACATGGAAAAGAACGAGAGCGTGTACTTTGCTTTGGTCTCCATTTAAACTCTGTTCTTTCTAGGTCTTTCTCTGCATGTAGGTATCTCCTTCCATCCTGAGACTTGTAGAGTTGTCTTGTAGCTGTGCATTGCTGAGAAGAGTCCAGTTTATCAAAGCTGGTTGTCACACATACGATGTGTCTGTTATTGTGTACAAATTTTTCCTGGTTCTGCTCTTCTCACTTAGCATCAGTTTGCATAGGCCTTTCCAGGTGAATATGAAGACCGTTGGGATGAGGTATTTTTAAGAGGCTTGTGACCCTCCTTCTTAGGTTCTTTTGTGGTTACCTGATCTTCCTGTGGTCCCAATGATGCATGTGCCCAGTTCACTGTTTTCCGTGCAGACATAAACCCACAAGACTCATCCCAAACTTGGGTCAGGACCTGCCCCCCAGGGATATGGCTCATTGTCTTCTGTACTTAAAAAATGGGTGCATCACTGTTTCTTTTCTCTCCTTTCCCTTCCCTCCCCTCATTCCCTTTTTTATCTTTATATCTTTATCTTTTTATCTTTAATTTCTAGCCTAGATACTTTAGAAGGTCTATCAGGACGGGTCCTTGTCTCAGTGACACAGATCACAGTCTCCCCTGGCCTTGCTTGATAGATGGGTTTTCATGGGTTGCTTTGGTTAAAAAGTGACCTTCAGGAGAAGAGTCATGCCACACTTAGCCAGGCTAGCCCTCAGATGCTGGCTGGTGTGCAGTGTGTCACGAAGCTTGCACTCAAAGCCTCTTGTTGGAGCTTGGCCCTGGAGAGCCCAGGGCATGTCTGCCTCCATGAGGAAGCGTCCAAGGAAGATGACCGAGAAAGAGCATCTTGAAGCATTTATGAAGCTGCACGTGATGTTGTGGCAGGCTTCCCAAAGAGTCCTGCAGACACACTCAGGCCCTCGGGGGATGTTCAGTCTGAGCCCGGCCCCCACGCTGCTGTGGCTGGACACGTAGAGCTGTGGACTAAGAGAAAGCTAAAGTACTGTTTGCTGCTGGGGTTGAGGGAAAAGGAGGGCAGAGTGAGAGGTTGATAGCTGCCCGAGGGACATCCCCCAGTAAGGCAGGAAGGGGGAGTCACCCCGAGTCCAGTCTCTGAGAAGCCTCTGAAGAATAATAACATCTCAACTTGATATCTTTCCCCTTTGACCCACCCGGCACTCCCTTACCCCACCTCCCTCCCGCGTGTCAGAGGCACCTCAGTCCTCCCAGGGAACCATCCTTGATTCTTCCTTCACTCTCACTGATTTCCCCTTCCCCTCTCCCTTTCACCGGTTTTCACAAAATCAGTGATGTGTTCAGTCAAGGCTCGACCTGGTTTGACTTACACAGTTGCAGGTGGCCGCCTAAGGTGGAATAATGTTAATAATAAAAAACAGCATTTATATAGCGTTTCAAGGCTTGACAAATGATTAATGTTATCTCTTGAGGTCGCAACAATCCCAATCTGCAGACAAGGAAGCCAAGGCAGACAGAGGTTGAGTGACTTGTCCAAAGTCATGCAGCTAGCAAGTGTCTGAGGCCAGATTTGACCCAAGGTTTTCCTGCTTCCAAGTTCAAGGCTCTAGCCACTGCATCACCCAGCTCTCTGGATGGAATAAGACAGGATTTGATTGGACTTCTCAGTGCAAATTGCTTTCTTTCTCACCTTACTACAATAGTTATAATCACATGTGTTTACCCTTCAAAATTTACAAAATGCTTTTCTCACAAAAGTCCCAGGACTGGTCATGGGATTATTATGATCCCCATTTTACAGAGCTAGTAACTGTTGGATCTGTCACTAAGACTGATTTCCTCTGACCCCAGATCAACTTTCCACCACCCACCTGTGTACCAATGATGGACTTGAGTACCAATGGTCAACTGAGAAATTAACTGACATCTGGCTTCAGAGAGGCTGGTAGGGAGACCGTTTCAGTATGCTTTTGATCAGTTTGTTCAGGTCTCCCTATCACACCATGTCCTGTGACTAGGTTCTGCCTCAGAATGGACATTTCTTTTTGTTATTTTAGATTTTTTAAGATTACAAAATATTTGTTTTCTTTTCCCCTATTAAAAAAGGAAAATGCTTGTAATTAATGAATAGCTTATGTTTATGGAAAAAAATCTATTTTTTAAATAAATTTTTGTTGATGTCTTTTTCCCCCACATCATTGTAGCTGTTGCCAGTATCCGTTCCCATTCAATATGTCAAAATAATGTTTTTTAAAGATCAAAAAGAAGAGAGGAAAAAAATCAACACAACCAATCCATACATTGGAAAAAGTTTGAAAACACTTGTGGACCTTCCATCACCACAAAAGGGAGGATTGGGGAAGTCCTGCCTCTCATATCTCTTCATCTGGGTCTTGCTGAGATGAGCATTGCTGAAAATAGCTATGTTTCTGGTATGGCTCCATCCCTGAAACTAGAAGTCATCTCTGATTCCTTTTCTCTCTACCTTCTTTGTAGCTCCTTCTCTGTACTTAATCATCCCTTAATTCTTCCCACCCTCCGGTATTAGATTTTAAGCACTGGCTCTTTTTTGTCCCTATTCATACTCTGATTTGGAAAGGACCTTAGGAGACCTCTTGTCTAGACTGTGGCTAAGCTGTCGTGACCCACTCTTGATGAAGTCCATACTTGTTACTTCTGATCTCTGCAGCTCTTTAAAAATGCTCATATGAGGGAGCCCCATTTGGATTTCAGCAAAGCTGAGGGTTGAAGGGGATAAAAAAAAGTGTTGAAAGATCATCAAGAGGAAGAAGCCTTTTCAGTGGTGAAGAAGGCACTTCAGGGCCAGAGTTTCAATAGCACAACTAAAGACCCACAGAGACACTGAAGTTCCCTATCTGCTATGCCAGACTGCCTTTTATTTTTTTTATTATTTTATTTTTATTTTTTTGGTTTTTTTTGGAGGGCAATTGGGGTTAAGTGACTGGCCTAAGGTCACATGGCTAGTTTTTGTGTTAAGTGGCTGAGGTTGGATTTGAACTCAGGTCCTCCTGGCTCCAGGGCTAGTGCTCTATTCACTGCACCATCTAGCGGCTCCCCCAAACTGCCTTTTAAAAGACAAAATAATTACGAGGTGTTTGTTGGGGGGTAGAGGAAGGGACTCAACATCAAGGGAGGGGATCCAGAAATGCCCTCTGTGGGATGTGACTCTTGGGCTCAGCCTTGAAGGGAACTAGGGATTCCAAGGGGTAGAGGTGAGAAGAAAGAACATTCTGGGTACAGGAAACAGCTTGTGCAAAATAATTTCCTTAGTATGATATTCTAGGGTTTTGCCAGGAATTAAAGGTCAAGCTCACCAGCAATACGTGTGGAAGAAGTCTCCACCTTTTGTTTTTAATAGTTGGGGGGACATCTGCCCAAATCCTGCAACCTTGCTCCTGTTCTCCACCGATGGGGGCTCTTTTTGATGTCCTTAGATATAGTGGTAGCAGAGTTGAACTCACAGAGGGCAACCAGGGCTTCCCTTTCCATCTCCTTGCAGATCTCAGGATACAGGTCCCCTGATAACCATTTTTTTTTCATAATCCCAAGAAGTGTGGAGTGAGGAGATTGTTCTCTGTGCTGGAGAAAGCAAACAAAATATAGAATTTCCTGGTTCAGCTTTCTGTTTACCATTGCATCCATCTCAGGCCTCTCCTTCTCTGATCTTTCATTTGCTGCCAAGATAGCTGAAAAACAATTTTTTTGTTGCCCTTTTTCTCACCCAACTCAGCTCATTCTAGGCTTCAGTGATTTGGACATTATCACTAACAACCAGATCTGATGTTTCTATGGCATTTTCAAGTCCCCCAAAGTGCTTTACAACACAGTCTCATTTGATCCCCACAATGGCCCTTAGAAGGTTAGTATTGTGGTAAACCCCATTTTACAGGTGGAGAAGTTAAGTGGCTTGCCCATCACTGCAGAACTGGGCTCTGGGGTTGGATTCGAATTCAGGTCTTTTGGATTCCAAATCTAGGATTATTTCCACTGTGACATGCTAACTCTCCCTGCACATCTTTTCAAAATATAAACTAATGAGTGAATGAATGAGAAAGCATTTACTTTATTTTAATTTTTAGGTCTTTATTATTATTCTTTTAAAAAAGCATTTATTAAGTGTTTACCAGGCACCAGGCACTATTCTACGGTAATGCAAGAGAAAAGCAAGGTGGTGGTCCCAGCTAGCAAGGGGCTCACTTTCTACTAGGGAGAGAAAATACATAAAGAAGGTTTTTCTTCAGGGCAACTGGAAGGACTCTGGGGGCTCCAAAGTGGGCGTTAAAGTTGGAATAGTATCCTTAGAATGGGTGGAATTATTAATGGAAATGACTCTTAAAGAACATTCACAGCTATCAGATGGGGACAATTAGGTAGGGCAGGTAGTCAGGAAGACCTGAATTCAAATCTAGCCTCGGACACGGACTAGATGTGTGACCTTGGGTAAGTCACTTGTTTGCTTGTGTTTCCTCAACCGTCAAGTGGACATAATGATAAAACCTACGCTGAAGGGTGATTGTAAAGATCAAATGAGATCATATTGGTGAAGGCACTTAGCTCAGTACTGGGCACATAGTAGGTGGTCTCTAAATGCTTCTCCCTCCCAATACATCTTCCTCCACAATAATCCCCTTCTCTCAGTTGGATAGGATGACCTTTCTCCCACCTGGACTCCCTGCCTCAGTTCTCTCCCCTCTCTAATTCATTCACCACCTAGCTGCCAAAATAACCCCCATCAGGTACAAATCTGAAGACATCACCCCTTACCCAAAGGGGTTCCAGTGACTTCTGGGTGCAGTCAGGGTTAGGTGACTTGACCAGGGTCACACCACTACTAAGAATCTGAAGCCAGATTTGAACTCAGGTCCTCCTGAACTCCAGGCCTGGTGCTCTATCCATCTCCTACAATATTGCTCTGGCTTTCCCAGAATTATTCCACATTCATCTTGCACTCGACATTCTAGCCTAACTGGATTGCTGGCTGTTCTTTGGATGAGTGATGATTCCGTTTCCCGCTTCCTTGTTTTTGCACACACATATCCCCTGTGCCTGGAAAGCACTGCCCCTCCTCTCCTTAGAACCTTTAGCTTCCTGCCAGGCTCATCTCAGATGCCAGGTCCCAGAGGAAGCCTTTTCTGCCCCCCGTTTGGTACAGCTCTCCTTGAGCTAAGGTGTGGTCGCCTTATCTGGATACCTGGTGTTTCCCTGCATAGACTGTAAGCTCCTGGAAAGCAGAGACCGCGTGGTTTTGTCTGCTTCTCTGATCTCTAGTGCAGCACCTGGCAGTGTAGACCCTTCATGTGTGTTTGTTTAACTTAGAGTTTGCCAGCTTGATGGTGGAGAACCCTTGAAGGGAGAACCTTCCCTGTTTTCTTCTCCCCTCCTCTTCCTCCTCTCCCTTCCCTCTCCCCTCCTCCTCCCCTTCTTTTTTCCCCTCCTCCCCTCTTCCTTTCTCAATGTGGCATTTCCCTTCTGGTGAGTCTGCATCCGAATGCTATTTGGAAAACCCTGATGCCTTTTTCCATCTCGCTGGGGATCGCTTGCAAACAAAGCCCTCCCTGGGGTGGGTTTGGCCAGCCTGGCCAGGAGAGGGGTGGCTCCCAGCGATCAACATCCCACAGAATTGTGTTTGTTATTTAAGAAAAGTCTCTGGATTTTCGGCTAATTGCAAAAATACATAATGGCTGCTCCGCGCATCTGCTCTTTATTTCTGGCCCCGGCCCTTGTCCAAAAGCAAACTTTAAACAAACAATACGATTATGGGGCCTTAACTGCTTCAATGTGTGACCCAAAACAAAGATCCGGGCTCCCACACGCTTACGAGCACAGGCACAGACATGCAAGTGTGCTCACGGACCGTGTGCAGAGACACAGATGATTTACACACATGTGGGCACACAGGCACGGGCGCACCCAGAGGCAAGTCCACGGAGACGTGTTGTGCACAGGCTCGTAGACACTCACCCCTGCTGGGCCCACGGAGACAACATGCAAGCCTATGGGGACATGCACTCAGATCCTTGCAGAAAGGCATGGCTGTGTCCTCACACACACACACACACACACACACACACACACACACACACACACACAACACACACACACACATACACTCTCTCTCTCTCTCTCTCTCTCTCTCTCTCTCTCTCTCTCTCTCTCGATGTTTTTACACGTCAGCTGTTTTGGCACTGACAGCACCCATCATCCCCCAGGCAGGGCTGTCCATGGCAGGGGTTGGGGTGGGGAAGGCAGGACGAAAGGGCGATTTTTAGATGACCTCTCTGGAGTGGACAGTCAGGTTGTCCTGGGCTGGGGCTGACACTGGCTCAGGCATTCCCAGGTCAGGCCACCAGGGGGCAGACTAGATCCATCAAGCCATCCTTGGGTCTGGCTTTTCTCCAAGGAGACAGGAAGGGCAGTTAGTGACGAAGAGAAGCTATGTTTGCTGAATTTGCAAGGCTGCCTTTGCTCCATTCCACCTCCCCTCCCGGGCTTCTGCCCACAGGACCACAGAGTGGCAGGCCCCTAGACCTCATAGGGGCTGATGCCCAGGCTGGGGAAGCCACTGGCCCAGGGTCCACAGCTTGGGAAGCAAAGGCGTTATTCGTGGTCTTCTGACACTCTGAGGTCTTCTGACCTCCAAACCTTTATTGGGAAAGTGCTCTGTCGATTCTACAGAAGGCGAGTTGTCTTTCCTTCCTTGGAATCCACCGTCGGTGCCTACACAGGACAAGGAGTGCCCTGGGCTCCCCAAGGCTCTGCCAGTGGCTGGACACGCCAAGCTGGACAGACTTTCCCAGTGGACTCAGTGGCAGATAGTGTGTTGCCTTCAAAGACCAGACCAGCTCATTCAAATAAACTCAGCACTGGAAAGCTGACCACCCCTAGCCCAAGTGAGGGACCATCTCCATCATGGGAGTCCCTGCCCCAATGGTATCTCAATTTCTCCAAGTCTTAAAGTAATTATTATTATTATTTCCAGTACTGTGTAGAGGAGAAGTTCAAGCAGGAAGGGGGAAGGCCCTCCCAGATGAGCCTGCTATCCCTCTTCTCCACAAACTCTACCCTCTAGCCAAGCTAAATGATTCTCTGTTCCCAGAAAACCCACCATGCTCTTAAACCTCCAGAAATGGAACTAGGGTGGGGTGATTGCAGCGGTGCTCAGGGCACCAGATTTAGAGGGCATCGGTAACACAGTGCTTCAGCACTTTAGTGCCTAGCTAGCAAGAAGAATTTGTTAGAATAGGAAACTAATACACACACACACAAATATACATGCACATATACACATATACATAGATAGATATAGATGTAGATATAGATACGGATACGGATACGGATACGGATATGGATATGGATACGGATACGGACACGGATGTGGATATGCACATGGATATGGATACAGATACGGATATGGATACGGATATGGATACGCACACGGATACGGATATGGATACGGATACGGATAAGGATGTGGATATGGACATGGACATGGACATGGACATGGATATGGATATATACTGCTTTTTCCACCCTGGCCTGTACTCTCCTGCCTTCCCCATCACCACCAGAAGAAAATGTTGGATTGAGGGGATGTTTTCTTCCATTTATCCCCGGGTGCAGAAACGGCCAGTTCTGGCCATGCTTGCTTTGGGGACCTTGTTCAGTGGGTTCTTTCTGTCTTGAATGACCTCCCTTCCTCACTCAGCCTGCTGAATTCTGACCTAGACTTTAAAACCCAACTCACAGGGCGGCTAGGTGGCGCAGTGCCCTGGAGTCAGGAGGACCTGAGTTCAAATTCAGCCTCAGACACTTAACACAAAAAAACTAGCCGTATGACCTTGGGCAAGTCACTTAACCCCAATTGCTCTACCTTCTCTCCTCCAAAAAAGCAAAAAAAACCCAACACGGTGCTCCTGATTCCACGAAGGCTTCCCTGACTTCTGGTTAATAATGATCTTCCCCGCGTCCCACATCGTGTCCCTGGCCCCTCCTGTCTCGCTCAGGCGTCATACTCATCCGTGTTGGCGTCTTGCCCCCCTCTCCGCCAGGCTGTAAGAGAGGGAAGGAGCTGTCCCAGCTCAGCCCAGCTTTAGGTCTGCCAAATGAATGAATGGCCACTTTCCAAGAGGTTTCTCTCTTTGTAAGTCCCCCCTCCCCAACTGCCCATAGCGGGAGGGGTTGTCTGAAGGCACTGTCCTTTCAGGATTTCTCCACATACCCTGACACTTGGAACCTGTTTGAATCTTGAAATAGTCTTGAGAAAGCTGCGGCCCAGAGAAAGAAAGGGTCATAGTAAGCCAGGGCAGGACTGCGCCCTGAAGCTGGGGTCCTGACTCTGGAGAAATCTAAGAGCCTTCAGCTTTTCTTCACCTCTCTCTGGGTACACCAAGTATCCCAGTCCAAGAAGGCTTGTGGGAGAGTTGGAGGTGGGGTCCTGTGTCTTGATTTGGAGGTTCAGTGATCAGAAAGGAAAGAAACATGAAAAGTGTTAGGCTGTGGCCAATGCTGGCTCCAAGGAGGAGCTGGTGCCTGTGACCGGCAAGGCCCAATATCCAGGGCACGATTTTCCACAGGGCTTCCAGCCCTCTCCCCACTCTTTCAACTCCCGTTTCTCTGAGGCTGCTCTGGATACATGAGGACAAAGAGATGCCCAGATGCCTGTGGCTTTGGAAAGAGGCCTATAGACCTATTTGACCCCTTTGTGGGACTGAGAAGCCAGTACCAAACAGAGACATTGGAGCATTGACAAAGCCATGAGAGGGAGAGGTAAACCTGTGGATCTTTCTGGGAGTCTTCTGTTACTGAGAAGCAATCCAGACATATCCCCTGCTTGGCATTGTGAGTCATGCGGACTGTACAGTTCCAGGCTAAAGATGAGACCCATGACAAGGCTGATTGGGTGATGCTCTTTAGAAAGGGGAGGAGCTTGGACATAAGCCTACTTGTAGGTAAAACGGGTCCTGAGTTCATAGGATCAGAGGTTTTAAAGCTGGAAAGTGTACAAGGATACTCTGCTGAGAAATATGAGATCATTGAATCTAAGGCCCTTCACTAAGCTGGTCACCTTCCTCTGGGTACTCTTTATCAGTGTCCTTCCTAAGCTATGTTGCCCAGAGCTGAACGCAATCCTCCAAATGGGTCTGATAAGGAAAGAGGGCTGTGTGATTGTCACCTCTGTTCCTGGAAGCTCTGCTTCTCTTAGTGCAGACCCTGAACAAATTCACTTGGTTGGCTTTCCCATCACACTACTGGCCCTGTTGAGCTTGTGGTCCACTAAAACCCCCGGACAGCTTTCAGACACACTGTTCTCTCTTCAATTCTCCTTTGTCTTTTGCTTGGAAAGCAAAGTGGCACTATGGTTAGCAGTGCTGGGCCAAGAGTCAGGAAGACCTGAGTTCAAATGTGGCTTCAGATTTGTGTGACCCTGAGGAAGTCACTTAACCACTTAACCACAGCCTTGGTCTCCTCATCTGTAAAATGGGGATAATAATAGCACCTCCCTCCCAGGGTTGTTGTGAGTCTCAAATGAGATATTTATAAAGTGCTCATCCCAGTGCCTGTCACATAGTAGGTGTGTAATAAATATTTATTCCCTTGCGAAGGTGACTTTTTGTATCCAAGTGCAAGACTACATTTATCTTCAGTGAACTTCCGTTTATTAGATTCAGCCCAAGGTGCTGGCTGTTGGGTCCTGACCACCATCCGTTGTATCCACTTTGCCTCTCAGCTTTGGTGTATCTGCAAATTTGTGTCTCTATCCAAGCATCTGTAAACATGGGGTACACCTCTTGCCATGCTGAAGGAGCTCACAGGGCTCTTCTGGTTCTGACATTCTCTGTTCTAAAGACCTAGCTCAGCTTGGATGTTTTGTGTTCTAAGAGCCCTCCCAGCTCTTACATTCTATGTTCTTAGATCCCTTTCAGCTGATCTCAGTTTTGTGGTTCCTCCTGACATTCTGATGTTCCCTGTTTTCAGGTCTCTCTGAGGGCTGTCTCAGTTCTAGGTTCAGAGAACCTTTCCAACTTTAATATTCTGTGGCCTCTCTCAGCTTTGTCATTCCATGTTCTATGTCATAGTGTTCCTTCCAGCTCTAACATTCTGTATTCCATGTTCCTAAGTCTCCCCTGGCTCTGAAATTCTCTGTTCTAAGTCCCCTTCCACTCCTGACATTCTCTGATCTGTATTATGAGTTCATGTCTCACTCTGAAATTCTATGTTCTAAGCTCTAAGAACTCTTCCAGCTCTGATAGTCTCTCTTCTAGGTTCTAAGTGAATTCTCAGTTTAAAGTGAGTGTCTGGGGAACATTATCACCATCTTTCCTGTCTTCAGGATCCCCCAACTTGGAAAGTGAAAGCTCCCTGGGGCGTGTTCTGTGTTTTAAGGAGAGGTGTTACAAAAGCCTGGTTGGCCCATTGGCTATTTGTGGGGTGAGAGAGAAGAAAGAGTGGAAGGCTGTTCCAAATTGGGAACCCGGGTATTTGGAAGGCTAGGATTGCCCTTGTCAGAAATAGGTGTGTTTGGAGGGGAGGGTTGGAGGGAAATACAATGTTTTAGGCTTGTTGAGTTTAAGATTCCTGTGGAACAGAGAGTTAAAGATGTCTAATAGGCAGATGTCCAATAATCTCTCAGGAGAAAAACTAGGGCTAGATATGTAGATATAACATCCCACCTCAATGGATCAGAAGTGGTCTGGATCTGTACCGACCTTGGAGGTTTGAGGGGTTTGCTTGTCTCCTGGGACAAGGACACATTACATGGTTTTGAACTGGGCTGAGACTAAAAAAGAGAGCCCACCAAAGAAGAAAGAGGACATGTGGAGATGAGGGAAATAGTGGGGCTTTGCTGAAAAGTCTCAGGAGGAGAATAGTTAGGCCATCCAAAGTGTCAGACATCACAGAGAATCAGGAAGGAAGAAGTCTTCTGGATTGAACAAATGAGAAGCTATTGGTAACCTTGGAGAGAGCAAGTTCAGTGGGAAGATAATGGCTTGATAGACAGATAGATGGACAGATAGATGGATGGATGGAAGAATGAATGGATGAATAAACAGATGATAGGTTGATGGGTGGGTGGAGAGGGCAAACAGAAGGATTAAAGGAGAAGAGAGGTGTACACTTGGCCTGAGAAGCAATGGAGAGGGCTGTGAGCATGAGAGAGTGCTGGAGGAGAGACGGCCCAGGCCAAGAGCCGCATTCCTTGGCTTTCCGATCTTAGGAAGCCATCAAACTGGTCTGGACCTTGCTTTGCTTGCTGCCCTGTTCTGTTCCTGCCTCCCTCCCTCCCTGGAGAATGGGAGAACTAAAGAGAAAGTACAAGTGCGATGATGTGGCCTCACTGGCACCGTTGTACTGGTGATTCTCACTTCCCTGGCCTTGGGGATGCTGGAAGGAATTGTATCTGCAGTGACTGGGAGGGGCTGCCTGGAACCCTCCCACAGCTGCTCTCCTGGGCTGCCCCAATGTGGGGTCCGGGTTCAGGCTGGGAACAGTGGGAGGACTCAGAATCACTGAGTCAGAAGAGAAGCCCCAGGACACCTGGACAAAACATGGCCAGGTGACTGGGTGCCATCCAGCTCCTGCGGCAGCCCCTTCCATTCTGGGCTCCTCCGGGTTGTTAGGAAGTGGGGGCGGACAGCAGAAACTTCCCTGATTCTTCTTGGCTCTGCCCTCTCAGGCCAAGCAGAAGGAATCGAGTGCCTTTTCCGAATGGCCACCCTTCAGACACAAGAATACAGCTGTCGCATGTGTTTTCTGAGCTTCCCCTCCCCCAGGCAGAATCAGTTAATCAGTCAGTCAACAAGCATTTTTTAAGTGCTTGCCTCGTCCCAGGCCCTGTGCTAAGTTCTGGGGATACAAACAAAGGCAAAATGCAGCCCCTGCCCTCAGCAAGCTCCCATTCCCTTTAACAGGCCCTCAGCCAAACCCAGCTTCAGACTTTCCTAGCTGTGTGACCTTGGGCAAGTCACTTCACCTCGGTTTACCTCAGTTTCTTTATCTGTAAAATGGGGATAATAATAGCACCCACCTCCCAGGTTATTGTGAGGCTCAAATGAGACAGTCACTGTAGAGCACCAGAGGCACTTAATATATATTAGTTGTTATTATTATAGAGGCAGCTAGGTGGCGCCATAGTTCATAGAGCGCTGGGCCTTGAGTTAGGAAGACCTGGGTTCAAGTCCAGCCTCAGTCACTTACAAACCTTGTGACCCTGGGCAAGTCACTTAACTCAGTTTGCCTCAGTTTCCTCATCTGTAAAATGAGTTGAAGAGGGAAATGGCAAACAACTCCAGTCTCTCTGCCAAGAAAACCCCAAATGGGGTAACAAAGAGTCAGTCAGTCACAACTGACCACCAGCACCACCAACATTATTATTATGCTCTCCAGTTCTCTCACTGTCCTCATCACTGTCTTCTAGATGTCTTCTAGAACCACAGTGAGATATAGGAAATCACACGTTTATCTCACATTTTCATCACATTTCATGGCTTTTATTTTACATTCAAATCTAATAAAGTTCATTTTATTAGTTCTATCTGACTGTTTTAGGCTGTCTGGATTGTTTTGGCTCTAGAGTCTGACCTCCTTGTGAGCCACTCCCCTCTGGTACATGTTCTCTGAAAATTTAGTAGGAGTAGTAGCAGTAGTAGTAGTAGTAGTAGCAGTAGTAGTAGTAGCAGCAGCAGCAGTAGTAGTAGTAGTAGTAGCAGTAGTAGTAGTAGTAGTAGTAGCAGTAGTAGTAGTAGTAGTAGCAGCAGCAGCAGTAGTAGTAGTAGTAGTAGCAGTAGTAG
>CM053584.1:26457823-26505747 GCA_028627135.1 Pseudochirops cupreus | reverse complement strand
GTAGTAGTAGTAGTAGCAGTAGTAATTGTAGTAGTAGTAGTAGTAGTAGTAGCAGCAGTAGTAGTAGCAGCAGCAGCAGTAGTAATAGTAGTAGTAGTAGTAGTAGTAGCAGCAGTAGTAGTAGTAGTAATAGTAGTAGTAGTAGTAGTAGTAGCAGCAGCGTCAGTAGCAACAACAACAATAAGAGCAAGTAGTAGAGAGGAAAAGGAGGAGAAGGAGAGCAGGAGAAAATAAGAGCAGTCGCCAGCACTTCTGGAGAACTGTAAGATTTGCAAAGCACTTTATGGATTTATCCAAGTCATTGATAAAATTCATGAAACAAATACCAAATGCCGGTACATTCTATGTGACTCTCTTTTCTGTGGTGACAGTGGCTGTGTGTGTGTATGTGTCTGTGTGTGAGTGAGTGTGTGTGTATGTGTGAGTGTGTGTATATGTGTGTGTGTGAGTGTGAGTGTGTGTGTGCATGTAAGAGGACAGAAAGGGCTAAAAATCAGATTGTTTTTAGACCATTTACAAATGCTGAGATTCTTTGGATATCCTTGTTAAAGAGTCATTAACAAACTGAATTTCATCATTTTTTCTTTTTTCTTTTTTTTTTGCCTTTTTTTTGGAGGGGTAAGGACAGGGCAATTGGGGTTAAGTGACTTGCCCAAGGTCACATGACTGGTTAAGTGTTAAGTGTCTGAGGTTGGATTTGAACTCAGGTCCTCCTGACTCCAGGGCTGGTGCTCTATTCCCTGTGCCACCTAGCCGTCCCCGTCATTGTTCTTGACATTCTTGCTTTAAGTAAAGCCAGAAGTAAGAAGGAAGGAGTAACTCTGTGGAAGGTTGGCTCATGGGTCCCCTTCCTCTTCCTCCTCCTCCTAGCTTACATGTACCTACTATCCCTTGGAGAGACAAAGAAAGGAGCTGGTGAAGTGGGCTTTATCAGAGTCCAAAAGCAACAAGGAACATTATTTCCTGGGATATCTGTTTATCTTTTATTTTAGTATTAATGATAAGATATATATATTTTTTTCTATTTTTGCTTTTTGGAGGGGGGAAGGTAGGGCAATTGGGGTTAAGTGATTTGCCCAAGGTCACAGGGCTAGTAAATGTTAAGTGTCTGAGGTCAAATTTGAACTCAAGTCCTCGTGACTCCAGGGCTGGTGCTCTATTCACTGCGCCACCTAGCCACCCCTAATGATAAGAATAAATGAGTGAAAGAAAGAGAATTTATTGAACATTATATGTCACACACTGAGCTAAGCTCTGGGTATATAGATATAAGCAAGAAAGACCATCTGTGCTGTGGTACATAAAGAGAGGCTAGAATGAAGGCAAAGAGACCACCATAAAGATAATTGTAGCTGATGCACCAATATTAGTTCCCAAAGATGAAGGTACAGAGAAATTCTATGAAGAATCTGATGAAATCCTTCACATTTAAATCAAGACAGTCAAGTCAACAAGCACCTACTATACTCGAGGCTAGATGATAAGCAACAGGGACACAAGGAAAGGCAAAACATGGCCCCTGCTCTCAAGGAGTTTCCAGTCTAATGGAGGAGCCACAAGCAAGCAGGTCTGTACAAGCAAGATCTATTGTTGCTCAGTCATGTCAAGTTGTCTGTGACCCCATTTGCGATTTTCTTGGCAGAGATACTACTGTGGCTTGCCATTTCCTTCTCTGGCCCATTTCACAGACGAGGAAACTGAGGCAATCAGAGTTAAGTGACTACCCTAGGGTCACACAGCTACTAAGTGTCTGAAGTTGGATTTGAACTCAGGTTTTCCTGACTCCAGCCTTGGTGCTTTACACACTATGGCGCCACCTAGCTGCCCAGCTCCTATAAATAGGAGATAATTACCAGAAAGCAGGCAGGATAATATAAGTATTATATAAATTAAAATTATAAATATATTAATATTATGTTATTGTGTAATAATATAATATATGTATTATATTAATAAAATATATAAATCATATAATATAAATACTATACATTATATTATATAAATATTATATATAATATAAATATTATATAAATTAAATTTATAAATATATTAATATTATGTTATTATGTAATAATATAATAATGTATTATATTAATAAAATATATAAATTATATAATATAAATAGTATACATTGTATTATATTAATATTATAATATAAATATTATGTATTATATAAATATTAAATTATATGATATAAATATATAATACATTGCTATCTATTCTTCCTCTCAAAACTCTGAAATCACCCTTCCCCACCAACCTGGGCTGCTCATCCAGACTGCCCTGATTTCCTGTCCTTCTCAATTTGAATTGTGAATTTCAAGGGGGAGACGGTCAATTGCTTGCCCCCTGAAATTCACATCATTTCTCTCCCCCCCCCCAAGGCTCCCTGTTGCCCAGAATCAGATCTGCAGAAGCATCTCCCTTTGGCACCATTTTCCCTTTGAAGGATAAAATGATCGCTAAGGCAAGTCAGGGATTTATCTCAGCTGCTCTGCTTTTTAGGGGAGGATCCCAGCAGATATGTGGCTAGCTGAAGTCCCCCATCACAACTCTCTTGTCATCTTGGAAGGCAATTCCCTCTCCCTCATTCTTTTTCAAATTTAAAACCTCTCATCAGATTCATTAGACTCTAGGCTCTTGTTAGGGACATTCTATCCCTTGCTAAGAGCCCATATTTTTAGCCCTGGTCCATTAATCCAAAACCTGTTTTTAGATACCACTACATTCTAAGGGTCCTCCCAACTGAATTCCTCCCAGCTCTGTTCTATGGTTCTATTTCCAGGTTCACCATCCTATGTTCTTAGGTACCTTCTAGCTCTGACTTTCTATAGTTTTTGTTCTAAAATAATGACAATGATAATAATAGCTAACATTTATAAAACTTAGTATATGCCAGATACTGTTAAGAGCTTCAAAATTATTATCCCACTTGATAATTAAAAATAAAGTCTCTTTAAACTATGACTGACATTCTGTGTTCTATGTTCTGTGGTTCTTTCTAGTGCTTGAATACTCTGTTCTTCCTTGATAGAATGTGGGATTCTGGGGAGCAGGGACTGTTTCATATTTATTTTCATGTCCACAGTGCCTAGCATAGGCACATAATAGGGCATTAATAAATGTTTATTAACTGATAGATTCTGAGGTCCTTCTGGCTCTGAATGTTAGTGGTTCTAAGAAACGAGAAAGGTCACTGGGATGTTTGACAGTGCCTGGGCTTCTCTGGTACCTCTAGCCTGTAGATGGGCAGCTGTTAACCTCTGGGGGAGCCTCCCCACTGCTTCCCTGGGACAACAGGCTTGTCAGGCGGTCTTTCACCCGGTGACGTGGTTTCATTAGGGAAGAGATGGATGACAATTTATACAGTGGACTAGATGCCACCCTGAGATTCGAGGGTTTTCCAGATGGCCAACCATACCTCTTAATAGAAATCCTGTTGACTCCTGGTTCTCTGCCTGGGGCATGTGCATAACGAAAATTTCATTTTGAAGGTCTTTTCCCTGACTTGTCCTTACAATCAGGACCTCCTCTACCATTATCAGGGAAGGCATGTGTGTGTGTGTGTGTGTGTGTGTGTGTGTGTGTGTGTGTGTGTGTGTGTGTGTGTGTGTGTAGATGTGTGCCTGGGAGTGTGACCTTCTAGGCTGGAGAGCCGCTAGGCTAATGATTCCCAGAACCTTGTGTCCAGCTGAGGGCAAACATCCCAGGTTTAGATCCACTAATCCCTGCCCTGGAGGGAGAAGTAGGGGCAGAGAGGAGGGAGGCTGGAGCTCAGGGCAGCCACAAAGACTGTTGCACCCCGGCTGCTGGCTGCGGCTGCCGTGGGCAGCTTTGCGTTGGGTTTCATGGGTGAGCCATGTGGGCACTCTCATGGGTCCCTTCCCTCCCTCCTGCTTTAAGGCCCAATTCCTTTCTGTCCCTTGCCCTGACCTTCTCAGCCCAGCTTGACCTCCCCGTACTTTGCTAAATCAGTCCCATTCCCTTTCTCCCTCCACCCCCTTTTACTTGTACGCTTTCCCATATCTCTTCTACCTCCCCCAACTACCAGCCAGTTAAAAGCCTCCCTCTCTTTCCAGGCCCACTCTGCAGGGAACCTTCCGTGACTGCCCCAGTCCCAGGTAACTCTTTCTCCTCTTGGTCCTGAAAGCTCTTCTTCACAGTGAGAAATATCCCAAAGTGGAATGTTCTGCCCTGGGAGGTGGTGAGCTCCCCGTCTTTGGAGGTCTCCAAGCAAAAACTGGACCACACTCGCCAGGTATGTTACAGAGAGGCGTTGTTTTGTGTATAGACTGAACCCCGCGGCCACTGAGATTCCTTCCAACCCTCCCATGCTGGGATTCTATGGAATCCTAGTGGTCTGTCCTGGCTTCTACCCCCGAGTGTCAGAGCACCCGATCTGCCTCAACTTACCCTACCATGCTCTGTTGTGTAGTATTGTTATTTGCGTGAAACTCTTCTCCCACGCCTAGACTAGAGGCTCCACGAGGGCAGGGCCCGGTCTTCCCCAAATTGTGTGTCTCCATTCCCCAGCAGTTTTCTGCTTGCCGAATGTTTTAAATAATAAATTAGGTAAAATAATAAATAATAAATGTGTGTTGAGTGAACAAATGAGTGAATGCTAAATTAATAAATTAATACACTGCTCTATCTGAGCTTCTCTTCTACTGATGAATCCTGTCGCCCCTTCCCCTCCCACGGACACTGGAGCTCTCAGTGGACAGGGCCCAGCTCTCCTCTGACTCCCATGTCAGCATTGAAGAGCTGGTTACAGGGCTGGGCTGTAGCAGGGCGCAGAAAAGAGTTGGGTGGGTGGAAGCTGTATGGTTTAGCAGACAGACAGTAGACTTGGAACTAGGGGACATGAGTTAGAATCCTTGCTCTGCTACTGAATACATGAGTATTGGCTAGGTCCCTGGGCCCAGGGTCTTTCCCTTCCCATTTCTGGACCTTGGTTTCCCCATCCATAAAATGGGAGAGTTGGACTACATTATCTCTTACTTCCTAGTCAGCCCTGTAGTCTGTTTACTGCATTTCAAAGGCAGAGTTCCACCTGAGGACACCTTTCAGGCTCCCTGGTTTCCATGAAGATGACAAGGAGTAAGGCTCTTGGATATTCAGACTCTTAGAAAACTGTTCTAGAAATGCTACCCCAGGGGAACAGGAAGCTAGGGCTTGAACCCTCCATCCAAAACTTACCTCTGTGACTTCGGCTCTAAAAATGGAATGGGCTCCCTTGATGGGTGGTGGGTCCCTCTTCTTGGAGGTCTTTCAGGAAAGTCCATGACCACTTGTTAGGTACATTATAGCAGTATTCCTTCTGGATAGTGATAGAGCTAGATGGCTAATAACTTAGAATTCATAATATAATTACCACATGTAACACATAACATGTTATGATTAATAATAACTTATCATTCCTGTGATTCTTCAGATCTCTCCAGTCACATGACCACCACCACCATCCAAGTTCAGGACTTTGTCATCTCATCATCTAGATCATGACAATAGCTTTATAGAATTAAGTCTTTGCTTCCAATTAGCTTCGCTCTATCTAGTCTCTCCCCTCTCTGCCCAGTAGCATGCACATTCTAGCCCTCTCTCCCAGAATCAGTCCAGCTATATTTCCTTTTAGGGTTCCAGAGGGTAACTCTGAGATGTTGGAGTGACTGTTTCCTACTTCTGTTGGCTCAAGCTACCTTCACCCAATTGTTATGGTCCTGTGACTAGCATCTCAGTTCCATTTAGCCACTTAATACTGGCTAGTTTTTACAAAGAGATGTTTACTTCAAGGATATAGAAAGAAAAAATGTACTTTATCCAACACTTCTGGGGCATATTCTTCCATCTCTGGGGACAGTAGGCTCCAAACTCAGCTCAGTTCCTACATAGCATTGGTCCTACCAAATTCATGTCCAGGTATAGCATGACTCCTGGTTGAAACTTTCCACTGGGCTGGGGTCCTGAAGGTCATTCTTGAAAATTACATCTTGTTCTTCAGGGCATTACTACTTGGATGGCTATGAAACCCAGCCTGTACTCTGACTTCCAGGTTTCTGTGGCTTTCTTTCTTGACTTTTGAAACCCCCAATATTGGGGACTCTACTCCCTTCACCTAAGAGGGAAAAGAACAATTGTAAATGGCAAGCACCAAGTCCTGTTTACTGGGGCTGCATGGCTTCAGAAGGGAGAAGGTCCCAAGGCCTCTCTTTATTTGTCTTTCACCAGATACCATCAGTGAGGGTGTTGCCAAACTCCTTCTAATGGGAACGAAGCAAAGAGAAGCCCAGAGAAAGCAGATGAAACTGGCAGACCCTTTTTGTACACTTCTGAGACCACTCAAAGAGCCCACCCTTCACCAAATGGAACAGTTTTGGACAGTCTACAAATGCTCTCCAATCTCTTTCCTTACATGTCATCACACTTCTAGAATCAAGCCACCTGGTGTCTTCCACACGGAGAGGTTACATGGACTGAGGAAGATGATAAAGTCTGAACATTACTCACTGGTCTCCCATTACAAACGCAGTTTCCACAACTTTCCAAGGACATATTTCTAAAGCACTGGTCTGACTGGTTCAAGAAACATCAGTGGCTTCCTGTTGTCTCTAGGATAAAATACAAACTTCTGTGATTGTCATTTTGAAACCTTCACAATCAGCTTCCAACCCATATTTACAGCCTGATTTCACACGATGTCCCGTCATATACTATATGTTCAAGTGAAACTGTTTTACTTGGTGTTCCCAAAAAACCCCATGCTATCTCCCATCCCCATGCCATCCCCATGCCACCCCCATGCCATCCCCATGCCGTTGTGCACACTCGTGATTCTCTCTCTTGCTGTTAATGTTATTTCGGACCCTTATATCCGATCAAGGCTCTGGTCTAGGTCTATAACATTCATTGAGTACCAGGGAAACACTTGAATTTCCCACTGGTTAAACTGCCTTCTTGCTGGATAACTAGCCCATCTCATTTTTCTGACTGAGTGGATGGATTCAAAGAATAACCATTAACGGCTCCATGTCATCTTGGAAGGAGGTCTCCTGCGGAGTGCCCTAGGGATCTGTCTTTGGTCTTGTGTTATTTTAACATGTTGGTCAGTGACTTAGATACAGGTATGCTTATCAAATCTGAATATCAGAAGAATCTGGAAGAGATATCTAGCATATGAGATAGTAGGGTGAGGATCCAAAAAGATCTTGTCAGGCTAGTGCAGCGGTTCTCAACCTGTGGGTCTCGATCCCTTTGGGGGCTGAACGACCCTTTCACAGGGGTCATCTAAGACCATCGGAAAACACATATTTCTGATGGTCTTAGGAACTGAGACACTGTGCTCCTCTATCTGTCTCCAGGTGGGTCTGCCCACATGCAGATACGCCCACATATGAATATTAAAGGATTGTGGCATTAGGAAGGTTGAGAACCACTGGGCTATTGCATTGGGATGAATCTGAGAATATGATAAATGTAAAATCTTACACTTGGGTTAAAAAAGATCAACTTTATAAATATAAAATGGGGGCATATGAAAAAGATCTGAGGATTTTAGTGGATTGTCCATTTAATTTAAGCTAATAGTATGACACAGCAGTCAGAAACATCTAAGGTAATTATTAAGAGAGGCGTTGCTTCCACAGCTGGGGAGCTGATGGTCCCACTGTTCTCCACCCTGGCCAGACTACATGTACAGTACTGGGGTCAGTTCTGGGCACCACAATCTAAGAAGAACATTGATAAACTGGAGGGTGACCAGGCTAGGGAAGGACCTCAAAGCCACATTACATGAAGGTCAGATGAAAGAATTAGGCATGATCAGCCCAAAGAAGAGTCAGGGTTTCAAGTGTTTGAAAGGCTGTCATGTAAATAAGGGTTCAGCCTTGTTCAGCTTGGCCACAGAGAGGAGAACTAAGAGAAATGGTAGGAGTTGTGAAAGGCACATTTAGATGAGCTCTAAGGAGAGATTTCCTGATAAAGTGAGATAGGCTAGTGAGGGGGGTACTGAATTCCCCAGTACCAGAGGTATTGAGTTGAGGCTGGAAGACCATGGAGTGGGGATAATGTTGGAGGGTATGATGAATGTTTAACAATCAGCTCACTAGACATGATACACTTTAATATGTAATCTGCATTTTAAAAATCATTTTCTCCATCTCTTTAAGACCAGACAATAGTATAATACATACCATTATATATAAAATTATACATAAAATTATAGATTTATCTCACTCTGATTTGTAGTGTTTGGCAATTTCTAAAGTATAAATGTGTACATTGAAAATTTTACAACTGGCTCTCCTGAGCTGTTTGAGCTGGTTCCAGTACAGCCCTGATTGTCCTTTGCATGGTCTCTTGTTAACTTCAGGTTCTGTGAGTGTGACAAAGACGGGCCATAGTCACAAGAGATTGGGGACCCTGAAAGTGCTCCTCAGTCTGCCCCATGAGGCCCAATCTGATCATCTGCCCATGAGAGGGAGAATTCACAGGATGATTGCTTCAAAGTCAGTTCTCAGGGAGGAAGGAGGGCTGAGGGGCAGGGTGGTGCAGTGGAAAGAACACAGACTCAGGAGTCCAGGAGACGGTGCCTCTGTCCTTTACTACGGGGTGATCTTGGGCAGATGGCTTCCTTCACTGCACCTAAACCCCCTCTTTGAGAAAGTGGGGGCCTCTAAGGTCCCTCTCAGCTCTAAATTCCTGATCCTCTGAGTGCTTAATAGATGATTATTGACTGACAGACTGACTGAGAAATGGAGAGTGAAGTCTGTGCCCCTCACATTTGGTGAGAGCTGCTGTGTGTAGGGAGGAGGGGGTGGCCGAGAAGACTTCTGGAGGTATCCCTGCCTTTCTGGAGCTGTTTATAAAGAATTTCTGCATCCCCTTCTCCCAGGATATAGGACTCTTCTTTAAGGATGAAAGAGAAAACTGTGCTTAGCTCAAAAACCTGATTCCTAATGGCAGGGTGTCCGGCCCCAGCTGGGAAGAGAAAGGCAGGAGGGACGCTCTCCTGGGACCCTCCCACCTCGCCCAAGGCCACCAGGACCTAGGGATTCCATTCTTTTGTCCCTAGGAAGGACAGGGATAGTATTGTTTCAGCCATATGGGGTTCCAAGGCTTGGTTTTCCTGAAGTGAGAATAAGGCAGGTATTGAGAGGGGAGGTGTCCCACCAAACAGGGGTCTAGCATCCACAACATTCCCTCCAGTCTGGGTGCTAATCCCTGCTCCTGTCTCTGGACCCCTGGATCCTGTGTCTGAAATGTCTGATGTTGGAGGGGTTGGTTGGGGGCCAGGCCCAGTCTCTAGTTGAGGACAAGTATTCACCCAGAGAGCTATGGGGCCAATCAGTCAGGCTCCCCCTGGGCTCTAACAGGCAGGGGCAGGGGGCAGGGTACTAATCCTCCTTTTCAGCCTGGCTGGGCCCCTCTTTTCACAAGCCCTGGGCCGAACGTGATTCGGCTGAGCAGCCCATGCTACAAGGACCCGCCGGCCCCTTTCTCATGGGGCCCGAATGGCTTCCAAGTGACCGCTCCGGGGGGAGAGGTTAGGTGGGGAGGGCAGCCCTTTGTCTGACTGCCGGGGCCCATGGGCGATGACCCATGTGCACGGAGATCCAGGCTGGCAGGAGGGATTAAGGGCCAGCTCCATTTCCCTGGGGGCCTGTCCTTCCTTTCTGAAATGGCACTGGGCAGTGGGGACTGCTTGGAAGGCTGACCAGCCAAGAGCAGGACTCCCTCCAGCAGGAGATCCCTCCCCAGATAGGAGGGTGGGAACTCCCACCCCTGTCCAAAGCTGTTAGTGTCTGGCTCCAAGGCTCCCCTCTCTGGCTCACCAATCTTAGTCATTGCCCTCCTGGGCTCCCCGCCTTGTCTCTGTCCATGTCTGCCTTTGGGGCAGGGGGCCTCTCTGGCATTGTCTGGCAGGAGATATCAAATCTGGGCTTCCAACCAGGCCTCTGAGTCACTGAGGGAGCCTCGGGATGTGAGGAAGGGACTGGAGAGGAAGGGAAAAGGGGTGGGGTGGGGTACCCTAACCAGAGCCTACCCAAAGACGGCCAGGCCAGAGGCTCAGACCATGGAAAGGAGTCCACTATCTTCTCTCTCCTGCTCTTTTTCTTAGAACCAGATATTTGGGCTGACAGACCTCCAGAAAGAAACTGCTCAGCATAGGAGTAAGAGTGCCGCCTTTGGACTCAGAATTTGGGCTGTAGTCCTGGTTCTGTTGCTTACTTGTGACCTTGGATAAGTTAATTTAACCCGTTGGGCGTCAGTCTTCCCATCTGTAAAATGAGGGGCTCAAAATAGTTGGTTGCTGGAGCCCTATCCAGATTGAAACGCTATGATGGGCATCCAGTAAGTCCAGAGGAAACAGCTGCCCCATCCTCAAATGTTCTCATTCTCTTCCCCCTCCCCATGGAACATGGCCTTCGCCCCAGGTCCTTGGGCCCTGAATAGAGCCTGAATAGTCCCACCACATCACCATGTGCAAGCTCCCCTGGCTCCCCAATTTGTGTGGTTCTTCCCAGGTGGAATATAAGCTCCCTGGGGGCAGGGACTGTATGCTTGTGTTTGCATCCACTTAGCAAATGCTTTATCATTCATTCATTCACTCACTCATTCACATACAGATAAAACAAATTAATTACAGAAGGTTTAAATAATTTAGCCAAAGTCACACATCTAATAAATGACACATGGGGAATGAGAACCCTGGCCTCTTAACTTAGTGTAAGGACCTCCTTCTACTGCCACTCCAGGGATCTTAGGCAGAATGATTTCTAGTTTCAGAATGAGCCCTGACCCTGGTCTCAGTCTGAGCCCTGACCTTGCTCTGCATTTTACAAATCCATTCTCTTTGGGACAAGAGAGTGCCTCTGGTTGACCCAGTGGGCTCATCTTCCCGTGTGGCTTTATGGTTCAGAGTTGTCCTGCTGCAGGGCCTTTAAAAGTAAAACAAGCAACAAAAAAAAAACCAACCAACCTCACCACAGGCTTCTTGTAGAAGCTTCCAGACCTGGAAGGGACCTCCAAGGCCATCCATTCCAAATTCCCACTGAACAAAAATGTCTTCCAGAGCCTGTTTCTCGGAAGCAGTCCATTGTGTTATTGAACTTTTTGGAAATAATTGGCATTAAGCCCACATTTGCCTCTTTGCAATTCCTCCTTGCCTCCCTCTCCCAGATCTCCCCCTCTGGGGGCAAACTGAACAAAACTAAGCCCTCCTCCCTGTGATGGTCTCCCACATTCTTTTTGATGACTCTCACATCTCTCCCCATGGCCTCTCTTCTCCACATCAAATATGTCCAGTCCTTTGGATGGCTTGTACCTGAGAGCTCCATGCCTGGGGAGGAGGAGGGAGAGGAGCCAGAGCCAGCTGGGCCAGACCCAGCAATCCTCCCTGAAAGGAGTGGCCAAGAGTTGGCTAAACAATTTTCTTTCTTTTGCCTGAGCAAGCTGTCATTTGGATGGCAGCAGCCCTGTAGGCTTTGGGAGTTGAGAGCTGGGGAGGTCAGGGGAGAGTCTGGGAGGAGAAGGGAGGGGAGGCTTCCTGATTGGCATTCAATTGCCCCAGGACAGGAAGGAAGTCACACAAGCTCATCCTTCTCAGTTTACCTGCCTCTTGCCCTGAGCACTAGTAAGAGAGGTCATTGGCTTGGCGCCAGTTTGGGGAGAGAAGGTGGGAGGGATGATCGTAGTTGGAGGCTCTAGGCTTAGCCTATAATGTGTGTGTGTGTGGGGAAGAGCCCTAGATTTGATCTCAGAGAACCTGATTTGAATCCTGACTGGGACACTTTCCAGCTGTGTCATCATCCTGGTCAAGTCATCTAAGTGACCTTTCCCTCTTGCCCTGAGCACTGGTAAGAGAGGTCCTTCCTCACAGGGCTGTCATAAGAAAATACTTCATAAATTCATTCATTTATATGTTCATTCAACTAATATTTATTACTTTAAAGTGTTACAAGAATGATAACATTGTGAAGGAAGGCTGCACTTAGAGGAGAGGTTTTTCACGGGTTTTTGCCGTGTGTGTGTGTGTGTGTGTGTGTGTGTGTGTGTGTGTGTGTGTGTGTGTGTGTGATGGCCCTCTTGGCCAATCCATCTGGTGAAGTCTAAAACGAGATTCTTGTAACTGTGTTTTTAAATGTATAAGATAAAATACACAGGATTACAGAGGGAACCAATTATAGTGAAATACAGTTATCAAAATAACAGAACCCGTGTTAAGAACACCTGACCCCAGGAAATCTCGGGGTTTGAATTTCATCTTCTGGAGTTTCCAGCTGTGAGACCACAGGCAACTTATTGAAACTTTCTATGTCTCAATTTACCATTTTCACACCAGCTCACAGGGCCCTCTGTGGTGAGAGATTGTAAAGAATACAGTGCACTCCCCACCATAATCTGCTAAATAAAGAAGGATCCGAATGCTCAAAAACCTGTCACCTTTGGCAGGATCAGACCAGCAGCAACCATAGAAGCTCCATTTTCCAGTCATTTCCAGCATCATTCACAACATTTGGTTATCAACTGGTCACCAACTCCCCAGGCACTCTTTCCCACTTTAAGCAGTTCTAGTTTAGAACCTTGTTCTTGACCCTGTCCCTGCCCCCAGTGCCTGGTCCTATTTGACCCATATAAGAACCCTATAAAAATCCACATTGCTTCTCTGTCTTGTGCACCTCAATCCATCTAGGATCCCAGACGTTTGCCCTATCCTCCCTCACTGTCCCTTCGTTCTATGAGGATCCCCAGTTCTTTTAAATGTGATTACTTTACTCTGTCCTCTCTCGTCCGTGCATCCCAGTCCTGTCTGTTCTCACCTTTGAAGCATGAACTGTTGTTCAGGACTGTGACTAGTGTTTAGCAGCCACACCTACAACTCAAGTGTTGGGAGTCCCAAACGAATGTTGAACACAAGGATAGAATCGGGAATCACATACCCCATTGGCAGGTCCCACTCCCTTTTTCTCCCCTACACTGATGCTGTGACTAGGGACCCTGCGCTGAACCATGTGTCCCTTAGACTTTTTCCTCCGTCAACATAAGTGACAGATTGCTGTTTTTTCCTGTCCTGGACCTTGCTGTTTTTTTTTTTTAATCTTCCTAAGTCTGCATTAAGACAGGAACCAATTGGCATAATGTATGTAGTGTACTTTGAATGTAGCAAAGTGCTGTAGAAATGTTATTATTGTTCTAACTCTGTTTCTTCTCTTTCCCTCCCCCCCATAGTACCCAGTTTTGCGCTGTGACTTCAAGAACCTTCTCCAACAGTGAGGAAAAGAGGGCCAGGGTAGGTGAGGCTGGCTGGGATTTGGGATCCTAATGTAGATCCAAAGTAACATGATATGTGGGGGGCACCAGTAGAAGACTGAGGATTCTGCCACGACTCTCTCTTTTGGACTGAGGTATGTATCAGTCAATCAATCAATCAACAAACAGTTGATTGGGGCACCTCTCTATGTAACTTGGGACATTATTTCACCTCTCTGGGGCTCAGTTTCCTCATTTGTATAAGAGAGGGCTGAACTAGATCAGAACTTTGCATTGAAGAATCATAGAGTTGGGGGAATCCCAATGGCCATCTTTTCCAGTCCTTACATGAACAATAATCCCCAACAGTTGGTAATCCAACTTGGCTTGAAACCTTCCAGGGAAGGGGAGCCGCTTTTAGTCTTAGATTACTCTCAATTGTAAGGACATCTTTTTTTTTTTTAATTTTTTTACATCAGGCTGACATTTGCCTCCTTTCAACTGTTAGCACACTGCCCTTTTCGGACAAGCAGAACAAGTTTGATCCCTCTTCAGAATAGCCCCTCAGATACTTGAAGAAGGCACCATGACCCCCCACCCAAATTTGCCCTTCAGGTTAAGGGTCCCTATTTCCTTTAGATCATTCCCCGAATGACATTGTCTGGAAGACTTTCATCACTCTGGTTGTATGTCACAGTCTTGGACTATAGTAAAAGATGTAGAGGTGGAAGGGACCTTTCATTTTACAGATGTGGAAACTGAGGCATGGAACAATTAAGAGACTTTCCCAGGATCACATGACTAACAAGTATCTGAGGCAGGATTTAAACTTAGGTCTTCCTAACTCTGAGTCCAACACTTGATCTACTGTGCTCCCCCGGAACCCAACCCCCTCACTTTACCCATGAGGAGACTGAGGTCCGGTAAGGGTCCAATAGCTTGCTTAAGATTGTACAGCTAGTGGGTGGCAGAACTGGGAGCCCTCTCACTCCCAATAAAAGGCTTTCTTCTGATACTACATTCCCTGACGTTTATTGCCCTCATCCCATTTACTTGGAGCCAGGAGTGATCCCAGCTCTTCTTTCATCCTCTTCTCATCACCAGCCACTTTTGGCTGCCTTGATACTCCTCACCAGCCTTGGCACACACTAGTGCATGTGACATTTTTCTCACAGGATCATGACATACTTTCGTTTCCTGCCCATACACTCATATTTTACACGTATTTTTTAAACTGGGAGTTCCTCAGTTCCCATATATGTACATATACACACACGTGCATATTGATGTGTGTATATACATACATGTATATATATGTATAGGCACACATATATACATAGAAAGAAAGAGGATGAGAAAGAAAGGAGAGAGACAGAGAAAGGAGAGAGACAGAGAGGAGAGAGAATATTAGACAGCAAAGAGTAAAATGCTGCTTTAATTGCTCACCTCCAACACATTATCTCCCACATAAGTGTCAAATTTATTTATTATTTTAGAAGTCAAAGCAAACTATTAAGTGTTTATGCCAGGTACTGTAGTAAGCCCTAGAAATACAGAGGAAAAACTAAAGTATGGTTCTAGCTCTCAAGGAGCTAGGTGGCCGGGGGATAGCATGCTGGTCCTGGAGTCAAGAGCTGAGTTCAAAAACATCTTCAAACACTAGCCTGTGACCAGCCCGGGCAAGTGACTTAATTTCTCTGTTCGCCTATTTCCTTATCTGTGAAATGAAGGAAGTAATAGTATCATCTGCCTTCCAGGGTTGTTGGGAGGAGCTCAGCTGCATAAATTCAGGCTATTTATTATTCTAATGGGGGGTAATCAGTTTGGTACAAACAAATAGGATGTGTCTACACATCTAGAGTTGTTGGAGGTAATCTCTGAGGGAAGGCACTATTGGTGAGAAGACAGGGAGGGGTCATGGAAAAGGCTTCCTGAAGGAGGGATCTGAGCCAGAGGAGCCTGGAGGTGGAGATGAAGAAGGAGAAAATTCTTTCTTTTTTTTTCCTTTTCAAATATCTAACTTTCCCCCAATTACATGTAAAAGCTTTATAAACATTCATTTTAGAAAAAAATTTGACTTCCGAATTCTCTGCACCCCCTCCCCCAACCCCATTGAGAAGGCAAGTAATTTGACAGACCAAAAAAAAAAAAAAAACCCAAGAAAAATAGGTTTAAAAAAAGTAGGCTTCGATCTGCATCCAGACTCCATAGTTCTTTCTCTGGAGGTGTATAGCATTTTTCATCATAAGTCCTTCAGAATTGTCTTGGATCATTGTATTGTTGAGAATAGCTAAATCAGTCATAGTTTGTACAATATTGCTGTCACTGATTCTGCTGATTCTGCTCACTTAACTTTGCATCAGTTCGTGTAAATGTTTTCGGGTTTTTTTCTGAAAGCCACCTGCACAATAGTATTCCAACACAATCACGTACCACAACTTGTTCAGCCATTTCTCCAGTTGATGGGCATCCCCTCAATTTTCAATTCTTTGCCACCACAAGAAGAGCTGCTATAAATAGTTTTGTACATATAGATTCTTTTCTTTTCCTTTCTTTTCTTTTTTAATCCTTTAGGATACAGATCTGGTATGCTATTGCTGGATCAAAGGGTATGCACAGTGTTTTAACCTTTTGGGCATAGTTCCAAATTGAGAAGAGCATTCTAAACTTAAGGGACAGCCAGTACAAAGACAGAGAGGAGCAACAAACAGGCCAGTGTCATTGGATCACGACTAACTGTGAAGGGGAATAGTGTAAAAGACTGGAAAGTTAGGAAGGGGCCAACTTGTAAAAGGTTTTGAATGCCAGTGAACTGTAGCTGATTCTGGTGTGATTGGGAGCCACTGGCACTTTAGGAAGGTTAGTTTGACAGCTGAGTAGAGGATAGACTGGAGTGGGGAGAGGCTGGAGGCATGGAGACCCGCTAGCAAGCTGGGTGCCTGCAGAAGTCCGGTTTGAGTGGTAAGGACTGTACCGAGGTGGATAGTGCTTGTTGTGAAGGTAGAAACAACAAGGCTTGAACAACAGATCGGATATGCAGGTGAGCGGGAACCAGAAGTCAAGATTGCTTAGGCTGTGAGTGTGTGTGACTGGATTGGATAGGAATAATTTTTTCCTAGCTATCACAAAGGATTTAGAGATCATGTAATCCAGAGTCAGAGATCGGGAAACTGAGGGTGAGACTTGTGACGAAAGTCTTAGAAAGCCCTAAAGAGTTATCGTAAATGTGGCCCACTCATTTTCGAATAGAACCAAGGTCTGTCTTTTCCAAACCTGATTCTGTCTGTACCATAAGAACCTGGGTCATCGAGATGGAGAGCACAGGGGAGGAGGGGGAAGAGATTACCACCCTGCCTAAAAACCAGAGAACATCTTTTTCGGGTTGCCCTGGGCCTCGGCTCCCCCCCCCCCCCATCTGCCTCCCCTGAGGACAGAATCCCTACAGCCTAGTCCTCCAAGATCCCTCCCCCGCCTGAATCTCTCGCCCCACTGCCCTACAATAGTGAGGATGAGACTCAGGTTGGGGTAGAGATAGGAGGGGCCGAGGGGCGGAGAGGTGGGCGGCTCTCGGCTGGCAGAGCTACGGGGCGAGGAGTGGTTCTCTCTTCTCTGCTTTAGGGGCGGGTAACCCCTGCTGCTGACCCTACATAAGGAGGCTGGGTGCCCGGACCGCCCTTCCTCTCTCCAGGGGCGTGGAAGCTGGGGCCGGGGGCCAGGTGACCTGGGTCCCCCGAGGCCGGGAGCAGGAATTTTATGAATCCGCCGGACGCCTTCTCCTGCTTCCCCAGCCTGGGCTTGGCGCTGGCGCCACCCTCTCCGTCGGGGCTGCCCTCATCTCCGGTGCCCCCGCCGCAGCTGCCAGCCAAGGCGGAGTCCAGCGGGGCAGTGCCGGGTAGGGAGGAGCCGGCGACGGTCGGGCCCGGCCGTGGGGAGCCCGGGGTCGTCGGAGCCGTCGGGGGCGGGAGGCGGCGCAAGCGGCCGGTGCAGCGCGGAAAGCCGCCCTTCAGTTACATCGCGCTCATCGCCATGGCCATCGCGCACTCAGCCGAGCGTCGACTCACCCTGGGTGGCATCTACCGCTTCATCACCGAGCGCTTCGCCTTCTACCGGGACAACCCGCGAAAATGGCAGAACAGCATCCGACACAACCTCACGCTCAATGACTGCTTCGTCAAGATCCCCCGGGAGCCGGGCCATCCGGGCAAGGGCAATTACTGGGCCCTCGATCCCGCAGCCCAGGACATGTTTGACAGTGGCAGCTTCCTACGCAGGAGGAAGCGCTTCAAGCGCAGCGACCTCAGCACCTACCCCGGCTACTCTCCAACGCCCAGACCCGGGCCTCCCGCGCCTCCCGGGGCCAGCGCTTTCGGGCCGCCCCCGCCGGCAGCTGCGGCCCGCGCGCCCCCCTATTCTGCGTCGCTCTACGGGGCGCCCTACGCTGCGGCCCCGACGGCTCCCGTGATGGGGCCGGGCCCCCAGACCCTGCAGCCCTATCCGGGGGGCCCAGGGGCCGCGCCCCCGCCTCCTCCTCTGCCTCCGCCGCGAGTGTTCAGCATTGACAGCCTCATCAGCCTCCAGCCTGGCTCCGACGGGGCAGCCTTCCCTGTTTCAGATCCCGGGCCGTGTTTCCCAGGCCCCGCAACGGCGGCGGCTGCAGGGCCCGGTGGTGGGGCGCTCCTGGGCAGGGGGCCCCCAGCCTCTGCCCACTCAGTCTCCTACCCTCCCTACCCTGCATCTCCTCCTCCTATGCACGGTACGAGCTACGCGCCGCCGGCCAGCCCCCAACTCTATGCGCTGCCCCCCAGGCTGGAGCTAACGACCTCTCTGGCTGGCTCCCAGAGCGCCGAGCCCTCAGGGGCAGAGCAGCTGCTGGGCCTAGGTGGACCTGGCCCTGGCCCGGGACCTGGGCCCGCCGTTGGCGTCAACGGGCTGGCCCAGTTCGGGCCCAGTGGCGCTTACTTGAGACAGCCAGGCTTCGGCACGGGGCTGGAGCGCTACCTGTAAATTGTCTCCTCCTCTCTTTCCTACTGACATCCCTCCCCTCTAACTTCTTCTTCCTCTTGCTGTGCTCCCCTCTCATGTCTTACCCTTACCTCTCTCCGATTTCCTTTCTCCCCCATCCTAGCCCCAATCTTCCTCCTACAGGGCGCAGTGGGGGCTGTGAGGGAAGGGAGGAGGGAAGGAGTCCGGGTTGGTTTGGGGACAGGAGGTAGTCCTTCCATTTCTCTTCTCTCCTCCCCATCCTCTCATTCCTCCTGCTGTTACTTCTTCCTTCGGTCTCTTCCTCCATCTTTCTCCTTCCTCCCACATTTCTCTACTTGTTTTTCCTCTCCTCCTGTTTCATTAATTCAGCAATTATTTATTGAGCTCTTCCTTTCCCACGGCACCCTATTTCCTCTCCCCAGTGCACTGCACCCTCCCTCCCCCCCCCCCATAGGCGAGAGTGGGGAGAGTAAGACTCCTGACTGGGTTCAGTTTTTTGAACTCCCCGCTCTCTGCCACTTTCCGCCCATCGCAACTCCCTCTCTCTTCCACACTCATCCCTTCTCTTCCTCTGCCCCAATCCCTACAGTTCTCACAGGAGGAGAGACACTTGGAAAGTACTTAGAGATCAGAGAAACTCTGTGGAATATGACATCGTGACCCCATCTGCACCCCAACGCCCTTCACCCCACCTGCCCAGTAACCCGGACTTCTTTGTATTTTCCTTTTTTTAGCGATGGTTGAAGAATAAAAAGTTCCCTTCCATACAGTGCGTGGCTGTTTAAGGAAGGGAGGGGCTGCGCTGAGCTGGGGGGGGGGTGGCACTCTACAACTTTCCCAACACACCTAACAAGTGACCGTCCAGTAATGGGATTAAGGGCACTTCCTGTGGCAGCTCTTTACAACTGGAATAGCTCTTAAGTGTAAGAAAGTTTGTCCTGACATCCAGTCCAAATTTGGCTTCCTGCACCTTCCTTCCACCATTCGGACTTCTGTTCCCTGAGGCCCGACAACACAAAGCTGGTTCCTCCTCCCCAAGGAGGCCCAGCTATCATGCACCACCCCCACCGCCCAGATCTTCTTCAGGGTAAACATTCCTGGTCCTCACTAGCCCTGGTTTCCAGATCCCTTCCCCACCTGATTGTTCTCTCCTATATGCAGGGTTTTGTATGAAAGTCAACAAATAAGCATTTTTTAAGGCTCACTAGATTTCAGGCACAATGTTAAGTGCTGGGAATACAAAGAAAGGCAAAAACCTTTTATCAGTCCCTGATGGCAAGGAGCTCACAGCTTAATGGGGAGACAACATGCAAACAAGTGTCTTCAAACAAGCTACAGAGCAGATAAAATGGAGGTAATCCCCAGAAGCTGGTAGTGTTATTGTAAATAGTATCCAGGGGATCCTGTCTACCGGACAAGTCTATGGGCTTTGAGGAGGCCAGAAGGCAGAGATAGGATGGAGAGCATTTCAGACATGGAAGACAACCAGTGAAAATGCCCCCATCAGGAGATGGAGGGTCTTGTTCCCCATCCTCTGTCACTGGATCACAGACTGCACATGACTTGGGGGAGGGAGTAAGGTCGAAAATGACTAGAAAGCAGGTTGGGGCTGGGTCCTGAAGGGCTTTAGACCCAAAGGGGAGGGGATGATGTGGTCAAACTTGCACTCTAGGAAGATCACTTTGACAGCTGAAAAGAACACGGACTGGAATGGGAAGAGACTTGAGGCAGGGGAACTTGCTAGATGGCTATAACAATCATCCAGACTGGGTGGTGGCAGTGTCCTAGGAGTGAAGAGGGCACATATGGCTTATATTATGAAGGTATAATTGATGAGACTTGGGAACTAGTTTGATATTGGGGTTGAGAGTGAGAAGTTGATGACCCCTAAGTTTCAAGCCTGGGTGATGGGGAAGATGGCGCTGCCTTTGACAGTAATGGGAAGATTGAGAAGAGGGGAGAGCTTGGGGTGGGGAAAGAGGTCAAACTGCTGCTGTTTCTGACAATTCTGAACTGTAGTATCCTCATGGGATAGCTGTGATACGACTTGCTGGGATTTGATGGGGGAGGGGGACTATTTCCTATGAGTCACAGCTGCTGTCATATCAGTCACCCTTTTTACCCCACAGAAGTCAGTATGGGGCTTTTGCTCACCACTGTCCTTTTCCCTGTTAAAAGTCATAAGAGATACCCTGAATTTGGAGAGGAGGATATCCATGTTGAAGACAACACTCCTTTCTCTCTCCGGTCCCCTCCCCCCCCATAACATTAGCAAGGATTGATTAAGTACCCACTGTGTAGGGAGTCTTGGCCTGGGAACTGGGAGAAATACAGTGATTGGATGGTACCTGCCTTCAGGGACCTTATAATCTACGAAAGAGAATGAGATACAGATAAGCTCAAAACCATGACATCATGTAGGATTTTGAGCTACAAGAGACTTCTGAAGTCAATTAGTCCAACCTTTTCACTTTATAGACAAGAAAACCCAAGCCTGCAGGGAGGGCTTCAGTGCATCAGAGATCAATCAATGAATCAAGTGTTTAAGTGCCTACTTTTTGTCTAGCACAGTGCTGGGCACTTTGGTCTCAAAGACAAAGGTGAAATAATCCCTACTTCCAAAGAGTTTACAATCTAAACAAATGAAGCAAAAAGTGCCCATTGAAGACATTTGCAGAGCTTGAAGGGAAGGCACTAGAAACGGATGGTGGTGTTAGGGAAGGACTGGGAAAGGGTTAGTATTTGAGCTGAGCCTTGAATGAAAGCAGGGATTTCCCAGGGCACTCCAGACTTCTAGGCAGTTAGTGCAAAGGAACAGAGGTATGAGACTGAGTTTGATGTGTGAGGAGCAGCACTTGATCAATGCTAGCTGCTGCTTGTCCTTCATTCTTGAAGAGAACCATGACATCAGGGTGGTGAAAGTCAATTGGGTTTGAGTGAGGGACAGCTGTGTATGGGCACCAGCCTCACTTTCCTCATTCCTCCAGAGCCATCTGGGTCCAGTGGCAAGATCTGCATCAGGACAATGGGAGATGACTCAGGATGCAGTGGGGGACCTTGGCCTTTTCAAGCTACGGTCTTTAAGAGGTCTCAGTTTACCTGAAGCAGAAAGTGAGGCTTTGTTGACCAAAGCATCTAGATCATGGAAGGCATGGAGGGGAGCAAGGTATATCGAGACAGGAAAATTAGGAAGGGATCAGGTTATGAAGGGCTTTGAATGCCAAACAGGTGAATTTATGGTTGATCCTAATGGTAATAGGGAGCACCTGAAGATCAGAGTAGATTATCAGTAATTAAACTTAGCGGTTTAAATGCAGCTTACCTTTTGTGGAAAGTAAGTTCCTTGAGATCTTAGCATTGCAAAGTTTCTGGTGCATAGGAAAAGCTCAACAAGTGCTTGCTGAATTGAATTTGTGTATGTCTCCTTAAACATCCCCTTCTTGTTTACTTGGCTGTTTCATCTATTTTATAGAAGGTCCCTCCCTGATCTCTTTATAGAGAAAGCGGTCAATGGAAGCTTTAACTGCATCTGCAAAGCTGCCATTGCACAGGATATACCCCACAGAATCTGAAGTGGTGAGAGATTCTGGAGTCATGTGATACCCGTGCCAGAAAATATCTCTGACAAGTGGTCATCCAACTCTTCTTTGGAGATCTACAGTGAAGGTAAACCCAAGACCCCCTGGGTAGCCCATTCCACTTTGTTGGGGATTTTCCCTAATGTTAAAACTAAATCTGCCTTTGTAATTTCTCCCCTTTGCTGGCTGGTGACTGTTTTGTTTTATCTTTGTATTCCCAGCTCTTACCACGGTGGCTGGCACTTAGTAGGCACTTGCTGAAGAAAAGAAAGAGTGAATGAATGCCCTTTGGTGAGCTGAGTTAGTAAAGTTAATCCCTCTTTTTTACAAGATAGCCCTTCATAAACTTGAAGGGGACAGAGTGGCAGAGTGATCAGAGGACTGATCTTAGAGTGAGAAAGTCCCATTAAAATCTTTACCCTGATATTTCCTGGTTGTGTGACCACTGGCAAGTCACACAATGTCTCTGAGTCTCAGTTTTTCTATCTGTAAAGTGAAGATAATAATACCTACAGTGCTAACCTATATTTTCCAAGAGGGGAAAAGGGCTAAAATTATATCTATCTGCCATCTTTCAAATGTATTGGGTCTAGGCTCAGAAGGAAGGCTGATTCTCTGATTCAGCTCAGTGAGAAGACAACATTTAGTTTAGACTTGCCAGTCAGTTTGACCCCACCCAATCCCACACTGTTTACACAAAAATGATCAAGAATAATGAATAGAGAACCCAAGCAAAACAACAAAGAGCAGACAAATTTTACACTTTAGAATATTCCAAAGAACTCATGAGAATGAATGAAGTTTTCAATTGCCAGTGAGATAAGGTCTGGGGAGAAAGAGAGAGAGAGAGAGAGAGAGAGAGAGAGAGAGAGAGAGAGAGAGAGAGAGAATGGTTTCACTCAGAGGATGCCTGCTCCTCTCTGTAGGTCAAGGGATATGATGGGGGCTTCCCATAGAGATTTACAGTCCCCAGGCTCCAATATTGGTATTTCATCTCTTTCTCTGTCCCTCAACCATCTCCCTTGAGGTCCTTTCTCAAAGTGTGTCTGTAATAACCTGAAGTTCCTCAAGCAGGTATTTGGTATTTGGTCCTAGAGGGCAGAATTAGGCACCACATTGGGGATTGCGTAGGCAGATTGAAGTTTGCTTTAAGGAAAAACTCGATAACAATGAGAGATCAAAAATGGAATGGGCTGCCAAGGGATTTAGGTAACGGGCTCTCTAACAATGGAGGAATTCGATGGAGTCAGGATGAGCACTATTTGGGGATATTATAAAGGGGATTCTTGTTCAAGTAAACTTTGAATTAGATTTCCTTTGAAGTCCTTTTCTACTGCAACCTGTAGAAGCTCTGAGCATCCTTGCACCAACCTCCAGTCTCACAGATGAGTCTTGGGTCCCAGTGCAATGCTCCCTCTTCCTGTCAGGGCTCTAGGCATATCCAGAAGGGCTTAGAGGTCACCCTCTAATGCTATTGGCTTGAGCTCTTCCTTGTATGCTTCCTTCCAAGGTTATCATTTGAGAATTATTTTAGTCAATTGACTAAATTTAGTCATTTGAGAATTGTTTAGCCATCTAGACAAAAATAGCGTTTGGAAAAGGGACATTTGCTAAAGTGTTACAGTAAAAAGAGTTGGCATAGGACAGTAGCCCCCAAGTTTGTGACATACCCTTCTGCAAGTACATATAGAGTCTGGGAGAAAAAAGGCTCAGGCTTATAAAACAGACAAAAAAGGTTAACTCCCAGCTCTAGGTTTCAGGGGTTTCTTGTCTCTCAATCCTGGGGGGGCTCGAGAAGTTCCCCTTAGATGGGGTGAGTGGAGCTATGAACCTACACTCAATCTGTCCTTGGTTCCCAATGAAAACATGTCCATCAGCTGATCTTGGAGTGCTGATAGGGGACTGATGGGGACCATCTCCAGCCATCCTGATGAGTATCTGGCCACTGGACCCAGATGTCTCTGGAGGAGAAAGTGAGGCTGGTGACCTTGCACAGCCCTGCCTCCCTCAAATCCAATTAATATGCAAGTCATGACATCACCTCCCTAATGTTGTGGTCCTCTTTGAGAATGAAGGACAAGTAACAAGAAGGCCACTGATGAAAAGATGGAAGGATCCTTCAAAGCTCCCAAGGTCCTCATCTGGACAAAAGGGGAGACCAGGACTGAGGTCTCCTCTGGGCAAGCCCCCTCCCTCCCATCCCTACTGCTCCCATGGGGCCATCTTAGGGGGTTAGCTAGAATATCAGGCTGGCTCAAATTTCTGGCATGATGGCTTGACAATTTTTAGATGACCCTTGATGTGTGGTTAGGTGTCTCCTTAGCCTATCTGAACACATCTCTTATGCAATGTCACTCCAATTCTAAGGACCCTTTGAACTCAGTTCAAAGTCAGTGAGTCATTAAACATGTTTGGAGCCTCTCCTATGTGCCAGGCATTGCACTAAGGGCTAAGGATGAAAATACAAAAACTAAAGTCAACCCCTGCCATTGAGGAGTTTGCAATCTTGAAGGGGGAAGAAGACACACAAGAGGAAGATGCAGGAGGGGGAGGGAGAAGGCCAGAGGAGGGCAGCTCAGTAGGAAAGGAAGAGATTCCTTATCTGGCACCATCCTTAAATGGAAGTTTGGGGCAGAGCTTTCTACCTTCCGATCAGAGGGGTCCCAGGGCCAGTGGGTCCTGATGGCCTGTGAGTTCTAGAGCTGACATGATCTTGCAGGATGAAGAGGTTCCTGAAACAACAGAGGGGAGCCTATGTTGGATTTCTTTACTAAGATATGTTGTCCTTTAGTTAAGGCATTGAGGCTAAAAGGGGCTGGGTCAATGTTGATCATGCTCTTACACTACTCAGATTCCATGGCCTGGGGCTTGGGGGGTGTCGAGAGACAGATCTGAGCATTCTCATAAATCTGTCACTCTGAAGTTTTCCCAGATTGTTCCTCAATCTCTTGCTAGGGCTAAGCATAAGAAGTCGCATCCCTTCTTTAAGGGACAGCTCTTCAGATACTTACAACAGCTCCCACATCCCTCCTAAAGTTCTCTTTTTGGAATTGAACATTCCCAGTTGTATTATCTGGGATGAATCAGGTGAGGGAGCCAAAAAGACACTATTGGAGGTTCTAGAATCACAGAGCAGGATATTACCTCTGAAGCCATGTAGTCTGACTTCCATATTTTACAGACTGGGAAACTAAGATCCAGGTAGGGGGAGTAACTTGCTCAACATGATGCAGATAGTAAATTGCCGAGTCAAGTCCTTTGACTCCAAGGGCAGAGTGTGCTGTCTCTATCACTGAGCAGTGTTTGTGCTGGGGTCACTCCCGTCCCCAGGGTCTTGGAGAGAGACTCCATGCTGTGGGCAATTTTGATGGTTATTACAGAACAGTGGAGGGGCCGCTGGGAACCACGCTGTTTCTGCCCAGGCAGCTAACATTCCTAATCACAGAAATCTCCAGAAAAGGGACCCTTTCCCTAATTTGGTTCCTGTATCTCCTGTCTCTGTGGACCCAGAATTCTCTAGTTTTTTTTTTTTAACAGAGGAAGAATCTGAGGCTCATAGAGGGGAAAATCCTTGCTTAGGGTCAAATGTGGAGTCAGTGGTAGGACCAGGACTGGGATCCCAGAGTCCAGACTCCCCAGCCAGGTCTGTTACCTCTATGATGCTTCATTCTTGTTTTTTTTTTGCAGGGGGGAAGGCAGGGCAATTAGGGTTAAGTGACTTGCCCAAGGTCACATGGCTAGTACGAAGTATGTAAGGGCAGATTTGAACTCAGATCCTCATGACTCCAGGGCCAGTGCTCTATTCATTGAGTTACCTAGCCAGCCTCAAGAGGAGATTCACTTCTCCTGCTCCAGGAAAAGGGGAGAGAAAAGTATGGGAAATGGAAAGGCTCTAGGAGCCTGGAAACATGGATTCTGATCCCAGTTCTGACATAGCCTAACTTTGGGACAAGTTTTTTATTCTATGACCCTCAGTTTTTTCAGATGTCAAATAAAGGGTGGGGTGAGAGGGTCCCTAGCTTCTGAGCTGCCATCCAGGTTTGTCAATCAGATCCTGTGAACCAGGATGGGAGACGGGGCTGTGTTTGGGAGTGGGGGAGTGGAGATAATAGAATCAGGTTGGGAAGTTAATGACTTGGCCAGTGCCATGTAGGTAGTAAGTATGGGAGGCAGGACTCTAATCTGTGTCTTCCAATTCCAAAGCCAGTGCTTTTGAGACAGAGAGAAGAAAGAGGGGCTAGGGGAGAGAGAGATGGGGGAGACAGAGACAAACAGAGAGAGAGAGACAGGGAGAGACAGGGGGAGAGAGAAAGAGGGGGAGGAGAAGGAGAGGAAGAGGAAGAAGAAGAAGAAGAAGAAGAAGAAGAAGAAGAAGAAGAAGAAGAAGAAGAAGAAGAAGAAGAAGAAGAGGAGGAGGAGGAGGAAGAGGAGGAGGAGAAGGAGGAGGAGGAGGAGGACGGGGTGAAGGAGAGAGGAAGAGACAGAGGCAGAGACAGAAAGAGATGCTTTGAGATACAGAGATGTATAAACTCAGGAGGAGACAAGGAGATAGTCAGAGATTGAAATGGACAGAGTGAGAGAGGGGCAAACACAGAGAAAAGAAGAGACATAAAGAGAAACAGAGAAAAGAAGGCAGAGATAAGACAGAGAATAAAATAATGAATGGAGAGAGAATGAGAGAGAAAGCCAAGTCAGCAGGTATTTATTAATTACTCACTGGGCGCCAGGCTCTGAGCTAAGGGCTGAGGATACCCAGAAGGGCCACCCTCAAGGAAGTCCCCTTCTGTTGGAAGAAGCCTATTTGAACATCTGAGAGAGGCCTGAGGACCATACCAATGTCCAGTTAGCAAATGATGAAGTGAATTGATGACCTCCTTGGTGCAGGGAGTGTGGTCTCTTGGCAAAAGCTCTGTGTTGATGAGACCTGACAGGAGTGAAGTATTCAGAGCTCTGTCCCTGCCAGTAATAGGGACAGTTAAAATGTAGTTCCAATCAAAATACTTTCCCTAAAAAAGGAATGGGACAGGGGGAGGGGAAGGCATGTTCCACTGAGGCTCTGGTGCTTCTGACAGGAAGGCCCCAGTCCTGTGTCCATCCACAGTCACCTGAATCCAGTTAATTCCCAAGCCAATCCCACATATGTGCTTCATTGGACCCAGATAATTGAAATCAAACTAGATTCTAGGGACCTGAATTAGTAGCCCCAATTCCCTAGATATTTTATCTTTTTCACCTTACCTGGATCATGTTAGGTCAGACTTGTGGATCCAGAAATGGGAGATACAGTGTCATGTGTGATGAGCAGCAAGAAGGCCTATCGGGCTGTATCAAAGAGTATGTGAACAGGAGGATGAAGAAGAAGATGGGAGCCAGATTTGGGAAGGGATCTAAACAGAGGAGTTTGGTTTGGGAGGCATGGGTGGGATTATGGAGAGGCAGATTTTAGCTCAATTTGACAAAGAGGTTTTTTTGTTTGTTTGTTTTTGTTTTTTTAGTAGCGAGCAAAGGGTTTTTTCTTTTTTGGACAAAGATCCTTAGGGACACCCAACCAGGGACTGACTCCCTCTGTGGATGGCAAATTCCCCATCCCTGGCTGTATTCAAGTAATGGTTGGATGGTCTTCTGACTGGAAACCTACAGATAAGATTTCTCCTTAGGGAAGGGCTGGAGAGCATCCTCCCAGTTCAGCCCTCAGGCAGTATGGGGTGATGTCAGAAGACCAAGGCTGGAGTCTGGTTTTGCCTTTTATTTATTCTGTGACTTTGGGTCAGTTGCCTCCCCTCCTCTCTGTGCCTCAAAATCTTTCTGTATAAAATATGGACAATCCTTCCAGCACGTCCAACCTCAAAGAGTTTCTGGGAGGAAAATGCTTTGTAATCCTTAAATTACCAGTGAAAGGGAAGCCCACATCATGCTCTTCTTTCTCTTTTTCCTTTCTCTGTCTTCATTTCTCCCCCATCTTGATTTGCCTTGGAAATCCCTCCTCCCTTTTGAGTTCCTGGGAAGCAGGACGCCACCTGGTGGCCTTAGAGTGACCATTCTGCCCAAGGCCTGTGAAGGGGACTCCTGCTTGCTTGGCACTCCCAGACTCCAACTGCTATAGGCTCCTAGGCAAAGGGAGAAGGTGTCCTGGGAGAGGAATGGGGAGAGAGCAGACCCAGATCTAGTGGAAGGGTGAAGGAAGGAGGGAGGTTAGCCTAGCACCCAGATATGGACAGCTCCTCCTCAGGTAGCCTACCACACTTGGGCCCCTTACCCTCATTGATCCCAAGCCTCAGTGGAGACTGCCTGGACTTGTCATATGGGGCAATGGCCAAACATTGACCTGGGTCTGGAGACCAGGACCCTCGGCTCTGCTAGGAAAATGCCTTTCTCCAGAGTGTAGTTCCTACTGAGACGGAAGCACTATACAGTTATATCTCAACTTTCTCCATCACAGTTTCAATATACTGTGGATCAGCATAAGAAATTAAATGGGAAATTTTGGGGAAGCCATAGATGACATTCAAGACCAGCAGATGACACAGAAAAAGTTTAGAAACTCAGAAATGCATAGTGTGTGTGTGTGTGTGTGTGTGTGTGTGTGTGTGTGTGTGTGTGTAAAATATTGTATAATACCAACCTGAATTTTACATTGTACTATAAACACCCCATAAAAGAAAAAGACAAAATTCAGACTTCTTCTCTGGTAGGAAGGGTGGGCCAAAATTTTTTTTCATGGATTTTTCAGATCTTAGGGTACCATGTCCCCTAACCCCTGTGATATGGGAGGGATAACTGGATATTTTCTAAGGTCCTTCTCAGTTCTGACCTTCTCTTTTCTTAGGGTCCTTCCAGCTCTGACACTCCCTGTTCTAAGGCCCCTCCCAGCTCTAACATCCCCTCTTCTAAGGCCTCTCCCTGCTCTGACACTCCCTGTCCTAAGGGCCCTCCCAACTCTGGCATTTCATATTTCTGTCTATGTAACCTGGCAGCTGAAAAGTACATAATATCTTAGGCTGCATTGAGTGCCATGCTGGGTCCAGGACAGGGACTGCCCCTCTGTTCCCTGCCCTGGTCTGACAACCTCTAGAAGGTCATGCTCAGATCAGACAGGCACAGTGGTGCCATGGAAAGGGACTGGAATCAGAAGAAATCAATTTGGGTTCAAATCCTCCCTCTGACACTCACCAGCTGTAAAATGGGTATAATCACACCTGTAACATCTGCCTCTTGAAGTAAGGATCAAGAGTTAATGTCTATAAAACACTTTGTTCATCTTAGAGACAAGGACAGGCACAGGAACAAAGATTTACTGGTGCAGGAAGCTCCTTCTATGGCTGTCAATCATCTCCAACATCTTAGAGACTTGCCCTAGAGTCACATAGGTCACATAGCTAGTGCATGTCAGAGGTGGAACTTGAACCCAGGTCTTCCTATTTCTTGCGTACTGTGTTTGAGGAGTGGCCATGACAAACTGGAGTGTGCAGAGGAGGTTGCCCAAGAAGGCAGAGGGCTACCAGTTCATACCAAATGAGGATCCTTCCTTCTCCATTAGCCTGGAGAAGATTGTGTTGGCTTGGTCCTAGAGAGCAGAACTACGAGCAAGGGAGAGGCAGAGGGAAATAAGGTTCACCAGGTGGCACCATAGTACACAGAGTGCCCAGCCTAGAGTCAAGAAGACTCATCTCCCTGAGTTCAAATCCAACCTCAGACAGCTGTATGACCTGGGCAAGTCACTGAACCCTGTTGGCCTCAGTTTCCTCATCTGTAAAATGAGCTGGAGGAGGAAATGGCAAGCCTCTCAAGTATCTTTGCCTAGAAAACCCCAAATGGGGTCATGGAGAGTCAGACAAGATTAAAAAAAGCTACTGAACAACAGTAAATGAGAATAGGGGGGAGATGGCTGGCATCCCCAAACCGACACCCACAGAAAGGATCGCTTTTCCCCTTTTAACTTTAGGCTATACCTATAGAGGCAGTTTAGTGGTACAGCAGATGGGGCATTAATCCTGGAGCCAGGAAGACCTGAGTTCAAATTCAGCCTCAGAACCTTGGGCAAGTCATTTCACCTCTGCTTTCATTTCCTCCACTGCAAGATGGGGATAACAGCATCTCCCCCCCAGGGTTGTTGTGAGGATAAGATGAGCTAATATTTGTAAAGCTCTTAGCTTTACCAGTGTCTGGTACTTAGGCCCTATAGAAACGCTTACTCTCTTCCCACCTTCCCCCATACAGAGACAAGTACGTCTTCATCACCAAAGGGACCCTATTTATCCTTTTAAACTTTTTGAAATCAGCTCTCCCCAAACGCAGAACACATTTCCAATTACTCCTGGCCTTCCTAATAAAAACAAATCTCAAATGGAGATGGCCATTTCTTCTTCATGTTCCCATAATATCCACCCACTTGCTTTTGGATGAGCAGATCTGGAACAGAATTTTCCCATGATGGTTTTTCTGCCTTGGAAGAATCTAATGACCAGTAGGGTAAGACAAGGAGTTCTGAGCTGCTTTGCTTGTAGTAGGGTGAGAGCTCCCCCTCTCCCCCCCTTTCTGCATAGGCATAGTCTGCAGGAGCAGGTTGGAGAAGAGGGAGAGAAGAAAATCACAATGACTGGGAATGTCTTAAAATGGGACTCTGAGAGGCACTCAGCAGAGGACTCCAGGGTGCAAGTGCCTTTGGGTAGGGGTTCTTACCATTTTATGGGATGTGAACCCCTTGGGGAATTGGTGCAAGCCTATAGACCTCCTCTCAGCATATTTTTAAATGCATCAGATCAAATACACAGAAGTACAAAGTAAAATAGTTATATTGAAATTGTCATCTATATTAAACCAAAAAAACCTTCTTGGACCTCAGGTAAAGAGTCCCTCCTCCTCTGGTTTCAATAAGGAGGTGGTTGGAGAGCATGGAATGTAGTAAAATAATTTTGGGAATGAAGTAAAATAGTTCTGATTAGATTTGCAAGATTCCAAGCAAATTCCTACCTTTGTTATGTGTATAACCTATATGGGCGTGATAATTCTGTATCATTTGGTACACTTTATCCCATGTATATTATCTCTGATTTTTGTTTTGTTATTGACTTGGATAAATGGATCTCTTTCTTAATTGTTATGTGTGTTCATTGTGGAACTGGCATTTTGGTGGCAAGGGAGTCAAGCCTTGCATATAAAGCTTGAGATCTTGCTTCCTTCATTAAGAAATAGAGAGCTGCTTTTTGTGGTGGCCAAAAACTGGAAATTTAGGGGATGTTCATCAATTGGGGAATGGCTGAACAAGTTGTGATATATGAATGTAATGGAATGCTATTGTGCTATAAGAAATGGGAAGGAGACGGACTTCATAATTACCTGGAGAGGCTTATACAAATTGATGCTAAGTGAGAAGAGCAGAACCAGGAAAAATTTGTACACAATCATAGACACATCGTATGTGTGATGACCAACTTTGATAAACTGGATTCTTCTCTGCAATGCACAGCTATAAGACAACTCTACAAGTCTCAGGATGGAAGGAGATACCCTACATTCAGAGAAAGATCTAGAAAGAACAGAGTTTAAATGGAGACTGAAACAATCTACATGCTATCGTTCTTTTCCCAGTTTGGTTTTGTTTCTTTTTTTTCCCCATTGTTCATCCCATTGGTTACAACCCTTCTATACAACCTGACTGTTGTACAATGTGAAAGTATTAGCAGATCCTATGCATGATTGCATGCCACCATTGGGGGAGAAGGGAGGGGAAAAAATTTGAAACTCAAGGGATTGTGGGACTGAATCTTGTAAACTAAAAGTAAATAAACAAGTCAATGATTAAAAAAAAAATAGAGAGCTGAAGTTTAGCTTGAATCTGAAAACTATATCCTGTAGACTAATAATTTTTTAAGGGAGCAGATAATTTCAGCCCTGCCCCCTTTCACTTTGAGGAAAACAGAGTGACTAAGCATTTGGCCCCAACTTCCTGGAACAAATTAAAGTCCCCCTTGGAGAGGGGTAAGGGCAGAAGAGGCTAGATATATCTATTCTACTTCCCTTCAAGGCACACAACAACATGCTACATGCTACATGCTACATGTAGGGGATAGCCCTCACTACATATGTATTTCATCCCTAGCCAGGAGCTTGCTGAAGCTTCTTACTTCCAGGAGCCATCTCATACATGAGCCCTATGAATACTGGAGTGGATCTGATGGACACTGAGGGGTCACCATTCACTAAAAATCACCATTCATGAGCCCTAGTAGCTGTTTCTTTTACCAGACAACCCAAGGACACAATAATTGAAAGGAAAAAGATAATCTAGTAAAGTGAGTGACAGGAAATTCCATACCCTCTTCCCCATAGGCACATAGGCTTTTGATGAAATGCAGAGTAGCAGAAATTTTGGAAGGAGTCTTAGCAACTGACCCATACCCCAAAAGTGATCCTCACTTCGAAGATGTCCAAAGAAGAGGACATGGCCTCTCCAGGCAGTCCAAGCCACCTTTTGACAGTTCTTATTTTTAGCAATTTTTTTTTCTTATCTCAAGTCTAAATTTGCCTCTTTGACTCTTCCACCAATGGGTAGTTGACTGCTCCTGGTTCTACCCTGTAAAGCCAAAGAGAAAAAGGCTAATCCCTTATCCATGTGACAGCCCTTTGAAGACTTGAAGACAGTTATCAGGCTCCCATTGAGTCTTCTCTTCTTGAGGCTAAACATCCCCAGTTCCTTCAAGTCATCTCCATATGTCATGGGTTCAAGGTCCTTCAAAGTTGAGCTCATCAATGCTCTTCTTAAATCGGGGTGCGCCAACTGAATATAGTACTCTAAATCATGCCAAACTCAAGCAGTAGTGAGCCTACCAAACTAAACATAAAGCTCCCTTTTGGCTGCATATTGAAATAGAAAATCACATATTAACAGTATCTGTGTTCTATTGTATTTTATTAATTTTATTAAATATTTTCCAATCACATTTAAATCTGGTGCTAGCAGAGCTCAGGACTGTTGCAGGCTGCAATGCTGCTCTGGGCTGCCTATTTGACACCTCTGCTCTAGAAGAGGCAGAACCATGCTTTTCTTAATGAAGTCAAAGATTTCATAAGTTTTTCTTGGCTGCAAAGTCTACTAACCCTCCCCACCGACAAGATCCTTTTCAGACAAGCTGCTGTCTCCCTTTTGTCTCCATGCTTTCTCCATCTTGTCCTTGTAAAGCTGGTTTTTGGTGCCCAAGTGTAAGACTTTACATATATCTCTATTGATTTTCATATCATTAGATTTGTTGTTGTTCAGTCCTTTCTGACTCTCATGATTAGATTTAGCTCAATGTATTAGTTTATCAAAGTCTTTTTGGATCCTGACATTGTCATTCAGTCTGTTAACTATCTTTCCCATCTTATTGTCAAAGTTCGGTGAACTTACATTTTTACTCATGTCATTAAAATGTTAACTAGGCTAGGGCCAACAACAGACCTCTGGGCTCCTCTACATCCATTAACAATGACTCTGGATCTAACCGTCAAATCAGTTCCAAATTCAGCTAACTATATGTCAATCTACTTCACATCTCTCTCTGTCTCCACCAAAATAGTGTGAAATAATTTATCCAAGCCTGTTAAACAATAACTTCATGAGATAACAAAAATAAAATGAAATAAATAAAACTCAAGAGCCTGAAAAAAATCAAAGAAAATGTAAGGTATCTCATAGAAAAAGCAAATGACCTAGAAAACAAATTTAGGAATCTTTGAACTATCTGAACTCCATGACCATAATAAGAGCCTACTCATCATATTTCAAGAAATCTGGAAGTAAAATTTCCCAGATCACTTAGGACCAGAGAGCAAAATGGAAATCGAATCTACCAGTCACTTCCTAAAAGAAACCTCAAAATACAAACTCCCAGGAATGTCATAACTAAAATCTAGAGCTGCCAATTCAAAGAAAAAATGCCATGAGCAGCCAAAAAGAAAAAAGATGCAGGTACTGAGGAGTCACAGTTGAGATCACAAATGATTTAGCAGCTACTATTATAAAGGAGAATTTGGAATATGATATTCCACAAGGAGAAGGATATAGGCTTACAACCACATATAATATAACTTACCCAGCAAAATTGAGTATAATGCTACAGGGGAAAATATGGATCTTTACTGAAATAGAAGACTTCGAAGCATTCCAGATGAAAAAACCTGAGCTGTGTAGAAATCATGACATTCAAACACAAGAGTTAGCATGGACATAAAAAAGATAAATATGAATGGACAGTGATAAGGGGTAAACTATAATAAAATTCTTACATTCAAATACGGGGAGATGATCCTTGTGTCCTCTCTGAATCCTATCATCATGAGGGGTCATAGAGGAGGCTAATTAGAAGGTCTTGGAACAATTCTATTATGTCTTGATGTTCTTAAGAGAAGAATGGAAAGAGAGAGGAAGAAGAATGCATACTAGGGAGGAGGAGGGAAAGGAAGAGTAGGGAAAATTATCTCACATAATCAGAGTTCACAAGAAGACATTTATACAAATGAGGAAGAAGGAATAGGGGGAGCAATTGATCATTGGATGTTTTTTCTTATTTGAACCAGTCAGTGGTCAGATGAATAGATACACTTGGTTGTGTACAAAAATACATCCAACTTAACAATGAAGTAGGAGGCAAAGGAGAAAGGGGAATTAGGAGGGCAGATTAAAGGAGGGAGGGGTCTTAAATGAAACAAAGGATATACAAGTATTTATTGCTTTTTTGAGGTGACAAGGAATGGGAATCTGATCATTAATTGGAGTATAGCTGAAGAAGTTACGTTATATAAATGTGATGGAATACTGTTATGCCTAAAAATAAAAAATGATGAAGGAGATAGTTTCAGAGAAACCTGGGACAACTTATATGAACTGATGCAGAGTGAACTGAACTCAGTCGTTATCTAATGACAATAATATAGTAAAGACAGATGACTGAAAGAATTAGGAGCTCTGATTGGTGTAATGACTAACTAAGGTTCTAGAGAATTAATGATGAAACATGGTACCTACCTCCTGACAGAGAGACGAAGGACTCAGAGTGTAGAATGAGATATAAGATTGGGAGGGGAGGCATGGCCAATGCAGAAATTTGTTTTGCATGATTGCACATATTTATAACGGGTTTTGTTTTTCTTTCATTCTCAATTGGGATGGATGGGTTGGGAAAGAGTAGGAGAAGTTATATTTTTGCTGATTAAAAGATTATACTATTTTTAAAAGTACAACGGAGGCATATTGTAACTATTCCACCCCTCAAATAGCTTAGTAACTTTCTTTAAAAAAAAAAAAAGGAAAGCAAATGAGGCTAGTCTGGTATGATCTGTTTTTGCTGGAGCCATGCTAGTTTTTTACAATCACTGCTGTCCTTTCTAAACATTCATCAGCTATCTCTTATGACCAATTCAAGACTTTCCTGAGGAATCAAAGTAAAGCTCACTGGTCTATTGACTATATAGACTCGATTTTCTGTCCTTTTTCAAAAATTTGGAAACCAAATTCCCCCTCTCTATTCCAGTGTTATGTCTTCTATTTTCCATGATCGTTTCACTATCAATACCAATGGAAGATATGCCGTGAACCGGGAACATTCATGAGCAAAGACCATGCATGAAAGAACACACAAAGAGGGGATATTCCTAGTCAGAGAATATACATGATGAGACACCAACGTAGGGAACAAGTATGGTCCCAGAGAATGATAGCTCATGCTCCAAAGGTGATATCTCTTTTGGAGCCTTCTCCAGTATTGTTCCTAGTTCTCTTGCTGGAGGATGTCCTATGGGGTGATGTCATCAGCAGCTGGTCCTTCTTCTGAACTTCTCTTTGTTGCCATCTCCTGGTCTTCCACTGCAAGTGAAAGATAGTCTCCCTTCTCCCTCCTAGGCATAGGGGGAGTAGTCTCTCAATTCTTTTAGCTAATAGCTCCAAGGGATTATTTAGCTCTTTTGTGATTTCAAATACCAGTAAATCATACCATAAGAGCTAGATAGAGACGCCTTTTGGCATTTAAGTCTTTTTTTTTTTAATTCAACTCTGCTGCTACTTATATTTCCCCAGTTTAAATTCTTATTGGAGCTATGGTTAGAAAATTCCTTATAACTTTTATCATACTCCTGAGCTCCCACAAATCATGCTGGGAGTTCTATTTTATATAAATTGCAAAGAAATCGGGTGGAACCATGGTGAGGCAACTCCTTATAACCAAGATGGGGTCCCTCATCATCCTTGCAAATCATGTTGGGAATAGGCTGTGTAAAGTTGGCAGAATTTTCCGTTTTTTCCTCATTTCACCCCAGCAACCAAAATACTATCCTCTCTACATTATATTTTAAGCTGTAGTCCAGAAATCCAGAGGTAGGTCTCAGACAGTAACTTACTAGTCAATGTTTATTTCCTAAACATCTTTCTATCTTCTGAATCTCTTGCCTTCAGTGGACAGCAGTGATTAAAACATCTTTTATATCTCCAAGGTCTTCAGTTTCCTCCTTGAGAGTTGGGAATACTTAGCAATTCTTTCTAGATTTCTTCTCACAGCATTATTTGTGCCCATGTGAATCACTAGAAATGGGTGTTAGTTATTCAGTTCAATAAATTTTGAAAGGTTTTCTCTTATGTCTTAGATACACAACCTGGGAAAAAAATCGACTTCTATCTTGTCATCAAGCCACAAAAAGTCAGCTCAAGGATGCAGCCTGTAGCAGGAAGTCCCTAGCCACTCCTCTTTATCCCTTTTTCCATTGATCTGGACAGGAAGAGCTCTCCTCTGTGAATTCACAGCATCATCCCAGAAAGAACAAGCTACTGAGTTCTTTTCAGAGTGTAAGGCTCTCTCTCCTCCTGTTCAAAAGAAACCTCAGTGTAGTGTCTTAGCTCAGTGGTCTTCATCCTCTCTCTGTTATCACGATGAAACCTTGGTTCCATTTTTAATAGAGCATGTTATTTTCTCTGAAAACCATGCATGCAGAGGCAGGGCATTCCTTCAGCTCTTTACCTTTTCTTCTAGGAGGGAAACCAGTCTGCCCTTGGAGCACTGCTAGGGAAAACTGCAGATGGAAACCAAGTCCTCTGAGGCTTGTAGAGGATTGTAGATGTGTGAGCCATGAGAGTTATTATTAGTATTATATTGGAGGAGAAACCATCGCTGAACAGCTGTTGAGAACTCTGCAGCTCTGGGCTCTGCGACCCCGGACTGAACTGCCTGCCCCCCTCTCAGCCCCCCAGCCCCCGATGCCCCCAGTGAGCAAACCATTATTCTAACTACTTCCATCTGGTGGAGGGATCATGTTCTCTCACCCAGGCCTCCCTGCTCACCCCCATAACACCCCTCAGCCCTCCATCGGTGATGCCTTTTTAATGCTCCTAATCCCCCAAATCTGCACCTCCCAGGCAGAGCCTAGAGGGACCCCAACCTGGGGGCTGAGGCCTGGGCCTCCCAGGGCTGGAGGGAAGGGGAGAAGGGAAGGGGTATGAGAGTATGTGTGAGATGTGTGTGTATGGGATGGGTGTGTGCTCATGGGGTGGGGTGGGGGTGGGAGTGGTCCATCAAACGCCAGGCCTTGGGAAAGTCGTGTGTGTGACTAACCTCAGGCCAAACAGGAGCTGGGCCTGGCTGGAAAAGCAGCCACTTTGTAACCTGGTAAACCCGACAACTGTTCCCAGCCCTTGATGTCTGCCTGGGTGGGGAGAGGGAGAGGATGCGGTAGATCTCAGGCCCACTGAGGTCACTGCTACTCAGTCTGTAAGGACTGTTTGTTTGGAGTTGAGGGCGATGGTGTTGGTCAACAACTATAACAAGAGTAAAAGTAATGATAAAAATGACAATAAGAACACTGCCACCAACGCTTCTTTAGAAAGGTTTGTAAACTGAGTTCCTCACAACCACTTACTGAAGCAGGAAGTACTCACCCATTTTATGGCTAAGAGACTGAGGCTCAGGGGGTCCAAGGGTCTCGCACATGCCTTGACCATTGCAGAGCCAGGATTCAGACTCAGGTTTTGCCATCTCTAAATTGAGCCTTCTTTTCACTAGAGCAGGCTAAAGCAGTAAATTCATCACTTTTGTACAAGACTTGTGATGATCCTTAAATGTGCCTCGGGACCTCTAGACCTTTGCTCATACTTTTGCTTCCACCTGGAATGCCTTGCCCTTTCTATTTCCTGTCTAGGACTGTCAGGGACAAGATTCATTGATATGTTCTTCAGCAAGTCTCATTCACATCTCCCCCTTCCCCAGCTGGGTGGGATTCCTCCCTCTGAATCCATCCTCTTGACCTTATAGATAAGAGAGTTGAGGTCTGGACTGGAGAAATGACATGCTCAGGGTCCTACATGTAAGTCAGAGGTAGGGTGGAGCACTATGACCCATCACCCCTGACTCCTATCCTGGAGGATAAAACAAAGATGGTTAGAAGGGTAGCTCTGCCAGTGTTTCAGTGATCATGGAAAGGAGAGGGGCTCGACAGGAGGGGATTGTGATAGTGATGGGGGAGAGGGAATTGTCATCCACAGAATCTGAGGCTCTCAGAGCGGGAAGGATCCTTAGAAGCTCTCTGGATCAACTCATCACTTACCAAGAATGCCCACAACATCCCTAATGAGTAATCATCATGTTCTATTTGAATACTTCTAGGGATGAACAGCTCACTACCTCTTGAAGTAGTTCAGTTCACGTTGGGACTATACTCTTTTTTTTTGATTGATTGATAAATTTTGTCTTTGCCCAATAAGAAAACCCAAACACACAAGCAAGCCATAATGGCAGCCCACTAAAATCCTTAGGCTGAACAACACAAGTGTTTACGTCTGACAACCCAACCTCAAGCTACTACATCTTTTGTTGATGACTTTTTGTTAAAGAAAAGAAAGGTATTGGGTTTTCATTATCCATTGTGATTAATCTGAGGTTTTGTTGTCCTCATCTCCGTGATTGCAGACAGCGTGGGAAATGTTCTCTGGGCTTCTCTTTTCCCATGCTTCATCGATTCAGAAATGACTCCCCAAGTGTCTTCATATTCTTTATATTCATCATTCCTTACAGCAGTGGTGTGAAATCCAAATGGAAATGGGGACTGCTAACGAATACGTAGAGACCACAAATTGACTTAAAAACCACGTGTTCATATATGTCTTTTTAAAATTGACATGCCAAAACATTAAAATTGGACAGAAACTATATATTTTAATCTGAATCAAGCAACAGATGGGAATGTTATGGGTTTCATGATTGACACCTCTGCTTTGCAGTACAGGGACATTCCATCATATCCATGCACCACAATTTGTCTAGCCTTTTCTCAGTTGTTGCTCACATAGAACATTTCCAACTTTTTGCAATTATCAGTGGGGCTACTAGGAAAGTGTTGGTGTGACTGGGTCTTATATCAATAGTGTCCTTGGAGAATTAACCCAGTAGCAGGATCATTGGGTCAAAGTGTATGAAGAATTGAGTAACTTTCCTTATATAGTTCCTAATTGTTTTCCAAAATGGTCAGAACAATCCATAGCTCCATCAGTAATAAATTAGTGCACTTGTTTCCCACATCCCTGACAGCCTTGAATTTCTCCTTTTTTACTATTTTGTTGGGACGAAAATGATACCTCTGAAGTGTTTGAATTTCTCTGATCATTAACAATTTTGAGTACCTTTTAAGATGGTTATTGATAGTTCGAGTCTTGTCATCTGAGAAATACTTGTTCATATAATTTGGCTGTATGACTTAATGTTCTAGATTTGTGTTAATTCTGTGTAGATATTAGATTCAGATTTTAGTTATTAGAGATTTTAAATAAAATTTTCCCAGTCTTTATCTTTTTGTCTTATTATAGCTGCATTGCTTTTTATTTATGCTGAAGCTTTAAGGAATTCTTACATAACCCAAATTGAGAGGTGGTGTGATATAACAGATAGAGAACTGACTTTAGAGCTAGGAAGACCTGGGTTCAAGTCTTGCCTCTGACCCCTAGTTGCTATGTAATCCTGGACAAGTCACTATACCTCTTAGTACTCTAGGTAACTTTCAAAAATTTGCATTATATAGGAAATTCCCTTACCTAGGAGTTGCCTGTGTCTATGAAATCACAAACCAAGCTTCTATTCTTCAAATAGTTTTTTTAATCTTTCAAAATTTCCTCTATGTCATAATTGATTAATAATTCACACCCCCATCTATGTGAAAGAATCAACTTTCCATATTCATCTCTAGTCTTCAAAATGTTTTATACCTTCTCTGTGATTTAATATTTAAATAATTTATCACAAACTGAAATCTGCGGCCACTTCTACCCCCAAGTCTTGTTCTCTGGGGAGTCTAGTCCTCTTTCCACAAGACAATCCTTTTAAGTACTTAGACAGTGACATTGTCCTTAGTCCTTCCTTGCCCCCCTCCCCAAATTCCTTCACCTGATTGTCATATAGTTTTGACTCCCAACTTTTCACAAACTAATCAATTCCTATTTATTGTTCTGTGCCCAGTCCTGTGTTAACTCTGTGTGGAATAAGGAAGGGGGGGGGGGTAGGAAGGCGGTGAACAAACTTTCTTTGGCCCTTTCCTTTCAGCCCTGGGGCATCTCTTGTTGCCACCACCCTAGGAGAGCCTTGACCTTTCCCATGATCTTTCTCCCTGTTCTCTCCTTGGCAGGAAGTCCTGACAGGACAGATTTCAGTTCAACATATGGAAAGACTAATAATTAGAGCTATAAAGTGTGTGCTGCCCGAGTAAGCAATAAGCCCCACCTAGTCAGTCAATCAACAAGCATTTCTTAAGTGCCTACTATGTGCCAGGCAATGTGCTAAGCCCTGGGGATACAAAGAAAGACAAAATACTGTCCTCAATTTAAAGGAGATCACAGTCTAATGGGGGAGAAAACATGAGAACAACTATGGACAAACCTGCTATATACATGATAAATTGAAGATAATTTAGAGAAGCAAAGCACTAGCATTAAGGGAGATCAGGAAAATCTCGTTGCAGAAGGTGGGATTTTAGCTGGGATGTCAAGGAAGCCAGAAATAGCAGGAGACAAAAATAATGAGGCAAACCATTCCAAACATGGGAAATAGCCTGTGAAAACTCCTGGAGGTAGGAAGTGGAATGTCCTGTCCAAGAAACAAGGTGGCACAAGTCACCAGGGATGAAGAGAGTTGATGCCAGGATGGCACAGGTTGGACAGGATAATAATAATTATTATTTCTAGAAGGCAAGGGTTTATTAAGAGTGTGTGTGTGTGTGTGTGTGTGTGTGTGTGTGTGTGTGTATGTGTAATGGACCCCTTTGGAAGTCTGGTGAGGTCTATGGACTCTTTCTGAGAATGTTTGTCACCTACATTCATAATTGAAAGAACTATGAAACTTCAGTTATAGGTTAGTAAAAATAAAGATGTATTTTTTTCTTATCTAGGTTCATGGACCCTTTGAAATGTATCCACCAATCATGTTCATGGGCTCCAGTTTTAGAACTTCATGTTGTAAGGTTTCACAGTTTACCTATTCAGTCATCATCTCCTCTAGTACTCAGAAGAACCCTGGGAAGTAGATGATATGATTAAATTATCTTCAGTTTACAGTTAAGGAAACTGAGGCTCAACATGGTCACCCAGGTGGCAGATGTCTGAATTAGAATTTACATTTCTTGGCTTCAACTTCTGTGCTCTTATCCCTGCATCAAGCTAACTTTTCTTTCTTCACCAGGGCAATAACTCTGGCCTTGTGTGAAAGGGGCTGTTTTCTCCTTTTCATCTCTGTGTCTGGGACTGCATCTAACCCTTCCCTAAGAGTCCTTGGTTTTCCTTGATTCCTTTCCTGGTGCTTTCTCTAGGATCAGTTTGATTTAGATTTGGAATGGGGCAGAAAGAGTTAGGGATCAATGTAATTCAATCGAACACTTATTAAGTGTTGGTTGTATGCAGAGACCTGTACTATGGGCAAGGAGGTAAATGACACAAAATGAAACTGAGTTGGGGGAGTTTTCTGAAGTGTTCTGTTTCAATTCTTAACTGAACAAGAATTCTCACAACAATCAATATCCACTTTTTAACCAGGGAGGCACTCAAGCTCTCTTTCTGTTGGCTGTTCCCTCTCTCGTTCTTCTTTCTCTGGGGCAGCTGGGCAAGGTTATGCTAATTACCCAGTGATGCTTTTCTTCAAAGGTCTCCAAAAGGGAAAGGGAGAGGGGAGAAGATAGTGGCTTCCAGCTATGACTTTGAGGAAAACGGGCAACCACTCACTGTAAGAACTAACCTTGTCTCTGCTCATTGAACTGTGAAGTGCTTGGATTCCCTACCTGATTGTACAACCCATAGACAGAGGAACATTCATGACAATGGTTACTCATCACAAGATTCCTTTCTTGGAGCCTGGGAACTGGGACAAGCCATGGGTGTGGTCTCAGTATGGTTTGAAAATGCTGACTAGCTCATAAGCTCATATTTCTGTTTCCCAAGGTCCCTAAACACTCTCTCTCTCTCTCTCTCTCTCTCTCTCTCTCTCTCTCTCTCTCTTTCTCTCTCTCTGCCAGCTTTGCCATTTTATGTTTTCAGGTCTTCCTACTTCTGACATTCAATGTTCTAAGGGTCTTCTCAGCTCTGATAGTTTATATTTAATGTTCTAAGGTCCCTACCATACCTAATATTGCAATTAATAGATGAGGCAACTCATCATAGAATAAGTACATGCTGTAGAAAAAATAGCATTGAACAGACCTGTTATTTGTCCTTCATTTCCGAAGAAGACCAATGACTTCATGAAGTGAATTCTTGAACTGCTTGTAAATTGGATTTAAGTGAGGCTGTTACACAAAATCATCAGCTTCAGTCTCTCAGAGTAATCAAAATCCAGTGACAAGACAAAAGTCAAGATGGCCATCCATGATCTATGCCTCAGATGTAATGGAAGACCCTGGTGCCTTTGATGTTTGACCAAACTCCAAGTGCTCCATAGTACCTGCTTCAGCCACCTTCATGGCTGTTGGAACAAATTGCTTTTGCAGTGAGCCAGAGCACTGTGGTGGAAGGAGCATTGGCTTTGCAGGCAGAAGACCTTGGTTCAAATCTTACTTCAGCTACTTTCAGCCTATGTGGTCTTGGATAAATCATACAATTTAGATCTGGAACTGACTGCAAAGATTATTTATCCTAATCCCCTCATTTTACATAGGAAAAAACTGATGCTCAGGGAGAAGGGGTGTTTGCTCAAAGTCTCCTATCTAGTAAGTAGAAAGTCTAGAATTTGAACCCAGGCCCTTTGTCTCCCAAATCCAATGCTCATTCTTCTACATTGTGTTCTATTTTACCATAGCTACTCTGAATCTTAGTGTCCTCATCTGAAAAAGGATAGGATTAGACTTGACCTTCAAGGTTCCCTGCAGTTTAAATCCTATGACCTGATTAGATTACCCCTTCTTCCCTCCTATGCACAATCTTTCATCTTTCTAGGACCAACTTTAATTCCACCTTCTCTAGGAAGTTCTTCCTGATTGCTCCCGCCCCAAAGAATCTCAACTTTCTTTGGCCTCATCCAACACCTATGATATCTTATGCAGTAGTTCTGATATTTCATCTCGGACTAGCCTACATTATTATTTAAAGTAATCGTTCTGTGTGAATATGGTTCCTTGATGGCTGGGATTGCTTTGTTTTTGTCTCTGTACTCTGAGTTCCTAGCACATACTTGACACCTAGCTATTGCTTAATAAGTATCTGTTAATTGGATGAGTAGACTCCTCTTTCCCCTGAGCCTGAAGACCAAGAACTGGGCTTTCGTCTTCTCTTGAGTCTTTTTTTGTCTTTGCCCCAAAGTTCTGAATCCTCTAGACAAGCAGTGTTGGCCAGGACACCACTATAGGAGAGGTTTCTGGTACCCTCTGATGACAGACCATGGCCTTGGTATTGACAGTCTTGAGCCCCATCCTTTGCTGAGGTCCCTGCTCATGATGACTTTTGTCACTAGTCTCTACTTGAGACTAATTGCCATCAATCCCACTAATTGCCATCAATCACTTCTCTGCTGGACGGTAATGACTGTTGCCTCTGTAGTCTCCACTGCCTTCAACTTGTGATTAAGCTGATATCCATGGCTAGTGGATTGATATGGTCTTTTAGACAGAGCAGTAACATTCATCTGACCTTGTGTTCCAAGTAGGATGCCATGCAGGAACCATGTGAACTCCCTTCATTCTTCAAGGAACTGAATTCTTGGTTAATTTATCTTCTCTAGAAAGATTAGTGCTTAGAAACCTCAAACTTAGAAACTCTTGAATTTGACCTTCTCAATGAGGCAACTTTCAAAATTGATACTGCTCCAGAAATCTCCTTTCTTTGCTGGAAAGCTATTTACTATGATCATTCTGTCAAGGAAATTCCTCTTCAAAGAAGGTTGGAGTTTAAGAAACAATGTCATTGAATTCTTAGATTGTGCTCAAGCACATGCTTCACATGGCCATGTGCTTCTCTTGCAATTTGCCATACTGCCTTTGGTTTGGGGCACAGGAAAAATTCTCCTATTGTTGCACTTTGGAAGATTCACAAAGGAAAAGATAAAGAACAATCCTCAAGAGTGGAGACCTCTGGCAGACTGAGGCCAGTTTGCTTTCTGTAGCTCACAAGATGCATGGGTTTTTTTTTTTTTCAAGTCACTGAGGGTTCCCTGTGTCTTATCAGTTGCCTTCCTCCTATGGCTCATACCCTATAATGTTATCAGGTTATTTAGGAAACTCTAATTTGATTAGGGCATTCCTTATCTATATCCACAGGTTCTTTAGGGAAACACCCCAACTTATTAGATCTGGGATTCTCCTAATTCAAAACCTTTACATGTATTCATTCTGTGCTCTAAGACCATTCTTAGCTTTGGCTTTCTATGTCCTGTTAAAGACTCTCCTATCTTTTGCTCAACAGAGATAGTCTCTCCCCTCCTCTCTAAATCCTAACCAGCTCAAACTCCACCATATCTGGGAAGTCCTGGCTGACCACTTTAGCCCTCACTGACTTCTCTCTTTCACAAACTGACATTTCAATGACAGTCAATGTATTTAGCACTTAATTATGTTCTAATTGTGGCACACGTGTTCATTTTTTATTCCACAATTAACATTTTGAGAGAAAGAGAGAGAGAGAGAGAGAGAGAGAGAGAGAGAGAGAGAGAGAGAGAGAGAGAGAGAATAGGCAGGCAGGGCCTTCATCTTCTCTGCCCTGGAGCTGTACATGAAGCTGACTCTTAGTAAAACTTGGCAATTGATGGATTGACAGGAAGCCAAACAGCTGGGTGAAAAGTGACATAGTAAGACTGTCATCTGGATGTTATGCCTATTTGACACCAACCAGCTGGATTTTTAGAAACATCTGGACAATGGGATGAATTTTTTTCTCTTCTTCACTTTTCCCACAGATGTTTAGGCCTCTTATGTCTGGCTAATGATGTAAGAGGAAATGTCATCTGACCCACAGTCACCAAGAAATCAATGGCCAAGTAACAATAGCAAAAACTCAAAGTCAACATGAATCGGCATTGACAGCCTCTGTTCTCCAACTAGCCAACAGCAATAGAAAAGGCTCTACCTAACGGGTGGGAAGCTGGGCTTCTGTTCTTGGTTATTCTACCCACTCATTGGGCAACTTTGGGCAGTTTTATTCCCTCTCAGAGTCTCAGTTTCTTCATTTTTAAAATTAGAGAAATGGAGGCGGCTAGGTGACGCAGTGAATAGAGCACCAGCCCTGGAGTCAGGAGGACCTGAGTTCAAATCTGGTCTCAGACACTTAACACAAAAAACTAGTCGTGTGACCTTGGGCTAGTCACTTAACCCCAATTGCCTTCCAAAAAGCAAAAACAAAACAAAAAAAGCCAAAAAAAAATTAGAGAAATGAACAAGAAGCACTCAAAGATCTCTCCCAGTTTTGCCACTTAATGTTTTCAGGTTTTCCTACTTCCGACATCCCATATTCTAAATGTTCTCCCATCTCTGATATTCTATATCCAATGTTCTGAGATCTCTTTTTTACCTTGGATGCTTGCGTGGGAACTGGGTATGCTCTTATTCAAATCAGTGGAGAACTAGACACAAGTTATATTTTGAAATTTCTGGAAAAAACCTCTTCATTGTTGTTAGACGGCTGTGTCTGACTCTATGTGACCCCATTTGGGGTTATCTTGGCAGAGAGTCTGAAGCAGTTTGCCAGTTCATTTTTACAGATGAGGAAACAAGGCAAACAGGATTAAATAACTTGCCCAGGGTCGTGCACATCTAGTAATTGTCTGAGAGCAGATTTGAACTCAGGAAGATGAGTCTTCCTGACTCCAGGTCCAGGAACTCTATGCACTTTGCCACCTAGCTGCCCCTGACAAAGTCTGGATTTGTGCAAAGTGACTCAAAGAAATGTGATTTAGGAGAGCAGCTCTCTAAGATTAAGCCCTGTCCATGTAAACCCACACCTTGGGGGTATTGCGCCATATGTTAGAAGTAATATTATACATGAAACGTTTATCCTGACATTTACCAACAAGCATTCAATATTCAACTTTTCATCATTAACCTGTCCTTTTATGTATCTATTTATTCTTCCACCCACCACTCTTCTACTAGCCTCTCTCCATTCACCATCCATCACCCATCTATTACAAAAACAACTGACATTTGCATAATACTTTATAGTTTCCAAAGAATGTCACACAATTATTTGATATGATCTTCATAATAAACTTGCTAAATATTATTGTGCCAACTTTATGGATGAGGAAACTGAGGCTCAGAGAGATTAAATTACTTGCCCAGAGTCACATGGTTAGGGAGGGCTAAACCAAAATATCTCCTGATTCCAAGTTCAGTGCTATTTCTACTATGCCATCCTCTCCCCTTCATTGTCCTTCCACTTATTCATTATTCAATCAACCACCATCAATCTATTGCTTTTCCTTCCTTCCTTCCTTTCTTTTTCCTTCCTTCCCTCCCTCCCTTCTTCCTTCCTTCCTTTTTCCTTCCTTCCTTCCTTCCTTTCTTCCTTCCTTTTTTCCTTTCTTTTTCCTTTCTTCCCTCCCTCCCTTCTTCCCCCCTCCCTCCTTTCCTCTCTCCCTCCCTCCCATCCTTCCTTCCTTCCTTCCTTCTTTCCTTCCTTCTTTCCTTCTTTCTTTCTTTCTTTCTTTCTCCATCTACTCCATCTACTTTGCCACCTAGTTGTCCCCATCATCTATCCATTATGCATCTATATATTTACTTTTCCAGCTATCCGCCCACATTTCTGCTCATTATACTTCCACTAACAGAGTGCCTAGAACATGGTAAGTGTCTAAAAAAAATGCTTTAAGATCATTGTTGCTGCCAAGAAATCCTTTAAATTCAATAAATACTCAATTCAGTAAACATGAATATGTGCCAGCCACTGTGCTGGGTGGTGCAGTGGTCAGAGAGCTGGGCCTGAAGTCAGAAGACCTGAGTTCAAATAAGGTCTCAGACAATTGATAGTTATATGACCTCAAATCATGTAACCTCTGTTTGCCTCAGTTTCCTCATCTGCATAATGGGAATAATAATAGTACCTACTTTCCAGGGCAGTTGTAACGATCAAATGAGATATTTGTAACATGATTATCACAGTGCCTGGCACATAACAGCTATTATATCCATATCTATATCTATCTATCCATCCATTGTAATAGCAATCAGTTTAGCAGATACTTAGCACTTAGTACCTTGGGGCTAAGTATGGAAGGTACAAACTCTGTCCCCCTGTTGAGAAAGCATGAATTCCCCTGTTGATGTGGAAGAAGGGGACTGGCTGAGACAGGAGGCCAGTGTGTGTATATAAGCAAGAATTCCAGAGACAGAGAGACAGAATTGGAATGTTGCTCCTGGTGAAGGAAGAATTGTGGAGACTGAAGCCAGCTGAGAGAGAGAGAAAGAGAGGGAGAAAGAGAGAATTTCTCTCCCAGCATCTGAAAACTGAGAACTGAGTTGGAGTTAGAGAGAGAGAGAGAGAGAGAGAGAGAGAGAGAGAGTTTCTCTCCCAGCATCTGGAAGCTGACTGAGAACTGAGATGGAGTTTTCCTGAGACCAGAATCTGGTGAAGGCCACCTGGAAGGCTGAGAGGGCTTGCCTGGAAGGCCAATATTCCTTCTGGGTCCTAGGGCCAGCTGAATT
>CM053584.1:26400240-26457323 GCA_028627135.1 Pseudochirops cupreus | reverse complement strand
CACATCTATCTATCTATCTATCTATCTATCTATCTATCTATCTGTCTGTCTATCTATCTATCATCTATCTATCCATCTGTCATCTATCTATCCATTTATCTATCTATCTACCTAAAATATTATATTATATAAAAATAGCTAGTTCTTATTCCTAGGTGTTGGGAATACCAAGGTAAGGATGAAAAACAAATCTTTTCTTCAGAGAACTAACGTTCTATGGAATAATAAAAAAAATAGCAAAGAAATATGGAATACTTTGAGGGTGGAGAGAGCATAGCTACCAACAAGAGGTACCTGGTAAGGCTTCCTAGGGTATATGGCCTAGGAGTGGAGCCTTGTGGCCGCTAGGTGGCGCCATAGTGCACAGAGTGCCCAGGTCTGAAGTCTGGAACTCGGCAAGACTCATCTTCCTGAGTTCAAATCTGGTCTCAGACATTTACTAGCTGTGTGACCCTGGGCAAGTCACTTCACCCTGTCTGCCTCAGTTTCTTCATCTGTAACATGAGTTAGAAAAGGAAATGGCAAACCACTGCAGTATCTTTGCCTAAGAAAGTCCTAAATGGGTCATGAAGAGTTGGACAGGACTGAAAAACAACTCACCAGCACCGCTTCTTTTGAACACAGCTCACATATGGAACAGCAGAAGCAGAAGCAAAAAAATTAGATTAAATGTTAATTGTTGACAACAAATGGGCCGCTTTAAATGGAAATGAAAGTGTATGGGGGGAGTCACGTGAAATGAGGTGGAAAAGGAGTCAAATTAGTGTGGATTTTTTTTTTAAAGCAATCAGGGTTAAGTGCCCAGGGTCACACAACTAGGAGGTCAGATTTGAATTCAAGTCCTCCTGACTCTCAGGTGGGTGTGTACTCTGCTGTGCCACCTAGCTGCCCCTAGTGTGGATTTTAAATATCACACTGAGGAGTTTGTATTTTGGGTTCTCTCTCTCTCTCTTTTCTCTGACTCTGCCACTGCTGTAGGGTAGGCCCTCATTACCTGAAGCGTGGACTATTGCAAGAGCTGCTGGTAGAGGGGGCTGCCTGCTTCAGGTCTCTTCCCCCTCCATTTCAGCCTCCCTCAGGGGTCACGGTGATTTTCCTAAAGCACAGGACTGATTGTGCTACTCTCCCACTTCCACCCAAGCTCAATAAACTCTGGTGGCTCCCCGTCCCCTCAAAAATCAAATATAAAACCTTGTTTGGCTTTCTGAGACCTTCATGGCCTGGCTCCCTCCTCCCTTTCCAGTCTTTTTACACTTTATTCCACCTCCATCCCCATTCAGTCTGCAACCCTGTGATCCTGGCCTCCTGGCTGGCCCTTGAACAAGATATGAAGCTTTTTTGACTCTGAGCATTTTTATCTTGCTGAACCTTATGCCTAGAATTCTCTCCCTCCTCATCTCTGATTCTGGCTTTCTTCAAGTCCCAGCTAAATCCCCATTTCTTGTAAGGAAGTCTTTCCTACCCTCTCCCCCTTAATGCTAGCACCTCCCCTCTGTTATCTCAATTTCTCCTGAGTCTGTCTCATCGGTACATTGCTGTTTGCATGCTGTCTCCCCCACTGGAGAGTAGGGGCTATTTTTATTTTTTTTTTGTTCCCCCGCCCCCTTTTTTGTATAGACAGGGTTTAGTGCTACACCTGGACTGTAATGCACTTAATAAATACTTGCTGCCTGACTGCCTGACTGAGGGAACAGGGAGCCCCTGAAGCTCCTTGAGCAGGGGAGTTACCTGGTCAGACTTGTACTTGGGAAAGATTGCTTTGTGGAGGATGGATTAGAGTAGAGAGACTAGAAACAAAGACATCAATTAAACAGTCCAAGGGAGAGGAGGAAGACCTAAACTTGGGGCCATGTAAGCAGAAAAGAGGGGAACAAATATGAAAGCTGTGTAATCCGGAACCAGACTGGGTATGGAGTGTGGCACAAAAAAGAAGAAATCAATCCCTGCCTACAAGGAGTTTCCTTTCTAATTGGGTGTCTGTGTGTGTGAGACAATATGGCTGTGTAGATGTATCTAATTAGAGTTCTGCAACCCAATTAGATACATCCCACTTAGAAACAAAGTAGCCTTGGCAGGGGAGCCCTGAGAAGCACTTGGCCCAGGTTACATACCATATGCTTTAAAAATGTTTGTGGAATTGAGTCGAATTTGACCTACATACACAAACTGGGCTTTTCTGGGTGGTTTTTTTTTGGGAGGGGGGGTCTGGGAGTTGATGGGAATGTATATCCACTTGAGTCTCCAGTTTACAGATATTTCTTCAATTATGCCTTGCCTTAGAGCGATAGCATCGAAGAATCCTGGAATGTCAGAACTGAAAGGGATCTTAGATGACAGTCAGTCCAACTGCCTCATTTTACCCAGGAGGATGCTGGGTCCTAGAGAGGAGAACATGCCTGCTAAGGCCACGATGTGGAGACTAGAAGCCCTCCTCCTTCCCTCCAGCCCTCTTCTCCTGTCACATGCCTTGTGGTGACAGCCCATCCCCATCGAAGCTTAGGAGGTCAATGTCCTCCAGGGGGCAGTGTTCTCTAGTAACACAGAGATTCAGCAAAGGCCCACGGGAGCCCTGGACCCTCCAGCCCTTCCATAAATCAAAGGCCCTAGAGTGGATAAGAGAGGCCCAGAGAAGTCTGTCCCTGGCATGGCCTCTTCCCCGAAAGCAAAAAGGCCAGGCAAAGCGGGAGGTCACCAGGTTCTGGACAGAGGCTAAGGTGGGAGAGGGCTGCCCATTGCTCTCCAGTCACTGCCATCTTACTGGGAAGGGGCATTGAAGGACAGGTAGTGGTCACCATCATGGGGTTGGTGGAGTAATTCCCCTACCCCTTTCAAGCTGCCTTCTATTCTCCCAGTACACATGAAAATATGTACATAAGAACACAGAGGCACCTATAAATGTATATGTATACACTCTTTTGTCATTGTTCGGTCATAATCATACTCTCTGTGACCTCATTTGGGGTTTTCTTGGCAAAAGTACCCCAGTGGATTGCCATTTCCTCCTCCAGCTCATTTTACAGATGAGGAAACTGAGGCAAACAGGGTCTTTCCCAGGGTCATATCTGAGGCCAGATTTGAATTCAGGAAGATGTCTTCTTGATTTCAGACCTGGCACTTTTGCCACCTAGCTGCCCCATATACACTAAAATCATATACACACATACCATATACAGAATATATGTATATATTACAGATACATTTTAGGTGCTTTTGTGTCTATTCATGTGTGTGTGTGTATATATATATATAAACATATAATATGTACACACTCATGAGACACATGCAAACACATCTAGGCATGCATGAATACACACAGAGATGCATACACATATGACATACCCAGAGATTAACACAGAAATGCAGGTGCTGCCACCATGAGTCTTCTCTCTCTCTCTCTCTCTCTCTCTCTCTCTCTCTCTCTCTCTCTCTCTCTGTTCTCTCTTTCTCTCTCCCTCTTCCTCTCCCTCTCCCTCCCTTTCTCTCCCCCCCCCCTTAACCGGAGGCCTTGTGGTTGTTGGCAGGGGCTCCACCCACATGATGAACATTACGTGTTATGTATGATGGATTTACAGAATTGTATTCAGTATTTTGGCTCCATGGGAGGCTGAGGAGGAAGAGGGAGAGATGTCAGAGAGGAGGCTGGTTGGGAAGACCTGAGAGCAAGCTAAGGAAGCAAAGGATTTCTCAGAATTTGCCTTCCCTCTGAGCCTTTACCTCATGCCCAGGCCATGAATGCAGGAGTTGTTGAGATGTGAGTTCATACATAAACGAATGTGCTACTTCTCACATGTACCCTCCAATACCCACAGGAGCACACACACATTCCCTGGATCTGGATGCACACAAATAACAGTATTTATAAAGTACCCACTATGTGTACAAAGACCAAGGCAGGGTTCTGAGAAAGAAGGGGAGCTCCTTGCCTTGTCTTGTCCAGACTGCACACCCTTTACACTAGCACTCGAAACAGCTTCACTCAAGAAGCCTGTATGAAAGCCCTGCTAGCTCTTTTTGTTGTGTCTAAGAATTGGAAATCAAAGGGATTCCCATCAATTGGGGAATGACTAAACAAGCGGTGGCATATAATTGTAATGGAATATTATTGTGCTGCAAGAAATGACAAGCAGGATGATTTCAGCAAAAACCTGGAAAGATTTATATGAACTGATGCATGATGAAGTGAACAGGACCAGGAGAATGTTGTACACAGTAACACAATATTGTTCGTTGAAGAATTGTGAATGACTTTGAATACAGACTGAAACAGGCTATTTTTCACGTTTTCATTTTTTCTTTTATTGGAATATTCTTGTACAAAGTGACGAATGTAGAATTTTTTTTTCACGTAAAACCTTTGTCTGATTGCTTACCGTCTCAGGAGGAGGGGAGGGGAGGGAGAGAGAGAATTTGGAACTCAAAACTTAAAATAAAAATGTTCAACAAAACAAAACAAAACAAAACCCTGCTGCGATCCAGGCTCTCGGTTGGATGTAACCAATAGAGCTGAAAGTGGAACCGGCCCAGCCCTCGAGGGCTTTCTTTCCTTTTCTCACAATCTCATCTCCACGGCCTCGCAGGCATGGAAGCCTGCTAGTGGGCATACCCTGCTAGATAGGCAGCCAAATGCGGTCACGCCGGTCACTCATCTAGCAGGTTCTGGCACAAAGTTTAGGGGAACTGCTTTAAGGCTGGGTCCTGTGGTCTTTTTTGGAACCCCGTCTGGGCTGCCTGGCTTTCGAGATTTTTCTTCTCCTGTGACCCCCTCAGTTACATTTCAGGCGGACCTTTTGCGTTTGAGGGTTCTAAGTGATCAAGTTTATTTCCTGCAAGAAACGGGACATTAAAAGAGGAAGCTTGTTAGGGATAGAGAAGGTCGTGAAGGAGGGAAGGGTCGGTGCTCTAGGTGTTGAGGTGGCCTGGGCCTGGTCTGGGGAGGAGAACGGAGAGGGTGTGCTGGGAACCTTCTCTTCCCTTGCGTCCAGGCGCGCAACGTATCGATTTTCAGGGAACTAGGCCCCACTAACCCCAGGTGGTTTTTTTTTGGGAGGGAGGGGTGAGAACGGAGGGCTCTAAAAATACTTCCATTTGGGGGGAATGAGAGAGAAAACCGCCCCGTCCCAGAAGACTAGGTTTTATTATGTGTGTGTGGTTGGGTGGAGAAGGAAGTCTTCCTCCCTCTTCAGCTCCCCACCCTGCCCTGTCTATAGGGCGGAGAGCCCGAATTCTGGACCCTGGACCAACTCTGACTGAACAGTTCTCAGAGCTCCCGCTGGCCTTAGCTGGCTCTCCTCAGGGTCTCTGCTTCCAGAGCTCCACCTCCGACCCCATGTCCTAGTATACCTTTTCAGATATCCCGTCTCATTCTTCCAAGCGGCCAGTGCCGAGGGGGTTTGCCGATCGAGGTATGTGTATGGAGTGTGTTTGTGTATCTGTATGAATATATGTGTGTGCGCACGTATTATCTGAATGCATGTTTGAATGTTTGGGAGAGTGTGTGTTTATGTGTGTGAATGTGTGTGAGTATGTGTGTGAGTATGTGTGTGAATGTGTGTGTGTGGTCCGCTGGGCGCCCGCAGCTGCTCCGCCCCGGATTCTTTCAGACACTTTCGTTTTATGGGCCGCACGGCTGTTATTTCAGAGAATCAAAGCGGGGGAGGAGGAGGGGACCAGGGAGGGAAAGGGGGGGCAGGGAGGGAGGGGGGCACAAGGGAAGGAGGAGGGAGCGGGAGACACCTCCTCTCCCATCTTTCCTTTCCTCTTCTTCCCTCCCCTTTCTCAGTCGGCGCTAGAGCTCGCCAGCTTTCGCTCCCGGAGACCCCCTACTGGCTGACTATAAGCTGGGACAGAGCGGGATTGGGGCTCCGGCCCCCCAGTCCCGGCCCAAGAGTCTTTGTGTCGCCTCAGTGATCGTCGTGGAATCCGCTGAAGGGCTAAGAAGATACACGATCTTCTACTCTCTCCCAGCCCACTACGAAACCTCCTCATTCCACCACTTTGTCTTTTCTGGGGGACACGGAGAAAGGTCCGAAAATCATTTCCTTTCTGTTGTAGACGCAGCAGAGGCCAAGTGTTTCGTTGTTTTTACTCAAGGAGTTGGGAGGCAGCTGAAGAATTATTTATCTCTTCGCACTCAATCATTGCTCTCTCTCTCACTGTGATTTTCCTCTTTGTCCCCTCCAACACTTTGACCTCAATTATCTGGATACGTTTTAGAGATTTTAGATTTTCGTAAAGGTTGACACAATTTTCTATTCCACATATGGAGACTCGAACACGGGGAAGGGAGGGAGGCTGCTGCTGCGGAACTGAGAATAGAAGCCAGGAGACAGGACGACTAGGTTGGGAAGAAAGGGAATTTATTAATGTGTGAGTGGAGTGACCAGCACAACCCCTGATCATTCGGTTGGAGTTCGCACCAAATTCGTGAGGGTTCTCCTGGTCAGCCCTGCCACACACACACACACATGCACACTCAGAGTCAAATATAATACGTCCGAGCAGTGAGGATAGAGAATTGCACCAATTTTCCTGAAGGGAAGGGAAGAGTCAAACAGACCTGGGCATAGATCCCGAGAGAGCCAAAGACTGAAGGAGAAAGAGATAGAGAACCAGTTTGAGAGCCAGAGACAGAAACAGAGAGAGCCAGAGACAGAAATAGAGAGAACCAGAGACAGGCAGACAGACATGCATATACAGAGAAGCGAAGACATCCAGCCCGACGGTCCCTAAGGAACCCGAGGCCTAGGCCAAGAGGGCAGGAAAATTGCCCGGGGGTGCAAGCAGAGACGGTGTGTAGTTAGATGGGTGCTAGCCTCCGCCACCGTCCCAAGTAGCCCCTTTCCCGACAATCGCAAGGCATTCATCAAAGTAGGGGATTCTATCTTTCCCGGCAGGCAGCTAGCTGGTCAGGGCTCAGACTCACTTCCCTGCTATTATCACCGCGACACAGCCCCTCCTCCGCCTGCCTGAGGGCCGGGCGTGTATGGTGGTTCATGGGCCCGCCGAGCAGAGCTGGGATCTCGAACAGGCTCCTCAAGAAGGCTGCGGGCTCCCTTCCTGGGCCCTGCTATGGCAGACCTCCCTCTTGCCCGCAGCTGCCGTGCTCGGGGGCTAACATTAGTGCTGGGGCTTTGCACAACACATGCAGACACCTGTTCTCCCGCCCAGTCTGGCCTACTCTGGGCAGCATCTACAACTCTGTTTCTCACATCGTGAACGCAGGAGGCGGGAGAAAGTGGGATGGGAGGCCCAGGCTGAGGGACCTATTTCCTCTCAGGCTGGCCCGGGGAATCTCGGTGTCTCCGAGGGGGAATCTCCGCAGGCCGCTAAGTATCCTAGTTGACGTGTGTCTGTCCACCTGGCCCAGTTGTGAGAAGAATTGAGTGCGAACACGGTGAGGTTTGGGCGCGTCTGCCAGAGGGGTCTCTGTATGAGTTCTTCGTGAATTGCCTGCGTCTGAGCCGGCGACCCATGGACTTGTGCGTGTGTCCGTGCACCCTTGGATGAGGGTGAGCTAGTGCGCGTGACAGCATTGTTGTCTATATCGGGGCCCCAGCACAAGTGAGCTTGTGAGTGTACGAATGTGTATACGTGCGAATGAATGGTGCCGTCAATGACTGTGTAAATATGTGTGTACGACGGAGACAGAGACAGGGGGAGGGGGCAAGTACCGCTCGGGCCTGGGACTAACTCCAGAGGGGATAATTAACAGCTGAGTCTTCTGTATGGAGGTGTGGGAGGGAAGTGCCTTGCTTAGTCTCCTTTCCCAGACTAAAGAGAGGATCTGATCCACCGAGGGCCGCAGCTCGAGAGCCAGGAGCCAAGTGGGAGCGGTGGGGATAGAGGCACCCCGGAGGGGCAGGGCACAGAGGAGGGAGAGCACTCTACCTGGCTATTAAGAACAGATGGGGTCCTGAGCTGGTAGGACCAAGGAGCTGACTTTACTTAGGAGTCTACAGGGAAGGGGAGATGGAACCCTGGGGACCCTTAGGAACCGGGGTCTACGGACCAGAGCACTTTGGCCCATTGCGTTCGTCACTCCCTCTCCCTCTTCCTCCATCTTCCGCGGTCGGTTTGAGAGGTCTGTGTCTCTACGAATCCCCAGATAATACGAGATCCGAGGAAAGGGGGCTCGAAGCTTTGTCTACTATTTAAACGGCTGTAGGACCTGGAGTAAATGCCTTCCTCTGCCGGTCTCATTTTTCTTTTGGGCGAGGACGAGGACGTTGGACCAGATGGCCCCTAAAGTCTCTTCCTGCTCCTAGTAAGGCGCCACAAGGACTCTCAGAAGGAAAGAGCAGCAGAGGGGTGGCGCCTCTCAGAGCCCAGGGAAAAAGGAGAAGAGAGAGAGAGCCTGGATTCGTGTGTAGCTGTGCGTGACTTTTGCCAAGGTGAGTTTGGCAGCCTCTACCTGTCCCTCAGCAAAAATACTCCATCTCACTCCTGGAGGGGGGTCGAGATGGGACGAAGGTCAAGAAATATTGATATTGTCTTCTCCCAGAAAATAATCGAGAGGCGGGGAGACAGACTGTAGCCACTCCCCTTACTCTCCCAAAAAGTCTTTGCCAGAATACAAATCCCGAGGGGGAAGGGGGGAGAAGAGAGAGAAGGGAGGAGAAAGCCCCGTCCCTCCCTTCAACCTTAGCCTACATCCCATAAATATTCTTGTCAGGGACGTTGGAGTCCCAACTCCCTCATTTTATAGAGAACGATACTGAGGCCCAGAGAAGGGAAGGGGCTTACGCAGGGTCACTGAGTGACCGTGGCAGAACCCGGTTTAGAACACTGTTCTTCTGATTTCTAGGCCATGGCTCTTTCCACTTCCCTGGTCGAGTGAGACAGCCTTAACAGGGAACAGGGGTTGGCTGGGGCTAACTGGAATCTGCGTTGCCTGGAGGAACCCGGGTCAAACGGTGTCACCTTTCAGAACCCCTGGGGCATGGCGGTAGTGTCAGTCAAATGGGGAGGTAGCACCCAGCTCAGTGCCTGGCCTCGACCTCAGGTGGAAGGGTAACTAACGGGAGACCAAGAAAGCCAGACAGAGCTCGGTTGAGAGTCTTCCGTGTGACCGGACCAGATCAGATTAAGGTCGTTCGTTTTGTTCTGGGTTATAGTCCGCAAGGGAAGGACTGCTAGTAGAAGACTCTACGCTTTCCTTCACGTTTGGTGGGTTCGCCCCTGGGCCAGCTGGATCTCCTAGAGGAGCAAACTCCAGGGGCTTCCGACCCTTTTCAGTCTCCAGGGTCAGGCCCGCTCCTGGGTTGGTTGGATTGGTCAAGGGAACTCTTAGAGACAAAGAACGCTAATGGTTCCTTGGCGGGGAACGGAGGTCCCAGGATACCGAGAATCCGAGAGGGTCTCTGGTGGGAGGAGCAGGAGGAAAAAAGAGAGAGATAGGGAATCGGAGGAGGAGCCAGGCAGAGAAAAAAGTCAGACCCAGAGGGAGAGGCAAAAAGGGGGGGACGAGAGACAAGAAGAAAGATAGAGACAATGAGACACGGTCAGAACTACAGGGTCCGAGAGAGCCAGACAACTAAACACACAGACCAACCCCCACACACATACAGAGGAAGGAGGCTCACATCACCTCCCTCACCTTGGCTGGGCACGATCCCTGCGGCCCAGGACCTCCCCACTCAGGCCAGGAAGGTGAGGGAATAGCCTAAGACCCCTTAGCGTTCAGGGCTGGTTGCTGAGGGCTCCGGGAGGGGAAAGGGTGGGAGAAAAAAGGGGGATGATTGGGGGACAGGCAGTGACTTAGTCCAAGGACCCGCGCAAAGTTAGCCCCAGGAGTCAGCTGCGAGGACAGCGCAGCTGGTCCTTCTCACTACCTCTGGACCCAGGCTGGCGGCTCCCGTTCTGGAGGCTCCGGCGGTTCGGGTGGCTTTGACTCTCGGGTGCAATGGCTCCTGAGTGCCGCGCCAAAACCTTCTCGAGGGAACTCCCCTGCAGAAAGGAGCTCTGGACGCTCGGGCTGGCAGACTTTCGTAGGGCTATTCAGCAGTCTCTCCGTCCGTGCTGCCCTTCGTCGGCCCTTGCCGGAGAAAGACTCCTGGAGAGGAGCGGAGACGAGTGATCGGTGGGGAGCAGAGAGAGGAATCCTTGCTGGACCCGGGGTGTGGTGGGGACCCAGCCAACAGTCAGCAACGCCACGTGACACTCCAACTCCCTCCCCCCCTCCCCCAAGTATAAAGGGCCTCAGAATTCTTCTTATCCACAGTGGCTACCAGTTACCGCCGGGACTCGTCCGCCCTCCTCCTCTTCCTCCCTTCATCCGTTCTTCCTTCCCTCCCCGCCCCTCACTTTCCCCACCCCCTCCACCCTCCCCATGGAGCCCTCAGCTCTTCCGCCTTAGGAAGCGGGAAGGGGGGAGAAGACCCTTCCAGCCCCCCTTCCAAAAGCAAAGAAGACCAGCCCCCCTCCCCACAGGGGGAGGAGGTGGAAGAAAGTGACTAATCCCCTCACACCCCCTACACTTCCCACACACTTCTTCCCACTAGCTCTGGGTCTCCCTAACTTTTTGGAGAGAAGCTGGGCGCACGCGGTTGGGGAGAAGTGCAGCTCTTGGCCGCCAGGGGACGCCTCATAGCTGGGGGACACCCCCACTCTCTGTGCTCACCCCCGACTGGTCGACCTCCCCCCCACCCCTCCCCTCCCTTCCCCTCCCCGCGCGCAAAACACACACGCACCAAGACCCAGCGAGCCGGAGCAGGAACAGAGACAGCGGCGGCGGAGGAACGCTTGGAGCGCGGGTCCCAGAGCCGCCCGCCCAGGACTAGGCGGCGGCGGCGGCCACCACCATGACCCTAGGCGGCTGCTGCTGCGAGATCATGTCCTCCGAGAGCTCTCCGGCAGTGCTGTCTGAGGCCGAGGGGGACATCGACGTGGTGGGCGGCGGAGGCGGAGGAGGAGGCGACCCACTGCTCAGCGCCGCCGCCACCCCCCGGGACGCGTGCAAGTATGGGCCGGAGGAGGAGGAAGGAGATGAGGAGGAAGAAGAGGAGGAAGGTGAGTCCTCGGACGGTGAGCCTCGGCTCCTCCCGCCGCCCACCCCTCGGGGGGCCGGGCCCAAGGGGGGAGCAGAGCCCAGCCCCGGGGGGGAGCCCCCTGTGGTCCCCAGGGGCGCAGCGGCCGGCGGGGACAAGGCACCGTCGGGGGCTGGCAAGAACCCTCTGGTGAAGCCGCCCTACTCGTACATCGCGCTCATCACTATGGCCATACTTCAGAGCCCCAAGAAGCGGCTGACGCTGAGCGAGATCTGCGAGTTCATCAGTGGCCGCTTTCCTTACTATCGGGAGAAGTTCCCCGCCTGGCAGAACAGCATCCGCCACAACCTCTCGCTCAATGACTGCTTCGTCAAGATCCCCCGAGAGCCGGGCAACCCAGGCAAGGGCAACTACTGGACGCTGGACCCCGAGTCCGCAGACATGTTCGATAACGGCAGCTTTCTCCGGCGGAGAAAGCGCTTCAAGCGGCAGCCGCTGCCGCCCACGCACACCCACGCGCACCATCCGCACGCCCACCCGCATCCGGAGCTGCTGCTGCGTGGAGGGGACCCTGGCGCCTTCCTCCCAGGCTTCGCTGCCTACGGCGCCTACGGCTACAGCTACGGGCTGCCACTGCCCGGGTATCACGCGCACCACGCTGGCCCTCCGCAGCCTCCGCACCCACACCCAACTCCGCACCCTGGCCACCCTGCCGCCTTCTCCTTCGCCGCCGCAGCTGCCGCCCCGTGCCCGCTGGCCGCACCCCCGCCTGCACCTCCCCCGCCGCCGCCGCCCCCCGTGCCATCTCAGGCGGCCCCGGCCACAGCCCCGGCCCCAGGACCCCCGACGGCTGCTGCCTCGCTCTTCGCTGCGACTCCGGCCGGCCTGCCATCATTTCTGGGTGCCGAACTGGGCTGCCGGAAGGCCTTCTATCCCGCGCAGCTGAGCCCCCCAGCTGCGGGCACAGCGGCCAGCCTGCCTGCGGCCGCGGCGGCCGCGGCTCTGCTACACAGCCTGAAGGCGGACAGTAGTGGAGGGGGCGGGGGTTCAGGGTCTGGGGCCGGGCCCGGGCCTGGGGGGCGGCCCTCATTCTCCATAGACCACATTATCGGGGGCTCGGCACCCCCAGCGGGCCCGGGCCCCGGATCGGGAGGCGGAGGCAGCACAGGGGGAACGATAGCCGGGAGAGGGTCGCCTTCGTCTCCCTACGCTACTGCTCCGAGCGGGGGCCAAGCCCAGGTGCTGGCAGTGCTGCCTGCGCCCGCGCTGACGCCGGTGCCGGCCCACATCCGCCTCTCGCACCCCGGGGACGCGCTGCTGCAGTCGGGCCCTAACTTCGCCAGCAAGATCCCTAGCCTGAGTGGCTGCCACTTCTGACCGACTCTCGAAGGATTCCGCGCCGGGAGAAACTCTGGGGACCGAAGTTTCTAAAGACACTAGCGGCTCTTCGAGTTCTCCTCTCCCGTGTCCCGTTTCCTTACTTATCCGGCCTCTCTCCACGGGGGCCAAAAGGAGGAAGACTTGCTGTGGGGAGCGGAACAGCCTGCTGTCGATGCTCGCGTCACCCTCCTCGACCTGTGCCTCCCCGCTTGTTGGCTGCCTATTTAGGATCGTCCGCGTGGGTCTGTGGCACGAGGACAAGGACGGAGGACGGTGTCGGCCTGAGACGCGAGCCCTACCATTTATGTCTCCTTGGAACGAAGCGGGCTCTGGAGGCTTGGTCCGGGGCCGCGAGCTGCAGCCAGGCCACCCTTTCTGCGACCACCGAGCTGGGGAGCAAAGGCAAAGATCCGGATTTTTCGTGCCAGCCGGAAAACCTTGTGGGGGTAGGGGTGGTGGGAGCGGGGAGGGAGAACGGGAAGAGGGTATTTTGGCTAATGAGCTTGTCCCCTTGGATCTGGCTTGCCCGCTTCCGATGGATGGGACCCCCGGATAATTGCCTGCTCTCTGCTTCCCAGTGGCCGGTGCGGACGCGGCCTCCACCAGGCGGTGAGAATTCCACCCCCACTTCCCACTCCCTCTTCCCCAGCTCTGAGGTCGGAGTTGTCCCCGGGTTGCCCTTTAAAGAAACGTAAGTCTGTGTCTTGTGTGCTTACCTCCTCCTCCCCGCCGCCCCCTACCACCCAGCCCAGGGAAGCGAGGTTCCACTTCTGTGGTGACTGCGGAGAATCTGTCGCTATCAAGTTCCATAGGACTCCCCACCCCACCCCCCCAGCCCCCGCCCTCCTGCAACGTGAAGCAGTTTCTACGAGAACCAAGCTAAGGGCAAAGGTGGCCGTCACCCGGATAATTCAGGCATAAAATTTTAAAATAGACCCCTCCCCTTACTGAGGAAAGAGATTTAGGCTTTTCGGCTTTCTCTCCTCCCCCCAGTTCTGTGCTTCCCAGGCTGGGGGTGGGGGTGGGGTGCATCTCAACCTTAAATACTCACAGTCAACCTCTTTTCCTCTTCCTCTCCTCTTCTCCGCAAACTCCTTTTTCTAGTCACCCAACTCCGCCCTATTTATTTTCTCCAGAGGCAAAAGAATTTCGAGAAGTGAAGGGCACAGAGATCCCCCTTCTCCTCTGTTTGTGGGAGGCGGGGAGAGAGGCCTAGAGCCTTTGTTGGCCCCCAACTTCCGCCCAGGACCTCCTGATGGAATCCCTCCCCGGACCCTGGAAGGTATTTGTAAATAATTCAGAGCTGGTCTGACCTCCTCCCTATGGGATCTCTCCAGGGGCTCAGGCCTTGTTGCTCTTCTGCTTGGGTTACGGTCCACGAGAGGGGAGCCTGGGCAGAGGATAGACTGGGCGGATCTGTGACCCCCTTGGATGGTTTTAATGTGGAAGCAAGGGAACTTCAACTTGCCCCATCCTTCAACGCGGCACTATTTCCCTCCACTACTTCTCTGTCCCACCTCGCCCTTCAACTTCTGCTCCTGCCCGTGCCCCGATTGGTGTCAAAGAATAAATGTTTGTGGATTTCACTGAAGCTGCGGCATCTGTCTCCCTCTGTCCCTGGGTCCTGGGAAGCTCAGTCTTGGGCTGCGTCTGAGCTAGAGTAGAAGGAGGGAAGCCGGTCTGGCCCAGAAAACGGGGTTAAGGCAGCTGGGAGTTGCCGGTGTAAGGTGGAGTGGGGAGAAAGGCTTTTTTTTTTAACCGTAGGAATCACTCAGCCCTCTGAATCAAACCCCAGATACGACCAATGCGACCCAGGAGCCCTGCTTGGGGCTGCCAGTCAGTCCCCCTGGCTGTCCAGGATTTGGGGAATGGCAGAGACCTTGGGCACTGGGAGTCAGTTTCCTCCCTTGGAAATGACTATATGATTTCTAAGGATCCTTCTGTCAATTCTAAATCCTGTGATATAGTGCAACTGGGTTGCAGTCCAATCTCTTCAACTATACTCATGTGACCTTGGGCAAGTCCTTTGTCTTCTGGGTCTCAGTTTCCTCCTTTGAAAAAAGAGGGAGTTGGACTTCATGTTGACTCAGGCCCTGCTTTCCCATCTGTAATATTCTGGGTTCAGTGTTTTAAGATCCTTTCCAGATCTCACTTTTATGTTCTGTGCTCTAAAATCCCTCTCAGCTCTGACCTATATGAGTTCATGCAACTCTGTGGGCCTCAGTTTCCTCATCTGTAAAGCAGAAGTATTAGATTAGTTGACCGCTGAGCTCTCTTCTGGCTCTGACAAATGTTCTCTATGCAGTGAGTTGACCCTTTCAGTCTTCGAGCTTTCATTTTCGATTTCACAGGCAGACCTTCCATTTGTTCACTTAGGGAGCCAGGGTTGAAATTGGTTCCCTGGAGGTAGACACCTTTAACAAGGGCAAGCTGCTCATTTCTCTCTAGGCTAGAAAGGCCCCTAGAGCCGTCATTAGTTTGAAAGAAATCACTTCACATGTGTGACCATGCAAACCCTGACTTGGAGATTAGCTCTCTCTCTCTGTGTCAACCCCAAGTCCTGGTGTCTTGTGGGGGACTGAAGTGGGTAGAGAAGAGCTGGCTTGGTTTGAGGTCCAGGGAAGGGAAGGTAGCTTCTGATTGCCACCTGTATCTTCTAGGTGGCCAAGTAGAATCGAGTGATGCTCATTTAATTTGAGAGTGAGAAGGGTATCCAGAGATGGTGTGCAGAGAGCCCCATGGGCTGCTGTGCTGGGAGTTTAGACAGGAATAATTTGGAGATGGCCCTCCCTAGTCCATCTTTGGAGTCCCTGATGACACATAGACTTCCTTTAGAAGCGGGATCCCAGCTGCCTGAGCAGTGGCTGTGAATATCTTGACTGGGAAGTCTGACCAGGTTAAGCTGCCTGGTTGTTGGAGGCTTGGGACCCAGACCAAACTCCTGGTCCAGCCAGGCCAGGCCCCACACTTCTGTCTTCTCTACACATAGCCACTGCCTGGACAGAGCTAGGTTTGGGCCCTGAGGCCAAGCTGACCAACAGAAGGACGTGGCCAGGACTGATAGACTGGGGCTCTACAACTCTTTCTGGGGAAGGAGATGCAGGCGCATCAGGCAGCTTGATTGAGTTTCTTGGGGAACAGAGAGAGTGAACAGTACTTTTTCCTAAGGGGGGTGGTGGTGGTCTGTGATAGCTCTGTGGCTTTCTTCACTCGATTAAGCTCCCCCAATCTGGCTCTGGTCTTCTTCGTTCCCTTTGGTCTCTTTCTGCATTTCATTTTCTCTCATTCCCCGAATCTCTCAATGTTTCAGTCTCCCCCATCTGCCTGTTTTTGATTCTGTCTCTGTCTTTCTCTGCTCTTTCTCTCTGGAATTTGTGAATGGGAGTGGTGGTCCCCAGATCTTCCTGAAGGATTGAAAAGCCTTCCCGTTTCCTCCTCCTCCTCATGGCAGTGGGAGAGAAAGAGAAAGAGAGAGAGAGAGAGAGAGAGAGAGAGAGAGAGACAGAGACAGAGACAGAGAGACAGAGACAGAGAGAGACAGACAGAGACAGAGAGAGACAGAGAGACAGAAACAGAGAGAGACAGAGAGAGAGACAGAGACAGAGAGAGAGAGAGAGACAGAGAGAGACAGAGAGAGAGAGAGAGAGACAGAGAGAGACAGAGAGAGAGGGAGAGGCAGAGACACAAAGAGACAGAAGTACACATATAGAACCAGACTTTCCTCTTCCTCTTTCATTTTTCTACCTGAGCAGACTGGCTGGTAGGCACCCAGGTTAGAAATGATGGTGGGAGGAAGACTTGGAATATGAGGGAAAGCTGGGCTGTCACTTTCATTCCAAATAATTCACTTTGCACTTTTCTGAACCCAGGAAAGGGGATGATTATTAAGGAGAGAAGAGAAAGCATTGCTCTGGGCCCTTAGGGGACCAAGGGAGAAATTCAGGCTGGTCTGAGCTTCCTGTGAGTTTCAAAGCCTGTGGGCAAGTGAAATGGAGAAACATTGGAGAAACCTGTGCATTCAGTTAGCATTGTAGAGCTTTGTGTGAGAGTATGTGTATGGATGTGTAAGAAAGGATGACTGTATGCATGTATGTAACTGTAGGTGTGCATGGGACACTGTATGTGTGATTGTGAGGGCGACAGTGAATACATGTGTTTAAATGTATCTGTGCACCATGAAAGTGCACTTACGTCTGAGTACATGGGCCTCTATGTATATGTGTGTTGAGGGTGAAGAGAGAGAGAAAGAGCTGCAGTTCTTGGACAAGGTCAGTCCCCCATGTTCAGCTGCTGCCACTGAGAAAGGAAGAAGAACCAGTTTCCTATATATCCTGGAGTTTGTTTGGACCTTTCTGTGCTGAGCAAGTTGAGAGGAAGCTCAGGAAGGATCAGAGCCCCTCTAGGGACAAGACATAGGACTCCATCTCCACGCAGCTCTAGGCGTAGAAAGTTGGAGGGCCCAGAGGATGAAAAAAGTAGACAAGCAAACTGTCACTTTAGGGTAAGTCACCTTTCCATGGACCAGGAAGCTCAGGAGGAGGCCAGGGCCTAGGCATGCAGATAAGACTGGGGTAGAATGCTTTCATTCCTCACCCAACTGGGTTCTCTTAAAAGCTCTGCAGAAGAAAGTTTGGCTATCCCTCTTCGCCCCCCACCTTCCCAGGCAAGCAGGGTGTGTGCAAACAGGAAGATAAAGGGAGCTCCCCATCACTGTTCGTGGATCTCCCAGAAACCACCCTTTGCTAACTGGAAATAGGTGGAAAAAATATTCTACTTCGAAGTGGGATAATGGGAGGAAATGGGAGGTGGAGAGTAGGTGGCTATATTGGAGGTTGCTTCTCTGTACCAGGGCTTTTCACTTCTGGAGAGAGAGAGAGAGAGAGAGAGAGAGAGAGAGAGAGAGAGAGAGAGAGAGAGAGAGAGAGAGAGAAACAGACAGATGATAGAGAGAAAAGCAGAGACAGAAGGAAGAAAATCAGACAGAGACAGAAACAGAGATTGAGACAAGCCAAGGACAAACACCGGACCTTTCTTACCTTACTGTGGGTCAGTGCATTAGTTATGCCCAGGCTCTGTTGGGGACTGGGTACTGGGTAACTGGAGGAATCAGTGGTCTTCCCATTTCCTTCCTCTTTAGGAAGAACAAATAGAACTCAATGAAACCTTCCACCGAAAGGCCAGGAGCTGGGCTGCTACAGCCCCATCTTCTTTGTCAATCTATGGGAGTTAGCCTGGAGAGAGGAACGAGGGGAACCATCTGGTCCTCTGCAATGCTGGGGATGTAGGATCTTTTCCTGGGACTGGGTCCAGCTAAATATGGGGGTTCATAGAGGCTATAGAGATGTGGCCCAACTACCTACCCCAGAATAACTCAGGCTGTAAATTCCTGGAGGTCGTTCCTGGGCCTGCAGGAGCCCCAGGTTCATTAGTCAGTTCCCAGGAGTCTAGAAGATAGTAGGAAGATGGAGGAAGGGAGAGGAGCTGATGGTGAGAGCTTCATCCTGGCTTCAAAATGAATGCCAGTGATGGGATAGGGATGAGTTCAGAAAATCCTTGGCTTCTGCAGCAGCAAATCAAGGGGCTTGGCCTAGGACAGTTTCCAAGGTCCTTCCAGCTCCAGAATTCTGCATTCTAAAGCCCCTTTTTCATACTCTTAGTCTATACTCTAAGGTCCCTTTGCCCTGACATTCTAAATTCTAACAATATCTGTACTGTTCTCTAACATAACATTCTAAGATCCCTTCTGACTCTGACAGTCTGTATGCTAACATCCCTCCCACCTCTAATATTTGATATTTTAGCATTCTACAGTCTAAGGTCCCTTCAGACTAAAATCTAATGTGGAACAATAATTTTCCTATGCTCCCACATTATGTGTTCCAAGTTTTTTCCCAGCTCTGACTTTTTCTATTCTAAGGTCTTCCTAGCTTGGACATTCTATATCCTAAGTGGCCTCCCAGCTCTAATATTTTATAGCTTAGCACTCTAAGGTCCCTTTATGTCCCCATATTCTCAATTCTAATATTGATAGGTTCTAAGGAAATTTCCTTTTAACTCGCCTGGTCTATAGTACCACAAACTTGGTCCTTTGCTGTAATATTCTATGTTCTGCAGGGCCCTTCTAGCTCCAAAGTTAGGTTCTTCAACAGTTTATGCTTTTACTTCCATTCCAGCACTAATTGGTCTGTGTTCTAATCAGCTATGTTCCAAGGTCCTTTGCAACTCTAGGATTAGAGACCATAACCCTTTTTGTTCCAAGCTCCCTTCCAGTGTTCATAGCTGGACTATTTTCCATTTACAGATTCTTAAATTCTAAGAGCTCTTCCAGCTCTGATATGGCCTAAGGCACCTTTCAATTCTAACATTATGTTTTATTTAACACAATATGTACTCTATACATTCCACACTCCAAGGTTCCTTCCAGTTCTAACAGCCTATTTTGGAGGATTTTTTTCTTTTATGATTCTATGAAATATTCGACATTTCTAGAGGTGGATGATACCTATGTACTAAACCCAAGGTGGGAGGCCCCACAGGCCTCAAACTAGAGGGGACAGAAGCAGCCCTCCCAACCTGTCCTGGTATTTGTGTTGTGAGGGGAACATGTTGTAGCCTTTGGCGCCCTTTCCCTCTTATATCTCAGCCCCCAGGCTTGAAGACACTGGGAATGGGGTAGAGGGAGAGAGGATGAGGTTGGATGAAATCGTCTTCCTCATCTTTCTCTCTCCCTCTCGGTTTCTCTGCAGGCATGAGGGTCAAAAAACTGAGAAAACTTGGGAGGTGCAGATGAAATGGACAAAGAGAGGAAAACAGGCGACAGGGTGGAAAAATCCCAGAGGGAAGTCAGGCGACCTGACTTCTAATCTTGGTTCTTTCTCTAGATCATGGTGTATGGACTAGTCCATTCTTCTATCCGGACCTGAGTTTTCTCAACTGTAAAATTAGCGGGGTAGAGCTAGATAATTTGTAAAAAACTCTTCCAACTCTAATATTCTACGACACTGAGTCGAAAATTCATGGACTCAGAGCACACGCGCGCACACACACACACACAAGGGATTTCATTTGAAGAGAGGCTGTCTTTATTAGGCGGTGGGGTCCTAGGGATCTTCCCTAGGGATCTGGAGGCAGAGAGTGTAGTGAGGAGGGGGGCCGGCTGTCATAGAGACCAGATTGAGAGCCGGAAGGTGTAAGCATAGAATATAGAATAGAAACATTCCTCCTCCCCATCCCAAGGGACAGAGATGCGCCCCCACCGGGGAGTCCGGAAGCACCTTGGGAAAAATCAGCAGCTGCTCGCAGCCCCCACTCTCCCGCAGGCTTCGGTATTACTGTTATTATCGTCACCATCTCTTCTTATTGTTATTATTAATCACGTCAACAACAACAACACCATCAAAGGCAAACTCTAACCTCTCAAGATTAAAACAACCAAAAACATCCCCAGAAAAGCAGGCTTCTGTTTGAGACAGACAAGCAGAGCAGAGACTTTAAATGGGGAGAAAATTGACGAATTTCCGTGGTCAATTTCCCTCCATTTCGGTCAATTTCATCTCTTTCCCTCCGGCGCTTGGAGAAGCAAAAGCAAAGGTGTGGGGTGTGGGGAGGGAATGTCTCTCAGTCTCCGATTTCCGGGAGAATTCCGATTCGAATACGGGGTGCCGGTGGCTGGGGGAGAGTCTGGACCTGTCATCTCTCCCCTTCCCCCACGATATTGATTTCTCCCCCAGTCCCAGAGGGGTCCTTAGGATAGGTGCCTCGGAAGTGGGAGGGGAGAGAGAAGGGCCGGAGGTCTGTTCAAGGGGGACGCCCCGATGTTGTGCCACCCCCACCTCCCAGCTCCCTATCCCCTCAGCCCGTTTGTTTAGAGGCGGCTTCTCTCTGTTCTTCTCTCGCTGCCTCCACTCGGACCACCCAGGAGCCGCAAACGCGAGCTATGCGAGAGGTCCCTGCGCTCACTAGCTCACTCGCTCTTTCTTGCTCGCAACCGGGTTTGTCCCGGTGTCCAGGCCGGCGCGGGAGAGGGCTCCCGCTTCCTAAACACCCCTATCGCCAATCTCCCGCCCCCGTCCATCACCCTAGTCTCCTTCCTTTGTACCGGCTTTTCTTTCTCTTCCCTTTCCCCACCCCCGCTCTCCCAACTTCTCTCCTGGCCCCGGAGTCCGTTTATTTAAACCCCGCCTCGGAAGGAAGGCGGCGGGTTGGGTAGGGCTGGAAGGGCAGTGAACTAAAGGAGCCGCGTACCGGGACGGTCCGGAACGAACGTCCGAGCGAAGGAGAGAGAGAGAGAAAGAGAGAGGAAGGCAAATATAAGAAGGGATAGCTTGAGGTGCTCCTGCTCTAGATGGGTAAAGGCCAGGGTCTACGCAGGAAGCAGAGCTGCAGATAAATTGGAATCTTTCGATTTGACAACAAACAACTGCTGGGTCTCACTACATACAAAGCTCTGAACTCTGCCAGTCCCCAATACTCCAGGTGTAGCAGGGATGCGGTACTGGGTTGAGATCTAAATTATAGAAGGCTCACGGAAAGCTCTGGGACTTGAGGAAGAGGGGTCAGGTGGTCGCAGCGCGGCTCAAATACAACCGCAGCTACAGGCCGGCGGCGGCAACTCTGCTTGTAAGGGCCCGTTTGTACGATGAGCAAAGCCCGGGATGCGCATCACCTAGGCTCTGGACAGCATCCACTTTAGAATTATTCTCTTTTGAAGAGAGATCCTCCGGTTGCTTAGTTGTCCGACTCGGGTTATCCCCCTCATTTGCGGCTGCACAGACTGCGGTACGCCCTCCCTCTCCTCTGGCACCCGTGCGGATTGGGAAACTGGATTTTTATTTTAATTAGTGCATTTGGGGAAGGAGCCTTCCAGCGCTGGCAGGTCGACCAGGGTCTCCTGTTCCTCTCCTCTAGTCCCACTCCATGTCTCCTAAGTGCTCAGACATTTAAAGGATTCTCCCTGCCGAGGCAAGGAGAAAGAAGTCAAGGCGAGGGGGCGGTGGCTGGTTGGCCCTGGGTCTTGACTAAGAGGGCACGAAGTTTCCCTTGGTCCGGGACTGGGCGGCCCCCTATCCTCCCCAGCTCTCTGCTCCGCTGCTCTACCCGTGGGGATCCCTAGCTCTTCGCTCCAAGCGGACTCAGGTCGGAGCCTGAGCTCCTCCATTCCCCGACCTTCCTGCATCTCTCCATCAGTGCAGACGGCCCAGCGGTCAGAGGCTCAGCCGCCTGGTCCGGGAGAACAAAGCCGTTTTCCTTTCTGCGAGCCCAGTTTGGTGCATCAAGCTGCAGTCCGGAGCAATCGCCACTGGGCAGGGCTGTCCCGCCGCAGATTAGAGAAGGGGTTGATTCTGGGGATGCAGATGCAAGTGATGGGTAGAGAATGACAGACCCAGGGTCCAGTCCTGGCTCGGCTGCTGTCTCCAGACGTAACCTGAAGCAAGTCCTTTTCGCTCCCTGGGTCCCAGTTTCCTTATCTTAAAACGACGTTGAACACGTTTTCTGAAGTCTCTTCCAGCTTCCTATTCAATTTTCTAAGGTTTCTTTCAATACAATTCAATTATAAAACCATCTATTAAGCGTTTAAGTGTCAGGCATCGAGGTTGGCTCTGGGAATATAGAGACAAAAGAAACACGTTCTATTGGGAGGGGGCCAGTATACAATAGGAATACAATACTTTCTGGAGGTACAAAATAATCACTGGAGCAATCAGAACAGGCTTCATACAGGAGGAGGCCCCAGGACTGAGTCTTGAAGGATCTCAGGCTCTCAAGATTCTAGCTGGCAGGGACCTCAGAGGTCATCTAATCCAGACTTCTTATTTTACAAATCAGTAAATTAAGACTCAGAAAGGTTAGGTGACTTGTTACAATTCATTCACACTGGTGGCAAATAGCAGAACTGGAATATGATCCTTTGATTCCTGATCCTGGACTCTTTTTGAGGAAAAAGTGAGGAGTGAGTGAATTCCAGGCATCGGGTTCAACTTGTGCAAAGGAACCGAAGAAGAAGAGGAGAAAGATGGCTTCTGTCACCTTCGAACAGCTATGATAACCTTCCAACACTTCATATACCTTGATCTATATTCCAGCTTCTCCCCAGGACTGATATTCTCCACTCTAACCTCTACGCAGTGAAATTATTTCGTTTTTGTGGCCCTTCCGTAGTTAGCCCAGATGGTGGAAGGAAAAGGTGTCTCCATTCCTGGGTGGAGATTTCCCGGGAACTGGAGCCTCTGTAGCAGCCCCGATCTTTGGGAAGGAGTGTTTATATGGTATTACGGCCCGACTCCAACGAAACCTCCAGGTCTCCAGTTCCCCTGGGTGCGTGGAGGTGTGCCCAGGATCCTGCTTGGCTCCCAAGAGTGACCTGGTTCTGGGGCTGTCTCCTTCTTTCCTATCCTATCCAGCTATCTGGCATAACTTCTCCCTCACCGCTCACCCTCTGTCTCCACAATTAGCCCGTACACAGCTAGGAGGATGCGTGGGGGAAAGGCACATAGAATCCTTGCGGGGCACGCAGAACTGTACCAAATCCCACTTCTTCGAGCTCTAGGCTTCCTCCAGTGACCATAAGAAAAGAAAGGCGGGCCCTGCCTCTACCTGGGATTTGATGCCGAGAATCTTGGTAAACTTTAGGGGTGAAAGAATTTTTCAAGGTCATGGAAGCTAGTCCCTTCATTTTCCAAATAAAGAAACTGAGGCCCAGAGAGAGGACGTCACTGACGCCGTTGAAGGGGGCAAAGACCAGACAGGTCTGGGTCTCCGGGGGCTCGCTCTACTGTTATTTCCCGTAGGATTTAAAGTTTTTCTTTGGTGTCCCTGGGAGCAGAGACGTTGCTGGGGGCCCGAGGTCGGAGCGGGGGTCATTTGAGGAAAAGGAGGACCTTGGAGGAGGTGGAGAGGAGGTGAGGATGAGAAGTAGGCACTTTAACCTCCTTAAATCTAAATCCTCTTCCTGATGCTGCTGCTGCGAATCTGCAACGAGCAGGGATGGGTGGTTGGTCTATGGGGAACAGGTGCCTGCCTGGACCTTAGAGGGACTGTGATCCGGCCTCAGGCCCCGGGTCCCTCACTTCCTAAATAATTTTCCTATCGCCCTATTCGCATTTCACACTCCGCTAAACTCTTTCTGCTCTGTCCTTACCTCCTCCCTTCCTACCTTCCCTAAAACTAGGTCTGGACACCATAACCTTGTCCCCCTCCCCAGACTTTTTGGCTCCTTCCCCTGCTTGGCACATGCCGGGCCTTTTCATTGCCCCCCCACCAGCCCCTCCCGGGCTTGCCTCTCTATCTCAAAGCGGGTGGTCCGATAAAATTTCTCTAGAGCGGCCAGAGGGAAAGCGCAGACCAATTGCCGAATCGTCTCGAAAATCTCCGCTTTTATACCAAGAGAGGGAAAGGACACACGGAGAGAGACAGAGAGAGAGAGAGAAACAGAGAGACACGGACAGGAAGAGAGAGACAGAGGCCTAGAGAGAAACATCACAAACAAAAAAAATTAGAAAACAGAGACCCAGAGAAGGAAAAGGGGTTTGTCTAAAGTCACACAACGGGACTTCGATTTTGAACCTAATTCTCCTGACTTCAAATCTGGACAGCGCCACCTTGCCTTCAGTCGTAGGGTCCAGCCCTGTCATCTTACAGACGGGAAAAGCCGATCCCAGAGGCACCAAGTAACGGAAGCAGAAGAATGCACCGGTAATTTGCACCTCAGCGGTTAGCGCCTTGTCCCACGTGGGGGGAGATGGGAGCAGAGTAGGTGCCTCTTAGACCCTCTGCTCCGGGTCCTCTTACCAAGCCCTGAGTCTTTTCCTCGGCCCTGTCCCTTCGCAGGTCTGTTCTCTCATCACAGGACCTTCACATCAAGACCTCGTCTCCTCACACGTTCCTATCTCTCTACTGTCCCCCTTCCCTTTCTAAGTGCTCTATAGGCCCATAACGAGGCCCCATCTCCGTCTTCTCCCCACATGCCACACCACCCGTGACAGCCGTACGTTTTTTTCTATGAGCCTGTTACTCCCCTACCGGGTGCCATATTATTCCGACAAGGTCTCAAGCCTCCCCAAACACTCCCTCGACTGGCGGTGTCTGAGGGGAAGAAAAGAATCCCAGTATTTGCAGGGGCAGTAGGGGGGTTGGGGTGGATTGTGTGGGTGGATAGTGTTCAGCCTGTGTGCTCCTGGAGCAGCTCCTGGAGCAAGCGAAGCAGCAACCGACGAGCCTCGGACCCTAGCCTGCCTCCGGTCAGCAGCCCAGGGAAATCCAGCTGGGATGGGAGCCGCGGTCAACCATCCCCACGCTTGCCAGTTCATCAGGCCGCTGACTAACAGAGGGGACGCTGCTTCCGGAAGAATCTATCTTTCCGTGAAGTTACCTGGCTACTTGGAAGCCCTACCTCGCCTTCTCTGCCACTGCCTGAGCCCTTGGCTCCCCTCCCCACCCTACCCGCCTTGCTCCTGCGGCACCTCACCCTCTCACTCAGATCCCTGGGCGCCCCTCTCCACCTCGAAGCCTTTTTTTGGGCTATGGCTTTCTCTGTTTCTCTGCCCTAAACGCAGGTCCTCATTTCTCTCTCTCTCTCTCTCTCTCTCTCTCTCTCTCTCTCTCTCTCTCTCTCTCTCTCTCTCTCTCTTTCTCTCTCTCTCTCTCTCTTTCTCTCTCTCTCTTTCTCTCTCCCTTTCTCCCCCCCGAGTATCTAAGGGTTCGGGAGTGGGAGTTGGAATATACGGATCTTGTGTGTCAAAATGTACCTCGGCCGGTCAGCAATTGAGTCAGGTCCGACCTGGACTAGGGCAAACAGCAAGGCTAGCCCGTGAGCAACGCTGGAGCTGGAACTGCTCCGAGGAGCAGCGGCGGGGCCTGCCCCGAGAATGCTCGGGGATGGGGATGAGACCGAAATGAGGCTCAGGAGGTCCCAGGGATCGTATTTTCTTCCAGAACACAGCGCGATCTCGGTTTCCTAAATCTGGATGTGCTGGGCACAGAAAAGGGACCCCTAGAAATGCCCTGCCTTCCCTCCTCGATCAACGAGAGAAGGACTCTTTGTCCAGCCCTCGGAGAGCGCAGAGGGGCGGTGGGGTCCAAGCGGGGCCATGCTTCCTCAGCAGTCCGCCAACACGTTACTCTGTTGAGCAGGCGGGCGCTAACTCCGTGCTCTCCTGAGAGATGCCGGCAGGCTCACTCTTTGCTGTCGGAGAGGAGGAGAGGCGCCTGCAGCATCCCCGGGCATTCTGGCCCTGGGCTGGAAGTCCAGAAGCAGGAGCTCGGTCCTGCCTGGAATTTTCAAAAACAAAGAAACAAACAAAAACCCAAAAAAACCCAAACCCTCTGAGGTTGACGAGTGAAAACCCCGGAATGTACAATCAGATCACCTCGGGGTGAATCCAGACGAGGATGACCTTGGGCAGGCTTACATGACTTTCCTGGGCCTCAGAATCCTCCCTTCCCTGTAAAATGAAAGGATTGGGCTCAATGCTCTTTAATGTCCTAGGAGCCCCGACCTTTGAAAACCAAAGAGATTGTGTGAGTGGGGCGAGTGGGGCAGGACAGTCTGGATGCGCTGCGCAGCGGCTGAGGGAACCTGAGAAGCCAGACCCCTGTGGGGTCACAGGACCAATCTATCTCCGTCTCAGCAGTCTCTGTTCTCTTTCTTTCAGTCTCCAGCATAGAACGCGGGACTTTTACCTAGGTTGTTGAGAGCAGCTGTGACCTTGCCTCAAACGCTCAGGGCTTCGGGAACCGCTGGTCTGGGTTTTGACGTACTGAATTTAGCCTAACGGGACCCTAGACATCTGGGCTGGTTCGGGGCTGGCTAGGGCCGAACTCTGCCAGGACAAGCAGCTGGCATTCGACCCCGGAGTCAGGCTCCGCACCGGCCTATCCACCTGCCTTCTCTCATCCCTTTTACTCCTTCCCCTTCCTTCTCTCCACTCCCTCCCTTCCTTCTCTCCATTCCCTCTCTTCTTTCCTTCTCTCCCCTTCTTTTCCTGCTCACTTTCTTTTCTCCTTCTCTCCCCTCTTCTATGGTTTTCTTTCTCTTCTCTCCCCTCCTTCCTCTTCTTTGGTTAGCTGCCACCCACTCAATGGGTCTATCTCACCTCTGAGAACTCAGACTCCCTCCGGCCCTCAGATGACCTTAGGGGTGGCACAAGTTCCCACAGTTAAAAGGGTCTTGGGGGAACCCTGGGGCTCAGGGTTCAGGAACCAGTCTTGGGGCCCAAGGAGGCACAGGAGGTTCGATCCTGTGGTCTTCGGGACTTCGGATAGGATGGAAAGAGATGGGGATGCGGAGGGAGTTTACGGCACCAGCCTCAGGAAGGACAGAGAAGGGATCTTTTAAGTCCTCCGTCAGGCCCCAGTTTGCCTATCAGTTTTGAGTAGGAAACCTTGTATACAAGACTGGGCTAAGCAGCGTGTATCGTTTCTGTCCCATTCTGGCCTCCTGTCCTCGCCCTCCCCACGAGTCTATGGACTCACTCTCCTCTCTGGCCACAGGCTGAAGTCACCTTCGCAAGGGACCCTGCGGGTCCAGGAGGTGAAATTTTTTGTGGGGGAGGTGAGACGAGAAAGTTCGTTGGGTAGCCTTTTCAATTTCATTCTCTAGACTTCTATGTGACCTCTTAATGAGCGGAGGATCCGAAAGGCTCTCATCCCCTGGTCCCTCCTATATCAAGGGGAAGCCTTTGCTGGGCTGGAACAGTGGGCTGGGCATCCCGGGGTTCTAGGAACTGGGACGTTGTGGGGTCTGGGGGCAGGGAGGGCACGGTGCAGCCTCCAGGGAAGCCTGGGCATGCTCGCCCAGATGTAAGCACGCCAACCCCTTCCCTCCTCCCTCCCATTCCAGTTAGTCAGCGTGTTCCAATATCTTCAAGCTGTTAAAGTTGCCAAAACCCGGCAGGGAAACAGGCACTTCTAATTGTCATTAGAATTTTACAGCCGAAGAAACTGAAGAGGCCGAAAAAGAAGTCACCTAGCAGGCCCTGGATACGGCACAGCACCCTTGGGAGCTTGTCTAGAATTTTCTTAGGCCTCAGAAGGCGGAGGCTGTCTTGGGAGTGTCCAAAGCTAAATGTGGCCGCGGCGGGAGCCGGCCACAGCTTTCCAGGGCTTTTCAGGGCTCTCCCACTCCACCCCTGGGTCACCCTCCCCGAAACTGGGGAGCTGACAGGGCTTTAGGAGAGTTCTGAGCAGTACCCAAGCCTGCCTTCTTCTTAAGGAGGCTGCTGAGACTTAGAACCGGAGTGAGAAGCCTACAAAGGTGCTGGCCCTAGAGTCAGGGGGCCTGGGTTCGAGACTAGGGGGTTGCTACCTTCTGAACCCTGAGTGAGTTCCTCTTTCTGTCAGGTCATCTTCCCAGATGGGAAAGCTCCTCCCCTCCCCCCAAACCCCTGGAGGTTGTGAGAAAAGCCCTGGAGAAAAAGGAGCTGATCCTGTTGGGTCTCTGCCCAAAGTCACCCAGGCAGTTAGTAGTAGGAAGTTAGGTTTCCTGCTTTGTTTCTGTCCCTGTCTGATTGCCAGGAATTAAACTTGCCCTCAAGGGAGGATCTCAGCTAAGAACCGAGGGGCCCCATCCCCCTTCTCGTTTTCATCCCAAGGCTGAGGACTCACCGGAGCTAGGTTCCTTGGGGAAGGACTCTAGTGCGGACCAGGTTGAATCCCAGATAACCCAACTGGTAAGAAGAGATCAACCGAACCTAGGGGTGAGGGTGACCAGGGAGCGGAGGCACCCTCCCATAGGCCCCGGGGACACTCTTTCTTGAGCTTTCCACATCCCCCCTTTCCTTCCAACTCGGAGAAGCTGGAGTCCTGTGATGGAATGGGGCCTCAAGAAGAACTGACGGTTTGGGAATAGGGGAAAAGTGCCTTTGGGTCCCAAGTGGCGCAAGAGACAAGCGGGCACTTAAGGGTAAGACCGAGATCTCCTCTCTGGGGTGAATTTCAATTGGAAACGGACACCTAGGGGCAAATGCTTCCAGTTCTCTCCTTCCCTCCCTCCCCCCTCAACACCTGGGGCTCAGATCCGAGTCAAGCCTGGGGACACAAGCACAGACTGTGAAACTGACTTTGTGACGCAGGCCCAGTGCTCCTGTGACTCATCTTGGAAAAAGGCGTTGGACCTGGGGAGGTGGGGAGGGAGGAGGAGGTGGTGGAGAACTTTGGCTCCTTCCAGAGGGTCCCAACAGCTGCCAGTCTCCGCCCACTTCTTCTCTGAATGCCTTCTTCTTCCCTTCCCCTCTCCCCTACTCCCTACTTTCTTTCTCTTCATTCTGCTCTCCTCTCTTTCCTTTTCCTCTCTCCTGTCCCTGTCTTCTCTTCGTTCTCTTTTGTCTTCTCTCCCATGATTTCCTCATGATCTTTCTTTTCTTTTCCTCTCCTTGCCTCTGTTTCTGTCTCTCTCCATTCTGACCTTCACCTCCACCTCCCACCCCTTCCATGTGAGTTGGTAAGACATTCCAGTTCCTCTTGTTCGTTCATAACTCAAGGTATGAGTTTGGGAGGGGAAAAAAGAGCAGGAAGCATAAGTGTCTTTTGGTTTAAAGTTGGACAGGGTTGGGATCATAAGATTTTGAGCTACAAGGGACCCTATCACCTCATTTTACACCGGGGAAACTGAGGCTCACTGATGAGAAATGAGTTCCCCAGAAGAGCCACGATTTGAATCCTCTCACTATCAAGATTCTTTTCATTGCCCTTATCAACTGTTAAAATTCTTCTGGGTGGCCGATAGTAGAAAGTGGGGTTGGAGAGGTTGGTGGTGGCGGCTCAGAAATTCCCTACAGTTTAGGATCCTTAGCTACATTACTCTAGTCCTGGAAAGTCCTATAGCCCTACTGCCCAACCACCTCCTTTCCTTTCTGAGGCTCTGTTGGCTGCCAGCCTACCCATATATCTTCCTTTAGAAACGTTAAAACTTCAGCAATATGCCCCTCTCCCCCAAATATGAAACTGGCACTGACTTTGCCGGTCATCCAAAATGACCCTAACCCAGAGGTGGAAGGGGTCTTAGCTGATCCTACTTCATCCTCTGCTTATGCAGCTTCCATTGTTGGGGAACTCACTACCTTAAGAGTAGTGATTCCACTTTGAATAAATTTTATTGTTGCGAAGTTTGTGCTTTGTTACGTATTCTTTTAAAAAGGCAATTCAATTCAATGACCACTAAGCCTGGACTATGCACAAAGCCCCTATCCCAGACCCTCCATATAGAAAGCTTCCACCTCTCTGTACCTCCTTAGAACCACCTTATCCCCTCCTCTCTGTATCTCCTCCCCACCCCTCCAACCCCCACCCCTGAACCAACTTCTGACCTCTGACTGAGCAGAACTCATGGATTTTTTTCCTCTTTCCCCAATAGACCCCTCAAGACGGCTATCACATTGTTAGGACTGTAGATTGAGAAAGGACTTTCAAGGTCACCATGACAGCCAACCTCCTCATTTTACAGTAGAGGACCTGAGCCCCAGAGTGGTTAAGTGACTAGCTTGGTCCCTAATCTTCCAGTCTTATCCCTAATTCCAGTCAAATATCCCTTATTCTACCAACTCCTGCTCTTGGGGTATGAACTGAAGATCCTTCAGCCTGGTGGCCCTCTTCTGCATCCCCTCCAGCTCATTCACCCCTGGTGCCCAGAATTCAGCAGCATCTTTCAAGCTAAGGTCTGAGTAGAGCACAAGACCATGGGACCATCACTTCTCTATGCTGTGAAGTTCTTACTGTCTCAATGCAGCCCGGAAGCATGGTACTACCAACTCACATCCATTTTCCTGGCCATTAAAATCTTTTGGACCCAACCAGGCCTCTCCCATTTCCTGAGCTAAATGATGAGACTTTCCTTTTACTCCTATTAAATTTTCTGTTCACCTTAGATTCAGGCTCTATCAAACCTATTGGGAGTCTTATGGATCTTGATGATACATTTTAGCTTTGTGTCAGCTGCAAATAATGAACAAGTCACACATGAAAATGCTAAAGGGTGCCCCCTCTCCCTTGACAGTAGATGTCTAGCCTTTGGCTTTTTATCGGGAGGAGCCAAACTCAAGATGCCAATGGGCAATGGTTTTCAGTTCCCAGGCTGAGTGAAGCAGGTACCTTATGCCAACCTGAGCTGATCATCCTGCCCTCTTCAACTCAGTGCTATCCTTCTCTTCTTCTAGATCTCTTTAAGGTCACCCAAAAAACAATAGACCTGGAAGGGCTCTTAGAGACAATTCAACCTCCTCATTTTACAGATGGAGAACTGAGATTCAGAAAAGAGAAGGGACTTGCCCAAGGTCACACAAGAGAAGAACTAGGACTGTAAGTCAGGCCTTCTCTTTCTAAATCTAGAATTCTTTCCCTGCTTTAGTCCATCTCTCATAGGAGCTGGGGGCACTGGCAGCAGGAAGATTCCAGATAAGAAGGATGTTCTCTTTCAGTGAGGATGGAATGAAGAAGGGGTGGGGTGGAGAATGAGAGCAGAGGATTCTATGGGGAATGGGGCGGAAGGTGGTTATTGGGAGGAGGAGGCTGGAGGAAGCTCAGCATAAGGGAAGTTGATTGAGGGGTGCAGAACAAATTACTTTTGCTATTTTCCAGTGTGGGCTTGAATAAGTACACACACTCACACACACACACACACACACACACACACAACTTAACAGCATTCAGCATCCATGCACACTCAACTGTACATATGAACCCAGCTCACTTCCAACCTAGCTTCTGCTGTGGGCCTGTTTCTGAAGGAGGAGGGCAGTGGGTAGGATTTTTGTAAACATGGTTTCTATCTGTTGGAATCTGTATCACTATAATACCTTATATATTTATCCTTATACATCTATCTCCATCCATCCATCCACCCATCTGTCTGTCAATCTGTCCGTAGTTCCCCATCTCCATCTATCTTTCAAAACTATTTTTATTCTATTTTTTCATTTTCCTTTTAGTCTCTAAGTAATAAAACAATTTTCTTCAGGAAAACTCTTCTATTTCTTTATGTATCTCTGTTTATATGAGTCTCTTCCTTCCCCCAATCACCTCTCTCCCAAATCAAGAACAAGGCCTGGCACATTGCAAAAGCATAGGATCATAAATGTAGAGTCAGAAAGGACCTCATTGACCATCTAGTTCAAGCCAAATCAGCAAGGATTAGGTGTTTAATTTGTGTCAGGCAGTGTGCTAAGCACAAAGGTTATAAAGAAGGACAAAACGGACCCTGTTTCAAGAAGCTCACATTCTAATGGGGGTGGGGAGAGCAACAACATATATACAGTTACAGACAAATACAGAATAAATGGAAGGTAGTCTTAGAGGGGAAGGCTGGATCAGTGGGGGGAAAGGGGAGGGGAGATGGGGAAAGACCTCTTGCAGAAAAGTTACTAAGTAAACTAAATCTTGAAGGAAACCAGGGATGCTAAGGTACAAAGGTGATGAGACATAGCACTCTAGTCACAAGGCACACAGGTGAAAAGGCACAAAGATGGGAGACCAAGTATCATGTAGGGACCAGTGTTGCTGGATTGTAGGGTACCTGAAAAGGTACAAAGGGGCAGTTTGGGAGGGACATTCAGTGCTAAACAGAGGATTTCATATATGTTCACTGAGGTAATAGGGAGCCATGGGAGTTTATTGAGTATGGGGTGTCAAGTCAAACCTTTGATTTAGAAAAACCACTTTGGTAGCTGAGTGGAGAATGAATTTGAGAGAAGTTTAATGACTTGCCCAAGGCCACACAGGCAAACCCAGGATTCAAACCCAGATCACCTGACTCCAAATCTATCATCCTTTATATATTATTATATCCCTCTGCTTGTACTTGTCGGATTGGACTCCATTGAGTTCTTAGGGTCTTCATGACCTACTCCATCAGATTTATAGAGCCGATTTAAAACTTCCAGGGATCATAAAGACCATCTAATTTGACTGTTCTCATTTGACAGATTGGAAAATATGTCCAGAGAAGTGAAAATATTTGTCCAAAGTCATACATTAATTTAGGAGAGTCAGGATCCAAAATCAGGCTTCTTTGTAATACAATATCAGAAGAATCAATGAGCTGATGCCCAGAAATTCATAGGAGATAAATTCTAAGAAAGGAACTAGCAGTAAAATAGATGACCTCAAATATCCCTACATACAATCTACAAAGTATAGACAGTTCAAAGTTCAAAGACCTAGAAATATCAACAAAAGGAGACAAATCTGGCCTCATGGTTATTACTGAGATTTGGAAAGATAAGATCAATGATGGGAACATAGACCATAGACCTTATTCAGAAGGAACAGGATGGGTAAAAATGGGTGGTGGGTGGTGAGGGGGAGTATTGCATATTAAGAATATAGAAAAAGAACTGATAAATAGAAGTATGTATGGAATAATTTTACATTTTTCTCTCTCTCTTCCTCCCTCCCTCTTTCTACTCTCTTCTCTCTCTCTCTCTCTCTCTCTCTCTCTCTCTCTCTCTCTCTCTCTCTCTCTTTCTCTCTCTCTCTCTCTCTTTCTCTCTCTCTCTCTCCCTCGATCTCTTACTCCTCCTCCTTCTCTTCCTCCCCCTCTCAATAATGGTAGCCATCTCTAGGGTGGTGGTGGGGAAGGAAGAAAAAGGGAATTTTCACGATAATTTTATTATATATTTAAAAGGAATAGCAAGTTGTACATAACAGATTTGCAGCTTCATGTGTAAGCAGCTCTTTATTATACTGTATTATGGAAATACTTGTTTAGTTCCATAAATTTAAAATAAAATAAAATTTTAAAAATAATATATACTCATGGGATTAAATTCCATACTCATACAAGGGAGGAAGTGTAGTGAGGATTATTTGTATAAAAATCAACAATGACTGAAATGGAAGTAATTTTGTCATCAGAATATCCTACGGACCACCTTGGTAGGAAGTAGAAAGAGATGAAGATTTTAGGAAACATCACAAGTACAGGGATGTGGGTACAGGTGCACGGTGTAGTATTGGTGGGTGTCTTCAGTTATCCAAACATCTGCTAGAATACTCTATGTGTCTATATGTCTACCCCTCTGTCTGTCCCTGTCTCTTTCCATGTGTCTGTCACTGTCTGAGTATGTCTCTTTTTATCGATCTCTTTGTTTATCTCTGTTTCTTCCCTCTGTTTTTCTCTCTCTTCCAAAAGCAGAGCATCTAATAATGTTTTGACAGGCTTGTTGTCATCCTTTAAAAGTTGGAAGAATCAATGAAGAAAAGTATACATCTCTACCTGATTCTTCCCCTATAGTAGGACCTGGTTAATAAAGTAGAAATGATGGTGAAGTAAACAGTCCTTCTTAGAATTCCTGATGGAAGAAAGAAAAGCCAGGCAGGGTGTGGCCTATTCCTTAGTTGTAGGAAGACCACACTTCAAAGGATTCAAAGTAGCATCTAATGGAATAAAACCATAAAGTGGGAAATCAGCCCAGAGAGCATAAGAAGCTCTTAATAATACAATACTGAATAAATCACACTTGTCTTTTCCCTGTCCCTCCTTCCTTTCCTCTTTCTTGTCCTTTTCCTCCTTTTCTCTCCTCCTCTTCCACATTTTTCAGTACAGAGGAAAGAACTCTGGCTCTGGGGGTCAGGAGACATGAGTTCTAATTCCACTCTGTTGCTAATTTCTGTAGAAGTACAGGTAAGATCCTTCTCCATTTGAATCTTCAGCTTGCCCAGGGGCAAAGTGAGGTTGTTGGAGCAGTTGGATCTAAGGATCTTGCCATGTCTCATATTCTATGACCAGGTAAGAGGAATAATCTTGGTGTTTAATCTTGCAGACACAGGTAAAGGTTACTTTGGTGAAATTACTCAACTCCTTTGATAGGGTCCTTTCTCTACCAATCAGTCAAAAAGTATTTCTTAGGTCCTTACTATGTGCCATGAGCCATGTTTGATATTAAGGATGCCAAGGATGGCAAAAAGACTGTTTCTGTCTTCAGGGAGCTTACATTCTTTGGGGAAAGAAAATAGGTACATACAAGGGACATACAGAGTGGATGGGTGGTAACTTCAGAGGGGAAAGTTCTAGCAGTCAGGAGAATGGGGAGAGGTCTCTTACAGAGGGGATGTATTAGAGGGGAGTCTTGAAGGAACTTAGGGAAGTTAGGGGGCAGAACATTTTGATCATGGGACACAGCCAGTGCAAAGGCATGGAGATGAGAGATCGAGTATTGTACATGAAGAACATCAAGAAAAGCAGTATGGCTAGATGATGTAGCATGTGGGAGGCAGTAAGTATAAGAAGAGGTGGAAAGTAAAAAGAGGCCAGGTTGGGAGGAATTTCCAGTGCCAAATAGAGAACTTTATGTTGGATCCTGGAAGCTACAAGATATTACAGGAGCTTATATTTTATCTGGGGAGACAACAGACATGATTGACCTTATATGCCAAAGAGAATGAGTGGTTTCCTGAGTTACTGAGAATAAGATCTTTTATCTCTTGGTAGATGGCTCCAATACTCTTAGCTAGGGTGGTCCTTGAAGAGCCAATCCTCAGTTTCTCAGGGGCTCACCCTAGGAGTCTTTCCATCTTGTTAGGACTTTCCGGAGCATACAACCTTGGGGGGGAGGGCACAGTTACCTTCCTTGGGATGGAGGGCGTGTCAGAGGATTTCCCAGGGAGTCTGCCACTATTTCTGGCTTTGGCAAATCAATTCTTAGCTCAGCCTCATTTTCCTTACCTATAAAATGAAGGGATTAGCCTAAAATGGGGTTCTTCACCTTATTTTGTGTCCTGGACGGACGTCTTTGGCAGTCAGTCTGAGGAAGACTATGGACCTCTTCTGAGTATCACATTTTTTTTCAGCATCACATTTTTAAAGATATAAACTATAGAGATATATATAATATATATAATATATATATAATATATATATAATATATAATATATATAATATATATATTTATATCTTTATATATATATATAAAGATATAAACTATAGATAGTCAGATAGTTATCCAGATATTAAAAAAAAACATAAACCAACTCACAGCTCTGCAATTAAGAAGCTCTGGGTTACTTGATAATCTCTAAGCCATTTAAAGATGCAGGCAGTGTAGTTTAGTGAAAAGCACACAGAATTGGGATTCTAATCCCGGGCTGGCTGCCCACTGTCTGTTTAAACTAGAAAAATAACTTCCTATCTCTGGGTCTCATTTTCCTCATTTGTAAAATGAAGGGGTGGGATTAGACACTCTATAAGTTTCTTTGGAACACAAAAATTCTACATCATTATATGAGTGGGATGGAGGTGGAACTCTCTGACTATAAGAATAGTTTCTCTTCCCTGTGAAAAACTGAGGCTGCCTGACTTTATGGGTATGTGACCTGATGGAGGCAGAACTAAGGTCAGAAAACTCAAGACTCCCACAATATGTGAATGGTTAAGGGATTGTTTTATGGAAGGAGTCTTCTGGTGTCATGGAAAGAATACGAGTTTAGAGACCTGAGTCTTACCATTGTAAGTGGTGCATAGTGTACCAGTTTAACCACTGTATAGTGATGATCTTGGGGAAGTCACATAACCTTTGTGTTCTTCATCTGTAAAATGAGACTTGCCACAGCAATCTCAAATAATCCTTGTGAGAATCAGGAGAGAACATAAAACTAAATTCATTTGTAAAGGCTTACTCTCTCTCTCTTCCTCTCTGTATGTACACATATACACACAGAGATTTCAATATTCATCTGAATGGACATCTCATAGAATTTGTCCAGTACTGTGTGAATCTGGGAGAGAGTACAGATAGACAGTAAGTTGGGACCAGAGTTAATAAGCATTTATTAAATACCCACGTTGTGGCAGATACTGTGCAAAGTGCTAGGGATACAAAGAAAGACCATAGGCTGTCCCTGTTTTCAGAGAGTTCACAGTCTAATGAGGGAGACAACTTGCAAATGATTCTGCAAAACAAGATGTAGATGAGATAAAGTGGAAATAATCATCAGAGGGAAGGCATGAAGGAAATTCAAGAAAGACTTACAGAATGTACAACTCAGGTTATATGGTTTGTACTTCATTCCAAGAGGACCATGACATCAGGGAGATGATGCCAACTTGCAACTGACTGATTTGAGTGAGGGAGATTCATTGCAGTATTTTCAGGGAGCTTACATTCTCAAGGGGAAGAAAACATATCCATACAAGTTACATATAGAGTAGATGGATGGTAACCTTAGAGAAGAAGGGTCTAGAAGTTAGAAGAATTGGGAGGTATCTCCTCTTACATAAGATGGGCTTGGAGTTGAGTCTTGAAGGAGGTCAACAGAGTTAGGGAGCAGAGGTGAGGAGGCACAGGAAGGGTGGAAGTGGGCAAAGTTGCAAAGGGACTTTGAGTGGCAAACAGGATTTTAGATTTGATCTTGGAGGTGATAGGGAACAACTGGAGTTTATTTAGTAGGGGCTGACATGGTCATTTGTGTGTTTCAGGAAGCTCATTTGCTGTTTGGAGACCAACCAATGAGGCTATTGAGATAGTCTAAGGGTGGGGTGAGCAGTGTTGGAAGAGAGAAGAGGGAATTTATGAAAGATGTTTCAAAAGGTAAAATCAACAGTCTTTGGCAACAGATTGGAGAGGGGTGAAAGAAAGAGAGGAGTCAAGGATGATGCCTAGGTTTTAAGTCTGGGTGGCTGGGAAGATGGTGGTGTCCTTGACAGTAATAGGGAAGTTAGGGGCAGGGAAGAAAGAAATGAGTTCAGTTTTGGACATGTTGAGTTTGACATGTCTATAGGAAGAGGAGGAGGCAAGTGGGATGGATGGCTTTTGGGCAATTGCACACTCCCTTTCATTATCCTAAGCTCTCCATAAGAACAAAGACCCATCTTTTCAATATAGACATTTTATTGGTAATTCTGCTTGGTGGTGAGACCTGGAACAGTATTGCCTCTGAAGAATTAAGGGGGAGCATCACTCAGAGGGTAATAGAAGCCTGTGGTGGGTGTGAACCCACTTGATAGAGGCTGAAGAATGAAGAACCCTAAAGAATGAAAGTAAATGATGTCAGTGGGATGTTGTGTGCCAGCAATAGAAGATGGGTTGGTTAAATGGGGAAAGTTGAGGAATGACATGGGGAGAAGCAGAGCATTCCAGCCACTTTGTTGATCTTGAGAGAAATCAATGAATTCTGCCGGCATGTTGGGTAGACTCCTTGTGCTAAATTTTGGGAGGACATGGACAAGAATTGCTTGGGATTGGCTAATGTGGATGGGGAGATCTCCATGGCTGGAGAGATCTCCCCTAATCCCTGAGATGACAGATGCTTCTGTATGGAGTCACACCATGCTTGGTGTTGGGAATGCAACAACCCAAAGGAAACTGATCCTGGATTAACGAGTCACTCTCCACCAGTTTTGGGGTGAATTTTTGGTGGGACAAATCAGGTATGTAAATAAACAGGGTGCAAAATCAGTCAACAAGCATTGATTGATGTGCCTACTATGTGCCAAGTATAGGAGATACAAAGAAAGGAAAAAAAATCCCTTAGTCCCTACCCTCAAGGAACTCACAGTCTAATGGGAGAGATGACATGTGAAAAAATGAGCTACAAAATAAACAGAAGGTAAACGGAAGATAATCTCACAAGAAAGAGGGAAACAAACAATAACTAAACACCTACTATGTGCCAGCCGCTGTGTTAAGTACACTGAACAAAAATGATCCTCACAACAATCCTGGGAGGTAGGCGCTATTATTGTTCCCATTTTACAGTCGAAGAAACAGAGATAGAGGTTAAATGACTCATCCAAGGTCATGCAGTTAAAAGTGTCTGAGGCCATATTCGAACTCAGGTCTTCTTGACTCTGGACCCAGCATTATGCCAAGGGAAGAGGGAAGGTACTAGCAGTGGGAAAGGCCTAGAAAGGCCTCCTGAAGAAGGTAGGGTTTGAGCTGACTCTTGAGGGAAACCAGGGGAGCCAGCAGGTGCAGGAGAGCCAGGAAAGCATTGCAGGTATGTGGGCCAGTCAGTGCAAAGGCAAAGAGTTGGGAAATGACATTTTGTATATTAGGAACTGAAAGAAGAATAAGGTCGCTAGACTGTAGAGCACATGGAGGGCAGTAAGGTATAAAAAGACAGGAAAAGTGTGGGGGAGCCAGGCTGCAAAAGGCTTTCAAAGACAACAGAAGATTGCGTATTTGTGATGGGGATCAGAGTGTTCTTGGGAGATGTGAGGAAGGACCCAGCAGGTCGAAGAACACTCCCTGGTTTGGGAGTCAGAGGGCTCTGAGCTTTACTACCTTGGATAATTCCATGCACAGCATTCTCATCTGTAAAATAGCAGGGTGGGGGCCAGATAGCCTCTAAATTCCCAATCCAGTTCTAACTGGTGAAATCTAGAACTAAAATCCCAGACATTATGAATTTTTCTTATTGTCTAAACTAGTAGGGTATAGGGCTAATGGGAGCAGAGACAGAAGGAGCCTCCAACTGGGCCCCTGGCTTGGATGGGAAGGGGCCTGAAGCATCTGAGCCCATCTGAAGAGGAGTCCCTGGCCCCCTACTCAAGGCCTTTTCATCCCCAGGGCCAGAGACAAAAGAAGAGCAGATGAGGAGGAGGGAGGAGGGGCAAGGGTAAAGCTGGCTTCTCAGAGATCCCTTCTGAAAGGTGCTCACCAAGGATTCCTTCCCCCTCCTCTGGAGCTCCCTCTTGTCAGTTCCCTCCGTCCCCACTCAGGTGGCCATAGAGCCTGAGAGAAAGGAGGCCATTCTCAAGTGCTAGGAGAGGAGGAGGAGGAGGAAGAGGAGGGGTGTGTGTGTGTGTGTGTGTGTGTGTGTGTGTGTGTGTGTGTGTGTGTGTGTGTGTGCTTGGCTGACCAGGGCTTCAGACTGGGGTGGGGGAAAGGAGTGGAGAGAGGCAGTGGGGGGAGGGAGGGGATCACAGTTCAAGGGGCAGGACAAAGGGACTCCTTAGGCAAAATTCCCTAGGGTAGAGGGGGCTCCAGTGGTGTCTTTCTTAATTTCTTAAAGTCCTACTCTGTTCTTCCTTCAGGTCTGAGCCACAGAGAAATGGTAGGGAGCATGTGTGTATCGGAGTGTGTATGTGGTGTGTGTGTGGGGGTGTGTGTGTATGTGTGTGTGTGTGTGTGTGTGTGTGTGTGTGTGTGTGTGTGTGTGTGTGTGTGTGTGAGAGAGAGAGAGAGAGAGAGAGAGAGAGAGAGACCAGAAGACACAGAGATGTAGAGTCAGAGACATAGAGGAGGAGAGAGAAACAGAGGTAAATGAAGAAGAAGAAGAAAAAGAGAAGGAGGAGGAGGAGGTAGAATGATTCAATGAAAGTGAAAGGAAGGCTACACTTGAGTCCTGGGTTTGGATCTGAACACAAGATGGGCAAGATAATTAATCTCTCTGAATCTCAATTTCCTCATCTGTAAAATGGGTTCAGTTCTACCTGTAGGACTGTACCTATGCCCAGGGCTGTTTTTAAATAATGTAGATTTGCCAGGCTTAAAGTGCTAAGTCAGTGTTAAGATGCACATGCAATTCTCCCATAGGAATTTCCATTCCCGATAAGGGTCTGGTGAGGTAGGAAAGCAAGAGAAGAAGCTAAGGCTTGGAGATGAAAAATGCCTTGACCCCCTGTCACAGAACCATCCAGTGTCAGAGATCCCTATGGGTCCAGGTCTCTTGGCTACATTTTGAGTGATCTTTTCAGTACATCAAGGAGGGGTCAGAAAGTGGGAATGGGGAAGGGCTATTGATAAAAGAAAAGGTGCACTAGTCCCCATCTGCATGTGTGTATAGGAGCTCTCCTTTCTCAGCCTTTCCATCCCCTGCCTCCCTCACATCCTCCTCTCCTGCTCCTCCCCTGCTTCTCCTTGGATGTCAGCCTTTCTTACACCCTCTCACCTGTCTCCCTTCCCCCTCCTCCTTCCCATCATCTTTCCCCGCCTCTCATTCGATCTTAGGATAGAACTGGAAGGGGCCTCAGCCATCTAGTCCAATCCTCTCATTTTTAAGTTGAGGAAAATGAGCCCCAGGGATGCGAATGAGCCAGCCCAGGGGCTTACAGGGAGCAAGCAGCAAGAGTTCAGATTCTTTCTCGCTTTGTGTCTTTCTCCCCATCTCTGTCATTTTGTCTGTCTTTCCTGTGTCACTCGGATTGGAGTAAGAATTGGAGATGGGCCTCTGTCTTCCAGGTTGCCATTGATCTGTTTACCCACAGCTGTTTTGCTAGAGCCACAGAATTTCAGAACCTCAGGAGACTCCAGCGAGACCGAAGCCCAAGCCTGGCACCAAGCATGCTTATTGGAGGGTGGGACAGAGCGCAGGGCTTGGCCACATCTAGCTTTGGAGACTATGGCTTTTTACTACTTCTGCGAATTTGGCTTACACAGTTTGCCTTCGCGAGTGAGTTTCCTTATCTGTAAAATGGGAATGATTATAATACCTCTGGTACCTACCTCACAGGGTTGTTGCAATGATGCCAGGAGACAAAACCTGGGAAGCACCCTCGAAATGTTTTGTATTCATTTCTAGCGAGGCATCCCTTCCCCCACCCCCCACCCCAGCTCCTCTTCCTCAGGACTCTGGATTTTTTTGAAGCCCTAATCTGGGCCTGTTTTCTCAGAGCCTGTCTGTTTGTTCTCTGGTCTTTATGCAGATTGAAGTTGCCTGAAACCTGCGTCTCAGGGGGCTGCTGGGTAGAGCACTTCAGCTGGGCCTGCAAGTGAGGGGTCAGAGGTCTCCTCTGTGCAAACAGAACCGAGCTAAGAGAGGCTCATTTGAGGGCAAGATGATGTGGGCAACACAAGCAGAGCCCCATGCCAGAGATATTGATCCATCATCAGTCTGCCCCCCCAACTCGATAGATGTGCACCCACCCTCTCACATGAACCCAGACACAGATGCCCAGCTAGATGCCAGGCCCACCCCCTGCTCAGCATCGGCCTCCACTAACCCAAGTGATTGGGTGATTAGCTACTTAATTTCTTCTGCAGAGACAAGCAGAGAGTTTAGCCCTGAAGGCTGCATCCCATTAAGTTAACCAGATACTGGCTGAGTCCCTGAAGCTTTCTGGGTTCTGCTTGGGAGAGGACCATGGAGAGAGCTACTGGGCAGTGGGTCTGGGTACTCACACAAGTACACCCAGGAGCAGCCACAGATGTACACTGCAGACAAAGGCATCCATTCACACACATGCACAAACACCTTTGGATGACTCTCTCTCTCTCTCTCTCTCTCTCTCTCTCTCTCTCTCTCCTCTCTCCCCCTCCCTCCTTCCATCTCCAAAGCCAAAGGACTTTTGGGGACCCCAGCCTGGAGTTTTGAGGGGCCCCCAGAGTGGCACAAACCAGGGGTCCCTTTGACTTTGGTCCAGGTGCCTGGAGGGTCCTACAAAATCTGTCCTGGCTTTCCCAAGGGTACCTGAATACCCCACAGTGAGTTTGTGCTGAATGACTCAAGAAGCTGTGTGTGCCTGGATCTGGAGTCATAGTAAAAAGTGTGTGTATGTGTGTGTGTGTGTGTGTGTGTGTGTGTGTGTGTGTGTGTGTGTGTGCACAATGAAGAATGGGCATTGTATTGTGATGAGTGTGTGTGTGTGTGTGTGTGTGTGTGTGTGTGTGTGTGTGTGTGAGTGTGTGTGTGTGTGCTGAGTAGTGGTAAATATGTGAAGGGTTATAGGTGTGATGGGCAGTGTATGCTGTGCTGGATGAGCCATGTGTGATGGGTGTTGTGTGTATGTTAAGACTGATATACATATGTAAGGAGCAATTGTGTATGTATGTATGTGTGTGTGCCCTCAATGTTGGAGGTAGGTAGTTTGCCGCCCCTGGGGAGGGCCACTCAGCTTGGAGAGCCCCGCTGCTCGCCTCTACTCAGCTCCAAGCAGCCACGTTGTTTAGCAACTTAAGTGGCCAATTATTCTCTGTGAAAAGAGGAGGAAGAGGAGGAGGAGGAGGAGGAGGAGGAGAAGGAAGAGGAGGCTCAGAAGCCAGGAGGACCAGGCTGGGAGTCTGGGGCTTAGACAGCACTGGCAGGAAAAAAGCTGTGGGACAATCGATAGCCACTGGTTCAGGGCTAAGGGAACTGGATATTCCCAGAGCCATCCCCTTGATCAAAGGCTTCCCTCCTCTTTCCTCTCCCTCCCTCCCTCCCTTTTTTCTCTCCTCTCCCCACTCTCTTCCTCTTTCCCTCCCCTTCCTTTCCCTTTCCTCCCTTCCCTACTTCTCTATTCCTTTCCCTTTCCATTTCATAGTGAGAGGGGAGTGGGGATATCAGAGCTAGAAGGAAAAGAGAGTTTGGATATACATGGGAGCACTCTTCTTTCCAAATATACCTGATGTTTGTATGTGTGTGTGTATGTGCATGTGTCTGATGGAGAGAGACAGTCGAAGATGCAGAGAGACAAAAAGAAAGAGAGTGAAAGATTGACAGAGAAAGACAGATGGAGAAAAACACCTCTGAGTGAAGCCCCTCCAGGATATGTTTCTACTTTACTTTCTAAGATTCCTGGGGAGTGAGGTACCGGACCTCAGGAATCTGGCAATAAATGGCTGTGTTTTATCCTGGATTTTTGGAGAACTGGGCCTAACTTGACTTTCTGTAAACATTATTCTTATTTTAATGGCTATGGGTTGCTGTTTACTCTGAGGAAGAGGATCCTTTAGTAAAAGGAATATTCCTACCCCACTCCTTTCAACGGGTCACTTTTGTATCAATCACTCAACACTCATGAATTAAGCACTGGGGAACACCCTGATTTAAGGGATGGGAGATTATGAACCAATAGATGATGGTATCAGGAGAGGCACCAAGGGGGAAGACAGCAGCCAGGAGGAGGGGGGTAGACATGGACTCTGGAGAGGACTACATTCAGAGGCCAAATACAGGCCAACAGATTTAGCAGTTAAGAGAGGGCAGTTCCAGGTGAGCAGAGGGGTTGGGGAAGGGTTAAGCATTCATTAAGGGCTTATCATGTGCCAGGCACTTTACAAATATTATCTGGTTTAATATTATCTCACACAATCCTCACAGCAACCTTCGGAGATAGGTGTTCCCATTTTACAGTTGAAGAAACTGAGTCAGAAAGAGATTAAGAGATTTGGCCATGGATTGCTCAGCTACTAAGTGTCTGAGACCAGATTTGAATGCATCTCTTCCTTGCTTTAGGTCCAATGTTCTACCCACTTTGCCTCCCCATCCACTTTGGACATTGAGTACCTTTCTAGGAAGGATCCCTGGAAAGGATTCCTCTTTTGGGGAGTCCTTTTAAATGAGTCAATCCTAAACTTTGTTGAAGAGATTGAACCCAGAGGTCCACTCTAGGGTTGGAGTATAATGCGTCAGGGAGTACGTGGAGAACCTGATGTCTCTCTTTTCAAGGTCGTATTTCCCCACCACTGAACCTAGTCCATGTGAGTCCTGAGCTAGGGCCTCTTACTGGCAGAGGGTACCCCAGTGTCTTGGGAAGTGGGTCTGTTACAAGGGGTTAGGGGGTGAAATATGGGATTTTTTAATGAGAGGGAGATTTAGTGCATTCGTAGACCTCAGTGAAGGAGCAGGTAGAAAGGCAGAGGAAGATAAGCTGGTGCATAGAGCATTGGACCTAAAGCCAGGATGTCCTAAGTTCAAATCTGGTCACAGACATTTACAAACCACATAACCTTTGGTAAAACACTTGACCTCTGTCTTCTTCAGATTCTACATCTACAGAATAGGGATGACAGCATCTACCACCTAGGGCAGTGGTGGTGTAAAAATCAGATCACATTTATAGAGTACCTTGTAGAGCTCAAAGGGCCAAATGAATGTTAGATGTGATGTTGGTGATGATAATGTTGATGATGAGGGAGGAGGAGAATGATCAATGGGTCCAACAATAGGGGGCGTGATGTAGGCCTAGGGACCAAGTAGATGGGGCAGCCTTGTCTAGGAGAAAGGTCACCTCTTCCTCAGAGGCTGGAGAGAAGGAGGGATGGGTGAAGGAGAAGTTTTGAGAAGCAAACAAGGGAAATTACGGGAGGCATCCTCGATCTTCTCAATAAAGTGGGGGGGGGGGGGAAGTCACCTGTAGAGAGGGAGCTGAGGGTGGTGGGTGTTTGAGGGCTTGAGGAGAGAGAAAGTTGGAAACAGCTGTGTGGGGATGTTCTGAGATTCCCTGAGGTTCCAGGTGAGATAAGACAGTATAAATACTGTAGTGCCTGAGTGGTCACAGGTGTGAGGCTTCCTCCAGGGGGAGGAACAGAGAGGGAAGAAGGTGGAGGTAGGGTGAGCCAGGTCTGAGCACTGACAGGGCACCAACTGAAGTTGGACAAGGGGCAGAGGGATTGAGGCAGCAGACTGGGCACCATTGAATTAGTGAAGACTGTGGAGAAAGGGAAAAGGTGGACAGACTAGGGATAACAGCTTGGGAGAGCTAAGAGGGCTGGAGAGATAGGAGGTGATAGTCTAGGGGTAGGAATCAACCATGGGGAGAGATGGGAGGATAGAAGATTGCTCTCACTAAGGGTAAGTTCAGAGTTGTGGCTCATGGAAATGGCCCAGGTGTGGATGGCTGATGGTGAAACCCAGGACACCTCCATTCATTCAGGTGACTGAGGTGAATTGCACATTGGCCACTGGCATGGAAGATGTTGATGAACAGAGAAGTTGGAGGGAACATTAACATGTATATTGAAGTCCCCATGTATGAAGGCAGGGGATGAGGTGGACAGGAAAACAGTGAGTTAGGCAACGGACATCTGGAAAAAGTTGGGAGAAGGATTTGGAGGCTAATCCTATTATCTCTGTCTCCGTCCCCACTTCCAGATCCCCACCAGCAACAATAACCACACTTATATATGAATTGGAAGCCGGGATGACTTCTGATCTTCATTTAGTCTGAGATTCAGTGTGTGTCTGTGTTCACGTCCCCTTACCCAAGTCAATGACGGCCCTGACTGGAGGGTATTTTTTCTAATTTATCTTGTGTGTAGTTTGTTTGTACATGGTGGAGAGAGCCCTGGGCTTGGAGTCAGGAAGACGTGAGTTCAAATCTTGACTTAGACACTTGCTGTGTGACCCTGGCCAAGTCACTTCACCTCTGCATCAGTTTCCTCAACCATAAAATGGAAGTAGTAACAGCATTTATCTTTCAGGTTTGTGAGGATTCAGCAAAATATTTGTGAGGGGGTTAGCGCAGAGCGCCTGATGTACTAGACTTGCTTAGCTTTCTCCGCTTTTTATCAGCCGCTCTATGGCTTGGGCTTTGCCTGCCTCATGCCCGCCCCAGGATGAGCTCGGTGTTGGGGGGGCAGACCTGGCTTTGCTATTCAGTGTCTCCTTAGCTCCCCCCTCAGCTACTTACTCGGCTCAGGTTTGACGCCAGGAACATCCTGGCCCTGGGGCCTGCTACCCTCTGCCGGCCACCACCAGACCTCTTCAGCTACCCTTTGTGCATTGTCTTCCTTGTTGGACTGTAAAATCCTTGAGGGCAGGGGCTATCTTTCTTTTTCTCCTTTGATCTCCAGCAGATTACTACAGTTGTTTGGCACAAAATTAAATATTTATTCATTTATCTGTTTATCTATCTAGTTATTCATTCATTTAATTAATTTATTTTATTTACTTGTTTGTTTGCTTTTTGGAGGGGGGAGGGCAGAGCAATTGGGATGAAGTGACTTGCCTAACATCATCACATGGTTAAGTGTTGTGTCTGAGGTCAGATTTGAACTCAGGTCCTCCTGACTTCAGGGCCAGTGCTCTATTCACTGTGCCACCTAGCCACTTCTAAATTAAAAATTGATTGATTGACTGACTGGGCAGTCTCCTTGTTGGTGAAAAGAAGGGCCTGAGTAGAGGGTTCTTAGAGAGCTCCCCAGGAAGGCTCACTGAGTAGCAACCATTGATTTGATAAGTCAGAGTCTATGCATCTGAGTCAGGTCTATGTGTCTGTCTCCGCCTCAGTCAGTCTCAGCATGGCTCTAGGACTTGCAAAGATATTATTCTTTCTAGGACATCACACTGCCTGGTTCACAGCTAGGGAATGAATTGATGATGGAGAACAGCTATCTATTGTGCAGTAGGGACCCCAAAAAGACTGAGTTCCAGATAGGCAGCAGCTGGGCCATCCCAAACACCTACTCTTCTCAGTCTAGATAGATGGTGCTTCCTGCCATGGCTCACTTTGGGAAAGGACTGTGAGCAGCTGAACTTGGTCCAAATAATTAATTAATGTGGAAATGACTTCCTTACCAAGGACAAGCTGGAATAAGCAGTTGGTCAACCAGGTAGGTACATCCTGGCAGGTAGATCTATAAGGCTGGAAGAAGGGGACACTGCCCTCCATCATGGTGGGATGACTGGATGCAGCAAATAGAACATGTTTAGCTTGGAGAAGAACAGACTCTGTTAGAAATGAGAACTGCTTTAAACAATTAGAAAAGTTCTTGTGTAGAAGAATCTAATTTAGAGCAAAAGCAGGAGCAAGAAGGGGGAGGGAGGCAGATTTTGATTGGTTATAAGGAAAACAAAGCAGTTATTTGAGTTGCCTTGAAATGGAATGGATTGTTTCAGGAGGTAATGAGTTGCCTGTCACCAGAGGTCTTCTAGCAGGAGTTGGATGACTACTTGTCAGGGACACAATAGAAGAGATTTTCATTCAGAGTCAGGCTGGACCAGATGCCTAAGATGCCAATTATGTGAGATTCTGTGACTGAGAGACACTCCCAAGCTTCCTTAATACCAAGTCCTAGAATGAGACCACAGGTCCATCAATGGAGGACTTCCTTGGTTGAGCTGGGGCCAAGAATCAGGGCCTCAGAGAGGGAAGGCAGAGGATGGAAGAGAGAAAAGAGGTACAGCTGGACTTTGGAGAGGTTCCATGAACTTGGGAGAGCCTGAGGAAAAGGACAAGAGGATAATGATGGAGTGCAATAGGGAGGAAAAAAATCCCACAGCTCCAAGACAAAGAGCTCCATTCTCCCACCCACTCTGAGCTGAGAGCTACACTTAACCCCTGCCCACTCCCCCCACCAGCATCTGCTTCCCGTCAGAGCCTTCCCGGGCCAGACGCTTTCTCCCTCTGAATCCTTGGGGACTCATCAAGTTATTTCCCTGAGTGTTTGGAATTAGAACATTGGGATGGTCCAAAAGATCCCTCTTAGAAACCCAACATCTGGGTAGGAAAGGAGGTGGAGTTCTATCCCTACCCCCAGGTTGGCATCCCCTCCCTCCCCCAAATCAGTGACTATCCAGCCTAAAGAGTCCCCTTGCTGGTTGAGGAAGGGACTTGGTAGAAGATTCCCAGAGATCTCCCTAAGAACGACAGCTACCTCTGTGACCTGGTCTAAGGGTACCCAGCAAGGTTTTCTGGCCTCTAACTATCTCTCCCAGTGGGTAGCTGAGTGCTTGAAATTCTGCCAAAATGGCTTTATTCCTTTGGATCTTCATGATTCCTTATTAAAACACAAACACTCCTGGAAAAGACAATATCTTCCAGACATAGAATGTCAAAGGCAGAAGGAAGCTCACTTCAATGCCATAATTTTACAAATGAAGAAACTGGGGTGCAAAAAGGGAAAGCAATTTACTCAAGGTTGTTCCTCATCTTGCCTTCCTTTCTGAAGATACATAATTAGATCAGCCTTACCCTTGACCCTGGCCCCAGACTGAACCCTGACCTTGGTCCCAGTCTTACCCTTGACCCTGGTCCCAGACTGGGACAAGTTGGCCAGATTCTCACCAGTCAACTGCAGAATGTGACAATGACTACAAAGAAGAGTAAGCCATGGAGCATGAGTGACCCAAAGAAGTAGCCCCCAGTGCAAAAAGCTCAGATCAGCAGCACTTCCTCCTGGTCAGGGGCTAGGAAGAGTGGTGCTAGCTGATTTTGTGAAATAAAGTCTAGGAGGGCTGGGTCCAAGGGAAAGGGGCTGGTTTGGGGAGAATACAGGTGGTCAGCTTGGGCTCCAAGGTAGGTGGTCAGCTGTCCTGTATTTTATGATGGAGTAACCTTGATTCTTACTGACCTGCTTCACAGTGTCTTTGGATTTTGGCAACTCTAGCTTCAAGTCATGTGACTTCCTTTACAATGGATCCTGGTCCTGGGTTTAGGGTGAAACTGTCCTTCCTAGGAGGATGGAAGCAGGGTGGCTGGAACCTTTGGATGAAAAATAAAAATAGCAGCTTCTATTTCTATTACACTTTCCTCCTAATGTAACTCTATCTTGTAAGTAAGTATAACTCTACTCTGGACTTATTTGCTTAATCGGATGCCACCACTGGACTGTTGGGTCTCCGGAGAGGTAGCTGCTAATCCTCCAGGGTTTTAGGGATGAGTCTTCAGGTTGCTCATGAGCTCCCACCAGTGTGTTTCACCTTAACAATCAGCCAGTAGACTCAGACCTTTAGCAAAGGCATTTACTCAAATAGCAGAACAAGAACAGTCATTATACATTCTTTTCCATACACTAGGGACACACTTTCATAAATACACCTAGAGTCTCAAAGGACAGGGTTTAGTGGAGTGTGGACAGAAGGCACAATGATGATGAGTCAAACTGTAGAGGACGCAAATGGCCAAGGCAACTCAACAGAGAACTGCAGAACCTCATGTTTTTTCTCTTTCCAGAGGGTCCTATAGAGTTTGATATGTTTTATCTGCTCGACTGTTCTCTGGGCTTGCTCTTTATGGAGCAGGGCCATCATTTTCTACCTTTAGCTGTTGGAAGGGCTGCATGGTACTGTGCTCTCTTCAGCTAGAGTGCTACAAAGCTTTCAACTAAGACAGTGATCCTTAGATTGGGGTAGGTAGAAACTATTTCCTTTTGACTCTCTCAGAGGCTCTTCTCCAAGGCTGCTTGTTATTTCTGGGCAGGAGATAGAAGATTTAGTTTTGACAAATACCATATTCCCTTAAGGTGATTCATTTCAGTATAGTCCCTTTCTCTCCCCATATTACTTTGGGCAACATATGTAGAAGAGTATGGCAGTGAGGTGGCTCAATGGATAGAGTCTCAAGCCTGGAGTCAGGAAGACCTCAGTTCAAATCTGACCTCAGACACTAACTGTGTGATTCTGGGCAAATCACTTAACCCTGTTTCCCAGAGCCCCTCATTTGTGAAATGAGCTGGAGAAGGAAATGGCAAACCACTTTAGTATCTCTTCCAAGAAAACCCCAAATGGGGTCGTGTTGGACATGACTGAACAACAACATGTAGATGGGACAAAAGTAGGAATGAAGTCTATGCCCTGGAAACATTCATTGTATTTCTGGACTTTTCATATGAAATTAAGGCATTCAAAGATCGCACCTTTTTTAGGGTGAGGACAGTTTCGTATCTGAAAGCTTTTCCTATTTATCTCTCAAAGTCTGTCTTGTAGCCCCTTCAGAACTCCAGCTTTTTCAGAAGAATCCTAAAGACTCCCATCTGCTTACTTAAGGAAAACCTTCATAATAATCAGAGCTGTCTCAAAGGAGAAGGGGCTTCTTTGAGGGGTGCTGAGCTCCCTTTCACTGAAGATGTTCAAGAAGAAGTTGGAGAGCCACTTGCCATGGATGCTGTAGGTCTGGGGAGGCTTGTTCACTTGTGAGTTGGTGAGGTAACTTTCGGTTTGTATCTAAGGGACCCCCTTCCTTCCTTTGGTGTCCCTCCTCTATATTCTACTGACAAGGTTTTCCTGGGGAATTTGAAAAGATCTCTCTAAACTGGGGAGATGGGATTAGAATCCTCAAATCTCAGAGCTGGAAGGACCCCGGGGGCTTCTAGTCCAATCTGCACCTGAACTAAAATCCCTTTCACATCATATTCAGCAAAAGGCTATTCTGCTTGAATACGTCCAGTGATGGGGCACTCGTTACCTCCCAATGTAGTCCTTTTCACCTTTGGGACAATGCTGATTGTTAGAATGATTTTCCTGAATCTGAGCCTCACATTTTCTTTTTACAACTTCCATTCACTGTTCTGGTTCTGCCCTGTCGGGGAGAAGCATCACGACAAGACTTGTGGTGTGACCTTAGACACATCATCTTTTCTACCTGGATCTCAGTTTCCTTATTCACGGACTTGATGTTGTTCAAGTCCCTTTCAACTCTGAAGCGCACAAAGTGTGATACTATCTTGGGTCAATCAGGACCTGAGCCATTAAGGGCAGAAAGGATTCATCTACTTAACAAACATTTATTAAGCCTTCTGTTGAACACCTTTATTTTGTGTGCAGGTAGGCACAGCGGATAGATGCAAAGACAACATTCAACAATCTCTGCCCTCCAAGAGTTTAAATTGTATTTGGGGGGGACAATACATTAAGTAAATAAATAGCTAAGTAAAAATACGTTTGTAAGTATAAGATATGAAATAATACAAAGTCACTTCTGATGGGGGCCAAAGGATAAGCCTTGTACAGAGGCAGGAGGCTTCTGAGCTGAGCCTCTAAGGATTCTAAGATGAGAAAGAGGGGAGGGCATGTATTCCAGGAATACTGGACAAGCTGGACACAGGCAGAGAGGTAGGGGATCAAATAGTGCGCACAGGGAAGACAAGTAGGTTTGATTGGAGCCTGTCGTCTATGAAAGAGAGGAACTTGCATTCATTTTAGAAGTGAAATTTCATGTCCCCTTCCCTTCTTACTCCCACCCCTCCCTTCAGGCATTAGGAAATTTCTTTTATATTTCTGACTAATGACCTCTCCATGATATGTTATTTCTGAAACGCACATTCTCGCTTCCCTTTGAAGGAAAACTGAGAAAATCCGGCTCTCATGGGCTGCACTCTGAGTGGTCAGGAGAGTAGGGGTGGAGGTGGGTGGTTTGGGAGTGGGGAAGGACAGAGGGACTTGCTGTAACCAGGGACTAAGACCCATTTCAACTCTAGAACTTCTCTGAATCTCCCCAATCTGTCCTCTAGGAAACTGCCAAACTGAGATTCCTAAGTCAGAGATCTGACTGACTCTCCCCTCCTTAAACAACTTCCATGGCTCCCCATTGTCTCTTAGACAAAAGAAAAACTCCTTAGCCTGACATGTATAGCCCTCTGCAATATTTGCCATTTACCTTTCCTATTGTTTCTCTTTCTGAATTCTCTTTTTTTTGAAAAAAAATTCAATTTTATTTTATTTTCAGTTCTGAATTCTCTGCCTCCTTCTTCCCTTATCCATTGAAAAGGCATAAAAAACAAAACCTTTTACAAATATGTGTAGTCAAGCAAAACAAACGTCTGTATTAGGTGTGTTCTCCCTTCCCCCCACCAAAAAAAGAAAGAAAAGAAAGACAAGAGAAGAAAATATGCTTCAATCTGCCCTCCAAGTTCATCAGCTTTCTGTGTGAAGGTAGGTAGCATGTCTGATCATTATCCTTTTGAAATTGTGGTTGGTCATTGTGTTGATCAAAGTTACTAATTCTTTCTCAGTTGATTATCTTTACAATAGTGCTGTTATTGAATAAATTGTTCTGCTGGTTCTGTTCATTTCATTTAGCATCAGTTCATATAAGTCTTCCCAGGTTTTTCTGAAGCCATTCTTTTCATCATTTCTTACAGTATAATTGTATTCCATCATGTTCACATGTCATAACTTGTTCATCCCTAAAGTCAGTTGATCAATAAACCAGGCACTCTGCTAAGCATTTCACATTTGGTGGATATCCTTGAAGTTTCCAATTCTCTGCCACCACAAAAAGCGCTGCTACAAATATTTTTGTGTTTTTCCTCTTTCTTTGATCTCTTTGGGGCATAGACCTAGTAGTGGTATTTACTGGATCAAAGAGTATGCATAGTTTAATAACTATTTGGGCATAGGTCCATATTATTCTCCAGAATTGTTGAACTAGTTTATAACTCCACCAACATTGCATTAACGTGCCTATTTCTCCTCTAATCCCTCCAGCATTTGTCATTTCCCCTTTTTTGGGTCAACTTTGCCATTCTAATAGGTGTGAGATAGTACCTCAGAATTGTTTTGTTAGTGATTTAGAAGATTTAAAAATATGGCTAGTGATAGCTTGTATTTCTTCTGTACAAAATTGCTTATTTATATCCTTTAACCATTTATCAACTTGGGAATGGCTCTGACCTTCCTACACTCTCCATCCCAGTCCAACTGGCTTGCTATTTGTTCCTTGAGCATACGTTCCATTTGTCACCTTTGTGTATTTGAATGGGCTATTTCCTACATCTGGAATGTTCTCTTCACTGTCTTTAAGCACCAGTCAGGGGTCACTTCCTAAACGAGGCCATTCAGTCTAATCTCAATTTACTGAAGTAGAAACTGGCATCCAAAGAGAAGGAGGGACTTTTTTAAGATCACCCAGAGAAGAGTTCTAACTGGGAACCCTTGACATTATGATCTTAGTAAAACTAACTAGCAAAGCTTTGCATCCATTCATTCTTCAAACATTTAATAATCACCAGTTGCATACCAGACAACAATCAAACAGTTTCTGCCTTCAAGGAGCTTGTGTTCTATTGGGGGTAAACAACATGTACACAAAAAAGGGAGCAACAATTACAAATAAAATCAAATACATAAGATATTAGGGCAGCTAGCTGGTGCAGTGGATAGAGTGCTAGTCCTGAAGTCCGGAAGAATCATCTTTCTGAGTTCAAATCTGGTCCCAGGCACTTACTAGCTGTGTGATCCTGGGCAAAGCATTTAATCCTGTTTGCCTTAGTGTCCTCATCCGTGAAATGAACTGGGAAAGGAAATGGCAAATCACTCCAGTATCTCTGCCAAGGAAACTTCAAATGGGTCACAAAGAACTGGACAGGACTGAAAATGACCAAACAATAGCAACAAAGCTTAGTGTTAGCAGTGTGATGCGGCACTCAGAGAACCTCATAAGATCTTGGATTGTCTTAAGAGAGGAAAGAGCTTCCAGAACTAGAGGTGAGAGTTCCACTGTCCTCTCCCCTTGTTAGATCTTGTCTGCAGTATTGTATTCAGTTCTGGCTGATTCAGTTTATGAGAGACATTGGTCGTCCAGAAATGGGTGTTTGGTAAGCACCCACTACTTGTGAAACCCTGCTTTAGGTGCTAATACAGGACTGAAGGCAATAGAACCACGCCATATGCATGTTGGTTGAAGGAAGTGAGGAGGTTCAGCCTGGAGAAAGGAAGACTTAAAGAAACAAGACAGGAGTCTTCAGTTGTTTGAAGGGCTCTTCTGTGGAAGAGGCACTAGGATCATTTGGGATGGCCCAAGAGGGCAGAGTTCAAAACTACACTTGTGCTTCACCCAGGCTTCTGCCCATAGCTTTGCTCATGGTGCACAGCACCTTCTTTGAAGCTAAATCACAGTAGCACAAAGGATACAAGAACTGTGCTGATTCAGAGACATATTGGTCTCAAATATTCTGATGATGGATGAGGCTTAAGTCTTGAGGAAAAGCTAATGAGTTCTGATGTGAGACTATAGCATGTCTTATGCTTTGTCACGGATTCGTCGCCTTCCATCTTTTAAGCCTCTCTGTGTGCTTCCTCCATGGTCAGCACTGTGCTGATTTAGCAGGATGTAGTGTAAAGGGCTTGGAAGTTGGAGGCAGGTGACTTGGTTTCAAATTTAGCTTCTACTATTTATAATTGTTACAATCTCAGGCAAATTGTTCCCCTTCTCTAAATCTCAGGGGTCCCTCATGCCATATGATGTCGTGTTATACAGGTGGCTCCTAACTGCGGATTACATTTAGGGTTCTGAGCTCAATTCTGGGTAGCCCATTTTAGGGAAAGCATTAACACACTGGGGACTTTTAGAACAAAGGTAACCAAGATGATGAAGGAATTGGAGACCTTACCATGTGAAAATCAATTGAAGGAACAGGATCCTGGAGAAGAGAAGACTCGGGGAGCAAGATAACTATCTTCAAGATTTTGAAGGATTGTCAAGAGGAAGGACAATAAAATTGGTCTCTTTGGCTCCAGGGAGTAGACCTAGGAACAGTAGTGAGGGGAAGTTTTTGGTTTCACGTTAGACCAGACTTTTAAATGAGCATATCTTTACTTATTTTGTTAATTATTTACCAATTATTACATGTAATAGACCAAACTTTTTAAGCATTAGAAGCTATCCATAAGTAACATGGTTTATCTCAGGGGGTAATGAGTGTGGCATTCCAAGGAAAGCTAGAAAATCATGTGAGATGTCACAGTGACTAGTTTCAGGTATAGATTAGACTGGATTCCTTTGATGTCCCTTCTAACTGAGGTCCTGTAACCCCTTCTCTTTATAGATAAGGTGTTCCACCTGCTTGGAATGATTCTCCTTCTCCCTTCTGCCTCAGAGAATCTCTAATTTGCTTCCAAGCACATACCAGGTCTTACTCTCTCTACAAGATCCTTACTAAAGACCTTTATGAAGCTCTCTTTTTCTGGAAATTACTTTGAATAACTTCCTATATCCTTTGTACTGACTTATGTGGGTACATGTGGTATACATTTGGTAGACAGATTATTCTTGAGGACAAGGGTTATTTTTTTTTTGACTTTGTCTTATCACCTATCAAACACAGTGCCTAATGCGTAGAAAGTACATAACTCTGCTTAATGACTTGAATAGAATTCAATTGTGTCTTCCCTCTAAAAAAATATGACATCTTTTTTGGTACAAGGCAGACTTGAATTTTAACCTCTTTTCCAGAGGTGAGGACAGGTTAGATTAGGTCAGTCATATTCAGGAGTCTTTGGTCTTGGCATTGTTCCTACTCACTGTGTGATATTGGATGAGTTAATCCACCCTGGTTTCCTCGCCTTTAAAATAAGATTTCTTGTTAGTTCTTACATTTTATGTCTATGGTTCTTTCTCCATTTCCCTTATGACCAAGAATAAGTATACACAAACTAGTCTGAGCTCAGGCTGTGAGCATGGTCAGAGCTCAGTCTGGGACCAGGATCAGGGTTCAGTCTGTGAGCATGGTCTGAGCTCAGTCTGGGACCAGGATCAGAGCTCAGTCTGAACTAAGACTCAGTCATTTGGGAACACCTTTACATCCCCCGCTTTGTGTTCCTAGTCAAGTATGGCCATGGGAAGTGGTTCACTCTAATTTGCATAGATTCTATTGAATCTATGATCCAATCTTTGGCCACCTTGGGATCTAACTCACAGACTTGTTTTTAATTCTGGGAATAGTATAGTAACATGAATAATAAGCATCCCTTCTGTCTCAGCTCTCTGTCTGGCACAGTGTGATTTAACACCAGCTCTGGAGGCCAAAACTTGGGTTTATGAGCTATCTCTGACCATTTCTAGATGTGTGATCGTGGCTATGTCACTTTCCCGTTCTGAACCTCAGTTTCTTCCTCTGTCAAAATGGGATACTGATTCTCGCAATAGCCACTTTACAGGGTTATGGGGAAAGTGCTTTGCACTAGAGAAATGGGGGCTCTTATTGCTCCCCTTCTTCAGACACACCTCTAGGAGTGGAGTTGGGGAGCAAAACCAAATTCAAGATGGAGGGAGGGAGAAGAAAAGGCACAGAGCCTCAAGCCTCTCCAGAAAACGGGGAGACAGTGCAGACAGGGGCTTGAATGCAAATGAAAGGCAAATGAAATGGAGATGTTATGCAAATACACATGTGGGCCTCTTCATTATTTTCCACAACTGGAGGGGGCCCTTGGGAAAGGCTTCATGGAGACCCTGGGGCTACTGTAACATATACATATGCATCCCACCCCCTTCCCTCCCCTAGAGGTAGCTACGTAGCCCTCAGTAGGAGTCCTTATTCTGCTTCCTTTGTCACCCCCCATCCCCAGTGTCAGTTCCATTTTGGTTCTCCTTCGCCAGCTCCCACTGCAGCTCAGGCTGCCTCTGTTTGTACAGTCTATGTATGCTAATTGTGTTTGTAAGTGTATATGGATTATGTGTAAGTCTCCTTCAGACCTGGGACTCCTAGGGGTTCCCTGAGGCTTTTGGAAAACCAAAGATTGAGATGAGACTTCATTGCCACATTCAAATATGGGAAGGTGTTGCATGAGGTAGAGACTGACCAATGGCCCAAGCAGTGGGCATTAGTTTAAACCAAAGCAAGAGGGATGCTAGCCATATAAAAGAAGTCATTCTGAAGGTCCAGCAATCAATGCTGGAAATGTCTGGTAAGGGGTTTGGTTGTCTGTCCTTTGTTCCTGAAGAGGACCATGACATGCAGGTGAACTGGATTTAAGTGAGGCAAAGTCACCAGCCTCACTTTCTCCTCCAGAGCCATTTGGGCCTGTGATGAGAATCTGAAGATCTTCCTGCCCCTAGGCCCTTTGCTAAAGTGGCTATGTGACCCTGAGAACCTTCCCCAATTTGAAAGTATACTCTGCCCCTTAATAGGCTGAATGTGGTCACATGGAGCCTGTGGAGGGAGGCATGTTTTTCCAGGATGCCCGTGCCTGGTAGCTTTGTGATTGGGCAGTGGGTCAAGAGGGCTGTGACATTCTCCGAGCCAGGAGAAGGCTGTATATACCCTCTGATGTGAGGTTTTGCTTTGGGGCTCACTTTGAGAAGAGTGGTGTGATTTGGCCAGACGAGACTCTGGGAAGCTGTTCAGGCCCCCCCCCCCCTTTGAAAAACCCAGATGTTGGTGCTTCCCTCTCTGGTAACTGAATAGGTAACTGATGTAATGGTCAGGTGCTGGAAGCCATCTGCTGATCTGTTTTTCTGTTTGTTTGTAACTTGTGTTTGTAACTTCTGTTTGTATTCTCTGAAGTTCAAGGTGCTGACTTTTCCCCCTGAACTAGGTAAATGATATGTTTGATTAAAGTAAGATTGTTAACCCATTTTGAGTTCCTTTCCTTTAGAAAAGCAGATCTAAGAACCTGTGCTAGCAGCCACCCTGGGCATGACAGGGTGCTTGCTGA